>JAHHUM010001467.1:0-740335 GCA_036173005.1 Crenichthys baileyi | reverse complement strand
AAATCTGTGCTTTGGTCTGATGAGTCCAAGTTTGAGATCTTTGGTTAAACCCACCGTGTCTTTGTGCGACCAGAAGAGGGGGGGGATGGACTCTACATGCCTGGTTCCCACCGTGAAGCATGGAGGAGGAGGTTTTGTGATGGTGTGGGGGCTTTGCTGGTGACACTGTTGGGGTTTTTATTCAAAATTGAAGGCATACTGAAACAGCATGGCTACCACAGCATTTTTTGCAGCGGCATGCTTTTTCCCTTTTGGTTTTGCGTTTGTGTCGGACCATTTTTATTTTTTCAAAAGGGACATGACCCCCAAACACCCTCCAGGCTGTGTAAGGGCTATTTGACCAAGGAGAGTGAGGGGGTGCTGCGCCAGAGACCTGGCCTCCACAGTCACCGGACCTAAACCCATCGAGATGGTTGGGGTAGCTGGACCGCAGAGTGAAGACAAAAGGGGCCAAAACAAGTGCTAAGCATCTCTGGGAACCCCTTCAAGACTTTGGGAAAAACCATTTCGGCTAACCTCTTGAAGCTCTAAAACAGAATGCAAGAGTGTGCGGAAAAGCAGTAATCAAAGCAAAAGGTGGCTACTTTGAAGAACCTAGAATATAGGGCATATTTTCAGTTGTTTCACACTTTTTTGTTCAGTATATAATTCCACATGTGTTAATTCATAGTTTTGATGCCTTCAGTGTGAAGCTACAATATTCATAGTCATGAAAATAAGGACAACTCTTTGAATGAGGTGTGTCCAAACTTTTGGTCTGTACTGTATATTAAAAATACAGTTTAAAACTGGAGAAAGTTCTGTCTTGGTTTTAGGACCTTCACCTTTAGTGACCATATGGATTTTTTTTTTTTGATTGGAAAAGAAACCACTTATTTGGGAGTCTAAAATGTCTGCCAACTTAAACACAGAAAACAGTTCAGATATGGTGTGTGCCCGTTTAGAGCTCAATAAATCTCACCTCCTGATATTTATCTCCTCCAGACTTCAGCTGTTCATGATCTGGGATGGTTCTGCACTTTTCTTGCATCTTCTCTCATTTCTGTCTCTCCCCTCTTGTACCAAGTTGCTTATCGCAGTGAGGGCAGGACTAAAATCTAAGCCTAAAAGCAGGACAGCAGGACTCTCACTCAGTGCCCTATTGTCAAAAATTGTTAAGGCACAGCTTGATCAAGCCATCTCCTTGTGAAATGCTCTTGTTGCTTCCTCAATACTTAGCTTGTGTCTTGTTATGTTTCAGAATGACCTACCTGGGTCCTGGCTCAAATCGCTTTCAGATTAGATGAACGCTATTTATTTGGATAACTCACCATAGTCCAGCAGTGTCCACCCCTGGTGCTTTTTTTTGGTTGGTTTCCTCATGATTCACATTTTTGTTCACCTGCCTTCTTCCTCCTCAGCATACAATCTGGAACTGGAACCTCAGAACATAACCTGTACATTGCTTAACTTAGCCACCTTTTTAATTATATATTTTAGTTTGCAATTATCCACAAATTTTCATCAGAATATTATATACTTCTTACATTTTTAATGGCTGTTGAACAAAGACATTTATGATGCTCCAATTGTCATGATACGATGAACTTTGGTTTTCTGCTGTCACTCAGGTTATCACTTCTGTGTTATTTTATTTCCCACTGCAGTAGATTCCAGGGTTTACTCATGTTGTGTTGCCTGATGATTTACAGATATGGTTGTTCTGTAGACAATTGATTTAGGTTTAAAGTCTCTGACGAGTTTGGTTTCCCAGTTTCCGTGTCCTCTGATTTCGCCACAACTTCCCCTTAGATCCTCAGCTCCCTGCCCTCCCTCAGCTGTTCCTCATCCAGTAATTAGACTCACCTGTTTTGCATTCCAGTAGCCAACCTCTCCAGCATGTAGGCCTCTCTGTCTTGTCAGTCCTACTGTATGTCAGATCCTCCTGTTGCTTTCAACGATTGGTCTCAAGTTTGCTACATGTCATTTCACTTTATGACCTCCTTCTTTTAAGTCTTCTATACCTAAAGAAATATTCAGCTGCATAATGAATCTGCCCGCCTCCTGCTAGTGCTTTGCTCCAACACCAAACAAAAATGAGCAACCACCAAAGTGCTGGTGGGCTTAGAGTTAAAGGTTTCAAAACAGATCTTATTTTTCTCATTCTTTCCCAGGTTGGAGATCATGACTTTTTTATAATGTCACAGAATTCCCCATTACCCAAAAAAGCAAAAGAGCAGTTATACAGTTATGTAATTTCAGACAATTTAAGCAACATTTCTTTACATTTCTCTCTAAAAAACAAAAGACCTTACCCACAATAAAGATTTACAGAGCCAATCTATGATGAAGTTATGACATAAGTATCAGAAATGTATTATGTTACTTCATGTTTTGTATCTCCAACTTTTAATGAACCCGATTTCAGTGAATGAGCAGTTGCAGAAATTCACCAAAAATATGTTTTTTTCAGTAGTATGCATGTCTGAGCCTCAAATGAGATTGAATTAGGTATAAAACAGTTTTTTTAGCTGCTTGTTTATTGCCAGCGTCTGGGATTCTGTACATGCAAGTTCACTTTCAAACATTGGTGATCTTCACCTTATGTCCAGAATCCTGGGAAATATCTTGAAAGAATAACAGCAATCAAAATGGTTTCATTTTATCAATTAGTTGAAACTTAATTTGTGAAGCCTCATCACCAGAGGTAGTTTAGGATTTGGCTCCTAGCCCAGAGCCCCTTTCCAACAGGGTCTGCAAAAACACAAAAAAGTCATATTTAATAGCATCCCAGCCATGTCTTTATTGTACATTTGCAGGTTCAGTGAATTGGGTTTGTGCTGTGTAATGTAAGCACTGCTAGAAAATAAAGCTTTGCAACACAGCAAAGTCTGAAATACTTATATGGTGAAAATCTGAAGAGGGATTCTTAAACATATTGAGATTTACATACCCTTAATTCCATTCATGAACACACAAAAGAGCCCATTTTAACAGCAGGACACCTTTAGACCAAGACAAATAAAATCACAAGTATAGACATGTCAAAATCTCAACTGAATTGTTCTAAATTTCAAGTTTCCAGGGACTGCAGCTCTTCATCCCAAAATTAACTCACTAAACTTAATTTCAAGGTAATTGGTCTTGTCTCATTTTTTTTATCTTTATTCAAGGTTCAAAATTGGGGCAAACGATGAGGGCTGAAGAGAGTCAACACTGATCTTTATGGTGCTACATACATCATATTCAGTTTTGACAGTGATGTTTAAATAACGGTTTATTTTTTGATATCGCTGCAAAGATGTGAAGTTGTCTTGAGCTCATGTTGTCTTGTGACCAGTTAATTCATCCTGAGAGGTTTTAGGTCTCTCCAACTGTAGCTTTGCAACCTGTGAGAATAAAATATTTGCAGAACCTTCTCTGTCATCAAAACACCCATCCTAGATGACATATTTCTTCAATTATGCCTCATTTCACAGAGACAAAAAAAAAGCACCTTCAGGTTCCAGCCAAGTCTTGAGCGTTTTCCACCAACAATTGCGTAGCCTTGGCGGCTTTGATTCAAAACAGATGGAGAGAAACTTTGGATGCATGTAAGACGTTTGTTAAATGCACTTTATAAACCATTTTGACTGGTGAGGAAATCATAAATGTTGCATTTGCACAATTTGTGGTACAGGTACGCGACTTGGAGTTGACAGTACCATAAGGGGTTTCAGGCCCTTGAGAAGCATTCAGTATGAGCTACCAGCGATTAGCTAACACAAGGGAGGTGTTTTATTATTTACAGCCATAATTCTGTTATTGAAATTGTTTCAGCATGCATTCCCTCCACATGATTAAACCACAGGTGCTAAGCTTTCTAAAAGTGCAGAGTGTGGCCCACATTTGCACATTATACTTATTTGTAACCACAAACAGAAAAACATATCAACTTCTGCTCGGTTTTAATACACATCAGTTTAAAGTCTTTATTTTTAAACTTTTAAATAACATAATGAAATCAGATCACAACAAATAATAAATATAAAACCTCTGAGGTAACTGCAAAAGTATGTTTACCTCTTTATTATATTTTGTCATGCTACAACAACAAACTTAAAGCATTTCACTGAGGTGAGGGTGATAGACCGGTGCAATGTAACACATAGTTGAGAAGAGAAGGGGAAGGTGTATACTGTTTCCATGATTTTATGCAATGAAAACTTATCAAGTGTATTATGCATTTCTTCACAGTCTTCATGAGTTAGCATTTTGTAGAAACACATCTTGCTGCTGTTTCAATTGCAATATTTATAGCATCTCTCTACCGGCTTTGCAAATTCAGAGCCTGGAAGTTTTGCTCATTCTTCTTAAAAAAATAGCTCAATCTCAGTCAGGTTGGATGAAGAGCAACTGTGAACAGAAATTCTTAATTCCAGTGACATTTCCTTAGTTGGATTTAAGTCTGAACAGGGCCATTCACAAATTGATATGCTTTGATCTGAACCTCAACCCCAGACTCTAATCTTTTGTAGTCTCTGGTTTTCTTCCAGGATTGTTATGCATTTAGCTCCTTCCATCTTCCAATCAACTCTGACCAACTTAGACGTCCACAGTGAAAAGAGGCATGTCCACACCATGATGCTGCCCCCAGCATGTTTTACCATGGTGCGCTTGGGGTGATGTAACATATTAACCTTTCATCACAGGTGGTTTTGCGTGTAGGCCAAAATATTCAGTTTTGGTCTCATCTGACCAAATATGTTTGCTGTGTTCCCTACATTGTCATGATCCTGGTGTGTGTCTGTGATTATGAGTATGTGAGATGTTTTCTGAAGAGAGGATCTTCACAGGAGGTAGTGGATGCATGTCTCACACACCTGCCTGCAATTTCCTCATCAGTTGTTGGGTATTTTAGGAGCTGCTGGAAGACCAGTCTCTGCCTGATGCTCAGCCTTACCAGTAGAGTGACTACAACGTAACTTCTTATGGCTTTCTGCCTGCTTGGTTGGTAGTTTAGAAGTTGCCATTATCTTGGATTTGAGATGATAGTTTGATGAGGGCTCTTCAAGATGTCCAAAACTTAACATATTGTTTTAAAACCTAACCCTGCTTTAAATTACTCCACAACTTTATTCCTGACCTGTCTGTTGTGTTCCTTGGTCTTCATGATGCCTTTTGGTTCTCTAATAGCTTTTAAAGGAAGTTAATTTACACCATGTGCATTTAAATATCCTTTACTGTACAGTCTCTTATTATTTATTTTTTTTATGTAGACATTTTACCTATGTATCTGCACGCTTCCATTTGCCTTTCTCTTTGCTGTTACACAGGAATCCCCCACTGTGGGACAATAATGGATATTTCTGTTGGATTAAACTGGGCAAAAGTACAAAACAAATTTGTTTACAAATGTGTGCAAGACTGTTTTTCTCATCAACTCAAATGCATTGACATCAATGGTTCTAATATGACAATGTGTGAAAAAGTTCAAGCAGTATCAACACAGACTCCATGTACCGTAACCAAGCTATTACTCTCATTGATGTAGAGGACTGTTTTAAAAGGCATTCAGCATGAGCTATGGGTGCACTGAATTGGTCCATTCTGGTCTAGTAGAAGTTTTCTTTTCTTTCAGATTTTTCTTAATAAGAATACACTTGATTTTCATTTTGAAAGTTTTAGGAGAGTTTTAACCATTTCTTAGCTCCTTCTGTTAAGTTTAGCTTTAAGTTTCAGTAATAGTTGCCTTCAAGGTGCTGTCAGTTATTATTGACAATTAGACAATAGCTTTATTGCCTTGTTTGTAGGTCATCCAAAGCGACCTGTAAACCTAGTTGCCCTTGAGCAAACAATACTTACAACATAACATTCATTAGACAACTTTCTGCTTTTGTTTGTGTTTTTTGAATTTTGCCAGTCCTTCCTCTCTGAACCTAATTGCTGCTTTTCTTTTTTCATTTGCCTCTGAGGCCTGGCTTAATACTTTTCTCTGAAATATCTCTTTGCCTTGCCGAGTCAAACTTTTTCATGTTGGTGAAGTGTGTCGAGGGACTGGATTTAGGGATCTGGGAATATTAAAGTTGTGGTGAAGGGGGCTCATTTGTCACTCTTCCAGGCAACCACTGTTTAATTCTCAAATGTTCCATGTATTAGGCTAATATGTAAGTACTGCTGTTTTCCTACTCTCTCACTCAAACTCACTATGAGTAGGTGCCCCATCTTTCCCTCCCCGATGTGTGCATGACTTGTTTGGTGACTGAGTGGTCACTGTTTCCCATCGTTCTCTGCACACACAGATAGACCTAAATGAAAAAGCAAGGTAGTGTGCATGCAGCCACGACCAGAAAATCTGCTACACTGCTCAGGATACCCACCGGCTGTCCACATCACAGAGACCACAGGTTTCTGAGCTCTGTAATCACTGCACATGGGCCTATTTTAGTGCAATCTGACTATGGATTAGGCAGCAAATTGCCAGGGATAGGGAATGTTTCCATGGAGAGGTTGGAAGTTGCTTGTAAGAAATAATAAACAGATTCAGATCAGACATGGAGGCCTGAGAACGGTGGCAGCTGGAGGAGCTTGTTGTCTGTGTCTGACAAATTAGTTTGAAATGTAAAAAACGGCGAAGAAGATTTTAAATGGGACATAATTCCGCAAACCTATAAAAATGGAAAATCTTTTGTGTGTTTTGTTCATGCTCACCTTTAATCACAACCACTTAGGCTTGTCTAACTTATGTCTTCCTTCTCAAACGCTATTAATCAGTTGGGTGTAAAGACGAGGCTGACATCACCGTAAATGTTTATACTCCGTCAAGCTCACACATATGTATTGGGGGCCCAGAAAGTTGTTTCAGATCTTCCCAGAATTGAATTAATGGCAGAGGCTTGTGGTTGCAACTGTCACTAAACTCAAGTCAACCCAATAATTATCCTCTTTAATGATTAAAAATATGGAAACGGTCCTGTCCTGAACACTCAATCATGTGTTGAAACCATGTGACTCCAGTCAGCGTGCTGAGAATAATCAACCTCACATGTGCACAAATAGCAGAGAAAGACACCGGGCTGATGATTTGAAGTCCCTTTTAAAGACCCATCTTTTTAACTTGGCTTTTAATTCCAGTTGGGCAAAAATGTCAGGTTGTTCTAGTTAGTCTTTTATTTTCTTTTACTTACTGTTTGTTACAGTTGTTAGCTGTTCTTTTTGCTTTATTGCATTTTATTTGTCATTTTTATATTTTATTTTTTTAATTTAAACTTATTGATCCATATAGCACTTTGGTCACTTTGGGTGTGTGCTCTGTAAAGAAAGGGTGACACACACACACACATAAAAAAACTCAACAACTTGAAAAATCAGTAGAAACCTCCATTCCTTGTTGTTGCTTTTTCTTTCATGAAGTTCATCCTGTCTGCCACACAGCACAGCATTACATGTTCCATACCATCTATTCCTCCATTGTATAGCCCTTTTCCATTATCAGACCACGGAGTTTACAGGTCAAGGCAGGGAAACCCAAACATCCTTCTCCCTATAACACTCTCCAGGTTATTCTTGGCATTCCCAAGGCATTCCCAAACCAGAGGGGACATATGTTGGCTCTTGTGCAAGCTAGGTCTGCACTAATATCTCATCCCAATGGGATGAAGAAGATTGGAACGTAGATGGAGTAGTAAATAGTGTGCTTTATTTTTGAGTTAAGCTCTTTTCTACCATGACAGACCTGAACAGTATCTAAATTACCGTCACAAATACACCTCATCAATACCTATTCATTCAATTGGGAACAAGGCAGCAAGATGTATGAACTCCACTGCAGGGACTGGCCCTTGACCCAGAAGGAATGATCCACCTTTTTACGGTTAGGAACCATGGACTCAACCCTAGAGAAGCTGACTCTCATTCTGACCACTTAACACTTGAAGCAAGCTTAAAGTAGCCAACAGAACCACATAATCTGCCAAAAGCAAAGATGAAACCCTGAGACTTTCAAACACGTTGACGATCCAGTCCATTAAAAGCACAAACAGGATCACTGACAAGTAGCAGCCATTATGGAGTCCAACACACTGGAGGAATAAGCTTGAATAAGGTTTCCGATTCTGAAGTGACTAGAATGTGGACACAGCTCAATCTTTGGGTGTACAATGACCCGGGAGCTCTTAAGAGCATTCCCGCACCCCCTACAAACACCTTGCGGTTTACTGCTATAAACCTTCTCCAAATCCAAAAAAACATGCAGTATGTGGAAGAGGCAACTAAACTCCCATGGCCTCCTCAGCAATTCTACAAAAGCAAGGATCTGGTCCACTGTTTCATGGCCAGGACTGAATCCAAGGTTCCACAATCAGCTGGGGCCTCCTTTGGAAATCAGAGCAAATCTATTTCAAACATAACACCAAAAAACTTGCATCTTTTTATCATTTTTATTTGGTAGTTTTGTCTCCCATTCTGTGCTGAAATCCTTTCACAAAATGGACACATTCAGTATGCTGTTTTGCTCCCAGCTATATATAAAGACATGTCAGCGTTCATTTAAAAGATAAAAAACATAACAGATCTAGTAAGCACACAAAGGCTGTATGCAGATGGTATGTAAATCATGCCAAAAAGAAAGAATCTGCCCTGGCTCCATCAGTGATACTGGTGTTAATTATAGAGGGAATAACATCACTGTGGAATGATTTATCCCAGCAGCAACTGGGTCAGTGGTAAAAGAGACAGTACATTAAGTTTCTATCATGAGGTCATCGAGAGAGTTTGTTTTTGTTACTGATCAGCTTCCAGAAAAAAATCTCATTGCTGGATTCATAAAAAAGTGTCTTCTTTTCAATTGAATAAAATTCAAAGTTTATTTCTTTATTTTTAATTAGGCCTTTCAAACTGGATTAGAGTTTTGTCACTGAAGGCAACATTTACTGAAAACTAAACCCAAATGGTCCCTTTAGATGTAATATTTCTCAGACTCGTCATAAAATTCAAAGTTACATGTTGGTTTTGAACCCTCTCTTAAGTCAGCGATGAGTGCTAGGGTTTCCCACACTTCGCTTTGCCTTTTATTCGCCTCTAAAGCAGAGCAGCACACTCTCACCTGTTCTCCAAATGATTAATTGCGTGAACATCAGAGAGTGTTAGCAACAAAGACGGGAAAGAGTTTGAAAACAGACGGCTTTGATAGTCAAGAGCTCATTGTGCTAGATGCTAAGTGCTCTGTGAGTGTGTGTGTTTAAAGGAAATATGGGTGCCATGTGGGGGTTGAAGGTTTGGTAGAAAACCTAGCAGGCCTTCTCATTTGCAGACTATTAGCTCCCACTGCTAAAGGCATATGGTACTTTGAAGAGTGTTCATGCACCTCACATCGGGCTCCAGGTGTTCAGAGTAATCATAAAACGACACCGAACACAGGAGTTCTTGTTCGCACTCATAAAGAAGTGCAATGACAACTCAAATTTCAAAGTTCATTCAGTCTAATTCTATATGAAACACTTTCTACAGTGCTACGGGTCCACCAACCCTGTGAAGATTTATCAGGATTTGTTCAGTGGCTCTGATGATTGCAGTTTAATAAAGACGGCAAGGAGTGGTGATTTTATGAGACCTTTCATATGGTTTGGGGCTCGGTTTGGTCTTTCTTTGATTTTGCCCATCTGTCACACTGCTGAACATGCCAGCATTGTTTTAGTCTGAATAATGCTAAAAGCTTTCCTTTTCATGTGGAAGCTCTCCAAGGCATGTTTTAATTGTGATGAAACAGGAGATTTGGAGAGAGGAACACACGAGGATAGTTTAGATCGGACATGACAGGAGGCAAGGGTACGATGAGGATAAAAACCCAAAAGGACTGCTTTTCAGATATGATCCAGATCTAAATCTTAATTGTTTAGTAGCCTACATTTAATTATGCAATTTATTCATAAGATTGATCTTTATACATACAAACTTAATAATAAACTAACCTACACAGCTTGTGGCTAATGGCAAACTGGGCTTTTTGCTGCTTTTCCGTAAAGATATGATTTATGGAATACAAGACTAATCAACATCTGTCAAACGATGTATGAGCCTGTCCTATATGCTGTCATCTGATGGGGCAGTAGCTTGAGGGTGAAGGACAGTAACAATGATTGTTTCAGATGATCATTAGGAAGGCCAGCCATTTCGTAGGTGGGGAACTAGACTCTTTGACAGTGGTGTTGGAGTGGAGGACACTGTAAAGATAATCTTGGACTGTCCTTCCCACCCTCTACATAAGGAGCTGATTAGCCACAGAAGTACGTTCAGTCAACAGCTCATACTTGGACGCTGCACAACTGAGAGACACAGAAAATCATTCCTACTTGTGGCAGTCAAGTTGTACAGTGCCACTGTATAACAATGAAACACTATCTCATCATGTATACTCTGTATACTTCAAAATTAGAGGGAAATAACACGTATAAAACAATCACCTAAACTGCTTATTGAAGTTTATTTTTGCCGGTCTATCTGTTCTCATTTTATTCTATTTTGGAGATTTTCTCTTATATGTTTGTTGCGTTCTTCTGAATTTGTGGCAGTTTTAAGAAATTCTGATTCTAACATTTTTCGAGGTCGACACATTTTTCCACCTGACGTCTGGATCTTTGCAGCTCTTCCAGAGTTACCAACTGGCCTCTTGGCTGCTTTTCTTATTAATGTTCTTATTGACTGACCTGTCAGTTTAAGTGGACAGCCATGTCTTGGTAGGTTTGCACTTGTGCCATACTCTTTCCATTGTCCAGGGGTGGGTTGGAATAGGACTTACTCAAATGCTCAAAGTTTGGCACATTGTTTTATAACCTAATCCTCCTTTATGTCAGGTTCTGCCACTTTGGTTTTTGTTTTCTGGTTCTCTGCATTTCTGTCGTATTAGTTTTATAAGTTGTTTTCCCCCCAGGGTTGTTATTTTAGCATAGTTCTCTTTTGTCTAGTTTCTCACTTTTTATTTCCGGTTATTAGTTGCAGTCTGTCTAGTAGTGTTTGTGTTTATTAACTTTTATGGTTAAGAGTTTCCATGTCCTTAGAGTTATTTTGTTGTTTACTATATGTTGTTGTGTAGCTTTATTTTATTATTCTTACTTAGATTCTCGTGTCCTTGCTCCTCCCAGTTAGTTTTGTATTTGTTCCTTGTATATAGTTTTCCTTAGTATTGTCACCAGTCTAGTTTCTCCTCATGTCTCTGTTTTCCATGCACTAGTAACCATAGTAACCTCCATTCCCTCAGTTCCCTACACCTGGTCATCACACCTGTCATTTATCATCTGATTATCTGCCTCCCTTCCCATTGGTTCACATTGCACTTTCCTCCGTATATTTACTTACCGGTTCTCCTTGTTCCCTGTTGGTACCTCCTGTTATCTTCCTGTGTCTCCTGCTCCGTCTCCTGGTGTAAGTCATTTGTTTATTGTTTATTAAAGTAGAGATTACAAAGACTATGTGGCTACCAAGCTTCTGTCTGCAACCCGGTCCCAACCAACCACAAACCCTGACACTTTAAACATTTCCAAAAGTTTATCCCTGGCTTGTCTGTTGTCTTTCTTAGTCTCCATTATGCTGTTTGTTCATTAATGTTCTCAAACAAACCTCAGAGGTCTTCACAGAACCAATGTATTTGCATTAAGATTATATTACACATAGGTAGACCCTTATGGAGGACCAATTCTGCCATAATTAAGAATAAATACAGAAATAAATAAATGTATAATATTTTAATGTTTAATGTTTTCTTCCTTTGTATTTTTTCCTCTATTTATTTCTTCTAAACTATTTATTTCTGCCAGTCTTTTTTCCATTTGTGCCTATGCTTTTTACATTTCTGTATGCATTTTATGTCAGCCAATCAACAGTATGAACTACCATGTAGAGTAAGGTTTGTTAAGGGAGGGGAAAAATAAAGGTAGAATTTATGATCATCACGAACAGAGGAGCTGGAAGGAACTCTCACATCACAGGCAGAAGTGTTCATAATCAGTCTACAAGCATGCTTTAGACCTCTTCTATCAGGTTTTCATTTCTTTGGAAGATCAGGGAATACTTGACCCAGATTGTGAAGTGCACCTTTATGCTCTACACAACAGCTTTCTTCCACAATTCTAGCAAAATCTCGACTCTTTCAAAGATAGTTGGAAATCCCGTGGTCTTAGAACTGAAAGGAAGCAGTCACTGTTGCACCTCTGAACTAGATATAGAGCAAGGCATCATGGTGGATCCTACTGAGGTTAAAGATCCATTCTTTAAACCATTTTTGACCTGTCTCAACATTGGAAGCATTTTCTAGTTAAAATGTTGATTTTTAGCTTAAGCAGTGATGTTTGATCAACTTTAACAACATGACTAATTATGTTTTTTTTATGTTGGCTCATGAAGACTATGAGATTGACTGGAACGGGCCTCACACTCATCAGCGAGCAACTGTGTCGGTCTCAGATATTCAGCTGGAACAGGCAAAATGTCAACTTCATCTGAGAGCTGTCCTGTCAGCTCTCAAATGAAGTTGCGATTTTGCCGGTTCCAGGAGTTTGTTTAGCTGCAGCAATCAACTCATACTTGGAAATGGTCCAAGTTTTTTCAAGAATCATAAGGGATTAATATCCTTTTGTTTAGAATAGTGGGGTAAAAAGTACACCTGAACGTACACTTTGCTTTTTTATTGAAAATGAGAGAATGTGTTTAAGTCTGTTATAACTGTCAGTAAATGACAGATGAAAAACAACTAAGCAAATCTTTTAGGTAGAGCTTTTTAATAAACAACTTTGTCCAACTGACACATGCCACTAAGGGATGAAAAGTGTTTTTAAAAATTTAAAACAGGATTTGACAACTGAACTTCAAATTGGCATGCCCTGCTGGACATGACATCAAATGCATCGGCCACTACCAGCTGGGAGCTTCCGTATCTCAAAGCACGATGCTGAAGTAGGAACAATTCCCCCAGAAATCTCCACCTTGAGTTCTGAAGGAAGCACCTCCCAGCCAGCAGCTGAGCCAGAGTATCTGATTAAGCTAAACGGTGACAGAATGAAAAGGCAAAAATATTAGGCAAACATACAGTTTTTATTTCACTATCAACTTCATAGTGTAGATTTATTATAAATGATGATGCAATTATTCAATATGAACATGCCACACCTGTTTCAATAAATGTTCTGAGGAAACGTGTGACACGGCACATGGACTCAACATCACAATCCTCATCATCAGTGTCCATAATTATCCATGTGACTTTATCAAGGAGCATCTGAAAGAACACATTTCTGTGTAAGTTTTTTTAAAGAGCTTACAAACCTGGTTAATAAGAAAACATTACCACATCTATTTCTGTAAAAAAAATGAACCCCCTTGGAATGGATTATGCTTTCTTAGTGGTCATAAATCAATCATGGTCGTTATAATTTGCTATTTTTTCACAAATAAACCTATTCAATATCAAGGTAAAATCAAATGTCTACAGAGCATGCAAGCACTTATGTTTTTTAATAGTTTTAGTTAATTGGTATCACTTTGTAAAGAGAGCCAATTCACATGGACCATGACTGTGATCCATAAATACAATATACTGTATGTATAGCACGATCAAAACTTAAGCTAAAGTGATTACTTTACGTAATCTGCAAATAACTTAAAATGACCTAATAACCTGTGGTAAATAAATAATTTCTGACATCTTGGGAAAAGAAGAGGGGCAACATCATGCCTAGATGTCAGGAAGGGCCACACTATTGCATCTTTCAGTTCCTCCCTCAACTCTTTTATTTGTCGCATGACCTGAAAAACAGATTCAAAATATATTAAAGACCTAAAACCTCTAGTCCAGATTCCACCAAATCTGAACACTAAAGGGAAAATGTTAAAACATAATCTGGTGAACATCTACTGACACTGCAGTGCACCTAAACACTTTATTTAACAGTATGTGTGACTTTAAGAGTAATTGCTTTTATTAATTTTTCCCATAGGAGATGGAGAAAAGAAATGTACTCCTATGGCCTTCAGGTCATCTTTAGACCTGGCAAATAAAAGTACAATAACAAAGTCAGAATGGACTAAAAAGAACACAAACCACCACACAAGTACTGATCATAAAACTACAAATTTCTTCTTTCTAAGGGGAATTTAGTATCTGGGATGCAGAGACATGTTTGGGAGTAAAGTGTGTTGTTGATTGTTTTTCTAACGTAATTGTTGTTCGCTCTCAGTTGGCCTGCTTGGTTTATGATGCTTACATGTCCTTATTGTCAGATGTATCTTCAGTTACCTGCATTCTAAGCTAATTTCTGCACATATGTGATACTTTCTTGGCGATACAAGTAAATAGCATTACTTTGAACAATAAAATTAGAATTTAGTAGAAAAACATAGGACAGATTTGTCCAAAAAAGGTATATAAAAAATCTTTTTTTCTTAATGCAAAGCTGATTAAGGATAATTATGACACTAATAATAATTACTTTATTTTATATTTATTTTTATTTAAGTATTTAATTACCTTAAATGTATCTTTGAATAATGTTAAAATCATTTTGGATTAGCCAAGTTACCCTAGAGAGACAACATGCCAGTAGAAAGCTTACTCGCTAACTTACAAGCAACTTTACTCCCCTGCCCTTCATCGGGTTCACCGCCACTGATACTCGAAATAGAAGCTGTGTATGTGAAAAGTAAAGTAAATGTAAAATAAAAGTAAAAAAACATTTTAGACCTCAAACTTACAGCATTCTTATTCCTCCAGTCTATTACTGGTCTATCCACCTATGCAAGCTAATGCCAACCAACCAATGGGCAGAAGTTGACCCCTGAAGACACAGCCCTTCCTCATTTGCATAATGAGGCAGAAATGCACACAGAAATGTGAAAAGCACAGGCAGAAATTAAAAAGGAACAGCAGACATGAATAGCATTAAAGAAATAAAGTGTAAAAAAATACAAAGGAAGAGATAAACAGAATAAATAAATACATTTAAAAAAATAAGTAATAAATAGTTAACATTTATAATGGATAATAAATAAATAAATAAGGTAATTATTACAAAGGTGAATAATAAAGAAGCTAATTAAGAGAGATATGTAATATAATTTAATTACTGCCTACATTTATTTATTTACTGTATTTTTGTGCATTTAATTGTCAGTCATTTTTCTACTGCTTCTTCCATAGTGGGTCGCAGGGGAGCTGATGCCTTTCTCCAGCAGTCTATGGGCGGGAGGTGGGGTACACCCTGGATAGGCCGCCAGTCCATCACAGGGCAACACAGACACACACAGGACAAACAACCATGCACATACTCATTCACACCTAAGGGCAATTTAGAGTGACCAATTAACCTAACAGACTGTGGGACGAAACCGGAGTACCTGGAGAGGACCAGGGAGAACATGCAACCTCCATGCAGAAAGACCCTCGGCCGGGAGTCGAACCCAGGACCTTCTTGCTGCAAGGCAAGAGCTGCAAGGCAACAGTGCTACCAACTGTGCCACCGTGCAACCCCATTTAATGGTATGCGGGATTATTTATTGAGCATTTATTAATTTCTGTATTTATTCTTAATTATGGCAGGATTGGTCCTCCATAGCCATACCCAATAGCTGGGTTATATTTAGGGGAATCAGGGTGAAGAAAGTTAAATACAAACACACAACATGCTTTTTATATTTGTATTTGTAAAAAAGGTTTGGCAACTATATTTTATTTTCTTTCTATTTCATAATAAGTATGTGCTGCTTCGTGTTTGACTATCACAAAATCTCAGACTTTAAAACTTTGTGTCATAATTCGCCTATGTTTGAGTTCCTTGTTTGTTTCTCTCCTTGTCCCTGTTCATTTCTAGTTGCTGTTATTTCAGATTATTTATGGTAGTTTAGTTTCTTCATTCATTCTTGTGTTACTTTTCTGGATTTCTCTGTGTTTATTACCCTCCCTTCTTCAGTCACTCCGCATTCTCCTTGACTCCAATTGCTCCACATCTCATCAGATTAGCTCCTGTTCTTTGGTAATTTCTCCACCCTGCCTTTGTATTTATATTCTCTGGTTTTCATTGCTTGTCACTGGATCCTCCTGTTAACTACCAGCTCTATGTCAGTTGCCTCCATTTCTTTGACTTGCATCTCCATGTAAGTTTACCAGTTAATGTTATTAAAGAAACTGTTTTACTCACCATGTGGCTCACACATTCTGGTCTGCACGTTGGTCCTGCTGTATGTAAAAATGTAAAACATAAAAAGAAAACATTGTACCTTTTGTCTTCTGTGCTCCTAGCATGCCTGCTTTTTTTTTGTTTGCGTGTGAATGTTAATATACATCAGTGTTTTTCTGGGAGAGTTTTTCTGTGCATCTATCTGTTGTGTGAGAGACCCTAATTTGGAGCTGATTTTGCAGAGCAAATATAACCCAGCCAGGAATGCTGTGATCAGTTCCAGGCAACAGAGACGCTTTAAAGTGATTTCACTTCCCAGGTGGTTTTCATTTGAACAACAGTATCATCTTAAGAGTCTTGTCGTCTTCATTTTTCTGGACCCTTTACAAATACATTTGTTTTACAGTTTAGCTTTCATGGGCCATCTTAAATAGAAACACATAAAGTAGGTTTGTCAACCTATTTATCTATAATAATAATAATAGTAATAATAATAATGCTTTTTTACATGAAGAAATCCTTGCATGACACTAATCAAGAAATCAGTCACAAGGCACACAACGGTTTTAATAGTTATGGGTTTAAAATTGCTAAACTAATCATACTGTTCCTAATATTGAAAGTCATTTTAATGAAATACCACAGAAAATGCTGGAGTGACACTGCATGGAAGATAAATTGCTGCCTCCACCCCTACCCGTAGCTGAATCTTTTGACTTGCTTACATAAAGACAAATTCAGCCGTTTGAAAATATTTCCAGTTACATAAAACATGTTGTGGAAACAAGAACATTTACCCCAATCATCAGTCTTTTTAAGGGAGCTGTTAAAACTACATTTATCAAGGTATTACCAATGTGCCTCTTGCCCAACTAATTATACAGTTAATATCAGCCTAGGCTTCTGCAACTCTTAGAGAACAATAGATAAAATGTATATCACTCTGAACAATAAGTACTCAAAAACTATACTAAACTTAGTGGATATTTGTTTTGTTTTTTGGCTTAGGCATATGCATGAAAATCTAATTATTAGATGTTTTAGATAGCACTATTATACCTGAAATATTCAATATGATTTAATATTTTAGAAGCAGTAGGAATATTTTTGTTTTTTTGGTTTAAATGAACGCAGGGTTATCAAATGTGGGAATCTTTTACTTTCCAGTGCATAGTTAAGCGCATTAGTGTCTTTCTTGCTAGAAAACTAAAGTAGTGTTGTAGGGCAACTCCTTTGCTGTCAAAATGCAGTTATACCACAAACCAAAAGCAAATAATGGTTGTGGATATTTAGGACAGTGAAGACCAACTGAAGGAGATAGAGATCATTTCAACCAAAGCCCCACATTCAAATACATCAGCTAATAATTATTTGTCTGCTTGGTAACATTCATAGAGTATTGGACTTTCAGCCCCATATGATCGGCTGACCCTTAAACAAAACAATCTATACATAAAATGTGATGGTAAAATCACCGCAAAAGGAATGTATCCCTTCCTGACCCAGTAGAGCACACAATTAGAGTTTTTGGACATGTCAGAGAATTCCATGGCATGAGCATCAAAATTGTATTCATTTATGCCACTACAAAGAAATGTACATAATTGCTACTGAAATTCCAGAGCAATGACCCAATAATGCCATGCTGAATGCTTGGAGTGACTCCAACTGATGGCTGCCTGACCTACTTTGTGCTTAATTCAGGCAATAATTACTTGACCACCTGGAGCACTAATAGAAAATTAAACTTTCAACCCAAATGATCAATTAATCCGTAATTTAAATAATTCTAAAAAAAACACGAGATGTTGATGACACGGCACAAGTAATGTTCCTGACACAGTAGATCACTGTTTTATGCTATTGATCCCAACACAAACACCCTAGTCAACATTTCCAAAAAATCCAACCCAGTTTGGCTCAGATTGACACATATTTTTTGGACATTTAAAAATCTTCTGCTGCAAAAGTGTCACAATTCTGAGACATAACATTCTTTATATGTGGGGTTCTATTACGGAATGGGCGCAAATGGTATTTAGACGTCACAGCAGTGACTCAAAGCATGATCTGGACTCCATGCTTTGCTGTGCAGATGTTTGCACTGATGAAGATTTCCTCACCTCTGTATGCTGAATGCTTGAAGTGGCTCCAGCTGGCTGCAACCTGACAAACTTCCGATTAATTTAGGTAATACATATTTAACCAGTTCAGGGCACTCATACTGAGTTTAACTTTCATCCCAACATGGTCAGTTCATCCTTAAAGATGGAAAAAAATCAATAATAAAGTAACCCATCCTAAATAAGAGGACAGTTGAAAAAAGGCGAGTTTTGAGATGTGATTATAATGTGAATAAGTCTGTACAATCATGGTTGTATTTGGGGAGATCCAGAGGGTGCAAGCAGTAGAACACTTTAAATTCACTCTAAATTTTACATCCTTCACCACAACAGAAATAGACTATCTAAAATAGGGTGCTCTAAAAGCAGTACACGTACATTAAATATGTGACAGGACAACCAAATGTAGTTCATTTTCTGATGTTTTGACCTATGCAACATGACTTTCTTGACAAGTAACATACAATTTAGAAATCAATATGACAACAGCTTGAGAGAGCAGGATGTCTTTGCACTGATGACCTCAGCAGACCTCCCTGCCCAGTGTTCGTGCCTCCTACCTCTTACAGAACACATGAGTGAGAAAGTGTTAGCTTTTTAAAGCTCCTTAAAGCCCGAACTGTAATTTACAAAATCTGTGTTTGGGTTTTGTGCTTGGACCTGGTGCAGAGCATGTGCTGGTTGACCGTTTGGCACCAAGTTTTCTTCTTTTAACCCCTTTAAAACAGAGTGCAGTAGCAGACTTCATCAAAGCCTTTTCACTGTTTAAAATTTGTGCAGTCTGCCAAACATGCCCTCTGGATTATTTAGCAGGTTATTTGTTTACATGAAACAGCTTTATGAACACACAAGTAATGAGTAACCCCATTAATTTAAACCAATTCACAGTGACACAGTAAAAGGAAAGATGACTCTCACGTGTTATAGCTACAAATAATTTACCTCCTGTGGCTGCTTTGGCTAACATCTCATATCTCCGGCTTTAGAATGAAAGGTTTTCCTGTTCTCATCTAAGTTGTGGGAACTGTTGGAGCATGTTGAAAAGACCATTTACGCATTTTTCTGCATCTCTGTTTCTACATGTTCCAAATTGGTTTGGAAGTTTGCTGACCACAATGGGAGAGGTCGCACTGTCTCTAAATGGAAGGAACTATTTCAACAAGCCTGTTGATATCTGGTCATAAATCACACAGAACAATGGCATGCAGGGCCTTCTAGATCTGGCTCAGAGAGAAGGAGGTACTTAAAGCTGAAGACTCATTGGTGTTTTTCTTTTTAAAGATTGGGAACGCAGATTTTAGGAAACTGTGACCATTGTGAAGACAATAAGGGAAAAACGATCCCAAATCTTCAGCTGTTGATATTTTGGAGAACATGATAAAGAGATACAATTATTTTAGTTCTACACTGTCTCATATGGTATTTAATCTTCCTCTTCCTAAATGTACAATATGATGTGCTGTTGGC
Source organism: Crenichthys baileyi (assembly GCA_036173005.1). Taxonomy (NCBI): domain Eukaryota; kingdom Metazoa; phylum Chordata; class Actinopteri; order Cyprinodontiformes; family Goodeidae; genus Crenichthys; species Crenichthys baileyi. The sequence goes on along the minus strand of JAHHUM010001467.1, from coordinate 720,627 downwards.
ATTACATTTTTATGCTCTTCTAACTGTAGAGAGACTCCCCATATGATCAGGGAAAGGGTTAACCACCACATCTCTGCTTCATTCATTACAAAATGTATCAGAAATATCAAATCTGATAGTAAGACAATGGAGTTCAGATCCTCTGGGTCATATAGGTACAGTTTCTGAAACGGTAACACATGTTGCATCCTGAAATGTAAGCTTAGTAAGCTGCTTCTTATTTAGTTGATGCAGTTTAGGTAAATGGAGGAAACAGTAACAGATTTTGACAAAAGATCTTAATTCTTAAAATGTTTGATCTGTATTTATTAAGTTTTTAACTGTAGTATTAGTGTCTCTTTAGATTATCTAGTTATCTCATTGCCATTTGATCGGATGTCGTAATGAAATGTGCAGCTTAAAGCATCTGGTTTGAGGTTTGCTGCCTCTTGCTTTGCCTGAAATCTAGTCTCGTATAGATAGAGTTATGGCAGTTGAAGAAAAAAAAAGTTAGGAGTTTTTATTTTTTTCTCCCTTAAAGAAGCTTCAGAACTGCATTGGGCACACTCTGACTTTTAATGTATTTGCATACAGGCTTTACATGCTTGTGTGTTTGTGATCTACCACTAGCACAGATTTGGATTTGACCAGTGGTTCCTCCCAGTGAAATACCAGCTGTTGTGTGTTTAGCTTGGCAAAATTAACACACACTGAACTCAACTGGAGTGCCACAAAAGTAGTCACTTTGTGGGCACTGAAGAGGAACAAAAATGTACCTAATTATGGTAAACTGTTATGGCTTCTGCAACACATACTTGATGCTAAAAAGACCCAAAATATTATGACTGGACAGGGTTGCTACATGGACTACCTTTGATTTATAGTCTGTAAGTGTTTAGTCAGAATGTCTCTCTATCAGCCAGCATCCACAGTCTCAACCATTTGCATTACTTCTCCACAGAACCAGGAAGGAAAGACCATGCAGCAAAACCAACTGCATAGAAGGATTTTAGCTGTCAGCTTGCTATTATGTCCAGCTGGGTTCAGAGACACAGCAAAAGACACAGGAGTCTTTTACCTGCAGGTGTACATTCTGCGTGTTTAGCTGTGAATATGATATACAGAAGTTGCTTAATTCAGTTCAGCTCTAAGCTGAGCTTGCTGCCCAGCCTAAAAGCATGTCGCCTTTTTGCATGTAGTTTGCATATTCTGCCAGTGCTTGTGTGGTTTCTCTCTGAGTTCTCCGGTGTCGTCCCACAGTCCAAAAACATGGCTGTCACGTCAAATGATTACTCAAAATTGTCCTTAGGTATCAATGTGTGCGTAAGGTCAAAAAGGATTTGTTTATAATTAAAACCTGTAAATATTGGCATTTTGTGGCCCTGATGCTTCAACACATTGTATAACAGTAGTTATGGCAATACTGGAATCCAATTTAGGGGCTGAATGTGCCCTAGCAGTGGCATGAGGGTCATAGAGTTTACTCTCTGCAGGGATTGTGTCCCTTTGCTGTAAGGGGATCTTCTATCTAGAGAAAGTTAGAAAAAACTGGAAAACATTCTTATTATTTTTTTTTTTTAAATGCCAACGCTTCTGAATAAAATGGGTTTGAAAGTACTTGCTGGACGCCATGCCTTGGATCGTTGGTCACAAAACAGCCAGTATGAGTATTTCATTAAAAGATTATACAGGTCTATTTGTAACACACATCTTTGGTTGCAGATGTGTGTTGGTTATAAGAAGAAATAAGAATATTCTTCTTTAGCTTTCATGCCATGAGCTGTTATTAATTATTTACGTTATGAGCAGTCACACTGCGGTTTGACAGATTTTTAAGATTATTTTATGATAAAAACTATATGATTTTGAATTGACATTTTAAACTCTTTCGCATCATATATTAGTATTTAGCACTATATGTCCGGCTTGCATTGCAAAAACAGCAACGTTTGTGCATTACCTGGAGGGGGTAGATCCATAACTTAACTCTGAGATTTACGAGACGCTGCCAATATTTCAAAAGCCAGGATGTGCCATAATGGACAGACACTAAAGGCTTAGAAGGATAAAACAGAAAATTTGCCATAATATAATCAATCTTTCTGTTATAACCTTTAAGTCTTGCTCTTTTTTGTTCTTTCACAACCTGAATAAATCAATGACATTTCTTAACATACTGTAGAAAACTCCTTTTGAATAATCTCTTACATTTCTGCCCTTCCTCTGACTTCAATTTAAACACTTTGCTAGTACTGAATAGACCTGAAATTGAGTTCTCTTCATTCAGTAGCAGCACCCACATCGAAAAGTGTTGTTTTCAATCCGAAAGCATTCACTGATTGGAAAAAGATCAGATTTTTGAGTATCTACAGCTGGTCACCCAACAACCTGAAAATCAGCCAATTTCAAATGCATGTAATTCCAGATTTATTAGACTTACTAATGTAGAATTAAACCAAACAACTACCCATTTTCATTCTAGTTATACCAGGTTTAATACAAGTACACATCATTTAGTAAAGGACAGAATGTCTGTCCTACAGCCAGTTAAATGACAATGTCTGCTTATGTTCAAATGCTGTATATCTAGCCAGATGGGTTCTCTTATTCTAAATGCAAATGTTTAAGTTCATGTCGGCTTTGGATATGCTGATTTTACCAACAGGGCTGACATCAATCACCAACAGACATGAGAAAGATGTTATAACTGTTGCAGTAGACACAAATAATTCTGGAACTATAGCTCGTTTGAGATTAGGCCAAAACAGGCCACGGGAGTCTGTGTCCTAAAACTTATGTAGATACCTCAGCTACAAGGTCTCACACACTCTACAAGGTTTCAAGGAAAGGAAGAGGATATAACGGAAAGGGCACTTGAACTGCATGAACATTCAAGACTACGTTTTATCCGTGCTATCATAAATATGTGTATATAATTTGTGGTTAAAATGTCAGTTGCAAACAGCTAAGAAAAACAATCTGGTGATGTAGGAAGGTAAAATTGAATAAGATTTCAAATAAGATTTTTCCCCTTTTCATTTGTTAAGGTTCGAAATTAAAATTTAAGTGACACCAAAGTTTGGATTAGTGCCACAATCAGTATAACTACATAGACAATCAATTATAACTGTATAATTGCGTGGCTATTTTCTTTCAGGCAGAACCATGAGCCAAAACATAAACAATGTTCTTTTTTACCACTTCATATGTTCAGAGAAATTATCTCCAGTTGTGTGAGGCCTGGTAAGTTGTGATTTTGCAAATATCTTCCACTGATTTTTGAGGTGAGAAGACAGGAAATATTTTCCTCCTATAATTCTCTGAAGATCATATTTGTGCAGGTGCCTTCCCCCACGCTCTTAAAACTGGGGTTTTGGTTTGCCTCTCTACCAACTTTATGAGAGGTTTTCCCTATAAATATTTGGTTTTAAAGACCATAATTTGGCTTCCTCCAATGTTTTCTGTTGTATTCAGTGGTTAGGGAGGATTCTCAGCAAACTAAGGTCACATTGCCAAATATTTACAGTGGGAGCTAGTAATAGGTGAATAACAGGTGAGTGATCAACACACAGCAGGTGTAAGAGGGCAGTGAAACTAGCAGAACTGGACAGGGGAGCAGACTTTGGAGAATTAAAGCTAACTAGAAAACACAACACCAACCTTTCCTTGAAACCGGACCAACACTAACTGAACACTACCTAAAATATAAGAGTTTGTCCAAATGGCAATACGAATTATTTGTTGACCCAGACTTGAATGGGATATTTTTCTGGTAAATATTACACTTGGTGTTATTTCTTTTGTTATCAGAAAAGTGCATCCAGATGTTCCTGTGTTTATGTCTCAGACTAGTCATTTTTGTCTTTTTGAATTACTAGCAACTATAATTTATAGTTGCTGGTGCATATCACCTTTTATGATGATATGCACTAGGCATTTAGATGAAGAAAATTTGGAGAACACAGCGGACATCCTGCAACATATGCATGATGAACAAGCTTTGCAGCTGTGCTATGTTACACTCCTCCCCTTGTGGCTGTTTTTCAAACTCTGACTCGCTTCCTGGTCCGGGTGCGAGTCCCAACCCCGGAGCCTGTGCTGCATGGGTTCTCCCTCTGTCCACCCTGCTTCCTGTCTGCTTACTTAAAAATAAATAAAGGACACAAGTGGATCAAAAAATTCTTAAAACCAAAAAAGAAGATAAAAAATAAACAAGTTAAAAAAAACTGTGATTTGCTTACCATCGTTTGCTTTAAGAGGCCAATCAATAGATCTGGTTTGAACTTTGTTATTCACTTAAGAAAGCATTCTCCTTTTACCTGCTAAGCAGGGAGTGCAAGCTGGTGTTTCCTACCTTCAACATTCAAGCTTTGATGAAAGAATTTCACAAAAAAAATTTAGACTGGTAATATTTTATACAGTGTTGCCTTTTGAGCAGGTTCTTATCACCATTTGCCAATTCATACCACCATTTTGCAAAACGCATTACCATTTCATCCCTCCCTAATTCTATTTCATACCTGTAAAAAAAAACTAAATTTTTACTTAAATGAAGATGAAACAGCTTATTTTATTGTTGTAATTAAGTATTTTTATGAATTGTGGAGAAAGAAATACATTTTAACTTTTCAAATCTCACATATCTCACACACATCTCACTATTTGTATATTGTTATCAAAAAGCTTTGGATAACACACTTTTCGCATTTATTTTGGTTTTTATTTTATTTTAATTTATTTCAGGTTTTGGTCCGTTGACTTTTATAAAATTTTACATGTAAAATGTTAGTTCTAAGAGACATCTGGCTTATAGAAAAAATTAATTGGAGTCATACTACCAAACGTCCTTTAGTAGAGTATGAGTATAATACAGAAAATGACTCTGTATCATTGGTGGTTAATTCTGATAGTAAACGTATTGTGTGTACAAGTTATTGTACGGGATATATCGCAAAGTCAATGGGAACCTTAAACCTGTGTCACAGGACCCTTTCTGGTTCTTATTAAACCAGAAAAGGTCTGGTAGGAAGTACTCAAAACTTGAAGGTTTTAAATGTTGCAGGGGCAAACTGACCAGAAGCCCCACTACTGAGCATGAATTGTCTTGTCCAAAAGACAATTCCTATTAGACCTCATGAGGGCATGTTCATTATTTCTTTTATTTGATCATTTACAAAGCACTTTGGTTAAAAAAAAATAAATCAACCTAAGCAGGATAGTTCTCAGCACTGAAGCAAAAGGCTGTAACAGTGAAATCCTGGGACAGGACTGAGACAGCAAAAAAACCCAAATTAAAACACTTTTTAGATTTCATCAATTATGTGGTTTTAGATGTGGATACATTTGAAATGTGTTCCTTAACTTTATACCAACAGAATGGAGACAAAAGTTAGCCTGTATGTGTCGTGTGTGGTTTGCCCGAGGACCCAAATGCAGGACAGACAGTGGTGGAAGAGAGGGGAGCTTATTGGTAACAAAACAATGAAGACCTACAGGTTTGCCACAAGGAGAACAGGGCATGCAACCACGGTGAGCACAATGAAAACAAGAAAACTGAGGGAAGGAGACTAATAAATGAAAAGAATACAGGAACTGAAAAACAAACCAATAAAGCCTAAATTTACAGAGAACTTAACACAAGAAATAAGTAAGAAATTAAAAACAAAGGAATAACTGAACAACAATAACAAACAACCCAGGCATAAACTGAGTAGGCAAGACCTAAATAACATTAATAACCCAAAACTAATCAAAATAGAAACAGCAATGAAAACAAAAACACTTGTGTCTCACGATGACAGTATGACTCAATTTAGCACCTATTCATAAATGACTGGAGCACTTCTGTCAATCATGAAAACACATCATGTTGATGATAAAGAGAAATCTGAATTCAAATGTCGCCACAAATGTTTGTGTTTATTACTTTTGACTATACCCTTATATTAAAAAAGTCAAAGTCAAAACAAAGTCAAGGTCTCCAAAAATGTTAATGGCACTGTAGTTTACAACTTTTCAGAGCTTTTCATTTGTTTTAATTAGCATTGTAACATTTTCACATTTTTATGTTCATTGTGTTTAATACATATTTCTTATATTTTGAAGTATTTGGTGCTTTTGATGTGTCCAGTGTCGGTCCGATTGTTTTCCTGCAAAGAACCTTGAATTACGTTGTGCACGAATGTCGCTTTACAGTTAAATTAGGCTTTCCTTACAACTAACACCCGATGGGACCCGAGACGTTGTCCCTGATGTTTGGTTCATGGCAGAATTCAGCTACATAAAAACAAAGCCATCTCAAATAACTGCCTCCATTAAAACATGCGTGGATATTTTGACTCCTCTGTTGAGCAGCAAGGGCTTTTCTAATTCAAACAGATGAAAACAAAACAGTAATATTTCAAGGGTCACTGACAGAGTGGATTTTCTATAGCTGAAGATTGTTGGTTTGTGGCTTTTAAAGTTGATACAGTGCTCAGGGAAATGTTCTTGACATGTTTCTTTTGTGCTGCAGGGGTGACTTGTGTTACAAATAAAACAAATTAACTTTTTACTGTTTGAGTAACACTAGCTAAAAACAACGTCTAACTGTTTTTGGAAATTATTAAGCTTCCCACCGTCACTTGTGGTGTAATAGGATTGGGCTGAAGGGGTTGTGGTCCAGACTTAGCATGAGTCACAGATATTATTAGGGTATTTGACACCAAAAAGATGTCTACTTAGGGCTTCAAAGAGTGGTTAAGAGCATAGGTTTCAAAACTTTAAGTTTGTAGCTACATTTATGAAGAATAGGTGCCCACTTTTTTTAAATGTTTATGAAGAGCTTTAAATACTTTTCACTTCTTTCAGTTTGTATTTTTTTGCATGATTTTAAGATTCAAAAGACCTAAAAAATATACTGGCTTTTATTTTGCAAAGGAAATGTTAGTATTTTGACATTTATGTTAAGAGTTATGTTATCCACAGCAAACTAAGCTTGGAAAATTGAAAAAAGACATTATTATTCATGCCTTAGCAGCTGGTGGATCAAGGGTTTAACTGGAGCTGAAGCCGCAAATGAGATTCTGCTGGAAGTTAAAAGGTTGAAAAATTTATTTAGTTCAGTTTCAAACAGTGAAACTCATAGATTCATTACACACATAGCATTTATTTGTATGGATTTATGTCTTACATTTCTGAAAACCCAAAACTCAGTTTCTCAGAAATTCTCAGAAAAAGAATAACATAAGACCAATAATTATTTTATTATATTTTCAAATACAGAAATGTTATGTTACATTCTACTAAATTAGAGAAAATGTCTGACTTGGACATTTGTCCATGCAGACAGTCATTGACTCCTTCCACAAGGAGGATAAGCCACAAAAGGTCATTAATAAAGAAGCAGGCTGTTAACAAGGGAAAGTAAAAGGAAAGTTAGGCATGAAGTATGAAGGCAAAAAGTGGAGTACAAGAAGGCACACGGGTAACAAGAATAATTGCAGCTTGAGAGGATTCTGAAGCAAAGCCCATTTGGTGGTGGACAGCGGGTGGAGTTGGTGCTTCACGGGCCACCACACACAGGACATTTCTTGTGGCAAGTCACCCATAAAGATGTGACAACATCAGAGGTGTCTTATCTGGGCTCAAATGACTGAACTGTAGCTCAGTGGTGCTAAGCCCTCTTTCAAGAGGAAAGTAATTTTTTTATTTAATATTGAAATCCAGATGCCAGAGTCTGGAGAAAATATGAAGCTGTTTGAGATTCACTGTGAAATTTTCACCATCTGTGATGATTTGTGAAGCCATGTCATCTGTTGGTGTTTTGTCCACTGTGCTTGATCAAGCCGTAGTCAGTGCAGCCGTCAAGCCTCCCTCCACTGATGAGCTTTATTGAGATGCAGATTTTTCAGCAGGACTTGGTCCCCACCCCCTCCGCCAAAAGTACCAACACCTGCTTTTGTGATCATAGTATCAGTGCACATGATTGGCCAGTAAACTCATCTGATCTAAGCCACATAGAAAATCTATATTCTCAAATGGGAAATTAAAGTTACCAGTATCAATAATGAGGACAAGCTGAAGACTCAAACTAAAGAACTCCTATCCTAATGTATGAACTGCAGTAGAAAATATTAAAAACACCCAATTTGGCCAACAGCAGGCTGTGAAACCAACTTCACAGAAAACAAGAACAGAAGCAACGGTTGGGTTAGACCAGATCAGATAAATACAGATGTAACTGTTCCCTCACAGCTCTCCACTTGCATGCTGGCTAACTGACTGCTGGTATGGGTAAACAGAGGGTTTTACTGGCTTTGTGGTTTCTGTAATGTTAGAGTTAAGCTGGAGAGGCTCTGATTTGACCACAGATATACTTCTTTTAGGATAGCCTGTGTGAGGTTTTAACGGCACGCCCCAACCAAATGCTGTTAACGTTAACCTACTTTAGACACACGCTGCTGTTAATATACCCAAAGGGACAATAAAACTTTCACAAAGAAAAAAGAGATGGATGGGGTTAGTCGATTTTAAAAACTAAAAGGTGAGTGGAAAATGTATATGGTGACAATGATGGCAAAATGCTTGAAATCCCATACAAATAACAATCCTCATGTATCACACTCCTCTGTGATTATCAGGCCCTGATATCTCCCCCAGGTTGAGAGCAGCAGGTTGATTAATCCAGTGCTGTGAAGCAGAACCAGGCAGCATATTGATTGGTACAGTGGCCTTTCTATTACCACGATTCCACAAATGTGGGGGGTTGTCTGTCTTAAAAGGCTTGGGCTCAGCAGCAGGAGACTTTGCTTAATGACATTCATAGCTTTCAGACACTGTAGTCTCAGCATGGTGACACCATCACCTTTAGAGTGGTTGCTTTAAACATGGATAAGATGATAATCAATATAAATTGGTTTCTCTGAGGTAGAAAGGCATACTGCATTAACTCATCTTTGGAAAACAAATGCTCTTGTATAGCTTGGTAAAAATTATACTAGAAATTATATTAATACTGTTTGAATGTGATAATATTAGGACTAAACATATTCAATACAATATAAAGAGCTTTGAAATTATTACTGTACACAAATTTACTCAAAAATGCAAAAACCTAGTTCTTATGATTTCTGCAATAAAGTTCAAAGTGGGTGAAGACACGTGTCTGAAGGCTTTAAAGTCTGTATGATTTATTTGTAGCACAGCAGTCAGAAAATATCTATATGCAAGATAGATCTGGATTGTTTTAGATGGTTATGGACCTTTCAAACAAGGTTCTGTCAAAAGGCTATCACAAACATCTTACCTGCAATAGAAGACTCTCAATGCCTTCTTATGGTATAAAGACAGATTAGTTGCAGGAATGCCTAAAGAAGAACTTGAAACTGTTGAAATTTAGGTCAAACTATATATAAATACATTATAGTTCATCGCTTTGTCCACTTATTTCTTAGTTTATTCTTGGATAGAATGGACTGAAAAGAAAGCTTATCAATATAAATAAATAAATGCATAATCAAGGCTGGACTGTGGCGCAATTGTTAGTACTGTTTACTCACAGCAAGAAATCCTGGGTTCAAATATCAGCCAGGGACCTTACTGCATGGTGGTTACATGTTCTCTCAATGCATGCAAGGGTTCACTCACAGTTCATAAACATGACCTTTAGGATAATTAGTCTTGCTGACAATTACCCTTAGAAGTAAGTGTGCAGGTATGGTTAGTGTTTCTGTGTTGCCCTGTTAAGGATTGGCAATCTGTCAAGGTTGTACCACGCCTTTCACCCAATGACCGCTGGTGATGCAGACAATGGATGGATAAGCAAAATATTGCACTTCTTACCGTTGTGAAAAAAGTAAAACGTCTCGAAAACATTTATGTGAACGCTATTTTCTGAACCTTTAAATTGTTGTCATGTGTGCATTGGGGAATATTTTCACAGAATCCAATGATAACTTTCACAGGAAATGGAGTTGGGAGCTGGTGACCCACCAATTGGACTCCTATATGGAACAGGAACATATAAAGTGTTTCTATTCGTAATTATCGTCTGATATAAAAGCAAAATGGTGTATAGAGCAAAAATATAGCCTCTTAAGGGAATGTTGCTTTGTTTTTTTTTGTTTTTTTATTGTTTTTACACCGACATCCTTTTCTGTTAGGTAACTGGAAAACAGTTAAAATATTCCATTTAGTATGTGATTTACACAGGAAGATCATAGATGGTACACCACCTTTGTTTCCCATGTAAATAATCCTTTGCTTCTGTGTAAATAACCCACTGATACAAACGTAACCATAGTTAAAGGTTCATAAAATAGCCTTGTAGATGCAAATATTATGTTTTTGAGAGGAGAAGTTTTAAGACATTCAAAGGGAGCTTTGGTCTGTGGCCATCTTGGACTAACCATTAACTTCGCTCTCCAGGACTAACTAATCTGGTTTTATTGCAAGAAAGTTAGCTACTTCCTTAAAAAAATCATGGACCATTCCTATAATGAAGCAGTTTTGGAGAGATGACAAGTGATGGAAAAGTGAAAAGAGACAATGAGAGTCTCCGGTCTGGATGTGTGTCACTATCAGTGGTTGAAGATCTACATCTGAAATCTTCCAAGAAGACAGTCAGTCCACTTCTGTGGAAATGGGGAAAGAAAACGAGGAGCATGTGAAGTAGAGAGCTATAAGTACCGGTATGGGAATAAAGGAAACAGACATTATTGGCAGGAAAGACAGGGAAAAGACATCTGTAGAAGGAGTGGCAACCACATGAAGCCATGGGATCCGAATGGGAGAGGAAAAGGGTAGGCAAATAGGATTATCTCAGTAATATGAACAGATAAATCAGAGAAGACGGAAAGCCATGCAATAGGGATTATGAGAAAACAAAAACAAAAAGTGTTTGTACTGTTTAGCTCACAAAACTTGACAACCATCCAGTTAAAAAAGCATAGGTCTGCTGTAAAACTAAACTATTTAAATAGGCACAAAAAGGTGTTGAGCAAAGGTTGGCCAGAGCAATCAGCCCACTTACTTTATAGGCAAAACCAGGCCTGTCAGCAGGACAACACTAATATGGCACCATTATCTGTAAGAAACCCAAAGGAGTGAGAGAACGGAAAAGATGGCAGACCTCCAACTGGTGGTTTATTGTGCCTGGCCTTGACTCTATTCTGGGACTGTCTATGTGGCACAGAGCTGCAGTTGTGGCATTGTTTCCACCTGATTCAAACCTCATGTTGTGCCTTTTGCTACACAGTTTCTGTGCCTGTTTGAGTTTTAATTCTTTTAATTTCTCCAGTCCCACCTTTGATCCTTGATACGATCAAATGAGGGAAATTGTTCAGAGGAAAAACCTTTGGATTATAATCTCGGTTAATAGTTAAAAAAACACAACTAGCTTCCAAATATTCTGGTAAAAGAATCTTAGTGTTGATGAAATTAAATAAATTTAGGTTTAGAAGCAGTGTTTTGGAGCCATTTCTACAAATAAACTGGAAATTTTATGCAAAATATGTTATTTTGCAACTTGTGTTGTTTTCCATTAATTACAGTTGCCTTTTAATTATGGCTGCTGAATAGCTAATATAAAGGCATGAAAAACATTACAAGACAGTAGAAGTCTAGCACCCGGAAAGTAGCACAGTTTTTTGAACGTCACTTTCTAATTGTTTTGAATCTGTATGTTCTGTATTTCCTTTTTTAAATTCAGTAAAGCAACAAACATACTTGTTGGATTCAAGACTTTTATTTGAAAAAACGTGTCGCGTACCAAAGGGCTTAAAGGGGCTAGACTAGTGAGAGCTTATCGCACTCACATTCATTATCATGCCTTAACCATTGTCATGATCCTGAAGTGTTCAGGTTTTGATTTTCTTTTGTATGTGTATTTTGATCATTTCTTTGTGGTTTATGTTCTTAGGGTCCCAATGTTTATTATTGTTAGGTGTTTTCCTTATTGGTTCATTCTTTGGTGTTTTATTCTAGAGTTCATTATACATCTAGAGTTATTTACTGTTAGAATTCTGTTAGATACTTACCTGAGTTTCTTTTTGTTTCTGTTCAGCTCTGTTCGGGTTGTTTAGTCTCCCTCTTTCAACTGCTGTCTTCATTCTGCCTCAGCTGCTCCTCATTTCCTCTGATCAGGTCTTCTGGTGTATTGGTCATCTTCCACCCCTGTCTCACTAGTTCACTGGTTTTCTCTGCTGGATTCTTCTGTTTGCCTCCCTGTTTCCATTCCGTTCCATTTCCTGTGCTTCATGTTCAATCTCAGAGTGCAATTTATTGACAAGTTATTTTCCTTTTTATTTATTAAAGCACTTATCTTCACCTCCATTTATCTTCACTTGAGTCTTTTATAAAACTGAAACATGACAACCACACATCTAATCACCTGGCTAACTTTTTCAGCTCACTTTGCCACAAGCCTTGATCTCTCTCATTCATTTGTTCATTCATTCATTCATTTATTCATTCATTCTTTCATTCATCTTTAAATCATCCTATCTTTTTTAATCATCATTGTCATCCCTACCCTACCCCTTATTATTACAGAGACCCATGTGGATGATTCATTCAAAGTTAAGTGGCTTCTACTCTACTCTACTCTTCTAAATGGTACTAATCAGTATGGGGTCTAAATCGGCAATGCCACTTGTCCCAAACAGAGTCTCCTTCCTAATACCACTGCCACTAATTTGCATGCCTATCTGTTTGAGTTTCAAGAGTACAAAGTTTAGGTAATAATTCTCCAGCATCGCCTTTTTACCTATCAAACAACGTAGCATAATTTAAGTTTGATCTCCATGTAAACCGAGCTGCCTTTTATTGGACATGTCAAAGAATTCTGTGACATTAGCATCGTAACCTAGAAACGTCATATATACCACACATACCACGCATTTGCAGCGCTGCAATGGAATTTCTAAAAGTGCAAGTCAAATGTCACAGCAGTGACCCAGAAATAAGTTTACTCGGGCTTCTGTTACAGTGCTCTGCATATTTTTAAACAGATTTTTACTTCTACTTTTGAAAAAATTATATGTCACTGTCTCTGGGATTCTTATCATTAACACTGTAATACCCAAGCTGCGCCGGCAGGTAGAGACAATGTCAGCTTTAACCAAATTGAGATTAAATAAAGACAATCTTGTGAATGTCTAAAGAAGTACCCAGCTAAAAATTCCCCCAAAATTTTAACTCGTGTTTATCCTTTTCTTTCTCTCATTAACTTCTTAACTTTCCTTTGAAATTTATTGGATGGCAAGTAAAGACAGATGTGCAATAACCCATAAAACACTGCTTTAGTCTTGTAGTTTCCAGCACAAAAAAACAAGTACCTTGTCCACACACATATACCTCAAAACAAGGTTTTAAAAATCCCCACTTTCAAGAATCATTTTTAAAAATTTGTATTTTTCATCAAGAACTCCACTCTAAGAACTTGTTCTCAGAGGGTACAAACACAAAAAACCCCATAAGTGTCCATACATATCTCTTAGTGTGGACATTATCATGATTCCATGCTACATTATGCAGACAATCTGTCTGCATTGATGAAGATTTACTCCCCTTGGTATGCCGAATGCTTGAAGCAGCTCTAACAGGTGGCCAGTCCGACTCTTTTTCCAATTACTTCAGTTAATAATTCTCAGAGCACTTGTGGTCGCTCATATTTCAGGCAATCATTATGTATTAAAAAAAGCAAAAACAGTGGGATAAAAAATTTAACAGACTGTACATTAAAGAAACTTTATCCCAATACAAACGCAATATATCATAAATTACATAAATGAACTTGAGAGGACTTGAGAAGACTCAGCTTTCTAACCCAAACATACATTAATCTATTTTTTCATATTGAATAAACTGGTAAACTCACACTGTTGTGGTCTGCATCTTGCTACTTAAAGGTTGGCATTTAGAACAAAAACTAAATGCCAACAAAAGTGTATACAATTTTTTAACTTTCATCTGCTATTTATTTTAAGTTCCTCTTTTGGTTATTCCAACTGTGTGCTTCAACAGAGTTGTAAGTAAATAGTGAAAGGTTGCACAACATCAACTTTTGTCACTATTAAGATCGTCAATGGTACTGAGCATGTTAACTCTGTGTGATTTAAAATCACAATCCAATAGATCAGGTTTAGGAAGTTTTCTTCAATTGAGCATCAACCCAGACCTAAAAGCTGCTCCATTCCCATCTTCACTTCAGTCACACTAGCCACCTAAATTTGGTTTTTATGTAATTGCCAATTATCGTCCCATGGAGAGAGATGAGATGAAGAGAGGGTCTGTTAGCCGCTCTCTGGATCAACATCAGAGAAAGGGCCACTGCTGATGTGATGTGGTAGAGATGATTGCAGTGCTGATTCAGCTGTGTTTGGAAACCAGAAACCAGAGAGACCCTCGATTCCCCCAGCCTCCTCTTTAAACCATATTCCATCAACTCTTTCTTTAATCCCCATCGAACCCTTTGCACACCACGCTCACACAAGACCCCCTGACTGACTCCCCCAGAGGTCCCTACCCATGGGAAAACCCATTTAAATGATCACCACTGCTTGCCACACCTCTATCTGTGATTCAAGTCGAGACCACGTGTTCAGTGCCTCAGAAGGTCTTCTTATTAACCTCATGTGGTGAACTTTATTCAAACTCAGTTACCTTATAATCACGCTGTAGACTCAAATCTCAAAACCTAAGGAAGGAAATCAAATGACTCCACATTACAATCAGACATCATTAAGCTTTCCATGACTGGAGCTAGAGCCAGAATATCCAACAGGAAATTGCACTCACATTCAGGGGGATGTTTTACTTTTACAATTTTTACAAACAGGACTGATTGTTTGTTTTTGTTTTTTACCCCTGTGATGCATGTTTTTAGACAGATCCAGCTGTTCCATCTTTTAACAAATCTAAGCAGAGATAGGTTTGGTAGATTTTTCAGATTCTAATTTGTTATTAAAAACTCTTCACATGCCCAGTTTAGGCCAGGCTAGGTAATATTCCTACGATGCATCATGGGTAGCTGAAATCTGATTTTATATGACATATTCAGTGCTGACTAATATGAAGGAATAGGATTTCACCCCAGCCACATCGTTCGTCTTTTATGGTTACACACCATTTCTTACCACAATGACCAACCCATGCAGAAAACAAGCAGCTATACAGCCTTATGGCCTGAATGCTGGATTTCTTATGCTCATTTATCATCTATACGACAAGTATACTCAGATGCTTACATTGTGTCTCTGAACATCACAAACACAAGAGAACAGCCTCACAAGCATGTTTGCACACTCAGTAAAAGCTTCTGAACATTGCAGACCATAATGTGACAAAGGGATTTTTCATTACAAATAAGTAGCACTTTCATCAAGTGAACTAGTAGTGCTATAGAGGTGGATAAAGACTGACACCTAGTGGTTAATAGAAAAAAACACCCCAAAAACCATAAAAAGAACAGAGAAGAGAAAGGAGGAAAAAACGGTCCATGTAAAACAATTTTAAGTCTCACAGTTTTACATTAAAAGAATCCTAAAGCTCACTGGTGTATGTGGCCATTGTGAGAATGGAAAAGAAAGATACTGGGGAAGAAAGTAGGGGTTACTCATTTAGTCAATATTTAACAATAATATTGCAATCATGTTTTGATTGAAATATTAAAAGAAATTGTCAAACAACAAAGTGAGATCATGTTTTTAATCATCTTTAAAGTACAAGCATACCCTAACTGTGTGGCTCTGTCATCAATGTGCTATTAAGACAGATAAACTAAATGGCACATAAAGATAAGAATAGATTTAAAACAAAATGTTGTTACCAAATTTCCTAATACATTCATGGTCTAAATCACTGGTCGAAATCACTTTTAGGTTTTCAGCACTACATTATGTTTTGTAAATGTAATTAAAAGTGCATATTTAAAATATAACTGGCTTCACAATGCAGGCTCATCTGCAAAGATGCTGCCGTTTTCCTTCCGAGCAACTTTCTTGTAAGCTTTTAAAGTGGATGTTAAGGCACTTTGCCGTTTAACAGTCTCAACGTTTTGTTGAAATTTGATCAGGAAATCTGACTGGGGCAAAGAAGATGTGAGCTGGGGTTCCAATAAAATATGTAAAAATAATCAAATGGAGAAAAAGCTGACAAACACATACTTGAAAATGCTTTAAATACAGAAAAATGTTGAGGTCTGATTGGTTCTTGTGAATGTATTTAAAGAGACAACAAACAACTGTTTAATGTGCTCATTTTATTACGATACTTTAACTAATATAAAGTGCTTAGTGATATAGAAGTTACATTTCCTCAACCTAAACTTTGATTGAAGTGTTGCAGTAGAATGTCTTCACTTTGGTAACATGTGGAATCAAAATATCAATTCTTGTAAACTTGGATGTTTCTCTGTAACCTAAGGTTATCTTTAGGGATTCTTTTTCATGTTGAAGAGATTACAACACACAGTATTGATAACTGCCATGCCCAGGGTATGTGTACCTGAACTGAGTAACATTTTAGTTCCTCAGTGACTGTTTCCATCAAAAGCCACTGTGCTCACCTAACGAGCAAGTCTTCTTCAGAAAGGGATTAAAGTAACATTCTTCTCATCAAATTCTTAATTTAAAAAAAACAGTAATTGTTCTTAAGCACAAATACATGAGTTGTAAACTCAATGGTTTGTTTCCCTTCTAACTCCTTCTTCCCTAACGTAATATTTTGTTTTTAATTAGTTTCATATTTTTCATACTATTTAATTATAACTGAAAACAGACCAGAAGACAGAAAGTATGTAACACATAAAGTAACAACATTTCATGCAAATATTTTTGAAAAAAAAAAAAATTCTGGTCTAAATAAAACTATAAAACTAAAACTATTATTCACACCATTCTGGCATTAGTTAACATGGAGTTTTTTTTTGACAAGATTCATTTTTGTGCCTTGGCTATTTGAGAAAAGTTGTGAATGTGGTCAAATGAATTACTGCAAACTGTATGAAAAAAGCAGCTTCAGTTGGCCAAACAAATTAATTAATTGACAGTCAAAAGTTAATAATTGTTGGAAGGAGATGTAACTCTGGAAATGACATTCAAATAATCAGTTACACCGCACATTAATCAACCAGAAGTTTAAAAAATAATTATACATCTCTAATAAAGCCACACACCTATATTTCCCTGAGAAAGATAAAGCTCATTTTCTCCTTTTAAAAATAATTATTGTCATTAAATGACATTTCTGACTGAAGATCAGTCTTGAGGAATTAAAAACTTGGTTGCTAACTGAGCAGCAAAGTTCCTGCAAAAGTAGAAGCACTGCATCAAAACCAGTTAAACAACAAAAAACTGAAACTTATCTTTGGTATTAAACCAAAAAACTGAAAACGAGAGTTGCTGAAGTACTTGAAAGGCAAATAATCTAACAAGGGGCTGCTGAGGTGTTGATAGAAGAAGAGTTTAGAAGAGGACTGGTCTCATTTTCATTCTCAGCCTGGCCGTCCTCCTTGGAGGTTAAATCTTCTGACTTTCTGGGTTCAGTGGAGACATCCATTCCTATAAATGCCACTGCCCTAAAATGTACCAAAAGCAGAACAGAGGAGGACAAAAAAAGAGACATTACCAATTCCAGCTAAAATGGGAGACAACCTTATCTGCAGTGTCATGTCTTTCCATTAGTCATGTTCTAGGACTTATAACATGAAACAAACCCCAACTATATAATGAAAACAAAATATAGCCACATCTTCAATAAGTTAATTTTAAAAGTTGAATTATTTTACATTTCCTTACAGAGATCAGAACATGTGTGCACTTGCAATTAGCATGCATGACTGACTAAAACAACAGAATGTCTAGATAGGAACTCTAACCCAGTAACTTATTTTCTTTTAAAGCAAAACACTGTGCAGAGAAAGGAGCAGAGCATGTGATAGATTTTTAGTCAGTTAGGGAGGGTTATATTTCACGCTACACCTCCTACACTGACTAAGCAGTATCACTTTGTCTTTTCAGTTCAACAACAGGCAGTTTCAGTGTTCATGGCACAGCCTGCAATGCCTTGCAAAAGTATTCATACCCCTTGAACTTTTCCCCATGTTGTGACATTATTACCACAAGCCTAAATGTATTTTACCCAAATTTTGTCTGATGGACCAACACAAAGCAGTGCATATTAGTGAAGTGGAAGAAAAATAACACAGCATTTTCCACTTCTTTTCACAAATAAATATCTGAAAAGTTCGGTGTGCATTCGCATTCAGGCCTCAGTCACTGGTTTGTAGAAGAACCTTTAATTGTGATTAAAGCTGCAACTCTTCTTACATCTAGAGACAAACATTTTTGTCCTTCCCACATTTAAAAATACCTCTTACTCTGATTGGACAGTGGGAATCTGCAGAAATATTTGTAAGTATTTCTACAGATTTTCAATCGGATTTTGGGTCTGGACTTGAACTAGGTGTCAGGATCTGGAGTTTTTGTGTGTGTCCTTTTCGTTTGTTTACTATGCTCACATCTCAGATGGTGCTGGAGTTCTCAGGTGCGCTGGGTGAAAGGTGCAACTAATCTGCTGATTGCATGGAGGTGTACGTAAGCAGGAGGCTGCCAGCACTTCAGCACCAGAGTGTTTGCCTTCAGTGGTTGTTGTACCTGAACCTTTGGATAGCTCTTGTTGATGCCTGACTTCACTCTCAGAATTGTTTTGCTGTTTTGGATTTTTCAACTTCTGGAGAAAGGTCTCCTATTTTTGTGGATTAAGATCCAAGATACCTGTTTACTTCGTCTGGACAACAACCAGCTGGCAGCTTCCTGTTTTCACCGTCATCGGAATCGAGGCATAAGCGCAACCTGTTCACCCTCCAACCCAAGTACTACCTTCCTGAACTCCTCACCGTCCTTCACGAACCTACCTCTCAAGCAATTCCAGAGAAACTTCTGTGTTGAACACCCAGACTCTGAATCCCTCACCCACCCAAGAAAATAAACCTTCTTCATAACCTAGTCATAACCCTCATAACCTATTTTAACACAAAGGATCAAGGTAATGTGCAGTGTTACTTCTCCACCACAGTGTTTTGCACAAAGGCCCAAAATCTCAATTTTGGTGTCACCAGACCACCTTGTTCCACGTTTGGTGTTCCCCCCCCATATTGCTTGTAGCAAACTTTGAAAGGAAGATCTTTTAGCTTTTTTGAACAAAGGGTTCTTCCTCCCACTCTTAAATAAAAGATTTGTGTGATGTAATGGTTGTCTCAACCTGAGCTGTACCTCTATCTTCCAAATAAGCAATGTGCAGATAAACATTTTACAGACTCAGAAAGCTGCTCAAAATGTGGTTGAAATGTGGTTTTCCATACTATGGAGAAGGGGTTAGGAGCAGACAGTTGTATTTGAAATAGGGAACTGTGCCTTCCTCCTTGTTGATTCAAAACAGCATTTCTATTTTCTACAGAAGTCAAGTGAAAATGACAAGTGTGACAAAGCAGAAAAATGTTTTTGTAATCCTTCCACAGACGTGAGCAGAAATTTATAAGTTAGGGCAAAAACTGTTAAGCAAAAACTGTTAAGTACGTTGCTGAAATCATGCATTTTATTATTAAACATTTATCTCACCAGGCAAAACATTAAGAGCAACTTCTTATTTACAATGTTAGCCTGAAAGTGCTAAAACACTTAAAAGGAAAAATGGGGAGAGGTCTTGGTGTTGGATGTATCATTGAGTGTAGTTTTCACTTTCAAATACTAATCAGAAAAGAAACTAATGTTAACAGTAAGATGCAACAATAATGATTTTGGATATTTATTATAAAGTGCTCTTCTTAAAAAATGAAAAATAAACCAATTTTTTTTTTTTTACGTAGAGTTACACTTGCTGGTCAGTAATTAATTTGTCTGATCCCCAACAATAAGTCTGCGTACAAATGGGAGGTGGACTAGATCCACTGATGCAGTAAGAACCACTTGCAGCTTAACCCACCAATGGCTGTGGAGATGACAGTGATCGTCTGGAGAACGCCCCCCACATTCCCCGTCTTTCCATCCTCAACAACACAATGTCAGCTGTGGATCACTTCATATTCTTAGGATCCGCCTCCTTTCATGATTTGAGCTGGTCCTCACACCGAGACACTGGCCAGAAGCGGGTCCAGCAGAGATTGCACCTCTTGCAGCAACTTAAGAAGTTAACCTGTCTCCGTAGCTGCTGGTCAGGTTCTGCATCACCATCATTCAGTCTGTCCTATGTGCACTCATCACTGTGTGGTTTGGTTCAGCTACAAAATAGGACAGGATCAGAATGCAAAAAAAGAATCAGGTCTGCAGAGAAGATCATTGGCGCTAACCTTCCCTCCATCCAAGACGTCTACGGGTTTCAAGTCAGGAAACCAACAGTACACATCTCTGCAGACCCCACACAACTGGGACACAATCTCTTTAGACTTTTACTTTCAGGCAGGTGATGTAGGGCTCTGTTTGAAAAAAAAAACAGCCACCACAGAGACAGTTTCTTTTCCCAGGCTGTCTCTCAGATGATCACTTTTTGTGGAAAAGTGGCAAGAAGTGAGCCATTGCAGAAGAAAAGCCACACAAAATCCTGTTTGCAGTTTGCTACAAGGCATGTAGCAGACATAGCAAACATGTGGAACACCTGACACCAAATGGTAACTTTTTGGCCTATATGCAAATCTATATCTATGGACTGCACAACAACCTGCCTATACCATCCCTGTGGTGAAACATGCGGGTGGAGGCCTTATGCTGTGTGGATGGTTTGTCTTCTGGATGAACGCTTGTTAAATACTGAGCAGGAAATAAATATTAAATATAAATATCGTCCAGCAGGACCACGGCCCTAAACATAAAGCAAGAGCTACAATAGAGTGATTCAGATGAAACCATATTTAAGTGTCAGAATTTCCCAATTAAACCCCAGATGTAACTCCAATTGAGAATCTGTCTACATAAGCAGACCATGTTTTCTAATAAGGTGACTTCTAACAGAATTTCTTGGATTTTATTGAGGGGTATCAGAGTAAAGGAGGCTGAATACAATTAAAATCCATGAATTGTTTTCTTTCCACTTTCGTGTGTCACCTAAAATCCAGTAAAATACTTTTGCATAGCGCTGTGTTTGCATAAACCTCTCAACAATGATTTTGCTCTTTTTAGATTTCTTTACTTGGGAGAGTGGGAGTTTATTTGTGTCTAAAATTAATTAAATATTTGCTTCATATAAGAATCAAATAGAAGCCTGATACGACAGTTTACTCTTATGTTGTAAACACTAGGAAAATTAACTTACCCAAGGGCAGATAAAGGAATGGCGCAAAATCCCGCAGCTAAAAGGAAGGCAAAACCAGGGTACCACCCCACCGTGGCAGCATAGATACTGCTGAAGACTGCAGATCCAACATTGTTAAATAAGCCCTCCAGAAAGGAAAGATAAGCAAACAGGGCTCCTGAAAAAAACAAAAAGGTGATTCAGTGGAGCATGATAGTGAAAACCAAACTAAGAATGTTTCTTCAACCCCCTTAACTTCTAGGGTAAAGAGGAATTTGAAGTGCTTTGGTTTTCAAGTGTACGCTGAAACGTTAAGGACAGGACTCATATCAGTGGACTCTTGACTCTTCAAACACAGACATGGTTCTATGGTGTGTGTCCTAAACCCACTCACCCTGCTCAGACTTGGAGATGATCTTTGACATCACCGAGCGCAGAACAGGGAAAGGCATGATGGAAAGAAGCATGGGGATTCTCACTGCAATAAACAAACAAACAAAGAAAATTAAACCAGAAATCTTACGGTAGCTGTCCCGTGACTACAAAAGTGACGGTCAAAATTAGTGGTGGAAATCAAGGTTTTAGAGCTGCAATGGTTGTGTTTCAACCTTCATAACTTTCATAATAGATTCCATGGCAGTAATATATCTAAAACAAACAAAGATAAGAAAATAAACAAGGCAGAGATAGGATATCAAAACTACAAACATTATAAAGCTTACAATTCAGTCATCTAATAAAAGACCCTGTAATCTTAGTAGCTTTTTAACAACTTACAGGCCTATAAACGTACTGTTAATCTGTAGCTTGTTTTTTTTTCCACACCTTTTCCTTTCACTTAAGTTTCCACTCATATGCTTGGGTAAAGCCTTCTGTGAACCATCTGCTTCTTTAGCCACAACCGTTTATGGCCATCACAATAATCATCACAATTAACAAAAGTAAACATTTATATTTCACATCCATATTACATTTATGTGTAATGAGTCTGTATAATATTCAGGTTTCATTTATTAAATGAAATTATAGAACTAAATCATGTTTTATGAATGTATTTTATTAGGGTGTATATGTACATAGTTCAAGTAAGGATTTTGTGAAGTTTACCAACTTTAATTATAACTCAGCAGCTTATACTCACCTAAAAACATCAGCACTGTGGTCTTTGCAAATGTCACCATGATCAACCCCGATGCCACAGACAGGATCCCCAGCAAGACAATGAGCAGCTGTGGAACACCACAGTATGTGAACGCTGACACTCCCAAGAAACTGGTCAGGAACACCGTAGTGGACAGTGCTGAGCCATAGCCGATCAGAATCTCGGTCCAGCACAGCGGCTCGTTTAGCTCGTACAACGTCACCAAGGAGATGCCTCCAATGTAGGAGAAGGTGAAGCTGGTGAAGATGATCATCAGTAGGGCCAAAACTGTTTTACACCTGTAGTTCGCCCTTGCAAAGATCTGACAGAGCCCAAAGATCAACTGTCTCAAGCCAGGGCGCTGGGGAGACCCGTCTAAGTTACTGCCATTAGCAGGAGTCTTTTTCACAGTCTCCTCTAGGATAAAAACTGCATAGATTAGGATCAGACACTGGCACAAAGCTGAAGTTAGGAAAGGCCAGTTAAAACCTGCAGCTCTCAGAAAGTAGCCAGTAGATATCGCAGCCAAGCCAGACAACAGACCAATCATCATATCCACTCCAGCCATGCGCAGCGTCTTCTGCCGGTCGTCCTGGCACAAGTCTGCTATGTAGGCAAAACAGCCTCCCAGAAAGGTGCTGATACCACCAAACATAGCACTGAGGAACGTAGAGCCAATTAGAAGGTAGACGTTGAGCTCAAAGAAGGACACAGTCAAGAAGGTGGTTGTATAGATCAGCGTGCCGATCAGGGGCATGATGATGGTGATTTTGCGTCCCCCCCGGTCGCTATAGGCCACCAACACAAGGGTGACGATCAAAGACGGGACTGTGGAGAGGAGCTCTGAGTAAAGGGAGAAAATAGACGCCTGCTTCTGCACCTCCTGGAAAAGCAGACAGAGAGAATTTAGGTTAGAATAAAAATCAATTGCTGCCTGAGAACAAAGTCAGTAGATGTCTGAGAAACCAAACATATAGTGGACAGTGACATTATAATATCCCCAATAAAGCATGGGTAGTATTAGATTCTTGTGGTATGAAAGACTTGAATAAAGAATTATCACAGTTTTAAGGTATTTACATTAAACTTTATCAGAAAAATGTCAAACATGATATATTTTCTTTTGTTCACAACAGAAAAGCCACAATTATTCCTGCTGCTGCTAAATTCATATATTGGTTATTTCAGTTATAGTAATGTTATCTATAATATTTATTTTATGATTTTTTAGATAGATAAACTGAACCAAAAATTTTGAACAAACACCTAGTGAATTTAGCCGGCAGGGCTACCCTTTGTCACCGGTCCTGTTCATAACTTTTATGGACAGGATTCTAGACGCAGCCAAGGGCGGAGGGGGTCTGATTTGGGGAACAGTGGATTTCGTCTCTTCTTTTTGCAGATGACATGGTCCTGCTGGCCCCCTCTAGCCAAGACCTACAGCATGCGCTAGGGCGAAGATCAGCTCCTCCAAGTCAGAGGCCATGGTACTCAACCGGAAAAGGGTGGCTTGTCCTCTTCAGGTTGGAGAGGAGTTCCTGCCTCAAGTGGAGGAGTTCAAGTATCTCGGGGTCTTGTTCACGAGAGAGGGAAGAATGGAGCGGGAGATCGACAGACGGATTGGTGCGGCTGCCGCAGTAATGGGGCCACTGTGCCGGTCCGTTGTGGTGAAGAGAGAGCTGAGCCGAAAAGCGAAGCTCTCAATTTACCGGTCGGTCTACGTTCTTACCCTCACCTATGGCCATGAACTTTGGGTCATGACCGACAGAACGAGATCCCAGATACAAGCGGCTGAAATGAGCTTCCTCCGTAGGGTGGCCGGGCACTCCCTTAGAGATAGGGTGAGGAGCTCGGCCATCCGGGAGGGGCTCGGAGTAGAGCCGCTGCTCCTCCACATCGAGAGGAGCCAGTTGAGGTGGCTCGGGCATCTATACCGGATGCCTCCTGGACGCCTTCCTTGGGAGGTGTTCCAGGCACATCCCACCGGGAGGAGGCCCAGGGGACGGCCCAGGACAAGCTGGAGGGACTATGTCTCTCGGCTGGCCTGGGAACGCCTCGGGCTCCCCCCGGAGGAGCTGGAGGAGGTGTCTGGGGAGAGGGACGTCTGGGTGTCTCTGCTGAGTCTGCAGTCCCCGCGACCCGGTTCCGGATAAGCGGAAGACGACGAGTAGGAGTACGAGTACCTAGTGAATTTAGTAGTAGCTTAGCATTTTGCCATCCTGAGGGCAGCAGAGAGCATTGATGTTTTAAAAAGTAAACTTAAGACGTATCTTTTTGGTTTTATATTTGAATTTAATTATTTATTCCTTAATAATTTATCTATTTTTATGATTTTTAGTTTTATTTTATTTTAGGCTGAACCTTTTTATTTATTGAATAATTTATTGATTGAAGTGAAGTCTATGCTGATAATAACAGATAAATAGAGAGGCTATCTGCTTCTGTAGCCAGTCTGCAGTAACCTGCCTGGCAGACATGTTTGGAGTTTTTTGAAACAGTTTTATTAACCTTAAAAAGTGATTGATTGGCAACACTCCTTTAGCTTTCAAATCATGACTGTCCATTTTTTTGGCTACTTGAGATATTTTCAAATTGACAGATTTGGCTTCTTGTAAGTGAGGGGAAAATCTAATAAACTGCCAGTCAGCTGTCAGGCAGTGTGCAGCAACAGGTGGAGCAACACTGCTTTAATCTATGATCTAGAAAAAGAATCTGCATACTCTGGCACTTTTTTTGAATGTGGCATATTTTTGCTTTTCAACTATAGCCACAATATGACAGGAAATTATTTGAGGATTTGAAACTTTTAAAACCTTGGGCGGACAGCTCTAGCACCAGCAATCAAGATGGCAGAATTCTGTGAGAACGTGTGAGGTTTTTCTTCAGAAAAAGAAAGAAGAACAAAGGTTGACTGCTATGCAGGTGCAGTCAGAGCAGCTGTAAGTGTTTTCAGTTAAAAACGGGTTATTCCAGTCTGAGTGGGTTTCCCTTCCTAGTTTTATTTTTAAATTTTATGTTAGCATGGCAATACGAAATGTTGCTAGACCAAAAACGCATACTTTTTCTAATCTGTTTAAAATCAAGTTGCTTGGGTATGTTGCAGATTATGAACTCATAAAAAACCCTTCTGATCTGAAATGATCTGAGATGATGATGTTAGTTCAGGGTTTCAAAGTCAAGTTCAGAAAGTTAAACTTGAGTCACATGCCTGCTTTGGATATCAACAAAAGCTATTCACCAATACTGGATTTTAAGATCTGTCCAACAATCTGCTGCAATGTTTGAAAACAATGATGTGACTTCTGAGGGCAATTGGTTGCACTGAAATTTATTTAGGGGTATGAGATTAAAGGGGGCAGAATACAAATGATCAACACACTAAGTCAGATTTTCATTTGTAAATAAATATGAAAACCATGTATCATTCTCCTACCACATTATTATTGGACTATCATCTAAAAACCCAATAAAACCCACTGAAATTTGTCGTATTGTTACAATATCTGAGAACCTCCCTGGGATATAAATACTTTTATCCATAAGTCATTAAGGGCTCATATACAGCATAACAACCAGCTAGTATTATAGAGTATTACTGATTAGTAATAATATGTATTTTTTGGGGAAAAAAGTATATAAATTAGGTTAAAAGACATGCCAACAGAGAGCTACAGGGAACCATGTTTAGGCGTGATTATATTTATTTGTATAACTGCCACATTGTTTGAAGTTAAATATTTATCAAACTATTATTGGTGTATGTATTTAATCTATCCTCTCTTTACTGCGAACAGAACCTTTTTCCTTAGCTTTATTTGGTCGACGGGAAAACAAACTAAAGTTTGTTCCAAATAAGATTATTTGAAAAAACTCCCGGGGATGAATGCATCCTTACATCCTGTAATTCTGAACTAACCTTATGGAAATTAGTGTGGCTGCTGCTGCTGTTACTTGGTGCACATCTGGAGGTGTTGTCAGAGACTGGATAGGTGGTGTTGGTCAGCTGCTGCCAAAGCCTCCTGTACACATACTGCTGCACAAGCGGGTAGATGAGAAAGCTGCTAAAAGCATACAGAGCCACCACCGGCTCCACCAGGTAAAGGCGCTTCATGTTGAGGGGGCTAAACTGAAGTCCCTGAAAAAGCAGGATGAGAATAGTAGATATTTAGAGATGAATGCACGTAACCCAGGAGTGGTAAGACCAATCTTTAAAGGTACAATCTATGTTTTTCATCAACATATATTATCACTATAAAAACCACAGTGGGGTAATGGATTTAAAAACAGTCATGAAAAATAAAATAACAAATAACACAGACCCATAGTTATTCAAGAAACAGCTAACATTTCCACATTGATGCATTGGGTGACAGAGGAAACGATCACCATGTCCACTACTTGTCTGCTCGCTTTTTCTATCTTTATACCATCATCTAAGAGATATATTGTGATCAGACATTATCTGCCAGTTGGGAAGATGACACATAATTAAATAATAACCATGTGATATAGTTGACCTGAAGGGAAACATTAGCAGATGCTGCAAGACAAGCTGTGTCAGGTCAATAACATACATTTTTAGACAAATCTAAAAAAAAAAGCCTTATTCTATAGTATTTAGATTAATCATACGATTTTGCTAAGACAGTGTAATGTCAACACTTACCTAGCTCGGTAATAACATTCAAACACGACGTGTGTTTACAGGTTTACGACGGGTCTGGAGCTCTTGATATATATACAAGTGAGAAGTGTTATGAAAGCCGGTTATCCCGCCTCTGGTCGTATCTGATTGGAAGAGAGCTTTGCAAAGCTGCTCCAATTGGAAGGACGTAACAGTCCATCATGTTCAAACGCGGACAAGTACATTTTTCGGTTTCTTTCAGGGTATTAATTGCAGCTTACAGACGTGCTTTTACAGTTTTTACCTATAAAAATTACTGGCTTTTGCAGGCAAGTGCCTCAAGTTTTGTCGCAATGAAGGCACTTTTCGTGCGTATGTTTTTTTAGAAGAATTACGGTAACGTGAGGTAGGCGTGCCTTGGGTTACGTCGGAATGTACCACTCCGCCAGCACACCGGGAAGGACTTTGTTGTGACAGCGGAGCAGCAACCCGGTGCGGAGACGGTAAGACGGGATATACAGTACCCTTTTTCCTGTTTATTTGAATTACAGCCGACAGTTAAATAAAGCCAACATTTGTACGTCTATATAGGCGTGTCTGTTTTATATGAGCAGCACTGGATGAAGAATGCGTTAGTAACTGGTAGTTAATCATTTCCCCGGGACTTTCAGGTAGCGCTGCCACCATCAAAATATTGAAACCTAGCGTATCATAACCGTCTCTGTGATTTAATCTGGCTAACTTGGCTAACGGTACCAGTTAGCGTTAGGCGTGTGAAGGACAGATAATACTTTCCTCACATAGGAGTAATTCACCCGCCCCGTTAGATGACTTGCTATCGCATAAAAAATATAGCTTTATGTGCTAGCTGACGGGTTAGCGGTTGCTTCGTCTTCTGCTGCTGCGTTTTGAAGTCGTGACTATCCGAGTCAGGGAAGATGATCTGCCACTTCAACGGCCTTTAACATCGACATCTCCCTCTATCACTGTTACCCTGCGACGATTATGGGAAAATAAACATTAGTTTGTCATCTCTGTGGGTCATTGTCCTCACTGATCGTCTACTTTCCCGTTGACTTTGCAGCCTAACTTTCTTTCTTGTTCCTGTAATTGTTTTGCAGATTTTCCTTATTTGTAGTTTTTAGGGAAACGTTTCGAAATGCAACAAACCGTCATTATTTTCTTGCAGTGGCTATACAGCAACCTTAGATTTTGAGAGACAAATGAGGAGTATTTAGATCCTTTCTGTACCAAGCTGGTAGAAGTTGGTGTTAAAATGTGGTTTAACCCACAACCTTCTACTTGCTCTCTTTGGTACAGTGGGTAAGCTAGATAAAGGTATTACGGAAAGCGTCAGGTGTTGTGTTTTTGTTCTCTTGATTACAGTTTTGCCATACTATTGAGATGAAAGACTGCTGCTTTGATCACCCATAGCCTTCAGACTTCATGCCTTGTCTTTGTCTTGAAAATGACAGATTTGCTAAGGTCAGGGGTCCTTTGCTAAGATATTATTCAAATCTTCAACTTTCTGATGCACAGGCGACATTATGATCGTATCTGTTTCATGTGAGTTTGGCTATCTGATGTCCTTTTAGCCTTGGATTACAGTGGGACGGTCCAGGTCAGCAGCGATTGGCACAACCCGGAAAAAATGCCCTTTTAATGTAAATGTGAAACTGTATCAAACAATTGATCACACACTTACCGTCCGCTTTATTAGGTGGACCTGTTCAGTTGCCTGTTAAGGTGCATAGGAAATCAGTCATTCACATGGCAGCAACTCAGTGCGTTTAGGCATCTAGGACTGATGAATATGGGCTGATCTGACTTTTTCATGCACAACATTTCTGGCTTTACAGAGAACGGGACAAAAAATCTGAACCCCAATGAGTGACAATTGTGTTTATGAAAATGTCAGAGTAGAGTGGGCGACTAGTTTGAGATAATGGAATAAATAATAGAGCCAGTCAGCCTTATTATCGACCTGTTCCTGCAGGACAAAACACCCTGCCCCTCCACTTAAATCTTTTCAGACTGGTTTCTTGAACATGACAACCCTTCACAGTCACCAGATCCTAGTCCAATGGAGCACCTGTGAGGTGTGGTGAAACAGGAGAATTGCATCACCGATGTGTAGCCGAGAAATCTGCTGTAACTGAGTGGTGCTATCACATCAATATGGACCAAAACCTCTGGGGAATATTTCTGACACCTTGTTGAATTTATGCCATGAAGCATTAAGGCAGTTTTCAATGTAAACGTGTGTCCAGCCTGGCGCTAGATAGGTGTACCTAATAAAGTGGCCAGTGAGTGTATATGTTATATATTAGAGCCGCATCAGAGATCGAAAACGACCACTGAAACCGAAAAATCAGAATTATTCCCTATTGATTAAATGCGCCAAAGCATAGAGGTTCCCTCATTTTTTTTTTTGAAATCTGAGAAAGGTTAGGGCTTTGATGTAGAAATAATGATCTTTTAATTGAATTATTTTCCATTTTATTCTAGACTACAAGTGCTATCAAAGATCCTACAGGTCATGTTTCCTCCTTTATGTGTTTCAGTCCTTTGAAAAAAGTTATTCATTAAAAATCTTTCAGTTAAAGGAAATGTAGTTTTATGTCTCTTGATCACCGTTTCTCATTTCTCCCCTTTGGTTTCCAGGTAATAACACAGGTTTTTTTTTTTCCTCTTGGATAAGCCATGGCCTTCAGCAAAGGATATCGTATTTACCACAAGCTGGATCCACCACCTTACAGTGTCATAGTGGAAACGAGGACCAGGGAGGAATGTCTTATGTTTGAATCAGGAGCTGTGGCCGTTTTGTGTAAGCCATCTTTCTTTGTTTAAGATATGACTGACATTATCTTTAAACGTCACCCTCAAGCAAGGGCATTTCAGTATAGGCACGACACAAGAGATTTATCCTTGAAAGTCTGGCTTTGGATACACTGTTAACTACTGTAAAGGTTATATTTGCAAAGGTTCTAACATTTTTTTCTTCTCACCTGTGTCTCTGTTTTAGCGGCGGCAGAAAAGGAGGCCATTAAAAGTTCGTACACCAGGATCTTTGATGCGTATGGAATTCTTGGTGTTCTCCGGCTAAACCTGGGTAGGAAAACATAAACTTATTTTTCCTTAAATGGATCCAGTCATGTTGCCCCTCTGGTTTATGGCACTCCTTAGTCATAAGCTGCTTTCTCCCATACTACGTATGACCTTGAAGGCTCTTGTTGTCACAACAAGGAACCAGCAGCGTGAAAGATTAAAGCTCAGTCTTCTTGATGGCTGAGATTAGACTGGCTGCTGAATCCCTGTTAAGCAATAGCAGCATCACAGTCCAGTTAACCATTTCTCAAGGAGTCTTTAAACTCCTTTTGTGCCCTCCATATTCCAGGTGACTCCATGCTCCACAGTCTGGTGGTTGTAACTGGATGCAGCTCTGTAGGCAAAGTGCAGGATTCAGAGGTCTTCAGGGTCACACAGACAGACTTCATATCGCTGACGAATGATCCAGCCGATGAAGACCGGATTGCTGAGGTGCGCAAGGTCCTGAACTCAGGACACTTCTACTTTGCCTGGTCTGCCACTGGAGTCAGCATGGATCTGAGTCTCAATGCACATCGCAGGATCCTAGAAGACACCACAGACAACCGCTTCTTTTGGTAGGGACATGAAAAGTTCTCTCTTTAAAGTTTATCGACAGACATCTGGGCATGCATTTGGCTTGGTGAATTCACCATTTGTGCGAAAAGATAGATCATGGTGTATTTTTTCTTTTATTACTCCTCTCCCTCCTTTTCTAAACAAATAGGAACCAATCTCTGCACTTGCACCTTAAACACTATGGAGTAAATTGTGATGACTGGCTGCTGAGGCTGATGTGTGGCGGCGTAGAGATCAGGACTATCTACGCAGGCCACAGACAGGCCAAGGCTTGCATCTTCTCTCGCCTCAGCTCGGAGCGAGCCGGCACGCGATTCAATGTCCGAGGAACCAACGATGATGGGCAGGTGGCCAACTTTGTGGAGACTGAACAGGTCGGTCACGGCTTTAGTTGTTGGGCTTTTTCGGATAAAAAAATGGTGTCTTAAAATATGTGTTCGTGTTGTATAAATGTTTATGCTGTTAGTCCTTTTTTTATGATATCACACTGTCAGAAAGCAAAGCTCCTAACAATATATACTTCATTATGGTTCAGATTTATTTTTCAATAGTATTCCATTTTTTTTGTAAATACTGTGAAAGCATAAAGTTGTGATATTTTGACTCAATGTTAACATTCTGTGAGGATCTCATACCGACCCATGCCTAGATAGAAAGTATTGTATTGTTATGTGTACTTTTTGTTGCGCAGCTCCTGTGGTGATGAGAGATTTTGATCTTGCTGTCGACCTTAAAAACATGTCGTTTTTTGTTTTATTTTCTGATAAAGGCAGAAATGTGATCATTTTTGGTTGCTAAATCTACTAAATACCTTAGTTTTAGAATTCAATTTTTTTTAGAATTTCAATTTTCTTCCAGGTTATGTGTCTTTCCTTCCTGCTTTTAGTAATTTCAGTTATTTTTCCAGTGGTTTTATTCATGTAATTAGAATTAGTTGCATTAAAACAAAAAGTCTTAGGATTTCTCTCCTTTTTTTTAAAGGTTATTTTCCTGGATGATAGAATCTCATCCTTCATCCAGATCCGGGGGTCCATTCCTCTTTTCTGGGAACAGCCGGGAATCCAGGTACTGAAGGCTTTCACTGAAATCAGTAATTTCTGATGGCTAGCTTGAAGTTTTCACCATTTCTAGATGCCGCTGCCGTAGATAGGATCCAGTTAGGGTCATTTACAGTGACAGTGTATGTTTGCTGTGTTTTTGTTACCTCCTCTTTACCATTTCGTCCCTTCTTGCTTCCATTTCGTACATCTTATCAAATCATTTCAAAGCCATGAACTTAAACCATTGCACATCAGTTTATTCTCTGTAGTTGATTAATTTAATGAACAGCGATGATAAATCTTCATAAGAATGCTCAAATCTAACACATTATTTATTTCAATTGTGTGTTATTTTCTAAAAATCTTATGTTGGTTCTGACCCCTGTAAGGACCTGTTCACCCTTATGAAATTTGACACGTTAAAACATTTACCAATCCAGAACAATTGAGCGACTCCCTGTTGGTAGATATTTTTTATTGAAGTCATAAAACCAAACCTGCTTATAGCTGACTATGAGTAAAATTTTGAGAACTTCTTCAAACTATTGGTTGTTAAAGCAGGTACAAAACTTCTCTCTGGCAGATGAGAACGGACTCAAAGCTCCATTTCATACCTGAAGCAACCAATACTTCAGTGGTATGAAATGGTGAAGGGGGCGAATTGACAAGCACCCGGCTGTTAATACAACCTGAAGGAAAAATAGTCTTCTTGTTATTGCAGAAGATGCCTTTATACCAGTTTTAACCCTTTTTGTCGCTGTGTTCAGAAAAAGTCCGTTAAGGGTGTTTTGTTACACCTCAATGAGAGTCGGCACCCTAATGGACTGGATGAAAACCCCCACCTGGTATAACCTTTTTTGTTGAGTTTTGGTTTGTTTTTTTGTCTCTATTTGTTGTTATTTTTGGGGTGGGGGTTGGGAGCTCTGCTGCTGCTGCTGCTCTTGCTGCTGCTGTTTTATTGCTGCAGATAGTTATTCCTCTGTGTGATGCCAGAGCTCATGGGTAGGAAGCAAAATGTGAAATTTCCTTATAAATTTTTATGCATACCCGTCGCACCGCAACTGGCCAGGAAATAGCATATTCATCATATCTGAACTTCCCATTATGTGCTCACAGCAGACAATATTACTGCAACATCGCTTGAGTTTGCCTGCTCCTGTCCTGACATTGCACAGACTGGTAATTTAGATAGGACGTGGGGGAGGTTAATGATAGTAATAGTGGTTGGTAAAGGGCTTTTTTCTGTTTCCATCAGCTCCCAGACTTCTTGGGTCAGGTGAGAGATCCCTGATCTGAAAACGTCCCCTAACCACTCTGTTTTATTTACTCCAATATTCCCCAAACAGCAGCTGGATACATGTTAACCTCTAACAACAACAATATGCTAAAGACCTACAGGAAACCAAGACCATATCAAACAACTATTCAGGACAGTAGGTCTTTAGTTTTGTCAAAACATAGATTAGTGGCCTTGGGGTTGTTTTCAGACACCAGTGTAGTCCTCCTGCTTTGACACACCTCTTTAGCTCTCAGTCCCCTTCAACAAGTTGTGGCTTGTAGGCTCTTCTCTCCTTATTCTCAAATAAACGTCCTGAGCAGGAGCTGTAATTTTAGTGGCATTTAAAATAAGAAGCTTCTTTCCAAATAATCGTTCCCCTAGAAGAAAAAGATGTGAAATAGCCTATATATAGATAGAAAAAGTGCAATACAAAAACACCTGCTGAGAAACATAGTCAGTGGTAGTCGTTGGAAGTCATATTCATTGTTTTCTTTAAAAAAGGTTGATTTACAGGAGCATCATAGTAAATTAGAACATCAACAAAAACTATATTCAAGTGTTTATTTCTGTTTTTGATGGTCTTGTACAGATAATGAAACATAGATTTTAACATAGAAATGGTGGCTTACTGAAAAGTAGGTCCATATACTTTGCGATATACACACTTAATTCTCGGTTAGGGCTTGAATTGCTGCATCAGAGCTAGATAGCATTGCAGGTGATCAGCTTGTGGTGCTGCAATGGTAGTTTATGTGATATTCATCTTTTTTTTTTTTTTTTTTATAGATCCTTAATGCTGTAATCATCCAAATGAACAGGAATAGGTCACTCTGTGTAAAGACTGTAGATATTATGAGTTACACGTTTCAATTGAACTTCTAAAATAAATAGACTTCTCGATATTCTAATTTAAAGAGTGGAAAATGCATATGTCCTGCAATATTTAATGAACATCAGATGTATTTACTTTTATTTAGGTACCAAAAAGTTTTTAGATCACGTGATATAATTTAATATTTGAATATACTGTTGACTGTAATTGATTTTATTGTCATTGACCAGTCTGCTGGAGGTATCAGGCATAGACTGAGCGATTTTGGTCTGAGCTGTTCCACTGCAACCCGAGTAGTTTCAGATGTCATCTCAGGAAGTTATTAAATATGCAATAGCTAGACCTGCATGACGGTGGAGAAAGAATAGGCGTCACAATGGCCACAGTATGGCTTACCCCCACTTACACAGGCCCAGTAAAATAGAGGTCGACCTATGCAAGCAAATCATTAAACAAAGCAAAGAGTAAACAATCTATCTCTAGCTGCTGTCCTATAAGCTGATCACAAACAGAAGTAAAGTGAAAGTAGGCAATGTAAGCAAGCAACGATGAGGAACAGACTTCCTTGTTTCATTGGGTGTGGTCATGCATATTGAAGTTTTGTTCCCTGATTCTGTGCCGATGCTTGTTTTTAGATGTGTTGATTGAAAAACAAGGCTGAAACCTGGGAAGGAAAGGTGTCAGAGAGTTGATGAGATTTCTCTGCTGCTCAGTGTCTGCGTCTGCGTGAACAAATTCCCTCCTTTCTGTCGCTGTGTGTCTGTTGTCCCACTCCATTCTGTCTGTTTTAAAAACAATCAAGACCTCATCTGTCTATTTCAAGTGCTGTAAAAATGTCTGTTCCACTTTCTCAGCTTTTCTGGGCATCCACACCATTTGTACAATTTTTTGATTTTTACCAAAGAAGGCCACTGTGGGTTGTCTTTGCAGGTGGGCTCCCATCGTGTCAAACTCTCAAGGGGATTTGAGGCAAATGCACCCGCTTTTGAAAGGTAATTAAAATGTTCTGGGTATCTTCTGCGAGCAACTTTGTTTGCACTTCCCTCCTGCTTTATTTGACTTCCAGCAGATTAATGGTCTTCTGAAAATCTCTCTGTCTCCTGTGTTGAGAGTAAGTCTCCACGCTGGAAAGCAGGAGAGGATATTAGCTGAAGCAGTAATATCGTTGCTGGGAACATTAAGGATACATTAATACCCCTTTTTCAACTGTTTCCCACCAAACATACAGCTTCATTTTTTGGTAACTTTATTTTTTATCATGGTAGATGCTGTTGATTCAGTCTAATACTTGACCCTTTATACTGTCCTTAATTCCTATGTGTCACTGGTATTCTTTCATTATATAAATTACACACAGACTGATGTTTTCAAGCTTTTATTTGTGATGATTTTCTGCTTACAGCTAATGAAAACACAACATTTCAGATTAGAATATTATATCAGACTAATAAAAAAAAACTTTTTAATACAGAAATGTTGGCTTTTTGAAAGATATGTTTTTATAAATGCTTTAAGGTTGTTATTTTCAAAAAAATACTCTTCATCTGACAAACAATCCTCACTTGAAGACATTCTAATTGACTGAATATGACTAATTATTTTTTTTTTCATTTTGAGATGAGTGCTGGCAAAAATCATTCACTGTGTGTATTTCAGTTCTGGCCAAGGAATTACAATGCTACAATAGACAAAACTAGATATGACTCATGATGCAGAGCAGGAGCCCAAAGTTCAGCCTTTTCCTCAAACCCACCAAAGAAATCTGCTGGTTTATTGCTGTATGTTTAGAGAATTGAAATGAAAACGTTATTTATACCTTATCCAAAGCCTGCTCATTTGTTAGAGTGCAAAATTCCCAAAGTCTGTCTTTAAACACAGATTTCGACAGGCTGTTGAAACCTGAGGTTGATGACTGTTTGGTGTGTTAGGCTGCTTTGTGAAAGGCATCAACGTTAGGAAACTTGTTGAAGCAACTCATTTGCATATCAGACCTAAAAATACCAGAGAACATTTTAGAAAGTTTAATCTACTTCAGTAAGTTAAGTTTTAGGTTATTTAAAATTAATTAAGCTTATTTTTGAAATTCATGTAGGTCTTAAATTTAAAGGATAGTGTCCTTTTAAAGATCTGAAACGGTCTTAAATTTAACCAGCTGAAACTTGCAGAAACTCTATAGACAGTTTCGGCTCCTCTTAACATTTCATGGGTTTTTCCCGCAATTGTATTCTTGTTTTATTTATATATATAATACCACTATTACATTTCTCCAAATTAAACAACCTTTTGCTTTAAACATTAGCTGCACAAAAAAGGAAATCTTCAGATTAATTACCTGTGTTTCTACTTTAGAGATCCAGTGTCAGAAGAGCACTTCTTACTCATGCCTTGCAGTTGTTTTGTGATGGGGGTGTAAATCAGGTCTTCCTGGTTTAAAATCTGTGCCACACCCCAATTAGTACCGGAACCGTCCTTATCAATCCACAGCAGCCGCTTCAGTAGCAGTTGCTAAGTGGTGTCCATTCACTTCAAGACACCATTTTTTCTAGAAACCTAAAAGGATGACCGATGGTCATTTTTATGTGCATATATTTTGCACTCTGTTGGATGGACTTGCAGTATTGCTATCATATTACTATGAATTCATTAAAAAACAAAAAAGTATTGAACCTCATCTGCTTTTTGTAGCATATTCGTCTCCTTTTCTTTATGAAAAAAAAACTTGCTGTGCTCCTAGTAGCCATAATATATGATAGGGTTTTGCAGCATTCACCAAGTGTTTTTCTGACACTTTTATTGATTGAACAAGGCATGCATATACACACTGCAATTAATTAGAGATACACCAATAAGTCTTCTGACTGGTTTCCAATCTTCTGTTTTTCTTGTGCAGATTTTAACTGATTTATAAGTAGCTTCTTGCATCATTTTGGGTTTTTCGATCATTTTAAATACCTCAATGACACTGAATATAGCTGCTTCCTTTAGTAGCTACTTGCACACCAGAAGGTGTTGATACCTTGACCTGGTAGCAATTATTTATATATATATTCTTTTATTTCTTTTTCAATTATGTTGGAAATGAACTAAAACTTACCTACTTCATCTTCACTTGCTGGAAGTTCTTTTTCTTTTTATTAATACTAACCTAGTAACAACTGATGCATTTTACGTCTGAATCTGTTTTGCAGACACTTCACTGCACTGCGGAGGTTGTATGGAAAGCAGGTGATCATCAACCTGCTTGGAAGCAAAGAAGGGGAACATATGCTCAGCAAAGCATTTCAGGTGAAAGCTCACTGTTTTATTTTGTTTTTTGGACTAAAGGACTTTTATCTAATGTATTGACCGTAATGAGTTGTTCCTGCTTCAACTGAGTGGATGCTGTTGCTTAAGACAGAACGTGTCACTGCCTGCTGTATTTCCAGGAATGTCTGTATTTTTTGTTTTTTAGGATCTTCAACATTTTTAATTAGGAAGCAAATGTGACCATATGACCAGCTCGACCTGAGC
Organism: Crenichthys baileyi; assembly: GCA_036173005.1. Lineage (NCBI taxonomy): Eukaryota > Metazoa > Chordata > Actinopteri > Cyprinodontiformes > Goodeidae > Crenichthys > Crenichthys baileyi. Next base: position 683,292 of record JAHHUM010001467.1, on the reverse strand, counting down.
TTAAGTTTTTTTTTTTTATAAAACAGATTGCTGTAAAAGCATTCCTCTGAAAAAAAAAAAGAAAGTTGTTTGCATAATGGATGTAAATTACTGCTTTGTGGTCGCGGACAACACCACTAGTCATCTTTGGATTCCATTTAAATATTAGCAAATATCTTCTCTGCCTCTTTGTCTCTCTCAGAGTCACCTGAAGGCTTTAGAACACGCCACAGCAGTGAAAATGGTTAACTTTGACTATCATCAAAATGTGCGGGGTGGCAAGACGGACAAACTCAGCAGTATCCTGAAACCCCAGCTGAGTAAATTCATAGATGAGTGCGGGTTCTTCTTCTACTCTGGGGAAAAAGGCATTGTGAGGTAAGAAAGTACTTCCTTATTGTACAGATTTGTACTTGTTTTCTTTTTCTGCTTTTTGTCACAACTCAAGTACCAGTATAACTGGTATGTTTACACCAATAACTGGCATGCACACACATTTTCTCATTCTTGCTAGTTGTCTCCTAAAACATCCAAATGTAACTTTTGTCTCCCACTTTGAAGCTCTGGGTTTACAAAACAAAAGGTTGCAACCTGGAGCAGATGCGCGGCTTAGCCTGGGATGTTACATCTGCTCTTTAAGATTATGTCAGACCTTTTTTTTTTTTAATAATATCTCCTTTTCTCTCTTCTCTCAGTCTCCCTTTACTTAAGAGCCAGCTATTCCTTTGAGTGATTTGTCCCAAATTAATTTAGTGCTTTTATTATTTAGCAGATGGTAGTCATCATCTTGTTGGAACACACTATTTGCTAATTAATCCTCTTTTGAAACACCACAGACCATACATCAGAGGGCCCCTCTGAGTTTCAGTCCTGTGTTGTCCAGCAGCCGAAACTCTGTTTATCTCAGGGGTCATTGATCTCCACGGGCCATTCAATAAAACTCTGCTTTGCAAAAGTACTTGAACTTTTCACGTTTTGTCATGGTACAAAGACAAACTTCAGTTTTGTTTCTGATAAAACAACATAAAGTGCTGCATAACAGTAAAGTGAAAGAAACATACTTTAGTTTTATGCCATGCATTTCTATTTAGACCCCTTTTCTCTTATACCCCTGAAATAAACCTGAGTTCTACCAGTTGCCTTCAGAAGGCACCTAATCATTAAATAAACTTCACGTGTGCAATTTAATCAGCCGTTCTGTGAACTCCTTCAGAGAGTTCACCTTTGAAAACCTTCTACTTCCCAGCAACACTACCTTGTGTTGCTGCATCACATCTAATCCTAATAAAATACATTGAAGTTTGTGGTTGCGGTGTGACAAGATGTGGAAAGGTTCCTTGAATTGTGGTTGAATTCATAGACCACACAGAACACTTTGGACAACAGCTGTGGGGAATGAAGTAACACAGGCTTGATTTAAAGACATTTAATTTGTTAAATAAGTGAAGATGTCAACATCTAGAGTATTTATAAAATTTGATTCTGTAATGAGTTACAAGCCAATGGAAATGAAGGAAACTATGATGAAGATGTTTCAGCTCACATCAAATGCAAACTTATTGCTTTATTGGGATATAAAAATACATTTTTCACTTGTTTTCTTTTTTGTTCAGAACCCAGGGAGGGACCATCAGGAGTAACTGCCTGGACTGTTTGGACAGAACTAACAGTGTTCAAGCCTTCTTCGCACTTGAGGTTGGAGTTCAGCTACATGTACATTAATGCCTAAAGTTGAAAGATTTTACAGATATGTCTTTGATTCAAACTCCTGCTGCCTCCTTCCTTCAGATGCTGCCCAAGCAGTTAGAACAAATGGGTCTGACAGAGAAACCACAGCTGGTGGCCAGGTTCCAGGAGGTTTTCAGGACCATGTGGTCTGCTAATGGTGACTCCATCAGTAAGATCTATGCAGGGACAGGAGCCCTGGATGGCAAGGCCAAGGTATGCAGTGTGACAAATAAACTGAAGGTTTAAAGTTGTTTTAGGTACTTTATAATTCAGATTAGCAACGCTGTGTTTTATAGAGTCCAAAGGTAATCAGCTTCCATAGCCTGATTCTGATTCTGCTCTAATTTGTGACGTAGGATTAACCTCCAGTGTTTGCAGGGTAATAACATGTGACTGTAGATTACATTATCCAGGATTCTTACACAGTTTTAAAAAGTAGAATTTATAATTTTCAAGTCTGAATACATCTAATAAAACCCACAGATTAATACACACTCATTCAAAAAATAAAAAACGGCGATTTGTCTGCTGTTATGGCCTTTAGATCCTGCTAGATCAGGGTTTATAGTGAACCTGTGGTTCTTCAACTGGTTCCAGTTTGGATCACAAACAAAGAGTTGACTGTTTTTGTAAACACAATTAAGGAGTCAAAGATCACAGATTGGGCTTTAAAGAATCTAAATGTTTTTTGTTTTTCCCTAATTTTTGTAATTGATTGATAATAAAATCTAAATTGGACTATGTTTTAAACCGAAAATGTCCAAATTGATTGCATTTTGAAATCTGAACCTAAGATTTGAATTGTTAGGTGAGGAGGCTGAGCGCCGGGCTCAACATTCATTTATCAGCCAACTTTTAAAGGACCCTAGTGTTATACAACCAACCAGCCTAATAGACTGCATTACAAACATGTTAAGCCATTGCCTCTTCAACACTAATTAATAAACTATAATTGTCTGTAAGAATACCAGGTAATGATGACATCCTAACAGTTGATCCTCTGTGTGGACCTTTGTGCTACTCTTTCTTAATTATGTGCCCTGTTTCTTTTGGCCAACCTGTGGACCTCTCTACCTGCGTGGTAAGTTATCAGGAAGGTTGATGTTGTTTTTGAGATGTGGGTCTATTTCTGGTGTCCTGTTTATTTCAGTGTCTGAGAGTTTCATATAAATGAGAATGGGATAGGTGAAATCTTTGACTATTTATTCCTGATAAACCTTCTTAGCTTCCCTTTGATCATCCTTCTGAAAATATATACATTAATTTAACCTTCCTGGAAATCATGCTGTGAGCAGAAATGTACAAACAAAAGAAACAAAGAGGGAAAAAATGTCTGATTGAATTCATTTACTGGTACCTAGTATCCTAGTTTGTATGTTAAAAAGCAACATCTGCTGGCTTTCTTATTATCTAGAGAAATCTGTTCAGATTGCCACCTTGTGGCCACTAAAAAGATCTCAAACGTTTCGAAGCATCTTGTCCAAAAGATGATTTAAATGCACTACAGTCTGCTTAAAATCTGCTGGATCTCTCTAGAATGTTCCTTATTGTCTTTCTTTTCATCCTGCAGTGGGGAGAAATTTAAAACTTCAACTAAAACCGTGGGTGTGTCTTTTACTGATTCAATGGTTATTTTTTCTTGTAGGCCGGAAAGCTCAAAGATGGAGCTCGCTCTGTGACGCGGACCATCCAGAACAACTTCTTTGACACCTCCAAGCAGGAGGCGATAGACATCTTGAGGCTGGGATCCACACTTAACAGTGATTTGGCAGACAAAGCTCGAGCCTTGCTCACCACTTCCAGTCTTTATGGTAATTCTCTGCAACTTGATGAGGTGGCTTTTCATCTGATGGAATCTTTGTAGAAACAATGCTTTACACTTTGCCTAAACATTTCGTACAAACTCTTTGACAAAAACATGTTTAGGGCATTGTTAGACACCAAAGAGAACACTCACTTTTTTTTAAAGATGTACAGCACTCTCCACATTTGTTTGTAAAGATTTATAGAAGAAAAAAGCCCTATAATAAATGAATCTTCTATCGCTGTTGAATAATCTCACATGAACAATTTTTGAAAGTTTTGTTTGAGGACAATTAAAGTTTGTGAAGACAAAAATTGACAAAATACCTGTTTCCACATTTATCCCAGCATCCCAGCTGTATTTTTTAATACCCCTCTTTTGCCGACAGAACGGCACTTCCCTTTTAGGAATTCAGATAGTTGGATTAGAGACGGGGATCCTTGACCATTTCTCCCTGCATGATTCCTCCTGTTCGATCCGGTTGATTTTTGTGTGTGGTGAATCATTTCTGCATCTGGTTTCTGACCATTGATCTGCTGAAACCTGCAATGATGACCAACTTTCTGTTTTCAAGGCAAAGGCCACGATATATTTAATTAAAAGTTTCCTGCTGTTTCAGAGTTGGAAATGTCAGGCAGTCCTAAGCCTTTGGGAAAAGAAATCGGCCCACGGCATCACAAATCCTCCTTTGTACCTGAAAGTGGGCTTGTGTTGCATGTTGCCATGGAGACTGAAGACCCCCAAGATGCCCCTCTTTACTGTAGTTCTCTAATGATGAGCTTTGGAGGGTTTTTAACTTACCATCCTGGTCATTGTATGTGGTAGCCATTGGTTAAAGGAAATCGGTATTTGTGTGACGTCATATTTAAACCCAAAAGAAAAAGAAAGGGATGGATTATTTATTAGAAATTCCTAAAATCTCTAAAGAATGCAAAAAGGAAAAGCATAAATCAGAAAAGAGCCCAAGTTACATAATTTAATAGGGGTACTAACGATTGGGTAATTATTTCTAAATGAAAAAAGATCAGAAAGGCATCAAATGTTTGATTCAACATAATAAAAAGCCAGGATTCAGGTTTCTCAGCAGGAAACTGTGTTCATAAGAGTTGAGCAGTGTTGCCCACTTTACTAGCATACAGAGCCTTTTCTGTTCCATCTCTTACATTGTTTGAATACTTTAGCTGTGTTTATACATGGAGCTCTGGTAGTCCAGTTAGCCAGTAACTACTCTGCACAAAAGAAACCTTGTGAATCTGGAAGTGAGCTCTGTGTCTCAGCTGAATTAACATTTACTCACTGTTATCTGTTAAAGGAATGCTAACCTGCACTTTTCCTTCTTCTCTCCCACTTGCAAACAATCTTAGTCACTGAGCCTGTCTTACAATCAGGTACAGTAACTGACAGACTGCAACCATCAGATAGATATGTTTTCCTGCCATTTTTGTTTGCATTTCATTATTTTGTGTTGGTTGTGGTTTATTCCACTGTCTGTTTTTATTAGATCACTGGAACAGTGATTCAATTAAGAAGGACCAATTAAGTTTTTGCAGTGATGTTGCAACACATATTTTTGTGGGTATTTACAGGCAGTAATAAACCATTGCCGATGTTCGCTCTCTGAATGTTTTCAGTGAAGTGGTTACAGTTAATGTCTGCCTCCCACACTCTTTGTTTTCGTGAACTTCCCCGTTGTATTTTGGATATACTCCCATTGCTTTTGTTGTCATTTTTTTTTTATTAGCTTTTTCCTCATCTGCGTTTCCTTTCCCAACCCACCCTTCATTCTGAAGTACACATTCTTATGTTTTGGCGTCTAATTAGCACATTCTTCCCTCCGCAGCCTCTCCAAGAGTGTTGCTGGGAATGTGTCAGAACCACCATAGATACACAAAGCCCAAGCAAATCCGGGTCTGTGTCGGCACCTGGAACGTCAACGGGGGCAAACAGTTTCGCAGCATCGCATATCGCAACCAAACACTGAACGACTGGCTGCTGGATGCTCCAAAGAAGGCCGGGCATCCGGAGTTTCAGGGTATCTTTTTGTTGATTTGTCTAAAATCACTTCTTGGTAATGCCAGCTGCAATATGTATAATTTTTGTTTGGATGAGGTAGTTGCTGCACATATTTTTATTCACTTGTGGATAAACAACTGTATACATTAGATATTAATCAGAAAGTGGAAATTAATGATGAAGGAAGCAAACTAATGAGCTCCTCCTTTTTTAGTTTTTGAGTCAGTACAAAAATGACTAAGCTCAGTATGAATCAATGACAATTTGATTAAGACAAAGAATACAATTGTATCAATTCAACAAAGGTAACTTAATTTATGAAATCATTACACATTCACTGAACGATAAGCATTTTCTTTTGTTTCTCGACAGACAGCAAAGCCAATCCCATAGATATCTTTGCCATTGGCTTTGAGGAAATGGTTGAACTGAATGCCGGGAACATTGTCAGTGCCAGGTATGTGTTTAAGATTGTGTTTGGAGATAACCAATTATTAGAGTTAATAATATACTAAATTCATTTCTACAGTAAGAGAGCTGAGATTCATCTGTGCTTCTTAATAGTTTTTTATACAAATACATTTTAACAACAGTAAAACCCCTTTTAGAAAAATAAATTTTATGCAAAACGTCACAAACTTCATTTATTGGGACACAAAATATATAATTTTGACATGATAACAAAATAACACGTTTTTGAAGAATTTTCAAATAAAAATGTAAAAAGTGTGGTGTGCATATGTATTTTCGCCTGTTACTCTTATACCCTTTAATAAACCCGATGCGACCAATCAGATAACAGCTAATTGATAAATAGAGCCCAGAGGTGTATAATTTAATCTCAGAAGATTGGTGGATATCACAACAAACGGCATCCTGAAGACCAATGAACACAGCACACAGGTCAGGGATAAAGTTGCGAAGGTATGTGAAGCGAGGCTAGGTGATGTAACAACATCCCAAGCCGTGAACATCTAGCACTGTTCAGTCCATCATCTGGAAATAGCGAGTATGCCACAACTGCTAACCTACCATACATAAAACGAGCACCTATACTGACAGGCCACAATGGAATGATTTGGAACTATTGTTGTTCCAGACGTCAGAATGGCCCAGTCAAAGTCCAGCTCTAAATAGATTCTGTCTATCCAGTCTCACTGAGCTTGATCTATTTTGCAAAGAAGAATAAGGGAAAAAGGCTGTTTTTAGATGTGCAAAGCTCTTAGAGACATACCCCAAAAGATTTGCAGCTGTGACTGGAGCAAAAGTGTAAGGGGTATCCAATCCTTTGCAAGGAAATGTATAGTTGCAAATTCATCTTGAGACGTATCTTTAAAAAAAACAACTCTAAAGCTTAGGATTATGTCAAATTTCAGCAAAAGTAATAATAAAATTAACTTGATCTCATTTTCTTGTTTTAATGTTTGTGCTCTGCATCTCTTCTTTGTCTCAGCACTACTAACCAGAAACTGTGGGCTGCTGAGCTCCAAAAAAACATTTCGAGGGATCACAAGTACGTGCTGCTTGCCTCTGAGCAGCTCGTGGGCGTGTGCCTGTTTGTTTTCATCCGTCCGCAGCATGCACCCTACATCAGGTATAAACTGCACCGATCCTGATCAGACACATTTGGTGACTATGAGTATATGAAAACCGTTGAGTTTTTCCGTCTTTATGTTACAGGGATGTCGCTGTAGATACAGTGAAAACTGGAATGGGCGGGGCGACTGGTAATAAGGGAGGCGTCGCCATCCGCCTGCTGTTCCACACCACCAGCATCTGCTTCGTCTGCTCCCACTTTGCTGCCGGCCAGTCTCAGGTTAAGGAGAGGAACGACGACTACAATGAGATCACTCGCAGACTCAGTTTCCCCATGGTAGCACCAGTTATGGCCACAAACCACAAACACATTTTTTTCATTGAGCTGCCTGTGAGACAACATTTACCCTCTCCTGCAGGGTCGTCTGCTTTATTCACATGATTACGTGTTCTGGTGCGGAGACTTTAACTACCGAATCAACTTGCCCAATGAGGAAGTGAAAGAGTTCATCAAACAGCAGAACTGGGATGCTTTAACAGCTGGTGATCAGTTGTTGGAACAGAAAAACACAGGAATGGTATGATCTGTGGAACACATACTTATTCACTGCATTTAGGTCATTTATCTCCTTGAAAGAAATTATACTTGACTGGGCATCATAAAAAACCTTTGTGACGGTGTATTCAGACTGATATTCAGTACAAATTTTCGATGAAAGTTCTGCATCTTATTTTGAAAGAATTTAAAAGTGATGTTTTTATTTCCTCAACCAAATTTATTCATAAGACGTGTGCATGTTGCAGAACAGATATTGCATTTTTCTTTGGTTGTGGAAACTGATTTATTACCGTTAACCGCTTCTGCTGAAATGGGTGGAAACCTAATAAAATACTGTCTTCGTATATGTTTGCAGATCTTTCGAGGTTTTATTGAGGGAAACTTGGATTTCGCCCCCACTTACAAGTATGACCTCTTCTCAGAAGATTATGACACCAGCGAGAAATGCCGAACACCAGCATGGACCGACCGCATACTTTGGAAAAGGAGAAAGTGGAACTTCAACAGAACTGGTGAGATGTAGAGCAGCTGAATGCTAACCTTCTTACCCAATAACCTTTTGACCAACAAACATTTTAGGTATGCCATAAGCTTTTTTCTGACGTTCTGAAGCATTGCATTTAGTAATCTGTCTGCACGTTTCTGTGTGTTTGTTTTACAGCTGAGGAGATGAACGTTGTAGGTGTGCCTTCTACATCCGGGGAGGCTGAGGATAATCTGGAACAGGCCTGGAGCCCTGGGACCTTGAAGTACTATGGGAGGGCTGAGCTCAAGACCTCAGATCACAGGTAACTATCATGATATCGCTGTAACCCAAGATAATTACTGAGCATTCGGGGTTACTGTAGTAGTTAAAAACAGGAAAATCATGTTGTTAAAACCCTGTCCCTCCCATGTCTTGTGATTTTCCTTTTATAGGCCCGTGGTAGCAATAATAGATGTTGACATCCTGGAGGTGGATCCTGAGGAACGACACCAGGTCTACAAAGATGTCATTGCCCTGCAGGGGCCTCCAGATGGCACCATCTTGGTGTCCCTCTGCTCCTCTGGGCCTGATGACTATTTTAGTGATGAACTCATTGATGAGCTGCTTGATAAGTTTGCTAATTTTGGAGAAGTCATCCTCATCAGGTGAGCCTAACATGCCGACACAGAGATCCAGTTGTGTGCCATCTTCAGCCTCTTATTCCCAGTTAACTGTGTGCATTGTTTAATGCAGGTTTGTTGAGGAGAAAATGTGGGTGACCTTCTTAGAAGGTTACTCTGCTCTTGCTGCGCTCTCTCTTAGTGGTTCCACCGTAAGTTGCTGATACTTTGTTAGAATGATATATTTTGGATAGTTCTTAGTTTTATAAGTTATCCTCTACTGTTTTCTGCTCACCTTGTTGGTATATATCACAGGTCCTTGACAAGGTGGTTGACATCCGCCTAAGGAGTCCAGGATGGATCAAAAGTCTGGAGGAGGAAATGAGTGTGGAAAGGATCTGCGGCAGCATTCCCACTTCAGCCAGCTCCAGTTTGCTTGCTGAGGATGTGGACGTGGGTGATGACGATTATGATATGGAAGGTTAGAAGTTGTCAACACACAGTACTTATCTATGTTGATGTTTGTAGATATTTTCTAACCATAAATGTTTTTCATTCTTGTCTGCTGCTCCAGGTGATGTGGATGACGAGGTGGAAGACATCCTTCCCCAGCACCTGCAGCCTGGAGCAGGCTCTGCCCCTGGATCTTCACCTCTGCCGTCCCCCCGCAGCAGTCCTTGTCCCTCTCCTACTCATGGTGAACCCACTGCTCCCTACAGACCAAGCCGTGGACAACAACCTCCTCGACCGTCACAAGGTAGCTGCATTACACAGTATAGCAAATCACGCAACTACGGTCAAGTTCCTCGAATCACCTGCCTAGTTTGTTTTCTCCATCGGCTGGAATGTAAACTGTGAATTCATTGTGTTTGTAATAAGTGGAAGCAGATTTAATCCCACCGTCACAGAGGAGAGAAACTGCAGGTAATGAGATGAGTGAGAGTGCAATCTGTGTTGGTTTCCACTTGTCTGTCTTAGAATAGCAGCTTCCTCTAAGGCACATTATGGTGTGTGATGGTGGTGTGCGCTGTTTCAATTTAGCTTTTCTTTGGATAAATCTGCATTTTATCTGAAATTTTCATTTACACAATGGGGGGGAAAATCAGGCACAGTCTGCAAGGTGTTTCAGGACAGAGTCATGGTTTTATAAGACTTTCGCGCAACACCCCTTCACCCTGAAATAAGACTGGCCTACGGTCTCCAGGATCTTCAAGGATGTTCAAACATCACTGCACCATTGAATATTTGAAGAACCTTGGGAAGGCTATCATGAAGCTTCTGCGCTCTTAGTACTAGTAATACCGTACTGCTACCCCCATGACAAGCACATCCACTCAAGGGTATTTCCTTACAATCTGGTAATTTTTTCTGTTTCTGTACCTCCATCTTCAGCTTCAGGCTTGCTGTGGAGAACCAAACACCCTCATTACTTTGACCAGCTTACCAGAAGCATGAAAGGATGCATGTTTTTATGATTTGTACTACAGCCTTTCTATTGCTGTTTTACTAACCCAATGAACTGCTGTTCGAGCTTTTTCCTTTTACATTGCTTTTTCCTTTCCTCATCCTCCTGTGTCCTCATTGGCAAACACAATGCCAGGGCTACTCTTCACAGTGACCATTACATTTTGCATTTAAACGGCAGTCTGAAAACCCTCACAGCTTCCATGTGTTTCAGCGTCCAGCCTGTTTGTGCAATTTAGAGGTGTGGGCACTTCAAGCTAGGAACCCTGTTTAACATGGAGAACACGGCATACCGATCTTTACAGGGGGCGAACATGGTGTTTTTTTGTTTTTGTCTTTGTCTTTGTTTTATTTTAAATCTTTTTATGCCAAGCGTGGGTTGTTTGGTTCAGCTTCCTGGTAAGATCCTTTTTTTGCAACCTGAGCCGTAGCATTATCATAATTTAGGCTTCTTTGAGCACTTTCAGCCTGGTGTGAGTGTGATTTATTTGTAGCCTTTGCATGAGGCCAGAATGAGGAGAGCTCATTTAAATTCTGAGGAACACAGGTGCACACAAGCCAAACACCATGGATCAGATACCACTATTGCTCCTACACTCCTTCATCCTCCCCCAATGATCTAGAGATGCTGCCACCAAGACAATGAACCAACTATCTCACCATTTAGTTTTGCATTCTCAAAACAGTCAGAAAACTGTCCTGCTACTTGACACGTAATGAGGAGAGCACTGCATTCTTCTTGCATGCCAGATGGTATTTCCTAGTCCCTGCACTGACGGCCCACTTTCTTGCAGATATTTAATGTGGTTGTGCAATTTAAGTCTGGTAAAAAGGGGGTCTCCAGAAATAACAGGTTTATATGTAAAGTTGTAGAACCTTTAGTTGTGCTTGTTTCTGCAGATATGTTACCAGAAATGTGTAAAATAAACTAAGCAGTTACTTGGCTTACAAAAATGATTCTTATTCCATACTAATTTATCAGCTAAACTGCCACAGTTTATCAAATGTTAATAAGCACTTTTATAATCCACAATTTTGCCTTTAAGGGCCTCCTGTAGACTTCCAGCCTGGTGCCCCCACAGGCCCAGGTCTGGAGCCCAAACGACCTCCTCCACCTCGGCCCAATGCTCCTCCGGCCAGACCAGCTCCGCCTCAACGCCCACCACCACCTTCAGGTACCGTCCTTATAGTCATTTTTGTAATAGAATGATATAAAGCATTTCCTTATCAAGTTAGCCCAACTTATGTGGGAGCAAATAAATAAAACCCTGCTGTGATAGTTTGGACAAATCACTTTTAATTCTAGTACTGTACTAAGATCTTTTAGGCAGATGGTAACTTGTCATTTTTATCCCACTGCTTTGACAAACACCTGAAGCTGGCATGAGCCCTCAGCCAGTTAGAAAGGACTCTGGAGGTAAAGTTAAAGTTATAAAATGAAATGTTTAAATGCTTTAGATGTACTTTATCCTAGTGCTTGCTGTTTACCATTAAAGCTATGCACAAACAAGCACGGTCAATAAGTGCTGATGGTGTAAGGAGCAAGAACAAACTGGTCAGAAATGATAGAAATGTCCCACTGTTAGGTATTCGACAAGTAAGGAAGGCTATGTAGAGATATAGAGATAGAATCCAGTGTCCACTTGACAGTTTAACACATTATTTTAAACGTGAACTATGTGACTAATCTTTATTTTTATCTGTTGATATCTTGCATTTCTTTTCCCGTTGTACTTTGCTTCTAAGACTGTGGCAAATGTCCCAGCCCACTGCTCGGTAGGAGAGGCAGTGAAGGTAACAAGCCAGGAGTTTTTGAATGTTGCCTGACACTGCAGGTCTTAGACACTGTCATCAATGTCACCGAGGCTATTTTAGCATTGATGGTGACTTTTACTGCTTCATTGTGGGTAATTTTAGTCTTGCTTTGTAGATGTGATTGAGATGTGTCTAGTAGTCTGTTGCTGGATAACCCAGAAATGTAAACCACCACAAAAACACGAACAATGGAAGAAGCTTTAGTCCTCTTTACTTCAAGCAGAATTTGTTAATGTCTGCTTTTAATATTCATCATTAGCTGAGGGGTCACATTAATATCTTTTAATGGGACTACGGTCAAGACTGTACAGTACAGATGCAGCTCAATAAATTACAATATTGTCAAAAAGTTCATTAATTCAAATCAAAAAGTGCAACTCATATTTTGTTTGTTTTTGTTAATTTTGATTATTATGGCTTCCAGTGAGTGAAAACATATAATTCAGTTCCTTTTGCATGAATTACTACATCAGTGCAGCACAGTATGGAGATAATCAGTCTGTGGCTCTGCTGAGGTGTTCAGCCCATGGATTCTCTATATGGGGTGTAGGTCAGGGGAGTTTGCCAACCAGTCAAGCACAGTGATATCCTGATCATTGAAGCAGGTATTGGTATTGGTATTTTAGGCCTTTTAAACGGGTGCCAAGTCCTGTTGGAAAACACGATTAGCACCTCCATAAAGTTTGCCAACAGAGAGACAGATGAAGTGCTCTAAAATTTCCTGGTTGACTGCTGCTCTGAATTTGGACCAACACCAACAGATGGCATTTCTCCCCAAAACATCACTCACCTTGGAGACTTCAGAGTGGACCTCAACCAAGCTGGATTTTGTGCCTCTTTGTTCTTCCTTCAGACTCTGGAGCCTTGATTTCCAAATTAAAGGAAAATTACTTTCATCTGACAGGAGGAATTTGTACCACTGAGCAACAGTCCAGTCCTTTTTCTCCTTAGCCCAGATAAGAGGCTTCTGCCATCTCTGATTATTGAGTGGCTTGAAACAAGTAAAGCAATAGTTGTAGCCCATGTCCATAGCTCTGTGTGCATTGCCACTTGAAGCACTGACTCCTGATTCAGCTGCCCACTTGTCATACCCCAAAATTCTTAAATAGGCGTTGCTTCACAATCCTCTCAAAACAGTGGTCGTCCCTGTTGCTTGAGCGCCTTGTTCTCCCACATCATTTCCTTCCAATCAAGTTTCCATTAATATGCTCGGATGCAACACTCTGGGAACAGCAGTCCTCTTTAACAGTGAAATTTTTGGCTTACTCAGTAGTCTTGCCCATTATAGTGTTGGGTAAGAGGTGGCCAACAAACAGCATTTGTTTTATTGCTTTATAGGTTTTATGTAATATGATTATATAATTTTCCAGGAAACAGAAATTTGGGTTTTCATCAGCTGCAAGTTATGATCATCAAAAGGAACATTAAAAAATACATACAATGCATCACTCTGTGTAATGAGTGTTTATATTACATATGAGTTCCACATTTTGAGTTCAATTACTGAAATAAATTAACAGCTTTACTATTTTATTTTATTTTATTGACCTGCAGTTTTAAGTACAAATGTATCATTAGATGCATATTTTCTATAGGGGGCAGTGTGGTTGTAGCTGAGGGAATGATGTAGGTTAAAGGAAGAGGAATTTGTCTTTGAGGTTGTTGATTATGATGAAAAGTGGATAAATCCTCCTCAGATTATCCAGCTTTTATCTCGTCAAGCTTCACTGCTTTGCTGCAATATTGCCATCACACGCTTTTCTTAGTGCTTTCATATTTTTTTTTCATTCGAAACACCTGCACCTGGTGACTAGTAAGCCACTTTGTGGTAACAGCAATCTGATTTGGTTTCCTTTGTGCTGCAAAGGACCAAAAAGCCCTGCTCTCCCTCGCCCAGATGCTCCTGCAGGTGAGTCCCACTACGCACGGCTTAGCTGCATTAGCATGAATGCATTCAGCGAGGATAAAGGTTTGTTAGGTGATTATGTAAGTTTGGTTCCATGACGATCTGTCTTTGTGTGACGTTTATTTGTACTTGTGATAATGTGGTGAGATTACACCTCCCTCTCCCTGCTATAATCCTGTTTTGTGTGCTTGTGTTCTGACACACAGTGTGCTTGTCCTTAGGTGGAGGATAAAGTTTGGTTGCGCAGCCAGTCGGCGACTTTACCTGTCTGCACCTGAGCCATTTGTATGGTGTTTGCGGTTAGCTGATTCCCTCTTACATAGTAAAGGGCTGTGTGGTTGGCAGGGTTGACTTACGATTGGTGACTGTACAGTGTGGAATGACAGAGAAGAAGACATTTAAGTGGTGTGGGAAAATATTTGAAGGCTCTAAGAGGGTATCAGTAAGAGAATAGTGAAGGAAGAGGAGAATCCTTGCTGTTTGTTGAGCAGGTGGCTCACAAAACAAGGCTTGTCTCTGCCAGACCTCCTGGAGCTCTGGAGGGACTGAGTCATCTTTGATAATGAAGTCCACCACAGAATAGCCTGTGTTGGATAAACTCTTTAATCTTTAATTGTGATTTGGTATTATTGTCATTTAAGAAAGGAAATATGTTACCGCACGCATTTTCCATACAGATCTCCTGAACAGGAGCAAATCTCAATATTAATGCTTAAAATATGTTTTCAACAATTGTTGTTGATTTGGCTTGTCTGCTTTAATGTTCTCAGGTCGAGGTCAGGCAGGAGCTCCAGCACCTGGAGGGGCTCCCCGACCAGTGAGTTATCAGCCACTAACATAAATATTCTTTCAATATTTCCGTTTGTATCTTTCGACACTATTGTGTGTGAATGCTTTATATCTACATTTCCCTGTACCTTTGTTTTGTCCTTTAACTACTTCAGCATTTTCTGTGTTCAGCCATTCAGATAACAAAACATTCAGCTTTTTCACATTACATATTTGAAACTTGTTTACCTTTTTAATGTTTAACTTTTTCCCTTTGAGTTAACTGGGCAAAGACCTCAATTTATTATTTGATGGCTAATTGGTTAAAAGCTCCATTAAAATTAAATGGGTAATAGAGGATTTTGCTATTAACAAATGGCTCAGCTTTTCAATATATTTGACTTTTTTAATAAAAGCTCAGTTTAGGTTTCATTTGCATTTTTTTGCCTAAGTCTGTTGACATCACCGACTGCTGCTAAACCCTGGTCCAGATTTTTTGCAAAAAAACTCTTCCCACTCCCACACCTGTTACACTACATCAACGATTTATGAACCAAAATTTACGGAAATCCATCCTCTTTCAAATAATGTTACTTTTCAGATTACTTCCGAAGCAAGAACATATGACCCACTTCTCCATTGACTCAAATATAAAAGTCAGATCAGGTGTTTCAAGAAATAAAAAATTGTCATTGTTGTTAAGCCGCTGCCGTGTCCATGTTTTTGGACACTTGGATAATAAAATCGATGGGTCTTTGTTCCTTAAAGTTTGTCAAACTAACTTTGGCAAATAAGTTATAGGTTTGATGTCCCAGGTCCGGACCCCAACACGGAGAGCGTGGTCAAGTCCGGGTATATGTGTGGAGAAGCAGACAAAGAAGAAGGTTTACTGGTTAGGATGTGTTTTCAAAAGGAATCTAAATCCAGAAGTAGAAACAAAAACATCATCCAGTTGTCCCTTATCTTTCTAGACTCATCTGTATGTATTTTCTTTTTTCCCTTTAACTGATTTTCTTCCTACTTCTAATTCTTTCCCAATTTCTTCCAAAACAGTGGGATTAAATGAACCTCCTGCAGTACAATTATCATCTTCTTTTATCCATTTATTCACACAACTCACACCTTATATCCCTATATCTTTTTCTTTAAATCAAACGCTTCTCTCTGGGGAGGAGACGGGGCTTTGGAACCACCCTGATCCCACTTTCCCTCTGAATGGGACATCCTGAAACCCATTTCCCATCTATATTTAAAGTGGGGCCTTTATTTTTGTCTTTAAAGGACTTTTACCTCTAGGATTGTAATTCCCTAAAGGCTAGTTAACCCTGCTTCCAAAGAAAAAAATCCCCTCACCAAGCTTTGTTCCTCGGAGTAGAAACCTAATTTAACTAATCTAATTGTAACTGGATAACTTATTACACTGAGGGAGTATCTCACCAGCTAACAGTGGATTCATTTAGAGTTTGTGGATCCCAGCTCTGCAGACCACAGACACAGAATGCTAGTTCTCCTCTGCAGCTGCATGAAACCAGCTCTGGCAGATGACCTTTAGACTGGCAGAGCAGAGTTTCACCCAGATTCTCATAAGCATAATAAAATAAAGATATACAATTTTTATGCATTCACAGTCATAAGATGATGGAAAGCAAAGTTCAACCCATTCAGGAGACTTTAGCAAGCTACAGATTTTTCTATCACACTTCTTCATTAAGTCCAACTTCTGCTTCCACTGTTGCTCAGGTTGTTCTTCAGGTCTGAAGTGACTCCATTCAGCTTGTAGCATTCACACAGTTCCTGGTTTTCCATTGTTCTGATTTGTTTTCTCAATTTTCATCTCCCAGAATATTCCTCCTCGAGCTGGAGTGATCAGTATGCCCCCTCAGTCTCGCCCGCAACCTCCATCTCACCCGGGTGCGCCAAGGCCCATTCCTGACGTGCATCCTGGAGCCCCTCGCCCAATCCCAGACACTCACCCCGGAGCCCCGCGGCCTGTGCCCAGTGGGCAAGTTAAACCGGCTGACCTTCCTCTGGGTAAAGAAATATGTCTTTATGGAGCAGTTTTCTGAAAAACAGACAGCTTGTTATTTTCGGGCGATGTTACCAACTTTACCTTAATGATCGTTTATATTATTGGCAAACATATTTAAGGCTGACACAATGAAAACTGTTTCCCTGTAAAGCCATTTTCCAAATAATGATGGGTTTTAAATTGTAAAATTTGATACTTTAAATTGTATTACAGTAATTGAATTATTAGTTCATACTATAAAACTATCTTACAAAATACAGAGAATACCAAATTTGTGTTGACAATTTCTTGCAAGGTAAATTTAATATATTAATATATTTTTTCAGGCGTGTAAAGTAAAGATGTCTTTCATGCTAACTATTCAAATCACAGCAGGTTTAATAGAAAGGGACCTTAAAGATTATTTCAGGAAGAAATCACCATTAAATTAGGTTTAATATATCGGCTGAAAGTTTGGAGCCTCATCTGTGTTCTGTTGCTTCACTCAGGTCCTCCACCATCAGGACCCCCTCCCACCATGAAACCCCAGGCTCAGTCTCCCATGCAGCCACCCATGCAGCCTCAGCCAGCTCCCCCGTCTGCTCAGTCACAGCTGCCACCACCCATGCAGCCCACACTTCCTGCTCCTCTGCAGCCACAACAAGCAGCTCCGCCTGCTGCGGCTACCCCACCTGCAGCAGCCGCTCCCACCGCTGCTTCTCCGGGGCCTCAGCAGAGCCTGGCCTCTCCTAAACCTCCTCCTCGCTCCCGCTCCTCTCATGCTCTGCCACCTGACGCTGCCCAGTCTGAGTCTGCCCCAGCTGCACAGGTTGGTGCCAACTTTGTTTGAATAAACTGTTGGAATTTCAGCAACTAAACAAATTATAGTGACATTACTAATCTCAGTTCTAAAGATTTATAACCAAATGTATTGACTGAATGATATATTCGCGAGAGATCAGCAGCAGTAATAGGAAAAAGCTTATTCTGCTTCTTTGACTCGCTTTAGATGAGCTTAGTTGTGTCTTTCTTCCTGCTTTTGTCTCTCTGATGCATTTGTCTCTTTCTCACAAGCCGGAGAAGCCATCAGGGTGAAAGGTACTTTATATCAAACTACTTCTTTGTCTCATCCTCTAAAACACAACAGTCCTCTGCTCTGTTATTCCTCCTCATACATTACATGCAGTAATCCCCCGCTCTTGTCTTATGTTGCAATTGATTTATTTATCCGTTGTAGTTTAAATGCTTTATTCCACTGCCAGGCCCTGTTGACCTTGTTCTTAGGCTCATAAAATGTTGTTTTCCGTTTTTTGGTGGAAAAAAGATATTTGGTCTTTCGTATGGTCTCACTCTGCCACTGAGGGATAGAGTGAGCACATATGAAACAACTGCATAAATTGTTTTAACGTGTTAATTTGTTCCAAATCTATTCATCTGTGTTAAATTTAGAGACTGAATGTTGATGGTGATACACGTAATTTTTAGTCTGTTCATATTAAAGGTACCCTGTGAAGGGTATGCATTATTATTTACATATATACATATATTATTTACAAAATAATATATGAGCTAAACAGATTCAGGCTTCTATAAAACAATCTGCTCCCTGAGTCTGTATTTTAGTTTTCTAATGTGATTGAACGAAATCTAATTTGGAAACATCTTTGTTGTTCAAGAACGTTCCAAGGGGTATCTTTAACGTTTGGTCACCAAGCATACAGTGCCGTGCATAAGAATTCACACCCATTTCACTTTTCTCATTTCATTACCTTACAAGTGCCTTGGAGGGGTTTTGCATGATAGATCAACATAAAGTAAGCATAATTGTGAATTAGGATCCATTCTAAAACATGAATACAGTCTGGTCTATTAAAATCTAGTTCTGGTTCTATGTTTAGTGTTGGTTTCCTCCCCACAGCATGATGCTGCCACCCCTATGTTCAATGGAGGGGTTGCTGTGTCCAGGATTATAGTTTTGCTCAACACATTTTACATTTAGGCCAAAAAGTTCAGTTTTGGTCTCATCTGACCAGAGCACATTCTTCCACTCATTAGTTCTGCTCTCTACATGGCTGATGGCAAACTAACAATGGGACTTTTTTGGCTTTCATCTTGCCACTCTTCCATGAGGTTTGTGTAGTCGCCCTGTTCAGTCATGTTCCAACTGAGGTGTGGATCTCTGCAGCTCCCCCAGAGTTAGCGCAAGCCTCTTTGCTGCTTGTTTGATTACCACTTTTTGGTATTTGGCAGTTGTTTCATCGTCTTTATATTTCTGGATGATTAATTGAACAGTGTTGTGTGAGATCTTAAAATCTTGGGATTCGGTTTTATGGCATTGCTTTAAAAAGTTGGATCCCTGATGTTTTCATTGTATTCATTGGAAATGATTAAAGCAAACATGATGCTGTTTCTTCACTAAAGACACCTGTTTTTATCCCGAGATGAATTTTCCCAAGATGAACTTGTTTATAGATAGTTGGTTGCACTGGATTTGATTAGGGTGTCTTAGAGTACAGGAAGTGGAATATAAATCTATTCCTCACTTTACAGATTTTTATTGGTTAAAAAAGGATGCATCATTTTTTTCCCAACGTCACAATTCTTCATTACTTTGTGTTGGTCTGTCACATAAAATCCCAGTAAAATACATACGAGTCTTGTTATAATGTAACACAAAATGTGAAAAGGCTCAAGGTGTATGACAACGTCTGCAGAGCACTGTATGGTTCATTAGATGTTAAGTTTGTATGTGAACGCCTCAGTGATGTTAGCATGTTCTGTTTTAACATCTGTTATTGCATCTAAAAGATGTTTTTTCTGCTTTGCTCCTGTTTAGACCAATGGACTAAATGGATTCCAAAGAGAAGCACAGTGGAAGCCTGACCCCTTTCATTCACTTACATCTGACTTGTTCTTTTCCTCATCATCCCATTCCACCACCCAGTCTCTAAACAGAGGCTCCTCTCTGCATGCTCCATCCCCCGTTCCTTCATCTCCATATTCCTCCTCCACTCTCCCCTCGTCCTTCTCCCTCCAGTCTTCCGCTTTATCAGATCTTAAGTCCCTGAATTCATCTTCCTCATCCTCGCTCTCCACCCCGCCACCGTTCGCCGCCTCGCTGCTCCTGCCTCCCCCTGCCCCATCTCGCAGCCGCTCTCAGGAGATACTGCGTGCCTCTCCGAACCCCTTCCAGGCTGAGCCGCTCCCTGCCCGACCCAGCAGCACCAATCCCTTCACAGGCCCTCTGGTGCAGCAGCAGCAACTGCCTCGACGTTCTCTCACCCCAGACTTCAGTCTCCAACATGAAACCCAAACAGCTGACCTTCAGAGGACTCTGTCTGCTATTTCTCAGCCACTTGTCCCCACCCCTGCAGCTGTACCGTCCTACCAACTCAGTCGGACCATGTCTTTGTTTGGACCATCATCCAGTCCCAATCTTACACAAGTTCCTCCGCTACCTCTTGCTCCTGATCTGTTTCCTGCCCCCACTTTACCCTTGGTGTCGCCCTCCTCCCTCCGTCCCACCGTCGCACCCCGTTGCCAGCCGCTACCTCCCTCTAGAGGGCAACAAAAGAAGCCGTGGGTCACATTTGATGATGATCTGAATTTCCCACCAACAACAAAAACACAACAGAACCCCGTATTCCCTTCCAGTTCTCCTGTGCCCCAGACTCTATCTCAGTCAACCCGCTCTGTGTTCGACTCTGAGCCTGAGTGGTTATCCTCCTTACCCCCTCACATCCCAACCAGAACTGCAACCAGTAACCCGAACCTCCCGCAGGGTCCCAGTAACAATGGCTTCTTTTCCTAAGTAGAAAAAAATCATAATGTCACCCCTCAGGTGTAAGGGGAATATCCATATATGTATAGATCTATATTAAATGAGTAAATGTGTGTGTTTATGTAAAAAAAGAAGAGACAAGATTTAAGAATTATAGACCAATCCCTTCAGAGTCATGGGAAAAACGCAGTATCATGAGAAATGTATGAGCCCAGCTGCGTGTTTTAACTTTAAAGCTTCCCTGATTTTAACATTTTATTTGCTATCTCTTGCTATGTTTGTTTTAATGACTGCAGCAAACACATGCCTGTGTCTACAGTATGTTTCCTATAAAGTATCTATCTATATACACACAAGTCATGCGTTTACACACCTGTGCAATATCAAAGCATACATGCGTGGCTGCACTGATGTTTGGTATAAATATGTGTGGCTTTGCAGAAGACCCACAGCGGTTCGCATCCATCATTTTGACTGATCGGAGCTCTCAGAGCAGGAGTTTATCATTCTTTTTTCTCTTTGCTATCTGGTCGCAGGATAAGCACTGCAGGGTTCTATGTACTCGTTTTGTTTCCTGGGACTGGCAGGTTCAGACTTAAGGTCTCTTTAATTTCTGAATGTAATTTTATTTGCACTGGATTTGTTGACTCTGCAGTGTGTGGAAAAAGCAAGAGCACAAGCTGTTATGTCAGTTCAGCTGGACTGCCGCAGGACTGATACTCTGTGTAATATCACCTCATCCGCTCGATAATGATAGGTTGTTTTGTTTTGCTCTATTCAGTCGGCATTCCTTATCTGTAAGCTGATATACTTTAAGGTATTTTGTGGCTCAGCATCCAAACCTATACATAGGAAACTTATGTTTAAATGTATGCTCAATTATAGAATGTGCTTGCCAGACGTGTGAGTGTGTTTGTGAGGACCAAGCCAGAGGTTTTGCACGATGATACGAATATGCACTGAGATGCTGTAGGCGCTCTCCTTGTCATACAGGTTCTAACAGAGGAGGGTATTTTCACTTTGATTTGACCTGCAGTGTTTAAATCTTTCTTGGTTTATCCAAAGTAATCTGTAGGATGAACTAATAAAATGTTTGTACAGTTAAAAACTTAAAAGTACAATGACGACATGGTTTGGGTCTGCAAGAGTAATAATCAGACAGCACTTTTTTGTTTACTTTGAGTCATTTATTAGAATTTCTGGTACCAGCTACTCTAAATAATGTTACCGTGGTGAGAAGTGATGTGCTGTGTTTGAGGTGCATATCATCTGTTGTGTTGTTGTTTTTTGTTTGTTTGGGTGGATTTGAATGTGTGTATACAGGTTTAAGAGTGGAAACCATCCATCGTCTTTCCTTCCAGACTCGAAGCTAACAGCCAACATTCACCCACTTTTGCATTTACTGATGGGTACTTTTCAGTTTACTCCCAGCTGATCACCGGTCAGGGCTGATCGAGCTGAAAATTGTTGGGTTCTGATCATCGGCACATTTCTCAGTACACCTCTAGTTTCAAGCTGCTCTAAGTATTTAAAGTTTCACATTTTATGTCTGAAAATGACTGTTCCTGCTTATTGAGAGGCTGTTTGTTGTGTAAACCTTACAGAATTTTAATTAATTTTTCGGTGTGTTTCAGTATTTTGTCCTGTACTTCCTAAATCTCCTTAAATACTTGTTAGCGAGACGACAGGAAATACATGTGCTAAGACGATCAGTAAAAGCCCCATCCATCCTGACATGACACTCACCAAATGTTGTCTAAACATGTAACGTTTCCCGCTTTTCACTCGGAACTTCTATAATCGGATAAAATGTCTGAAAAGCATTTTTGAGAAGAATAAGTTACACCCAAGGCATGTAAATACCCCAAATAATTCCCATTCACTGCATTTAAAAGCTTTGTGTAAGCAAGAGTATCAGGCAGCGGCTGCTTACATGCCATCTCTGAAATGTTATCTGTTGTGTTATCCCAGTGTGTGCAGTAGATACTGGATCAACAGTAGATCACTAGCCAGCGCTTTACAACATGTCACCATTTCAGATTCAGTATTTTTGTTTTTGTTTTTAGGTAACGAATTACTCCCTTTGTAAGGTTGGTGTCCCTTTTTATGGCTATAATCCATAGTGAATAAGAGTCTGTGTTGTGAAACAAACATATTCTGTATGTACTAAAGTGAATACATGAAGCTGTAATTCATGTTAATATCCAATGTTCCATAGTTTACGTGCAAAGCAGATGACACATTAATGTATGAAGCAGTTTGTGTTGTATGTGTGCTAAAATAAATGTACACTGCTGAGTGTTTGTTTTTTTTTTTTGCACACCATGTAATTAATTCACATCTCTAACTGTAAATTAATCTCAAACTTTGCCGCAGTTAATGTTTTGTCGTCACATTTGACGGCTTTTACTTTAACCCTACCCCTTTGAAAGGAACACTGCGACCTAATTCTGTATGAGGACACCAGCATGTGTTTGGCAGTGTTTCAAAGTGAAAGACACATATTTCTTTTAATTAAAATACTGCCACAGGTGTCAAGTTATCAGTGTTTCTCTGCTTTGATTTTGACTAATACAGTGAATGTGTCCAATTTTTCAAAACCACAAAGACCAACAATGGGACAAGCCTCTGGGCATAGACACTTGTACAGACACAGACCCGTCCCATAATGGGACACCTTGACTTAAAGACAATAACAAAGCTTGCTGCTCTTGTCTATGCCTGTGTTCTGGAAATATTTTTCATTATTTTCATTCTCTTTATCCCTTTGTTTCCATTGTGCTTCTGGCTGTTTAGTATCTATGAAAGAACAACATGGGGCTTCTAGCGCATAACAAAAGATTTTTTCTCCTTCAACTTTTTCACATTTTGTCACATTACAACTACACAATTTGAGGTATTATGGGAATTTTATTTGATAGATCACATAAAGTAGTGGGTAATTGTGAAGTGGAATAAAAAAGACACGAAAATGCATGGGTTTTTTTACATTTATTTTTTACAAATATAAATCTAAAAAGTGTTGTAGTATATGTATACTGGTAATACTTTGTCAAAAACAACCATTAGCTGCAATTACAGCTCCAGTTTTTTTTTGTCTGTCTCTACCAGCTTTGAACATCTAGAGACTGAGGTTTTGCTGCTTCTTCTTTGCAAAATAACCACCTCAAACTGATTTTTTTTTTTTTTTCAGGATTGGCCTGTATTTTGCTCCATCCACCTTCCCGTCGACTTTCTCCAAGTTACATATTTTTCTGTTAGGGGAAGCGTACACAAGCACCATTCTAATGCCACCTTAGGTAACTGGCCAGATGCCCCATATCAAAAAACCACCACTGGTGATCAGTATGATGCGCAGTGTGTGTGTGTGTGTGTGTGTGTGTTTTTTTATCACACAAAGGGTTTTGCATTTAGGCCAAAAAAATTTATTTTAAACTCATCTTTCTAGATCACCTTCTTCCACATGTTTGCTGTGTACCCAGCATGGCTGTGGCAAACCACAGTTAGAATTAGTTCCTTTCTTGGCCATAATGTCTTTTTAACTGCTCCGATTATGCCAAGCCACTCAGTTTGGTAGGTTTACAGTGGGGGGGTCCTCTTTGCTCCATGAGAGGTTTGGGATAGTGTTTTATAACCTAAACCTGCTTTAAACATCTCCATAACTTTATCCCTGACATGTCTGCTGTGTTTCTTTGTTGTAATGATCCGGTTTGTTCACAAATGTTTTCTATCAAACCTCTGAGGCCTTCAAAGAACAGTTGTGTTTAAAGTGAGATTAAATAATCCCGATGTGGATTCTGTTCACTGAATAGATGACTTTTGGTGGCAGAATAGTTTCACTGTATTTTATTAGGGGGTTTCAGCATAAAGACAACTAAAGTGCATGGCACAGTTTTGTTTGTCAAAAGTTAAAAAAAAATACGTTTCATTTTATCTTCGGTTTTATATTTATGCTTTGCAGTGCGCTGGTCTATCACACTGTAGTCTATAAATAAATTTTGTGTTTGTGTCGTTACAAAATATGAAAAAGTTCAAGGGGAATGAACCCTTTGTAAAGCACTGTGCAAGCCAAGCAGATAAACTCAGGTTCAAAACACAAAGGCAGCAAACAATTACAAGGCATAATTTCTTAATGTATGATTGTTCTATTACATTGGCTTGACAGTATTTAGTTTTTGCAGCTTAGTAATATTAAAAACTAAAAGACTGAGCTCACAAAGTTATCATGTCAGGTTAAGTTATCCAAAGTGATCCATCTGAAAGAACTGCTTAGAGTAATATAGTTTCTTACCGTTAGAGGGCAGTAGGTCTGATAAGAGTATTAAAAGCAGTCGTTCGGAAAGCTATAAGAAGAAGTAGCTCCACACATTGTTGATATGAAATTAGCTGTTCGAAACAAATTATAATTTCAGACTCGGCTGCAAAGCAGTCCTACGCGTCATTTTGCTTGACAGGTAAGCTTCACTGTGCTCCGTCGCTAAATGTAGTTTTCATTTTTAAACAGCAAGCGCCACCCATGGTTAACAGCTACATCAACTGGCTAGCCAAGGCTGCTCATGTTCTGGAAGCATCCGCGCCCCTCTGTTACTATGGTTACTCTGTTGACCTGGAGACGCTTTGGTTCTCCGCATCGGGACTGACTGCAACTTTTTTTTGTCTAAAACTGTCTGTTTCAGGAGGCGAGCTGGTAAAGGATGGTGCAGCTGCATGTGAAGCGCGGAGATGAGAGTCAGTTTCTGTTCAACACTTCAACGGACGCTCCTCTGGAAACGGTGATCCAGCAGGTTACAGCCATTTACAACGGCAGGCTCAAAGTGGACAGAATATGTTCAGGTAAAAACCTGTCCTCATCGCTTCTTGTTAAAGATTCACATCCTAAACTCGAGATTGTTAGACCAGCCCTACAACTACATGACCAAATCCACACTATTACAGATACTTACTAAAGTATTTGTACCACTTTCAATTTTTCAAATTTTATCTCGTTAAAAACAAGATCTTCAATGTATTTTACTGGGAAAGTAATGCATACTTTGTGGGTAAATGGAAACTAATAGATGGTTTACAAATGTAAGTCTGAAAAGTGTGACATGCATTTCTATTCAGTACAGTTACTTTGCAACCCCTTATAGAGGAACTGAACCCTAAGTAAACTTTTTTTTGCAGATAAACTGTATACATTGGGCCTTAAAGTGCCTGTGACATTGAATTTTCATGATAAATCCAAATCCATTTATGGAAAGTCATGCCGACGAAATGAACAGTTGTTGAGATATATGGTCAGAAATTTCACTAAAATGGCATTTCCAGACTACTTCTTTTCAATTTTGTTGCGCTCTTTTATAACGTCAATGGGGAGCCCCTGCATGTAAACTGACTGCTGCTACAATGGCCAGCAACACAGACAGCAGCAAAGAATCTACTATTTCTTTAGATACATTTCAGTCACTATCAGAGAGAGACGCAGCAGAGTCAGGAGAAGAAAGTCAGCTTTCATCAGATGGCAGAGCACAACCGCTGACATAATCTCCGAGAAGTTCTCCGATCACCACTGGCTGTGCTTGGTGGCACCAGCCCATCTGTTCCTTCTCAGTTTTCCGGCTCTGATCCAGGCAGCTCTGATCCTCTTCACCTCAGGAAAGTAGTGAAGACTAATGGGGGCTGTTGTAGTATTGCTGCAACCGCCAGTAATGCATCGTTACGCCATATTAACGCTGTTTTTAATGCAACTTTGCTTCTACCTGAACCGTTTTCGTGACGCTCACACAATCAATGACCGGAGACTTCCCCTATCTCGTCATTTCCGGGCGACTCACAGTTGTCTTTTATCACATCTTTAATCTTAATATCAATTCAATTACTTTCTGATGTTAAGATGTTTTCCTAAATTTCTCCATTTGTGGGAAAAGCGTGTCACAGGCACTGTAAGGGTGCTATACTTATGTTACTCTGCTATTTTTTTGTAATGTAAACTTTTTGTATTTCTGGAATATTTGTCCTAAAACCATCTTGGTGCTGCCCTGTTAGGGTTAAACAAGGGTTACTGCTGTTGAATTTTCCTACTGGTTCAAACGGAACAGTATAAAACCGTCTCACTTAGACACGCCCCCTTAGCGTTCCTCCACTGCGGTGGCAGCGTCGGCTTCGGACACCGCTGAGTAGAGATCTACAGCTCAGGTGGGAGAAGCCATTTATGAGTATACACTCACCACACTTTTCACATTTCCATTTGTAAAAAAGCTGATAACGTACCATTTTCCCTTTACCTCACAATTATACACTTTTTTTAGTTGCGCTGTATATTACATAAAATCTGTCAATATATATTGAAATTCATGGTCCTTATATCTGGTATCAACATTGGTTTTTTTGTTCTTTTCTGTGTCTTGTCAGAAATCCCAGAGCTCGCAGATCATGGCGTCACACTCCCACCCAACATGCAGGGACTGACAGAGGAGCAGATTGTGGAGCTGAAACTGAAGGATGAATGGGAGGAACGATGCATTCCAAGTGGAGGGGAAGTTTTTAGGAAGGATGAGATTGGGAGGAGGAATGGACATGGTGAGAACTTACCTCTTTGGTTTTACCTTTTGCAGACAAAAAAAAAATGCCAACAAGTTTGCTGTTGTCAAGGACACATGGCTGTCCTTTTAGACATGTCAAATGAACAGCAAAATCTGACACTTGTAATTTACCAATTATGCGAAACGTTGATGCCCCACAATAAAAGTGATTGTATTTTGTAGCGATGATTATGTATGTGTGGGTAAAGGCTAAATTTCTATTCCTTTCTGTTTGTTTGCTGAATGCATCCCATATGTTTCTCATACTAGCCCCAAATGATAAAATGAAGGACGTGTTGATGAGGACAGTGGAGGAGGCAAAAGCTCTCATCTGTAAAGTGAGTTTCAGTGCAAAAGCAACATCTTTACCTCTTGCTTTCTTCAACATTGACCAAACAATCTCCTCTGTTGCTCTGATTTTGCAGAAGCAAGTTCAAGCTAATGTTTGTGTCACCATGGAAATGGTCAAGGAAGCGTTGGATCAGCTAAGGGGTGCTGTCATGATTGTGTACCCAATGGGGCTGCCTCCTCATGACCCGATAAGGATGGAGTTTGATGATCAGGAAGATCTGTCAGGGACACAGGTAGGCCTGCTGATAGTGTTTTAGTCAGTAGTCTGCTTTGTAGACAGTGTCATTATGTGTTGTAGCCATCTGTTCATCCATTTTTCTATCTATCATCAAGGGTCACAATCTTTTAAGAAGTATATTCTGTGATCTAATTGAGCAATTTGAGAGAGCTTACAACACTGTCGACCACATCCAGTTTTAACCTGCTTTCTTTTTTCCTTCGACCGTTTGTGCTTTTCATCTGCCCTCTCCATCTGTCTCCTTTCCTCAGGCATCTCTGCAGGTGATCGCAGAGAACGAATGCCAGCTTTGGTGGGCTGGTAAAGAGATGCAGAGAGGGAAAAAGCTTCAGGACTACATCGGAAAAAATGAAAAGACAAAGCTTGTGGTCAAAATCCAAAAGGTTGAAATCCTGGATAAAATTTATTTATTCATCTATTTGTCAATGGTATTTTTACTCAACTGCTTACTTGTTGAATTTAGAAAGGACAGGGGGCGCCAGCGAGGGAGCCCCTGGTCACTGATGAGCAGCATAAACAGATGATGCTGCATCAGTACAGAAGGCAGGAAGAACTTAAGGTGAGGTCGGGTAAAGTCAACCTTTATGTTCGAACCATTCTGTATGTGCAACCTAACCCTGTTCTCATAACACTTTCAGAAACTGGAGGAGGCAGACGACGATAGCTACCTGGACTCCGAGTGGTCAAACAGGCAGGCCCTCAAAAGACAGTTTCAGGGCCTTACTAATATCAAATGGGGGCCAAGGTAACACAGTGACTCTGAAAACCTGCCCTACAGATGCTCCAGTGAATGTCTCTCTGAATACAGCTGGCCAAGACTGCCTTATATCAACCAGAGAAGGGTTTCCTCTCCGTCTTACCCGGGGTCTTTTAGATATCATTAACTATACAGCCGATGTGTTCCTATAAGTTGCGTTTGCTCATTTTTTAAGAGGGCATGCATGCAAATTCCTTTAATGCATCTGATAAGACTTTTGTCATGCTAAACTTGATTAACATTGGTTCAAAATTTCTATAAAAAAGCTTTGTTCTGCTGTTTTTAAAAACAAATAAAAGAATTGTTTCCAGTGTTGCCTGTGGAGATGTTTCGCAACAGTAAATGTTCAGCTTTTCATAGAGTGCAGGGGCAAGGATGCTACACCTTTCCTCTCTTTGTCTCACAATAGTGGGATACACACTTCATTTGGTCATTGCAGCCCAAAGGCAGGAAGCTGCCACACATTCATCATCTCAGCAGTGATCAGGGCACTGTTGAACTCAAACTTGTGTTTCACACTGTGGAGAAGGGAGAGCTGTGTGGGGCCGCTCACAGAGCTGACTGATTCAAAGAGGAAACGGAATCAAAACGTAGCAGATAGCATGGCAGGGTTCCTACATAGTCTGGAAAAGTCTGGAGTTTGAATTTTATGTTTTTCTGGTCTGGATGGAAATTTTGTCCAGACTTTAGTCCCTATCCATTTGTCTAAAAGTTGAGTCCATCTATTATTCTGTTTGTCTCTCTATCCATTCTATTGTCCGTTATTTATTCATCCATCTGTTTGTCCACCACATGTCCACCCATCCATCCACATTTCTCCATCCATCCATTAATCCCTCCATTTCTCCATCCATCCGTTTATGAGACTAACCATCTATCTTCCTTCCCATCCACCAATCTATTTCTCCATGCATTCATCTTCCATCTATTTATCAATTGATTCATCCATCCATTTAGCTACCCATCCATGCCCCACTCATTGATCCATCCATCAGTTTATCTTCATCCATCTTTCTATCCTTCCAAAAATGCATCATGAACTTTCGCATGTTTACTTTTAGTCTAAAAAGTGCTGAGAACTCTGGAAATTTGGACAGAAATAAACTAAATGGCAGCTTGTGATGATTTAAATCCTCTATAATGTTGCATTCCATTATTGGTGTCTTTTTAAGACTGCAAAAATATTATCGTGCTGGTGGACATATCTAATAATTAGCTGGTTGTTTTCTGTACATATATATGAATTCACTACAGTGTTACCATTCATTTGTGAATCTTTTTTTTTTGGGGGGGGGGTAAGCAGGAGGAATCAGTAGATGAATACAGGAATAAAGGAGCTTTAAAATCCTCATAAGTGAAGAGGATAGAGCTTTTATGTAAGTAAAAAAAAAATCTCAGCTTTTTTGCTGATAAGAGAATATATATACAGCAATCATCAAGTGTTGTTGCAGCGTACACCTTACAGATACCTCTGTTGCAGAATAATATTAGAATATTGTAATGCAAATATGGCTAATTACATATATATTTTTCGTTTGTGTGGTATAAAATGTTTCTTGGGATGGGATTTATTCAGCAGGAGCTGCCGTTCAGATAGGAGTTCATCCAAATCTCCTGGATGATCATGTCTCTCCTCTCAATCCTCTCTGCCATCTCGGCCGCCTCGCTCACATAAGTCACTTCCTCCCAGCCTTGTATCCCCTTCCTCTCTGCAGTCGAGAGCAAAGAGCTCTCCGTTCCCTCATCTTCCTCATCTTCAGCTTCGTCCTCCTCATTTTCCTGCTTGGAACAGTTAGGAGTCAGGCCGTTTGACTTGGCTGCCAGTCTGTGATCTCTGAGCCGCCGCCCCCTGCAGGTCACTCTGACAGATAGTGCTAGCAGCGTGAAGAGGAGGCCCATGCACACACTGGAGGTGAAGAGCAGCGCTGTCATTTCTGGGTGTTCTGTGTGGAAAATGAAGGAAGGAGACCAAATATTACATTTAAACAGCTGTGAGGAGCAGGGTTACTACACAGTGTGGAAAACTCTGAAATTTGATTTCAGTCTTTTGTAAGCTCAGGATAAGTGTGAAAAAATGGAAAATAGTTGTGTATTTTACCAATCGTATTGTTTACATGTTCTGTCGTTTCCTATAACCTTTGTATTTTGTTTTTCCTTCGCTCCTTGTGTCCTTCCTTACTTGCATCTTTCTATCTTGTGTCCTCCAATCCCCCCCATCCTTCCATGTCTGCTTAGTTTTATCCCTACATGTGTCCTTCTTACCTTTCCTTCCTTCCTTGAGTTCTTCCTTCCTTTCCTTCTGTCTGTGGGACCTATATCTCTTTCTTTTGTTCCTTCTTTCCTTCCTTGCATCTATCCTTTGTTTCCTTCCTTGTTTTTATGTTCCTGCTTGTGTCCTTTCTTTGTCAATTTCATCTTTCTTTCTTTCCCTCCTTTCTTTTTTCCTTTTTTCTATGTGTGATTCCTTCTTTCCTTACTTGTGTCCTTCCTTCTTTCCTGCTTTTTTTTTCCAGGTTCCATATTCAACACCTGCCTAATATAGAATATCTGTCATGAATACAAGGTGAACTTTAAGTGATTTTAAAGGATTTATAATTCTGGAGACTTGAGTCTAAAAAAATCTGGAATTTCTACTTAAAAATGTGTAGGAAACCTGGAAAAGAAAGAAATCTACCTTTGATGAAGGCGTAGGTCAGTAGAGAGTTGCTAATTATTGCTCCTGAGCTGTCTGGCCTACTTGACTCCAAATCTGTAGCAGGAGCTGTTGTAAAGGTCACAAGCCAACTGTAAGGAGGTAACTGTAAAAAGCATAGAACAGCACCAAATAAAGAGATTCTGATACCTTTTTCTGTTGTAGGAAGTGAGGTGGGACTCCGTATGTTTGGGTCTGCCTCTCTCAGTAAAGACTTCGGCACTATTGGAAAAAAGAAGAGTTTTTCCTGTGCTGTGAACCAGCTGATATATAGTACCTTATGAAAGCATTCTAAACATATTAGTTTTTCACATGTTATCACATTACAACCAATCCAAATGTACAGAGACATCATTATCCACCTAAACTAAAAGGCGGAGCAGAAAGAGAATTAATCAGAGAACTAGCCAAGAGGCCCATGTTGACTCTGGAGGAGCTGTAGAATCTGTCAACAGGACAACTATTAGTAGGGCACTGTATGGAAGAGTGGCACAAGGAAAGTCATTGTTGAAAGAAACATAAGAAGTAATGTAGTAAACATGTGTAAGAAGGTGCTCTGGTCAGATGAGACTAAAAATAATGTTTTTGGCCTACATGCAAAACACTGTGGTGGAAAACTATCCTGAACACATCATCCCCATGTTGAAACACAAGGGTGGTAGCATCATGCTGTGGGAATTTTTTTCTTCAGCAGGGTCAGGGATTTGGTCAGAGTTGATTGGAAGATGGATGGAGCTAAGTACAGGGCGGTCCTGGAGAAAACATGAGACTGGGATAAAACATACAAGCAGAACAGAAATTGAATGTTTTAGATCCAAACAATCTTTTGTTACATCGGTCTAGTTCAGAATTTAGTAATCTTTTCAATCCAAAGAGCCATTTTTGCCCTTTTTTCTTCTAAATAAATTCCCCAAGAGTCAAACCTGTATGGTGCTTCTAAACAATATAATTTACCATATTTACAATGAAGCCCAAAATGACTCATACCTCTGACAGATTTAGGTTTAAATTTATTTTTTTTATTTTACTACCATGACTATTATGACTGGAGGTAATGTTACCTTTTTTAGTGATCAATCAGAGCCCCGGCTTAAATCCGAAGGGAGCTGAAAATTAGGGTGATGTTAAGGAGGTCTTCCAACCTCAAAGACTTGTAACTAGTTACACTTACTCAGTGACTTTTACTTGAATAACATTTTGAAAAAAATGTACATGTATTTGTAGTCTTACAACACCATGAGTTACTTCACTAAATTCAGCATAAGGGTGTTTCAAAATGCACCACATAGTTTATGTTATGTGATGTGATGTGATGTGATGTTATGTGATTTTCTATTTGCTGAGCCTCCTGGTATATATAATATATAATTTATATATATATGTAAAATATATACTATATATATATTTATATATATATTAATATATATTTTATTATAATATATATATATATATATATATATATATTAAAATATGTACATTAGCTTTTGTAAGCATTGGTTTAAAAGATTTCATGCTAAAACAACTTATTTGGGGAAAAATGTTATTTCTGCCGGATTTGTTTTATTTTGTAATGATGTACAATTTTTTTTACTTTAGTCTCTAAAATTCAAGAATTTGCCTATAACTTCAGATTCTTGTCACTGTGACTACATAATTTAAATATTAAACAAGAGTACTTTAGTAGCCTTTCTACCAAATACTTTTTTACACTTACTTTTAAAGTAGGTGTAAAACATATATATGAAGTAAAAGTGGCATCAGGTTTGTAAAACCTGATGCCTCTTTTACTTTATTTTATTTTCCTTTGAGATATATGTATCTCATTCCTATGAGAAACAAAATTCTTGGTTGATTGAAAATAAACCTAAACCTGCAATGGCAGTGAACATTTTGGGTTTAACCATATATACTGTATATTTGTAGTTATCTTCACAATGTAAAGAACTGAAGTTCATTATTTATAATTTTTGGTTGTTGAATGAAAATAATGAACCACCCAAAGTAGTATGAGGCCAAATTAGTTCTGTACAGATTGAAGAACTTCTAAAACTAGCCTTTCTTGTTTTACTTTTATACATTCAAAATATTGCCAATTTGCTAACAGCCCCTCGCTGCTCTAAAGCCATTGGTTGGAGATCACTGGCCCAGTCAAAGTTCAGACCTAAATCCCACTGTAGCAAACTTAAACAGGTGTGTTTGCATGCGTTCTCCTTCCAGTTGGACTAAGCTAAAAAGAAAGGGGAAAACATCTCTCGATCCCAAAAGTATTGATTCAGGGGAGCTGAATACAATTTGTTGACACATTGTATACCTTTCCTTCAACTTCATAATTATGCAACACCGTTGGTCTATAGCATAAGATTCCAATAAAATATGTTGAATTTTGTTGTAATAAGACATAATGTGAAACTGTTCAAATTGGTATGTGGTAACCGTACACTGGTAGAACTGCAGTAAATTATTTGTTGTTAAACATTCTCCTACATCCAATCTGGGTGGAGAATGGAATCTTAAAATACTCTGCAGTGCCGTATTAATACCCGAGCTACATTGTTGTACTATAAATAGAGCCAACCATGACACTAGGAAGAATTCATTGGGCTTCATATTATGATACGTGAATGGTGTTGCTTTTTGTCCTCACTGGCATTTGTGCCAATCTCAGGAAGTCCACCGGGAGGTAAAAAAGAAAAACTTGGAGTCTATTATTTCCCACTTCTTAATATTATTATTTATTTTAGGGTGGAGGCAGGATAAGAGCCGCTGAGAGCTGGGATCTGAAGATAAGAACTCAAAGCAGGAAACAACAAATGCCCGATGAAAAAACTGCAGCATAATGAACTGGGCTGTGCTAACATGAGCCTACCATAACATCATGTGAGCCAGTACTTTAATGCATCACTAGGCTTGGATCTCTATTATGTGAATGAGGAAGCAGGAGAGGCTCCTACCACAAGAATAAAGCAAGCTGAGGTACTTCCTGGTTCCTGGAAAGCAGGGGTCCCTAAAGGTCTGGTTGCTGACAGCAACAACGCACTTCTGTTTGCTGTAGCAGGATTTGGACACCACCTGCACAGCCTCGTGGTTCAGACACTCTGAGGGAAGAAGCAAAATAAAGAGAAACTTGGGGGAATATCATAGCAAGGGCAGTGCCTGGCAAAGGCATTCACACCTCATAACTCTTGTCACATTTTGTCATGTTACAACCACAAACACCAATGTGTTTTAATGAGATTTTATATGATATATCAACATGAAGTAGTGCATGTTTTAAAGTCCATCCGAATTCAGCATCTTCGAGATTTTAGAACCATCCTTCACTGCAGTTACAGGTGCAGGTCTCGTCTTTTGTGGTATATCTTGACAAGTTTTACATATAGAGATGCAGTTTTACCCCGTTCTTCTTTGTGAAATAGCTCAATAGCTCAAAATCACTAAAACTTAATTAAATTTAGGTCTGGAAGATAAACATCTGCCGCATTAACAAGTCTGCTGCAGCTTCTAACACATGTACTTCCAGGTTTGCCTTGTATTTAGCTCCATCCATCTTCCCCTCAACATTGACTGGCTTCCCTATCGCTACTGAAGAAAAGGACCCCACCACACACAACATATGACACGTGGACCAAAAAGTTCAGTTTTGGTTTCATCTAATCAGACCATCCTTCTCTTGCATGTTTTCTGTGTCACGTGACTTGTGGCAAGGGGTTTGTCTATAGTTTCTTCTTCTCATTGTTCCATAAAGGCCACATTTGTGGACTGTACGACTTGTAGTTGTCCCCTTGACAGTTTTCCCACCCGAGCTGTGGATCTCTGTAACTCCCTCACAGTTATCACATGCCTTCTGGCAGCATTTCTTATCAATGTTCACCTTGCCCGGCCTGTCAGTTTAGGTGGACAGCCATGTCTTGGTAGGTTTGCATTTTCCGATAATGGGCAGAACAAGATTTCAGAAACTTGGGATATTGTTTTACAACCTAACGCTGCTTTAAACAGCAACAATTGTCTCCAACACCCTTCCTCAAACCTCTCTGGTCTTTATGATGCAGCCCTCACAGAACAGCTGTATTTGTACTCAGATTAAATTATGCCTATTTTACTTTTTTGGTTTGTTTTTACAAATATGAAAAATGGTGGCAAAAGCAGATTCTATGTACTGATCAGGTGACCTTTTGAATGCAAATCGTTTCCCTGGATTTTATATTTAGATTTTAATGTAATGGTGGCAGAATACAAGTTACCAAAGAATACCATGTATCGTTTTACTTCCACTTCAAAATTCTACTTTGTGTTACACAAATTCCCAGTAAAATACATTTGTTTGTGTTTTTGTAACGTGACAAAATATGGAGAAGTTGAAGGGGATGAACATTTTTGTAATGCACTGTAAGAGCAACTGAACATGATCCAATGTTATTTTACCCAGTCAGGCAAATAGTTAAATCAGTGTATAAATGCAGGGTTTAATGTTATCTACAAATTGCTTTTATTGTGACGCTTAGATAATTTGAGAGTGAATTAAGCATCTGTGAAAGTGAGGTGTATTATTACAGTTTGACTTGCACAGGTGTAGTCCTGTAACTGAGAAGGAATGCAGCAACAATGATGTCATGAGATACACCTGCTTCTACCTGCACTGTTTTTGCTTGTGATCTCTTTGCGTTTTTAATAGAGCCTGCATTCCTCATAAATCTTCTTCGCTCTGTGTTTTAAAGGAAATGCCTCTTTTAGTCAACAGATACAGCTGATATTTCCATAGAGAACATATTTCACCCAGTCTGCCGTAGGCCTTTTTGATAAACGTCATGGGAAAAGGACCGTACCCAAAATAAATACAAAAATCAATGCTGGCTGCATTCCATTTAGCTGTGGTTTTTTCACGGCCCCCGATCCCCTGTCAGTATCAGAGTTACATGAGGCCAGCTGATGCTGCAAATCACAGAAATTCACTGCTTGTTTTTGCTGTACTTTACTACAGTGATGTTTTTCTATTAGCAGCCCACAGTAACTCACCGAATGGGGGGGGTCTCGTCTGGAGTGAGGGGCAGGTGTCAGTCTGACCCAGACCTCGGCCATAGACAGCTGCATAGATGATCAGCACCTTGGGGGTCTTACAGCGCAAGATCATGCTTTCTCCATCGCACACCACCTGTGTTTTGTGTTCAGCTGAGTGAGGGTCAAAGTAAAAATGTTAAAACCCATCCTCAGCTAAAAGTATGTGAGGAGAATCAGCGCAGGTGAACTTACAGGGTTTGCACTTGTAATCAACATGGAGGTACTTGGTCTTGCCAGGACATGGGTCCTTTCCAAACAGCAGGTGATTGACCGGTAGCTGGCAGTCTCTGTGGTTTTGACACTCAGCTAGGAGCTTCTGAAAAATAAACACCCAGGGGAATGGTCAGTATAGTCCAGCACAGTTGATTTAATGACCCAGCCCACAAAGCTCCAAATCAGATGCATAAAGGGATTATGCTCAACCTGCAAACCACATACTGGAACAAATCTACCCCTAATCATTCACATTTAGTGAACACCAAACTATTAAAATCTAGTGCAGTGAAGCTTTAAAGTGCTGTATGGGTCGTACATGAAAGTGCACCTGTAGAGTGGTTAAAGCTGAGCAACTGTGGTTATGGGGTCCAAGTGGGGGGTCCTCCGTGCACAGCCGGACCTCACCGCTCCCGTAGAAGGCCGACTGGATGGAGATGGTGGAGTGACGAGGACAGTAGAGTCTCAGGGGCATTCCGTCGCAGGCGTGAGCAGTGTGGCTGGTGAGTATCCTTGACAGGTAGTCTGTTGCAAAGGAAAAGGTTAATGATGAACCATACATTACAGATACTGCTTTACTGTCTGTAGATCAGACTGTTTGGATTCTTTTTAGTTCTGGGACGTGTCTCATGTTGCTTAAAAGATGATTGCAATATTATCTGACCTTTTCCTTGATAGTAAAATATTGAAATTGTCATCAATTTGATTCAGTCATTTATTTCCTTTATGTAACCAGATTTGTCCCACTGAGTCTCTTTTGCAAGAGGAGCCAGGTCAAGAAAGCAGCAGACTGTGTCAGGGGTCAGGCGCTGAGATCCCATAAAGGATTTTTTCTAAATTAAGCTTTTACTCTTTGAACCACAGTTTTCAAAATTCAAAAATGTCCTTGTTTCCAAATGTACATCTAAAATAATAAGAACATCATGAAAAGGCTGATTTTTTTTACTTATTTGAGAATGTAAAACTCATATATATTCATTACACATAAAAAGAAATATTTCAAGCCTTTATTTCTTGTAATTTTGGTGATGGATTACATTTTAGCCCCTTGTTAAGTCATGAATTAACTGTGATTAACCACATGTTTTGCATAGCTGAATTTCACCCATGCCAGATTCCTGCTAGACCTGTAGAATCAGGAAATCACTAAAATGGAACCTGTCTGACAGCATGAAATAGGGTAAAATATCTCAAAAACAAAACTTCATGCACACGATCTTAAGACATTCCAGAATAAATATGAAGCAAAATCACTGCCATCTATCAATCTGAAAAAGGGTTATAAAGCCATTTCTTTATTACTCCAGTGAACCACAGTGAGGACAATTATCCACATGGAACACTGGTGAACCTTCTCAAGAGAGGCCACCCTAACCAAAATTACACCAAGGCCACATCAGCAACCCCTCCAGGAGGTCACAAAAGAAACTAGAATAACATCTAAAGCACTCCAGACCTAACTTCCCTCTGGTAAGATTAGTGTTCATTATTGAATAATAGGAAGAAGACTAGGCAGAAATGGTATCCATTAAAGAGTTACTAGGCTTAAAAGGCACCAATACAAGAACACAAAAATCAATCTTACATGTCCAATTGAATATGTCAGATGGCCTTTTGTCAATATTCCGAGGGCTAATCTGTGGACTGATAAGATAAAGGTTTGTGGTAGGTGTGCATCCCATTACATTTGGAGTAAAGCTAACATAGTATTTCGGAAAAAGAACATAATAGCAGCAGGTGGTGGGGGTTGTTGAAATTATGATGGTCTATGGCAGGATCTGGATGACTTGATGTAATTGATAGAACCATGACCTCTGCCCTCTCATAGAAAATCCTATAGGAGCATGTCCGAAACTTAGTTTGCTACCTTAAGCTCATTCATATTTGGGTTATGCAGCAGACAATGATAGAAAGAACACCAGCAAGTCTATCACTGAATAGCTAAGACCAAATAAATAATACCCAATAATTACCTAAATTTTTGAGCAAACTAGTCAAAATCGGGAATTAAATTTAATTTAGATGCTGTGTTCTGACCCTAGCAGAGGCCATTAATGCTAAAAAACCCTCTAATGTGGTTGAATTACGACAAACTGCAAAGAGAAGTAGGTAAAAATTGCTCCACCTCGATGTAAAACCTTGTCATCACAAACACCTGTTGGCACCAAGGGTGACACAACCAGTTTCTAGGTTTTGCTTTATCACACAGAACCAGATTGGTTTTAAATAGCTTTTTTGCTTAATTAAAAAATATTTTGTAAACTACCTTTTGTACTTAGGGTATCCTTGTGGGATTTTAACCTTAGTTTGATATGAAACATTTAAGTCTGAAAAAAATGAAAGCAGATGAAATCTTTAAGGGGCCACAAACTTTTTCAGAGCACTGTACATTATTGCAAGCAGAGTTTGAAGGTATGACAACAAAATATTGAATCAATTCAGCCCTTTGTGATTTGGATATTGCACAAATTAAAATAACACTGACAATTGTGATTTTATATAATGTGGAGCTCGACTCAACAGTTTTTGCTGGAGTAAAAACAAGTGAAAAGCTGAGTTCAGAATTCTCTGTCCAAGGTTTATTATAGTAAAGCACAAAATGATTGGTTGACTCAAAATAATTACCAATAATTTATTTCTGCCAGGGGTATGAAACATTATGGGCCTACATAGAGAAAACAATAGTGGGCCAAGAATTCTACCTTGTGGAACCCCCTTATAAACGTGCAATACATTAATTACATGGGTTTTACCTGCAAGATTATTTGCAATTGTAATTTGCATTCTGGTAAAATCTGTGTCAATATGCAGAAGTAATTGTTTTTGAAAAATATGTTTAAACTGTGTCTAAATTGTTTTTAATTTAATATTTAACCTTTATGTGTGTGTCCGATTTATAGCTTTTCGTGTAAGTTATAGTCAATATGAAGGACCATAGCTACCATGTGTCTGTGACACTAGCTATCGACATTGCAAACATGTGTCACACAATATGGAGATCTAATTATTATACAGCCGGGTATATGTTGTTCCTCCCGGCAGGAGCGTCATTTCCCTTAGGGTACCTGGGATAAAATATTTTCTGCTGTCTGTAAGCTTTACATCGTCATCTTACTTGAAAAGTCAGCCAGTCCATTCATGCGTCTGGTCCACAGAAGTAAAGTCAGATAGAAGAGGCTGTGGTTCCAGTCCAGTCCGTGGCAAGTACGCGTCCAGCTCATGACTCGCATCCCCTGTGCCTCTTCTCATATTAACGAGGTTCGTTGAATTCAAACTTCTAGGACCTCATGAAAGACCCAAGGTAAGGGGGATCCCACAAGGGCACTGCGTTTGGCTGCATCTCTTTAGGCCCAATAAATAAAGTTGGTCGCTGACAGAAAGTCATCCAGCTGTCCTTCCTAAGAGACAGAAAACACCTCCCGGCGCTGCGACGCGGATCTGCTGCTACAGCGTTCGCTGTAGAGCAGCAGAGACCGTCTGGCTGCAGCGATGGACCCCAGAGGAGGTGGGAAATAGCAGCTGCGCAACAAGTTGTTCACAAGTGACAGACGAGGTGATCCGTTCGCCTCATGGCAGCGATTGATTCTCCCAGTCTCCGTCTCCCAGCGCAGATTTGTGAATGGCTAGCTAGCACCATGTGGGAAGTGGGAGCGATTTACAGAAACAGCTGATTGGGAATCATGGAGTGGGAGTGGCACATAAAACTATTTTGAAGGGAACAGGGACAACACACGCTGGTATGACGCGTGAGGCTGTTGTTTTTCTTTCTCCCTCCATGAGGCAGAACGTCTGAACCTCTCAACGTTTTCTTCTCGCACAGTTTTCATTTTATTTGAGCGATACTTACATTAGATGTCTTATTGTGCTTTACAGTTTGAGCTTTCTGTTTTCTTGTAATCTACAGTACTGTGGAAAAGTTTTAAACCACATCCAATTTCATTATACTTTGCCTCTAAGTTCTCGGACTTGTAACATTTAAAATGGTATTCATTAGCAGTTCACTGGGCTTTCTGTGTTGCTCTTAGAATTTTTTGAATTTATCTGCACATCCATCTGACCATATTGTTCAGTATTGACCCAGTGGTGTGCAACCTGAGGCTCCAGAGCCACATGAAGCTCTTTAGGGCCTCCACAGTGGCTCTTCATAACTTTGGCCAAAATGATATGAGGTGCAAAGTGCT
This sequence comes from Crenichthys baileyi, assembly GCA_036173005.1. Classification (NCBI taxonomy): domain Eukaryota; kingdom Metazoa; phylum Chordata; class Actinopteri; order Cyprinodontiformes; family Goodeidae; genus Crenichthys; species Crenichthys baileyi. Next base: position 642,795 of record JAHHUM010001467.1, on the reverse strand, counting down.
TTATTATATAACTCACACAATAAAGGTAATAAGAAGGATGTTATGCAATGTTTGCATACAATTGCACAAACACTACTAGTACAATGCCTTTTTTATCCAAAAGCCACAACATTGCATTTTATTTGTTTAATTTGTACTCTAGTTCACATACAGGACGTTCAGGAAAAATTATTCTTTCTTTTGCTGTAAATGGTTTATGTTTTTTTGTTTTTTGTTCTAAAGCTTAAAATAGAAATTAAATTGTGCTTAACTTTCACCATAATACAAAACTAATTACTAAATATAGAAATAAATAAAAAAACTAATTTATCTTTAGTCAGAGTCATGTAGATTTTTGCTCCTCTTGACAGATTTCCCTTAGTAGGAGTGAAGTGAAATGGAGCTATTTGGACTATAAAGGCTGCTTAGATTAAATGCCAGATTTGTAATAGCTGTCCTGTCAACTGAGTCTGGCATCTGAGTTGCAGATCTCACCAGCTCCTCCAAGGAAACTAGGGGCCTCTTGTTTGCTTCTCTGGTTAAGCTCACCATGTCCAGTCTGCCAGTTTTGGTGATCACCATGTTTTGATAGGTTTGCAGTTGCGCTATATTCTTTCCATTTTTGGTTGATCAATTGAACAGTGTTCAGTGAGATGTTCAAAGCTTGGGAACTTGTTTCATAACCTAATCCTCCTTCAAACTCCCCCCTTACTTTATCCCTGATCTGTCTGCTGTGTTCCTTTGGTCTTAGTGAAGCTGTTTCACAACAAAGCTCTGTGGCCTTCACAGAATAGCTGTAGTTATACTGAGATTAAGTCAAACACCCATTGAATCTGTTTACTAGGTGACTTCTAAAAGTAAATTGGCTGCATTGGATGTCATCTAGGGGAATCCAATTTAAAAGGGTGGAATAAATATACACAGGACAACGAATCCATTTCCTTCCACTTCCCAACTATGCTTCTTCTGTTAGCCTATCACATAAAATCCTACTAAAATACACTGAAGTGTGTGTGTGTAATGTGATAAGTGGAAAAGGTGATTTTTTTTTTACTAAGTGGGCCTGGGTTCACAATGGGCATAAAACCCATTTTCACAAAACAAATTTCCAAGTTGCAAAATACATCCATGACCTGTATAGGTCCATGTTTCTTAAATGATATTATGAGTGAGGGTCACAGACAATCTTTTGAAAATAAGTATAAAACAGGAACCGATTTCCAAACACAAACATCAGAAAGCCTAGAGAGGTATTGCTTATAGGGCCGCATTTAAAGGAGAGAAGAAAGTCTGGTTGCTTAAAAGAAAAACATGAACAAACAAGACAGTCAGAGACTGCATACCTTCACCACCAAACATAGGGTCACTGACGCCATAGAAAAGAAACTCCTGGAACCGGATTGTGATCCGGATCACTACCAAAATTTAATGGATTCTTCCTTGGGCTAAGACTCACCTCTGGTAAAAAAACAAAAAAAAGAAAAATCATAAGAATTCATGTGTAACTTTTTCCACCCACACACAGAGAGACACACAGACAAATAAACTCAACTGAAAACATAACCTCATTGGCGGAGATAATGAGGTGTGTCTGTGTTTTTTGCAGGCGCAAATCATATCTGAGGTTATGTTTCTGTTGATATTTGTGAAGTTAATTCCAAGATCGGAAATTATTGTCCATGTACAACTTTTACATTACACTATGAAAATAAACCGAGCATCCCCCATTTCCCAGACAGTAAAATTGAAAGTTTAAAAAAATTGCACATCAACTTAAATGTGCAAAATATACAGGGGTGTGAGTGCAAAAACAGTGATCACAAGTAATGTATAGAAATGACATATTTCACCTTGCAACATTGATTGATGAATTGTGTTCCTTTTTTAATAAACTATTGGTACCCTAACCACATGGTTGTTTTCAGCCAAGCCAGGGGGACACACTGGGAAAACTGCTCTCCAGTCAGCATCTGTGACCCACTCCATGGTAACGGCTCAGTCTCCGCGTCAGACTGCAGATCAGGTCCTACAGCAGTCAATATGACAGCAACGGCTAAAGTGGCCACCTTCAGCGCTGCTCCGCTCCACGGGACGGGGACTGACAGAAGAGAGGAACTGTGGGAGATATTTTGCATACAGACAGGACAGGTTGATTCCATTCTGTCTGCTTTAGTTCAGGCACACTGAAAGTGGCTCCAACATTTAATCCAAACCCCTGTACAATTTTGTAGTCAGTCTCAAAGGGTTTCCTTTACTTTAGACATGTAGGCCAGACAGTGAAGGAATTACAGTTAATTAAATGGAAGTAGAGGTAAAAGAATGAGGGTTTGAGGGTTATGAGAACAGATCTGAGATGTATGGAAAATGGAAACTTCTATTTGAATCACAGAAGGGCTAATAATTCATATGCAGCTGGAAAAAAAACAACACATACTTTATAAAATCTGTTAATGTTCACAGAAAAAAAAAATCCTTCGTGTGATCAGGCTGTTCACATAGATATAGAAAATCTGTCAAAAAATGTTTTTTATATGTTTAAAACCAGGCCCTCAATTAGATAGCTGCAATCAGAGAAGAGAGGCAAAACATTTAATTAGTGTTGCTGATGTTTGAAACAAACAGGAAGGGGTGGAGACAGAGTAGACATCCAACTATACATGAGCCCTATGCACACATACGATACTCATAAAAAGTTAAATGAGAATTAAAGCAGAAAGATATGAAAAAAAGTATACATTTCCTCAAATTAAAATACCTCATCTGCTTTAAATCTTCCCTCAGGTTACTGTCAAAATGCCAGCACCAACATTCCAGTTCTAGCCAGAAAAGTCTCCCATCCACACAGATGCCATCACACAATAGTTGTAGTCTTAATCACTGATGATTGTGTTGCCATTTTAATGTGAATGTGAAGTTTCATTTATTGACAAGAACCAGGGCTATTCCACGTGTGAATTTTATGCTTAAAATAGTTCAAATGTCAGTCCTAAAGTGATCTTTGTGTTTGCCTTTTTTGCTAAGAAAGGGGGAATAAAATATATTCAGATACATTAAAAAATGAGGTTGTGAAATAAAAAAAATCTGAAAAAGGTTTAAAGGATATAATTTACCTTTTAATACTGTATAAGCTTCTTATGGTAGTGTCCCATTTCTCTGTGAAATATTTTAACGTTTACCCCAATAAGGTTCCAGGACAAAGGAGGAGAGGGAGCTTAATGGGTAACACAAAAAGATTTGGCTAAAAATGCCAACGGCGGGCAAAAGAAAAAGATGAGATGAAAACAAAAACTTTATTGTTTTAAAGACAAGCACTGTGCGACATACAACTTCATTTAAAATCCACCTTCATCTCAAGTTTGGAATCAAGTGCAGCCTAAAATTGAAAAAAGAAAAAGGAATTAAAATGACAAACGAGCAAAGAATGACATCCTGTCTGTTAATAAACCAAATATTTAAAGACTCACTAGTTCTCTTTTTGCTTCTTCTATCTTCACTTGTGCAAGAGATGGGCTCTGTAAAGGTTTAGAGTGGAAGAAAACACATTACGGTATATGCTTAAAAAAATTAGACTGAACTGTTTTTTTTTTTTTCAAAAGAGGAAACAGGAAACGTAATAGCCCCATTTGGTTGGAAGTAATGAAGCCTGAAAAGTCTGTGAAAAAGCTACCACACGAACGTACAGGGCTCAGGTCCATGTATGGCTCCAGCTTCGTTTTCAGGGGGATTATTTCGTTTTTCAGCGCGCTGACTTCCTGCAGAGAGAAAAATAAGATGACATGTTTCAAACTCCGAAAGTAGACAAAGTAAAGCTTTTATCCCCATGGTGACAACTGTGGCGAAAATGCTCAACTACCTCAGAAAGCTGCACAATGGCCTGGTGGGTGATAGACTTGTCCATGTTTCTGGATGCAAGCTGAGCCTGCAGAGCAGAAAGAAAGTGGCTTACAGAAGAGCTTGGCCCCCCTGACAAATACTGTATCTGTTTACGGTTCAAGCAAGAGGCAGACGACATCACAACCAAGTAAAAATACAGTTCTGAAGTTAAACTATTTGGTCATTTGAAAGGGGAGAAAATTTGGATTTTGTATGACGCAAACTAAAAGTTTGTCTTCTTTCCAAAGCCGCCGTGACATTTCTTATCTTGACACACATGTTGGCATATCTAGAATATAACATCTAGAGTCTAAACATCCATCTATCTTCTATACCCGCTTTGTTCGTACAGGGTCATGGGGTACATCCTGGACAGGTCGCCAGTCGATCACAGGGTAACACACAACCATGCACACACGCACTCATACCTAAGGGCAATTTAGAGAGACCAATTAACTTAAAAATCATGTTTTTGGACTGGTGGAAGGAAGCCGGAGTACCCAGAGAGAACCATGCAGGAATGGGGAGAACATGCAAACTCCATGCAGAAAAACCTCGGCCGGGAGTAGAACCCAGGACCTTCTTGCTGCAAGGCAACAGTGCTGCCAACTGCGCCGCCATGCAGCCGAGGTCTAAACATAAAGAAGTGAATTATATTTTGTCAAACATTAAGTCCAGTCACATTTGTGAATTATGTGTGGCGCTGCTGCTGGGCCTCCTTTTTTATGCTGCATGTGTATTGCAATTGGAGGGTTCATAGATTGCAATATTTACATCTGTTTAAATAATTGGTTGTCAAAACGGCGTAGAAATGATTAGGGTATGACCTCCATGCATGCTCTGTAAGAACAGTTCCTGGTTAACAGCTTGTTTTGTTTGAAAACTGCTGAACCATCAACATCTATACTGTAATCATCATCTACAAAGGAGCTGTAGCACCACAACATACCTCTGACCTCTCCAGTCTGTTACTGAGCTCTCGAGCTTTGGCCGTCACAAAGTCCATGTTGAGCAGCCTCTCCTCTGCTTTCGCACCCTCCGCTGCTTGAGATTTGGCAGTTTTGTCGATATCCCTGACAATGAAGACCACCAATTACAAAAGTGAGCCCCACTTTTACATTCAAATTTACTGATAAGCCTAAATTAACAATCATGCTCCATGCCATCTTCTTACTCTTGCAAGTTCCCCCGCAGCACCAGAGTCGCGCCGAGCCTTTTTCGGAGTGCCCTGAGTTCTCTCTCGAGTCTTCTGTTTGACTTCTCTGCTTCCAAAAGCTCACTAGTGAGGTTGTTGACTGCTGGCAAGAAGCTACAAACAACAACAATAAAAACAAAACAAAAACAAAGCAACCACGCTTTCTGATCAATGCAACTCAAGACCGTAGTAAATGACTGGGAATGTACCTGCTCAGTGATGTGTCTCTCACTCTCAGCAGTGTAGCATTGTCCACTAAAGCAGACACACAGTCTGCAGCTGGTTTTGACAAGCTTGCCCCGGACAGGCCGACACCTTGCAGAAGAACATCCTGAAGATGTGCAGCTAGTTGGGAAAAAAAAAAAAAGACAGCTGGGATCAATGAAATGCAGTTTTTGGAAAACAGACTAAAGGGTTTTTTACACGTTATTATTTCAGAACTCAGTACTCTTCCAGACTCAGTTTTTTTTATTTTTTTTTTTGCTGTCTATAAACATTCTGGACAAAAACAAAATAGTAGACATGTTTTTTTCTGCATATTATTTTACACTTTAGATCACTTTAGATGCGTCATTTGTTCTCCCTGCTGTTTGTGCCTTACCGTCAGCCTGATACTCTGATGCTTTCTGCTTGTAGTCTTCTATGAGGAGAGCTGTATCACTGCAGCGGGCTTCACTGGACTGAGCCAGTTGGTACAGTATGTCCACTGTCCTGGTGTTCACCTCGAACTGTGGCACCGGCTGATCCCCAAACACTGCCCCCAACCAGCTGTTCACCTGTGGAGGAGACATGGAAACAGGACACGATCTACAATGCGATCGGTGCGTTAATGGGTGCTTGCTAAAGACTAGGAGTTACCTTCTTAATCTTTTCACACATGACCACAGGGAAAGCGGATAAAGCCTAAAAACTAAAGCAACATGCTTTAGCAACCCACTGGATAAACATTAGCCGTTTTCGCGCCCCTCAAATTGACTTCCTGGTTTTTAGCCAATAAAAAGACAAAGTAACTTTGTTGCCAGACTTTATAGAAAACATTATTTTACACGACAAAAAAACACCTTATGCAACGTAAATATAAAAATATTAGGAAACTTGTAAAAAACTGAAAAAATATCCGAGACAAAAATGGTTATTCGGTCCACGTTTCCTCTGAAATCACAAAGATTGTCATGGAGTAAAGATAGTTCACTCTGAGTCCAAGAAGCAACCGCGTGTAAATGATTTGGAAAGGAAACATTACCGAAAAAATGCAAACAGTTCGAAAGTTGCTCAATGTTGTTTTTATTTCTTTGCGGTCATTTTGATTCTTTTATTTTTATTTCAGTCTGAGTTGATTCCATATTTTGTATTGTTTTCTTTGTTACTATTATTACCATTTCATTGTCCTGATTTGAAATCTTATTTTGTATTTCTGGATATTTGTAAAGTAATTCTGGTCATTTCCAAATGATGTTTGAGTTGAAGTTTTTATCCATTTTATCCTGGATTTATTTATTTTTTGTCAAACTTGTTTTGGATTTTTTGTTCAGTTGACATAAAGCAGTCTTTAGCTGTGTTTTTTGTGGTTATTTTGTCTATTAACGACTTATTGTTTGCACGCTGTTTTATGACATTTTGTGATCTGTGTTTTTGTTTTGTTCCTCTTATCATTCTTGAGCAACTGAATCCCATTTTACACCCTTGGCCCTCATTATTTGCCCTTAATCGCACATTTCTAAGGGCGTTTTTGTTAAGCAATAGGACAGCATTTAAGGTATTTTCAGCCCATTCCAGCCCTTTAAATATAAGACTTTGAAGGGACTCACTTGAAAACAAAGTGGTAGAAGCTGTACGTGCAAACAACTCTACAAATGTTCCCATTTAACATTTTTAATGCCACAATAACCACTGATTTGTATTTTGAATTGTTCTCATAAATTAACTTTTGCAACAATAATAAGTATCACCATAAAAAGCAAATTGAAGACCACTGCCATAAGTCTTTGTTAGTATAAGAGGCAGTATGAAACATAATTTCATTTTACTTTGTTCCCTTTTTAGCTCATTTTTACCCTCCTTTTTTATTCTTTATATATTTTTCCCTGTTTAATCAATTTATATGGTATGATGGTATAAACTGTATAATAATCCACATTTTTGGAAAATAGATGTCAGGCAGAAACACGAAAGCGGAAGTACACTTTATTAAACATCTCGACTGGTTCCGGATATTTGAACCAACCGCCTCAGTTCAAAACACACAAGGGGCTTGCAGAAATGGCAACGACAGAAAAGTCAACTAAACTCCCTCAAAGACGTATAAACAAGACGTTCGAGGCATCTAGCATCGACTCCACCGTGGTGGAAGAAATACTGTTCAACCGAGCTGATAAAGAAGAGGACGACGATGACGGACCTGTGGTGTTCATCTGTGCGAAGTGCAAACTGCCTGTCGGTGATTCCTTGTCCTGGGATGGAAGTGAAGACGGACAGAAACAAATAAGACTGAAGCGTGAGTCTGGGGTTTAGGAGCGAAATTTACTGTATAGAAATACACCCTTAAGAAACTCCACTGGTCCGACTATTTCTGGTTGTAAGGGTCTGGTTGTGTGGTGAAAACTGAAGTCTACCGGACCGAAACAGAAATGCTGATTCCCATGAATCACCATTCATGAATTCAGTCCATCTTCTTCTTTCTTACGGTCTGCAGGTTCCAGGATTAGAGCCTGGTCACTGTAGAAATGTCTATCATAAATCCACTGTGAGATTGCATTGGTTCGTTAGAAATGGTCTATAATGGTAAATGTCCTGCACTTTATCAAGTCAGAGGTCATCCACCCATTCACACACACACCGGTAGTCTATATTGCAGCCACAGCTGCCCTGAGGCAGAAAGGAGTTGGGCTGCCATACAATCGGTGCCACTGGGCCATCTGACCCACATCAAAGTGTCCTGCCCAAGGATACAACAACTGAAACTGACAGAGCGAGGAGGGGGAGCGGGTTTGAACCGGCAACCCAGCAGTTATCGGACGAATCAGACTTAAAACTGCAAACTGGCTTAACCCCACTAAGAGCTGGCTGAATCTGGCCACTGGGCAGGAGTTTGTTAAGGATGTCACCAGTAGTTTGGCTCTGCATAAGTCCTACATCACATTCAGATGAACATGTGTAAAATACTATTGGCTCCCATTGTGCTAAAATAGAACCAATTAAGATTTCAGAACCAAAACTGAGCCTGAACTTTTGTGTTTAGCTCATATGAAACCACTCTTTAACAAGGAAAGGGCTGGATTATTATTGTTGCTGTTACAGGGGTCACCAACAACGTCATCGTTGGAAAGGACACGCGCTTCTTTGAACTGAGCAAACGATCAGTTTGGTAAGAAGGTTCACTGACTTTTATATTTATGTTAAGCTGTTCTCTCTGGTTTAAAACCTAACTTATTTAATAACACATATTTATGATTATTATCAAACTTATCTGATCACAATTTAAGCTTTATACTTAGTAGCTTTATACCTAAAGCTACTAATAGAATATGCCTTTATTACATTATTTATTATATTACAGTTGAGCCATGACTTAATAACAGAACCACTTTACTGTTATTGATTTGATGACCGAATGCACTTTTTGAATTTCTGTATTATGAAATCTAGAATAATCATCTATATTTCTGTGTTTTTTTTGTTTTGTTTTTTAATTCACTCGACAGCCTGGTTGTGGATCTCATCTGTCGTAGCTGCCAATCGGTGCTTGGCATGGTCTACACATCTACCCCCAGGAACCTGGACCACAAGAGGTTAACTTTCTGTCTCAGTGTAGCCAGCATCGACAGGTACTTTCATTTTTAGTTCACCTTTCTGGTGTGAAATATAGCGGTGGACTCCCCAAAGAGCCTGAACAAGCTGATCGGTTCAGATGTAACAAAAAAAACACGACCGTATGGTTGAGGATCGAAATTTGGTCAATTATTTAATGGTAATGCAAGATGAATAAGCTATGTTAAACTAGAAACCAATCAGTGTTATAACCACCTAATCTATCTGAGGAATTTAGTTTCCTCTCCTTTACGCAATCTCTACTACAAATAAATAAGGCTTGAAGATTTCTGTGTATTTCTCAGGATTAGAATTCAGTATGGATTAACACTACAATGAACACTTGACTTCACCGTTATTGTGTCTCTAACATTTCTAAAGGAGAAATCAGTGGGAACTGATAATCACTGTAATTAAACACTTTATTTATTAATAATTACACTAAGATTTACTTACTAATACAAACAAATCTAACGAAAAACAAGGAAGATGAAAAACACAAATTCTATTCTGCAACTACTACAGGCTAAAAGGGAAACTTTTATAACAAGAATGTTTTATATATTATTATGATAAAAAGAATCAAATTTTATCAAATGTTTATTGGTCTCAGGAGTCTGAGGAAAGAGGCTTTTCCGGTTCTTATAATGTCAATCCAGTAAGAGAAATGGAAAAGCAGATGCAACCAAGGTTCAAAACCAGCTTTGGTCCGTCAGCTTTCGGAACAAACCGCTGTTCGTCCAGAAGGAACCTCTGAATTTTGCACAGATTTACCCAGAAAAAGACAGTGTTCAATGCAACAAAAACCCCCAAACACTTATTGCAACCAATAAATAACTATTGATACGGGCAGGTTTAGGCAGGTAGCAGTTTTCCTGTTGTTTCCAGACTGTTGAAGATCAGCACACTCATGCTTTAACTGAATGCCATGTTCTCTTGTATTTCCCATTATTAATAATGGCTAAAATGAATGGATCTAATTCAATTCAATTCAGTTTATTTATATAGCGCCAATTCACAACACATGTCGTCTCAAGGCACTTCACAAAAGTCAGGTACATGCATTACAATTAATCCGAATCATTGAACAGTGTAGTCAGATTCTGTTATTTATTCAAATTGGATAAAAAGTTTGTCTATCTAAGGAAACCCAGCAGATTGCATCCAGTCTGTGACTTGCAGCATTCAATCCTCCCGGATGAGCATGTAGAGACAGTGGACAGTCACTGGCGTTGACTTTGCAGCAAACCCTCATACTGAGCATGCATGTAGCGACAGTGGAGAGGAAAAACTCCCTTTTAACAGGAAGAAACCTCCAGCAGAACCAGGCTCAGTGTGAGCGGCCATCTGCCACGACCGACTGGGGGTTAGAGAGAACAGAGCAGAGACACAAAGAGAACAAAGAAGCACTGATCCAGGAGTACTTCTATGGGAAGGAAAAGGTAAATGTTAATGGATGTAGCTCCTTTAGTCGTTTCACCTAGAAAGAAAGAACGGATAAACTCTGAGCCAGTTTTCAATGTTAGAGTCTGAAGAGAGCACATAGAGTTAGTTACAGTAAAAGCTCCGCCAGTAGCTATGTCTAGGAGAGAGAAAGGGTTAAACACTGAAAGACAGGGCCATGTGGATCATCGGCAGAGGGCCGTCGCCAGCAGAAGCCCGGACGACGCCCCTCTCCAGACAGTTGTCACAGGTAGACACAGAGTCAGGCCAGGTGTAGCTTCTAGGAAGAGAAAAGAGAGAGAACAAAGTTAAAAGCTGAAATAACAGCAAATAATACAAAATTGAAGAGTAGTGTGAGAAAGTAGCGAAGAGGGTGAAAGTGGTCATTATGTCCTCCAGCAGCCTAAGCCTATAGCAGCATAACTACAGAGATAGCTCAGGATAACCTAAGCAACTCCAACTATAAGCTTTATCAAAAAGGAAAGTTTTAAGCCTAGCCTTAAAAGTAGACAGGGTGTCCGCCTCACGGATTAAAAACTGGGAGCTGGTTCCACAGGAGAGGAGCCTGATAACTAAAGGATCTGCCTCCCATTCTACTTCTAGAGACTTTAGGAACCACCAGTAAACCTGCAGTCTGAGAACGAAGTGCTCTGTTAGGAACATATGGAACAATCAGCTCGCTGATGTATGATGGAGCTAAATCATTAAGGGCTTTATATGTGAGGAGGAGAATTTTAAATTCTATTCTGGATTTAACAGGGAGCCAATGAAGGGAAGCTAAAGAAGGGGAAATATGATCTCTTTTTTTAATTTTCATCAGAACTCTTGCTGCAGCATTTTGAATCAGCTGAAGGCTTTTAACTGCATTTTGTGGACATCCTGATAGTAAAGAATTACAATAGTCCAGCCTTGAAGTAACAAATGCATGGACTAGTTTTTCAGCATCAATCCTGGACAGGATATTTCTAATTTTGGCAATGTTCCGGAGATGAAAGAAGGAAATCCTGGAAACCTGTTTAATATGGGATTTAAATGACATGTCCTGGTCAAAAATAACACCAAGGTTTTTGACTCTATTATCGGAGGTCAATTTAATGCCATCCAGGTTAAGTGATTGACTAAACAGTTTCTTTTTTAAAGACTCCGGTCCAAAGACGACAACTTCTGTCTTGTCTGAATTTAGAAGCAGAAAATTTAAAGTCATCCAAGTTTTTATGTCTTCAAGACATGCTTGTAGTCTATCTAACTGGCTGGGCTCATCAGGATTTATGGATAAGTAAAGCTGAGTGTCATCAGCGTAACAGTGAAAATTTATTCTATGCTGCCTGATAATTTTACCTATTGGAAGCATATATATAGTAAAGAGAATTGGCCCAAGTACTGAACCCTGTGGTACTCCACAATTAACCCTGGAGTTTAAAGATGATTTATCATTTACATGAACAAACTGGAATCTGTCAGACAAATAAGATTTAAACCAGCCTAGTGCTGTTCCCCTGATCCCTACAGCATATTCCAGCCTTTCTAAGAGAATATTATGATCGACTGTATCAAATGCAGCACTGAGATCTAACAGAACCAGTACAGACACAAGTCCATTATCTGAGGCCATAAGAATATCATTAGTGACTTTCAGCAGAGCTGTTTCAGTGCTATGATGAGCTCTGAAACCTGACTGAAACTCTTCAAACAGGTCATTGCTGTGTAAATGCTCACACATTTGATTAGCAACTATTTTCTCAAGAATTTTAGATAAGAACGGAAGATTGGATATAGGTCTGTAATTTATTAAGTCATCTCGATCAAGCGAAGGTTTCTTAAGCAAAGGTTTAATTACAGCTACCTTAAAAGCTTGTGGTACATATCCATTTACTAAGGATAGATTAATCATATCTAAAATGGGGCTGGTAATCAGAGGGAACACTTCCTTAAATAATTTGGTTGGGATTGGGTCTAACATACAAGTTGGAGGTTTAGATAAAGCTAATATTTCTGATAACTCAGGAAGCTCCACAGGATCAAAACAGTCCAAACACAGATCAGGTTCTACAGTTATTTCCAATGTTGTCTCACTTGTTGAGGATGAAGTAATCATCTCTGGGAGATTGTCAAAGATTTTCTTCTTAATAGAATCAATTTTATTTTGGAAGAATCCCATAAAATCATGAATGCTGAGAGTTAAGGGAATGGATGGCTCAACAGAGCTATGACTCTGTGTAAGTTTAGCAACTGTATTAAAGAGAAACCTAGGATCATTCTTGTTCTCTTCTATTAAGGATGAGAAATAAGCTGTTCTAGCTTGGCGAAGTGTCTTTTTATACAACAGTAGGCTATTTTTCCAGATTAAGTAGGAATCCTCTAGGTGTGTAGAGCGCCATTTTCGCTCCAATTTTCTAACATTGTGCTTTAAAGTACGCAGCTCTGAATTAAACCAGGGAGCTAGCCTCCTATGAATAATTTCCTTCTTTTTCAAGGGGGCTGCATTGTCTAATGCACCACGCAATGATGAAGTAACACTCTGAACAAGAGAATCAATTTGTGAAGGGGAAGAAACAAAATTATTGCCCTCCACTCTGTTTTCTGTGATAATGAGCAAATTAAAAGTGGAACAGATTCTTTAAAGGTTGTTACAGCATCGTCTGATAATGATCTACTATAATGAAATTTTCTTTCAGGTGTGGAGTACTCGGTTAAATTAAACTCAAAGGTTATTAAAAAATGGTCAGACAGCACAGGGTTGTGAGAAAATATTGTTATGTCTTTACACTCAATGCCATATGTAAGCACAAGGTCCAGAGAATGAAGACAAACGTGGGTAGGTTTGTTAATGTTTTGAGTAAAGCCAATTGAGTCTAAGATACCATTAAAGGCTATATTTAAGCTATCACTTTCAGTGTCAACATGAATGTTAAAATCCCCCACTATAATATCTGTATTTAACACTAAATCAGATAAAAGGTCTGAAAACTGATCTATAAATTGAGAGTAAGGGCCTGGTGGACGGTACAAAACAACAAACAGAAGTGGTTTTAGTGCTTTGCAATTTGGATGAGGAAAACTAAGGATTAAATATTCAAAAGAGTTGTAGCTATTGACTGGTCTGGGACTAGTCAATAAATCAGACTGAAAGATGGTTGCTACTCCTCCTCCTCGCCCCGTATTTCGAGGAATGTGAAAATTTAAATAATTAGTAGGAGTTGACTCATTTATAGTAACATAATCCTCTTGCTGCAGCCAGGTTTCTGTGAGGCAAAATAAATCAATCTGATTGTCACAAATCTGGTCACTAACTAGCAAAGTCTTTGAAGAGAGAGATCTTATGTTCAGTAAGCCACATTTAATTGTTTTATTTTTATTTTTAGTCTGAGCTGTGTTTATTTTTATGAGATTTTCCTGATTTATTCTTTTTAGATTATTTTTTAATCTATTCAATTTTTGCCGTGGGCGAGACACTGTCTTAATAGGGTAATGGGTGGGTAGCAGTACAGAAGCTGCAGAGAGGAGTGTTAAACTACGACCCTGCTTCCTGGCCTGAACCCTGGGTTGTCAGAGGTTTGGAGAACTAATAAATTCGGCCAGATTCCTAGAAAGAAGAGCTGCTCCATCCAAAGTGGGATGGATGCCGTCTCTCCGGATCAGACCAGGTTTTCCCCAAAATGTTCGCCAATTATCAATGTAGCCCACATCGTTTTCTCCAAGTCAATTATATTCCAACCTAACAGAAAGTTATGGGTCACTAATTAAACATTGCTAAACGCTTTGGTCGCCTGCAAAAAGTATAAATAGAAAAAATAAATCATTCAGTTAGATTTATTTTAGAACAAAAAAAAAAGATTTTCTAAAGTTGGACTTATTTTCTGTGAAATAATGTCCTTGGACTAAAGGTTGGGGTTTTCTATATTTTGCAGTGTGAGATTATGCTACTGCAATTTCTTTTCAGGCTTTTTTGCATCTTTACCAGGGTTGTCATTAATTGTAGACCTGCTAATTCTATTAATATTTAGATGGCACCAAATTGAGCCTGAGGACGCAAAGACTGCAGCCATTTCATCTAGATTTTCTGTTTTGACTGAACACAAATACTTTTTCAAATTATCACCAGATTCTTCTAACATAGCAACAAATTACAAGAAAACAGCAGGTGTGTGTGAAATAATGTAGACCTTTGAATGTCTAATAAATGAAGACCACTAAATTACTGAAATGAAACACAGTGAACCTTGCTAACCTTGTGAACCCCACATTTCTGTCTTTTTCAGCTATGTGCTCGGCTCTGGAGGCCAGATGTTGGCAGCAGAGGGCCCCAAAGAGCAGCCAGTAACACTGGAGTACAGGCAGAATGTTGAACAACAGCTGACAAAGGTAAATTACTGCTTCTGCTTCTCTTTGTCCACCTACCTTCACGTGGTCTTATCAGGATGTAAAAATGTCCTCAGGTGAAATTAGCAGTTCATCTTCTCTCAAAACTAACATCTAAATTGGATTTTTAGTTTCTGTTTTTAAAATGATGATGCTGACTGATGGAATAAAAAAGAAAAATATAGAACAAATAAAGAATGGAGATCTGGCCAGAAGGATAAAGCAGGAGTGGTCGTGCATGGAGTTGTATTGTCCTCCTGACGGAGCTTTCTAAATGCACAGGTTGTACTACAGCATAAGGATGACATCAGCTTTGTTCCGGTAAACCCATTCTCTCATAGCGGGCAGACGTTACCTCATCTGTTAACCCATATCACCTCCTGAAAACACTTACATTTTTTTCCCCCTTAAGTAATTTTCTCTACCCAAAAGAACAAAGTTCTGCATATTTCAGCTCTAAATACCTTCTACGTTTTGTTATCATGCTTGTGTTTTATTTTCTTCCACA
The DNA here is from genome assembly GCA_036173005.1 of Crenichthys baileyi. Classification (NCBI taxonomy): domain Eukaryota; kingdom Metazoa; phylum Chordata; class Actinopteri; order Cyprinodontiformes; family Goodeidae; genus Crenichthys; species Crenichthys baileyi. The sequence goes on along the minus strand of JAHHUM010001467.1, from coordinate 627,631 downwards.
CATGCTTTGACTGTGTGTTGGTTTTCTGAATGTATCTAAATCACCCTTTGTTTAAGAAATGTCATCCTTTAAAAAACCAGCAGAAACATAAATAGTCCAGTAGGTGGTGATAGTGTGCAGGAGTACCTGCTAGCCCTCCAACACTCTAGCATGGGCACAATAGCTGACAAGCATGTTGAGGAATCTTTGTTTGAGGGAAAACATGTTTTCATGATAGAGCGTCTTTGTTGTTGTCTCGGTCCTTTGAACATCCCTCACTTGACAGCTTATTGAACCATTGAGATTTTATCTTTTTATACACGTGATTCGAGAACAGGTCATACTGCTCTGAAGATGGGAAGACAAATGCATTTGTTGGATCAACAGATGATTAGATTTACTTTCACGTGCAAACGGTGACTTTAATTAAACAACATGCCAGCTTTCTGTCTTTTTCACTTGAAGGATTTCCAAATTTAATTAGATTTTCTTTTTCGCCAAAACAAAAACACTGATCATAGAAAAGTTTTTTTGTCACACAATGAAATCTGTGCCATTCAAACAAAGGGGTACATTAAGGACACTGTTAAAAAATATAAAAGGTTAAAATCTTAGTTATAATTCATTATTAACTGTTGATAGACTAAAATAGGTCCTGAAGTGAGGCTGGACTTACAATCAAGAATTTTTAGCATTCAAGGTGGAATATCCTGGGGAAATAACCAAAACCTAAAGCAGGAAAATAATCCAAGTTTACTGCTGAATTTAGGTTTTTCAGTGCTGTTTGTAGTACATACTTTAAATCACTAAATATGATTATTTCACCTTGTTTTAATGCCCAAAATGTTCAGTTGTTCCAGTAAATGGTAAGATGTTAATTGTTAAAAAAAAAGGAAAACTTACAGATGGCACATTTTGTAGGCTAAATGAAGGTCTTAAAATTAAAACATTAGTAGGCAGAAACTATTTTTCCATTTCTTTTTTATCGTGCCAATTCATAGCAGATGTAATCTCACGGTGCTTTACATGAGAAATGGGTCCATTTCATAACCAGGTATGTTAAGTCCAATTTGGTTCAAATTAAATCAAGATCAATCTTAAGTCACTTCAATAACATCCAATGATATTGTTAGATTACAGTCTAATTCAGTTGTAATTATGATGAAATACAGTGAACTTTAGTTAATCATATTACCAGTAAAAAGTTACCTATATAAGGCTGACTGCACGAAGTCCTTGACTTTGCACCAATCCCACGTACTGAGCAAACATGTGGCAAGAGTGGAGACAAACCGGTCTTTATAACACAAAGAAACCTTGAGCAGAACAAGACTCGCTATGAGTGGGATGGGGAAAAAAGACATGAAGTTATGTCAGCATAGCCATATCAGTGGTTCTGTCCAGGAAAGAGACACTGCTAAACACAGAAACAGTGAGCCAGGAATTTAAGTGCTCCTTGTCCTTTATATCCTAAATTACTAAAATGTTAAACCCCCAACTTACTGTCAAAGTACAATATATGTTCTTGAATTCTTAAATGCAGGTTAATGTAGATTTCACTAAGGTTTTGATCTGTTCTGTTTCTGATGGCATTTGTTTCCTTTTTTGCTGTAGTTAATGGGCTCATTTCAGCTTTTTTGTTGACAAGCAAATAGTTTTTTGGGGTCTTTCCTCCTGACCGTTTTTCCCCTAACCCCTTTTTCTACTCAACCCCATCCCCCCCTCCTCCTTTTCTTCGGGGGGATCTTTCTTTAATTATCTTTACTCCTCCCTTGACTCTCTGCTCCTCTCATTTCCCCACCTGTCCATTTCCCCCTCTTTGTTTGTTGCCCCACTGTGGCTACTTCCATCCTCTTCATCTTAACTTATTTCACCACCTTGCTGCTCATCCTCTGATTGCAAACATGTAATGTCCCTCTTTCTCTCTCACCTGATCCTGACCTTTCCAGATGAAAATGCTCGTCGTGTCCATGGCCAAAAAGAGGCTGGGGAGGTCAAGCTGGCCCTTTGGACGGGTTTCCCAAGGGGGCTTACCCTGGGCGGGGGGTTCTCACCTTGACGCTGTTTATATCCAGATGTTGCAGATTACGGATTTTACTGTCTCAACTTGTGCACCTATTTTTGTATAAATACCTCCTGTTCTAAAGTTTCATCTAAACCACAGTTTTTTTTTTCAGTAGAACATGCTGTCCCAGTTACACCCTTGGGAGGCAAGGGAAACCCCGAGCTGGGACACACATAAATCCCACCTCCACTGGGCTTTTTTCCTAAAAACCAAACAGGGGGGGAACAAAAACTGGCCCGCCTTGTAATCAATCATCTTGCCACCTCGGCTCCTTGCGGCTCACGGCAGCGTTGGCTCTGTAGGTCCGGTGCGGAATAAATGCGTGCAGAATGTTTATTTCTGCAGCATTTTATCAGGCTGCACATTCGGCACAAGGCGGTATTGATCTGGCTACTTGAGGACACACACTTTTCTTCTCCTCTTTGTTCCTTTCCTCGAGTGTGTAGCCTTTTTAGGTCACTGAATATGTTCGTTTAATTGCCCAGTTAAAACAGAAACTAATGACAATGGAATTTGTGATGGAATTCATTTGTCGCATTGTCTTACTGTTGTTAAGCTTGTTTGGGTGTTGTCCTACAGTTTATGTGTAATTAAGTGTTTTGCCAACCCAACGAAAAAAATAAACCACATTGATTTCCTGAAATGAACTTTTTAACTGCGTCCTCTTGTTTTAATGTTTTTAAAGGATCAGGGGCTCATCCTGTTTGTTTCTCTTGTGTTTAGGGGCTACATGGCAGGTTTCTTCGGGGATTACTGGTGGCTAGGATGATTAATTTATTAATGCCTAACTGTTTATTTACTAGCTGACCTCTAATGTGCCTGGCAACACTTTCTCCCAAAGCAGGAAAGTAGCTCCATGCTGCACGGCTTTGCCCTCCCTCATCCACGAGGTTTCATCAGCCTCGCACAACAACAACAGCTAGAAACGGCCAACCAGCACGCTGTATCCAAGGGCAGGTTGCGATGGCAACTGAGAGCACGTGCTACGCTGGGTGTCTGTTGCCATCTCGTCATCGCATCCGCTACCGGATGGGCGTTATTTCTCCCCCTCCCTATTTTTCCCTGTTCATGCACAGACACATATGAAAGGGGAGGCGTCTTGAATGAAACCCCGTCACCCCTCAACCAACCCAACACTAATCCTTGTGTGGTGTTTATCTCCACCCTCGTCTCTTTCTTCTTCCCGTCCCTCCAGTTCTCCCCACCTCAACTGTTGGGGCGGGGGCTTGTTGGGGGAATCAAAACAACAACAAACAGACCTCGTGGTGGTCGTTTTTGTTGTTTCTGGTGATGGTGTAAAGATGAGCCTCCATGCGCACCCTTCAGTGAGCGCCTGCCAATCAGAGTCCAGCTGACGGTTACAGATGTGAGCTAAGATGCCCATTAATGCATATAAATAAATAAATAAACAAAACATGGCCCATGTTCCAGCTTGTTTCTGTAGACAAATCTCAAAAAACTAAAAACTGCCTTTTAAAGTTAGTCAGCATCTCAAAGAATGGCTCCCTAAATGGCCTCAGAGCTCATTTAGCAGTCTTATATATAGACCTGGTGTTGCTGGATGTATTGCACAGTTGGGTGCAATTATTGCACCGGCTTCACCTTATTCACCCCCTTATGTCTCAACCAATCACTGCCACCCAAACCAAGATAGAAACACACGCATCAGTCAGTATATTCACACACACTCCACAAGCACACAGGGACAAAGGATAAATAATGCAGAGGTACAGTCTGAGTGAAAGTCGCCTCCCCTCTTTCCCTCCTTTTCACCTTCCCCAAGCAATAAGGAAGCAATGTTGCCATGGAGGCAATGAAGCCTTGGCGTGCCGGCAACCAATTACAAACCTTCCTGTGTGAAACAGCCGACCAATGGCTAACTCATACAGATGCTGCTGCTGCCACAGACAACAAGATCCTATTGGGTCTCTGCTGCTCTTTGATTGAATTTCTGATCTTGTTTTTCAGGGGAAAAAATATCTCAGGGAGTGCCACCTTTGCGTTGCCAAGTTAGAGGATATGCTGGATTTTCATACAGTTTTAAAATTACTGCATGGTGTGAGGAAAAGTATTTTATCAGCAAAAGAAATATAAATGTAATAGTCTTTTGTGCTCTTGTGAAGAGTTAATTGAGGGTAAGTATTTGGGAGTTGTCAGCATTGTTTATTATATCAAAATGGACATTTTTATCCTCCATGTATTCAGTTTTACATTTAGGTGTTCCTTTGATAAAGTGCTGCGCCTCACCAGGTTCTAGCTGATTTATGACCCGTTCCTGGTTTAACTGTTGATTTGTCACAGCACTGTAAGCCCTCTCTAACAGCCCTATGCTTGCAATGGGTTTAGTTACACACTGGTTTTACGTAAACTCATCAGGTTCTGAAAATCAGCTTTTTTACACTGTTTTGAAATGTATAAATTAAAGTATTTTTTCTGAATAAATTATGAAAAAAGTAAATAGATTCTGTGGGGGGAGCAAAGCATTTGTGTGATGGCAAAGAAGTAAGTAAACATCCTTTCATTTTTAGCAAAATCCATCTATGCACCATTTGTCTATCCATCCACCCACCTGTCTGCCTCTTCATACCTCATTGCATGTTTCTATTTCCTTCCTTCCTTCCTTCCTTTCATCCACCCGCCTGTCCATCCAACCAGTTAAACCCAAAGTTATTTATGCAAAATTATTTTCATTCAACAAATACGTTTGTTTCTAATTGGAAATGAGGCAAGAATCCCTCAAGTATCAAATTTGAAAAAAAAAATCTGTTTTTATTTACGTTTAATTAAAAATTGGCATATTTAAAAGTTATTTACATCAGCTAAACCTTTGACTTGATTGATCCCCATTGTGTTTTCCTAACACGACTACTAGTTCAACCTGTGTTTGCTGCTGAAGTGATTAAGCAGACGCAGACTAGTTAAATGCTCAGTTAAGATGTCCACACAGGACTTGGATTTCCTAAATTAATCTGAGGAATCAATGCTACTTTATCTTTATCCTTTGAGAAACTCAACCAACTTTTGTTCTGTGTCTATAGAACATTGAAACCATGAGGTCTGCATATCAGCCTTCTTGTTTCATTAATGACCTTCATCAGTCAGTCTGACAGAATAACCCAAATCCCCTCTGAGTGCACAAACCCTCCAGCTTCATTAGAAAACATCTGCTTGTTTACTTCATTCTACGTCTTTGTAGTGGTATCTGCCAGGTAACCTGCCATGCACTCACTCTCTCCTGTTCAACCTAAACCTGCATGCGGGAATTCAGCACAGCTCCCCAATAAAGACTTGGTGTCATATTTTCTGTGCGTGAAAGCATCCACTGCTGCCGTCACTGTGCAGCAGGTTAATCTAATGTTTTTCTTAGACACAAAGGCTCGCCCCATGCGAGTGACACCCCGGTGTGCGCATGGATATGTGACGAGGGAGGGGGCGGAAAACAGGATTAGTGTCATCAGGATCTAAGCCTGAACAGATTGAGGGGAATAAAGTCCTACTGGACAGTAAGTGGTCAGTTTGCACACATATTAAGAGGGAACACTAGTGTTCACAACACCCCATTACACGACTGTGTTATGGTGCTTTGTGAATGGCACTGTCCTCTTCTGTCCTTATCTGGCAGAAGTTGATTCACTGTATTGGTCTCAAAGTATATAAGTTAAAACACTATATTTTTATATCTTTCAAAAGCCATGTGTCATTACAAAGGCCCCCAACTTATTGCTCATTCTCTTGGTTTGCTGCTTGATTATTCTCGCAACATGACCTGTTTCTGGCAGATTATTTCTAAAATAATCTTTGAGTAAAGGAAAATTATTTTCCCTTTATCTCATCAATGTGGATTAATGCTTTCTGAAATTGTACATAGATTAACAGCTAACTGTGGAAGGGAGAGTCTCTCATCTTTTCTTTATATCATTGTTTTCACTTAAGAAAATATGAAAGCATTCTTAAAAAGGTGCCTTTTAATCTTTTGAAGTCAGAAAATATTTTATTCACCCAATGACCGTTCATGCCAGTTATGGTTATTTCAAATAAAAATTGCCACGTTATCTAAGATCAAGAGAATAGAAAAATATCTTCTACTCAACTTTATTGTCACCAAAATCCTTAATACATGTGCTCATCAGTTGAAATGTGTTTTAATTAGGTTATTTGAAAAACTTCTCCAGATATCATTTCCTAAATTATGGATTTCATCCAACACATTCCCTGTTATAGCTTTATGAAAACAGCGGTAAGCAGCCATGTGACATCTGTGTCAACCCCTGTAGACCATTTATAATTTACAGATATAAAGATGATATAGGGCTTTTTTAGCTCTATTATAAAGAGGGACTATAGAGCACTTACATTAAGTACAAGAGTGATGCTCGACTCGTTTTAAAGAAATAAATTTCAATAAGACAAAACATCTTCATCATTTAAAATAGCAAATAATGCTGCGTGTAACAATCAATGGAGACATGGTAGAAGCAGGAAATAATTTCAAATATTGACAGCAAACTTACTTTTAGGGAAAATACTGATTTTATCTTTAAGCTGTGCTCTTAGTGCCTCTACTTTGCTACCCAAGCCTACCAATTTTGCAGCGAGGCAAAACATTCTTGCAATTGTGTACAATAGTCAGGTAAAAAGCATTTTACATAAATATGCGGCATGGTGAATTAAATTTAAAGTTTTCATCTTTAAAAAAACATTTTATTCATAAATCATGAGACTTATTTGATTTTTGATACCCAATGAGATTAGTCTATGGACAGTAAAGTAAACTGAGCTGACCAATAATCATTACAACCACTACATGTCAAGTTTGAGCTCGTCCTCCGGGGAGGCATTTTAAATTTAACCCCAGGGCTTTCAGGGAGATAAATTACACTCAGGTTCATTCTTTACACCAGAGCATTTTTTTGGCTATGTGCTCTCTAAAGATTTAATATTTTAATTGAATGGAATGTATGACTGACTGTTGGCACACCTATTGGTGTATTTTGATGCACACCTCAAACGCACTGCTTCGTGGTGTTACATGATAATCAAAGGACTTCAGACAAGATATCAGAAAGATAATTCTGGACCTCCACAAGTCGGGTTCATCTTTAGGTAGTGTCCAGATGTCTGAAGGTGCCACTCTTCAAACATTTAATGCAGCATACTCAGCATGGGGATGTCCAGTCATCATATTGTTCAGGAAAGAAGTGGATTATTTGTCCCAGAGATTAATGTGTTTTGGTGTAAAATGTGTGTATCAACTCCAGAACAAAAGCAATGAATCAAAATCAATGGATGAACTGAGAGGCCACTCAGAGAGGAGGAGGACATTATTCCAAAAGCATCATAAAAAACTAGATTTTTGTTTGAGGATGCACTCAGGGACAAAGACCCTACTTTTTGGAGATGTGTACTGTTGTCTGATAAAAGAAAAATAAAAATGTTTGGCAATAGTGACCATCAATACATTTGGAAGGAAAAAGGGGGAAGGTTGTCAGCCTAATAGCACCATCCTAGTTGTGAAGAATAGGGCTGGCAGAGTCATGTTGTGTGGATGTTCTTCATAAAATAGATGACATCATGAAGAAAGAACAAAAAATATTGAATGAACATAAAAAGAAGCATAAAGTCAAATTAGTTAGAAGGTGGAAACATGAACTTTAGAAGGCGAAAAAAGAAAGTACCTCTAAAGTTAAAGGAAGTTAAAAAAAACTATTTTCTTTCATATTTTTTTTATTTAGTGAATTAAAATACTAAGTGACCTAAAGCAGGAAAAGTTTGGTCTAAAAAATGCTAGACTATTAAAGGCAAAAGCTCAGTTCACCGTTGGTGGATAATAAAGCTTTGGTATTCATAAAGTTTTAATCTTCACTTTAAGGTAGAAAAATATAAATATGTTCTTCATTAGCGGATGATTCCACACAGGTGTGACAAGAGCAGCACTGAACTTCAGGGCCTCTGTCCATGCCCTGGGTTATCCTTTGATAAGCTGCCGTATTTATGTCCACAGGCTGTTTGTGACACCAGACCTCTCAGGGATTTTGACCAACAGTCCGCCTGTCTTTGATAAACAAAGGGCTCTGGCTTTAATGCATTTTAGGGCCACTCTTGCCCCTCTGCTTTTATCAGCTTAGCCACACAGATTTAATCAGACATCCCTGTTTGTGTCGCCCTGTGAATGTGTTTGTCTCAGAGTGCTGAGTTCCCCCCGCCTCCTCTTTGTCTCGACATGGTAGTGTCACCCAGAGATGTTTATTATTAGGACGGGGGAGGGAGGGGTGACCACAGCTGAGTAGATTAGTGTCTGCAGAGTGTGTGTATGTGAGTCGGTGAAGAGGGGGGGGGGGACATGGTATGTGAGGGTATCAATTGTAAGGGTCCTTCAGCTGTTGCTTCAGAGTCTTGACCCATCCTTTTTTTTTTTTTTACCCCGATATAAAGTTATCCCATGGGAAATGTGCATGACATGTCATACAAATGGCACAACATGTTTGTACAGAAATATGGCTCCTTCCATAGCAGAGAAGCAAGGCCTCATTAACCCCACCAGTAGGAGCGGAACACAGTGACCCACAGCGCTGTGCAATTTTGTTTAGCATAGCAGGAAAAATATCACTGCACTTCTCCTTTTAGACACCAACCCCTTTGTGAAACAGGGTGGTGACAGCATCATGCTGTTGCCTTGCTAGTCTTTCACATAAACCTCTAATTAAATAAAGTGGAGTCAGTGGCTGCAACGTGACATAATGTGAAAAAAGTTAAATGTGTTTGAATACTATTGGATGCAACTGTAAACTGTAATTTAATCCTCAAAACCGTTGGACTGTGTTGCGTAAAAATAAATTCCTTTCTGTTTTGAACTGAAGGCATGTAATTTTTATAATTGCAGGGCACTCATATTAATGCGTGCTCAGAGTGTTTACGACACAAGACAGGTAGCAGGTGGAATTCAAAAGACCAGACAGACACAAAGGGATCAGTATAGATATTTAAAATACTTTATACAGCATAGAAATCTCTTGACACTCAAACCAATCATTAAAAAAATCTTACAAAAGACCCCCAGTGTGTCTGTATCAATATCCATTTCAAAAAGAAAAAGCCATTACAAAGACATAATTTCAAATTATGACATTACTGTTCGATTCATGCAACTTTTCATCTGGTTGACGAAAAAAAGATTCTACAGTATTTAATAGTGAGGCAAAAAACACCCTTGTGCCAGTGGAAGCCTTTTGTTTTTTGTAAAAATGCCATCTCCATAAACATTTTTTAAAATTCCTCCTATACGTCACGATTCATGTGATGGGCAATTAAGACTGGTATTTACAAGAACAATGTTCACATCACGCTCAAAGAGCTCTTGGCAAATAATCATCATTGCAGTTAAACACTTAAGACTATTGCACAAACTACAGCATTAAGACAAAAGGAGGCGAGTTACTTCTTCTGTAGATGTTAGGTGACACTACTAGCACTTGTTCCCACTTTCAATCCCTCAGTGTTCCGGTGAGGTGGTTAAGTTTTATAAGGCTTCTGATGCTCTATTTTATATTACTGACTACAAACTGGCGAGTTCAGCTGTGAAATTATCCTTAAATATGAGTTTTCCTGTTGGTGAGTCAATACATGTGTAGAAAAAGGTAAGAAGTGATTTATCACTGATGGGTACTGAGAGTTTATAAAAAAGTGAGCTTATGATTCTACTGTTGGTCCCTATGTGGTTATATTGTGTTAAATCTAAAGTCAGCTCTTAGACTCATCCCACACAGACAGGCGTGTCAGACCTGACTGTCACTATAGTATGCAGAAATGCTCCATTAATGCAGTGAGGTAAAAGATAGTCAAAAGATTTATTTCCTACAGGTTTTGGTTTTCAGTAATAGTGCAGTGAGCTTTTTCTCCCTGCAGCCAGGCAGCATTCAGGCTACAGTGCGAGCTGGCTGGAAGTTAGTGGCTATAGTACAGTTTCTACAGAGACAAAAACATTTACACATGTAAGGTCAGGGTTAGGGTTAAGTGTCGGGTCCTGTCAGCTGGTGTGAATCAGTCTGCGGCTTGTTCTCAAACCAGATGAAGCCATATTACAATAAAAGTACCTCAAACTTGGTCTATATTACAGAGTGTGTGTTTGTATGTGAGTGTATGTGTAAGAGAGCGCATTAGTTGTCAAGGCCCGTATTATAAGATGTCCCAAGTCCCCTGTGTATCTAGGACACAGCGAGGTTAGGTCATTGCTCAAGGATCCGTTTCAAATCTCATCTTGTCAATGTCTTCATCATTTTCTTACAACACAATTCAAGAGGTAAAATGTTAAATTGTCACCCTTTTTCCATTCTTGTTTCATGTTTTGATTAGGCATAGGCCGGTTACAGGTTTCACTGTCAGGTTTTCAATGTATTCCAACGTTTTAAACTTTTCATCATATTTTTCCTACAGTTTAAAATAATTTTACTTAAATGACAGAGAAAGTGCCAGAGTGATCCGAGCTTTCTGCCCCAACCTGTTGCTGAACAGTGCTGGCCAGGCAGGTAACAGAAGGCCTCTACACATTTTCTTTCTTACAAAAAGATACAACGTCTGCAGTTTGGAAGAATTTTCTCTTGCAAAAAAAAAACACCACAGAGTCATATGGAAAATGAAAAAGGCATGATGCCCGTTATTAGAGTATTGCTTTTGACAACTGCAGCTGACAAGCAATGTTCAGTCTAAATTATTAACAAGCAAATATCAGCTTGTAACACCAGTGTTACTGTATAAAAGACAAAGTAGTAATGCTATAATAAATCAGAAAGGTTTTCTTGAAAACTACTAAACTGAAGGGGTGTTTCTACTAATTTTTGTTTTGCTTTAGCCTTTATCCACGGTTTTCAAACCGTGGCACAAGTACCGCTGTTAGTACCTGGGTTAGCTTTTGTGGTATTCAGATAAAAATTTTAATACTTGTAAGTTAAATAGAAACAAATTAACTGTTGTGTAGAGCAAATGAGCACTGACGGCTCTAAATGATTAGCTAGGGAGATTTATTCATCCAAAGTCAAACCTGAACATTTTAACTTCTGAGTAAAAACCCCAAATTTAAGTGCATCCTTCAGTAAGTCAGACATTGCCAATAGATAAACATTTTTTTTGGGGGGGGGGGGGGTTCTGACATAGTATGACGAACTGTTACTGGTCTGAGTAGTGTTATGCAACTGTTTTAAAAGGTCAGTCAAGACGGCGGTTCTTGAGAAAACCTGCTTTACTGAGGTGGTACGTGTTATAAAAACTTGGAGAACCACTGGTCTATGTCAAAATAATGAACATATTATGAAGGCTTATTTTTACAACAGTAGTAATAATTGATGTTTTTATTTTACAAATAAAACAATAAGATCATGCTTTTAACTTTTTGTGTTAACTTCTTTATAAAGTTGTACTCTGCTGACTGTTAACGTCCTGTGAGAATCTCAGGCCGGCCCGTGTCTAATTTTCATATTAAAATATGTCATGAAAAGTGGCTCAGTTGGAATAAAGGGGCAGTTCACTGTTCAAAAGGCCGCTCTGGAAGACCTCTCCAACCTTTACAAACTGTTGAGAGGGGCCCAAATGTTCCTTTCATTTTTGTTTGTATCCCTCAGCACAGGGTCTTCAGTGCACCTGAAGCACACATGAGCGTTTTCATTGGGTAAGGAGGTGGGGACACAACTTCCTCAATGAATTGTTCCGGTCGGAATGCAAAAGGCTGCAGCGGGACTTTCTTCTTCAGTCCTTTCCCCATAGAGGGAAGTTTGCTCCGATGTGTTGGGCTCTCAGGATCGCTGCTCGCGCTGTTCGATGGAGGGCTGAATGCCGAGTTGGGGTTAATTAGACTAAAGGCAGACTTCAGGGGCATAAATGCCGAGCCTCCTGGCGGACTTCCCACACTGCTAGAGGGGCTTCCACTAGTGTCGGAGGAACCGCACCCATCTGATGACAAATTCTTCTTGGGCTGTGGGTTGGAAATCAGGACTGGGGGACTGGGGATGGTGGCCTTTTTTAAGTAGGAAGAGTCGGGTTGGAAGGCAGAGACGTGGCGCGGTGGTGACAAAGTGCCATTGGTCAGCTTGTACCAGGGTGTGGAAGGTGTATCCTCAATTTGTTCGGCTTTGGAAAGCGAACCAAAAGAATGCATGCCGATTGGTGACGGCGCTGGTGGAGCAGGAATGTTATGTTCTGGACTTGTGTTGACCGGAGGGAGGGTGGCCAAGCGCCTCCGCTGCTGTGGAGTGTTGGGGAAGAGAGGATGAATCTCAAGGTACTCCATGGATGATGAAGCAACTGTTCCGGGAGGTGCCAGAGGGGACTTACGATGTCCTACTGCCAAGGCTCTCAGTATACCTGAAGAAAGAAAGGGTGTAACATTAATTTCCCAACTTTAAAACGTTAATTTATTAATAATTTTTTTTCAAATGTTGCTGCAAAGACAGGTGAACAATAAAAATAGTACACCTGAAGCAAGTCATAATTTTTGATTTATGACCTGCGTGTCTAGGTAGTATGCCATGTCAATTATCTCACAGCATGTGAGTTGATGTAAAGAACAATTTGTCTCAGTTTTAACCTTGCATGTACCAGCCTAGCCTAACTTGCTGGATCAAGAACATCCTATGGGCTTTCTCAGTGCTGGCTACAGAAAAATGACGCGTAAAAGGAACTTAAAACTTTAGCTTTGCCCCAGGTCCTTGTGTGCTTCGAGCTCCCCTTCACTTGTCACACTTTTGTTCCAACTCTAATTTCAGCGCCTTCATGCAAAATTACATACCTCAGTGCTATGCTCTCTCTCATTAATTATATGTCAGACATCAGAAGAGTGATTTGATTGAAATAAAGAGCCTGTGCATTTGCACCACAAATGGCTGTAAGTTTGTCCAGGATGTTACTTGTCAGGTAGATGGATGGATGGATGGATGGAAGGATGGTTGGAGGAAGGGATGGAGGGAGGGTTGCATGGACGGGTAAGTATGGTTGTGTGAAACAGGCTGTTGTACATGAAGATGCATGCTCAGTCAACCTACCCCTATGTGAAAAATGAAAAAAAAAAAGATGCAATAAATGTTTTTTTTTCTTTTTCATGTTTCTTAAATATACATATACAATACAGTATATATAGATACATTTTTGACACGAAACAGTGCAAATCCTCACCTGTTTTGTGTTTCTTCTCCTTGTTCTGCCCCTTGCTAACAGCCAAGTAGACGGGCGTCTGTTTCGGGGGGATGGTGAGTTTATCTACGTGCTTCCTCCACTGTGTTTGAAAGTATTTGGTTTGTTGCTTCTCTTCTTTCTTTTTCTCCTGCATCTGCTTCTCCTGCACACAGAGAGATAGTGCAACAGATTCTCAAAACAGGCCAGGCAGGTTTTTCAACTATCTTGAAATTCTTCCAACAAACAACATAGTGCAACAAAGTTTAGATTGTTTCTTTCATGGGACAGGTGTTAGCTGTGATATACAGAAAATACTAACCCTGTACTCTTTAGAGAGTCTCTTCATTTTCTTGTTGAGAAGAAAGTAGACAGCCAGAGTGTGGCAGGCGCGATTGGTGAGGACAGCGCTCAGCACTTCGCTGTGCTTGTACCCCATCTTCTCCGTCATATGAAACAAAACTGCTTGGTTTATTTCTTCGATGTGGATTCTTGAAACAGAGAACAGATTTGTGTTATTCTGCAATACTTGATTTACTACATGCATGCAAACTTACTGTCCGAGAATAGATATGTAAGCATTTTGAATGTACAAGGCATTGAAATGCATTAAAAGCCCTTTAACTTTTTTGCATTTTGTTATATAACAACCGCAAGCTACAATTCGTTTTATTGGAATTTCATTATTTGTTTTATTGGAACAACAAAAGGTAGCACAAGATCAAATTTGTTAAAAAATGATTTTCAGATGAGCAATGTTCAATCCATCATCTGAAAATGGAAAGAGTATTACACAACTGCACACCTATGTATGTCCACCAAAATCGACAGACTGAACAAGTAGAGTATTTATCAGAGAAGCAGCCAAGACACCCAAGCTAACTCTGCTAGAACCGCAGAGATCCACAGCTCATGTGGAAGAATTTGTACATAGGACAACTATAAATCATGCAATCCATAAATCTGGCCCTAGTGGAGGAGTGAAAGAAAGCCAAAAGAATTCTCCTCTTCAGTTAACCAAACGCTGCTCAGATGAGTACTAAATGTAACTTTTTGGCCTATATGCAAAACGCTTTGTGTGACTGAAAACTAACACTGTGAACACAATGTGCACACTGAAAAACGGTAGTGGCAGTGTCATGCTGTCGGGAGGACAGAATAGCATGTAAGAGTTGGAAGATGGGTGGTGCTAAATTCAGGGCAATTCTGCTAAAAAAAAAAAAAGTAAGAGATTGACAGAAGACATTTCCAGTAAGATAAACAACCCTAAACATATAGCCAGAGGTACAAGGAATGTTTAATATGGAAGCATCATCCATGTGTTACAATGGCCACAACTAATTGAGAATATTTGGCAAGTACCTGAAAATAACACCATCCAATCTGACTGTGTTTGAACCATTTTGCATAGAAGAATGGGCAAAAGTGTCAGTCTCTCAATCTGCAAAGCTGGTAGAGACTTGCAGCTCTAATTGCATTGAAATCTACGAACGATTAATTTTTTTTCTTTTCGCAATATGCATTGATTTGCGTTGATTTTTCACACAACAAATCTCAATAAAACACACTGAAGTGGTTATGTGACAGAAACGTTTGCAAGCCACTGCATGTGTGCATGGGTATACCTGCTGCGATAAGGTGCTCCTGTGTTTCTGTTGGCCAGCTGCAGCCAGGAATCAGTCATCACTTGATGTATATTTGGACGCCTGTGAGGGTCTGGCTCAAGAAGCTTCTTCAGTAGACAGATGGCAGCTGAGAAAAGAAAGAAGAATAAATCATACTGTGCTGTCAGTAGCTGTCAGCCCTAATATGCAAAGATTCCTGAGAGTTAAACATGTCATTGCATGTATAACAATCAGTTTGTCTTGACATGGCATTCAAAACCATCACTTCTAATAGTTGTTTCACTCTCTGCGTAAAATCTCCTACTTCTTATCCATAACCTTCACTGTGTTGTGTAACCCAGAATGAATCATCACAGTGATTCGTAGGTACTTAGGAAGTGGGTTAAGCCATTCCTTCATTTGAAAATAATCAGGTATTACTGCCGTGACACACAGAGAGTGATGCACTTCACTGCTTCCGGTGTTGTTGTTTAGAAACTCACTCCTCCGGTATTGTCTGTAGCCCCACCATCTTCAACCTTTAGGAATTTCTTATGAACAACATCGTTGCTGTAGCAGTAACTTTACTAGAAATGTTTTTCTGTGGGCATTATTGGGTGTGTTCAGCCCCAATTAGCCAATTATATTTATTAGAGTAGGTTTTTTATGTCTTAGGAATATATAGAGTGCCAGTAAAAACGGGTTCCTAATAATCCTAATTAACCAAAACAATGGGTTGTTTGACTGACAAGTGCCTATTCTTGGCTTTTATTTTCATTTCAATCTTTAGCTAACATCAGTTAATATAATCAACAATTGCACTTTTTCAGTTTGATTCATTACCAGTGGAAAGGGTAGGAGGTAGAGGATTCATTTCTTTGTCCACCATCTTCTGGTGCAGAGCTCGAAGGCTAAAGGGTTCCACGGTGAAAGGGAGTGACCCGGTCATCATTGCATACATATTGACGCCACTGAAAGACCCAGAGTCTATATTTAAACTTCGGGTTGCAGTTCACAACAAGTGAATTCATATTCTACAAAATGAAAGTAAACTTACATGGACCAAACATCCACCTTTGGGCCATACTTCTTCCTGGACAGCAGCTCAGGAGCGGCGTAGGCTGGACTGCCACACTGGGTGCTGAAGGGGTCCGAATATCCCAATATGCCAGCGCAGTTACTGAGGCCAAAATCTAATAACGGGGAGGATAGAGAGTGTGGTGAGTGTCATTCCTAGGTGTTTGTTGTTTATGTATCTCAGCTTTGCACAAACAGATTAACGCCACAGCGAGAGCTTGTAAGCCTTTCAATAGGATGTTTAACTGTTCTTAACCCATTACCTCTGACTCTGACTGCAGTCACGGTGAGAACATTTACTGTGACCATCCATGCATCAGTAATAAATAGTCACATGATTTTTGTGAAATTTGTATCCTTTACAGTCTGTTTTTAAAGAAAGTAAAATTTGATAGGTACCTATTAGCTTTATGTTGTCCTGCTCATCCAATAGGAGGTTTTCTATCTTCAGATCTCTGTAAGACGAAAAGGGAGAGAAGGAATGTCACTGTCTGCACAGTCAGTGTTTATGTAAGATGACCTAAGTCAATAATATCGTACAAGGCACCGGAAAGGTCGCCATAAATTTGTCTCTTGAGGAAGTGAGAACTTCTGAATTTAGACACATTTTAAATGCAGTAAGACATGATAAATTAATATATTACAGTATATACATGAGAAATAAATATTAATAGCCACTGTATGGAGTATGGCACGGTACATGAAAAGCCAGTTCTTTTAGTTTATTTAGAGAAGTTCTTGATGCCTTAAATGACAAATCTGCAGGTACAATAGATCTGGGTGTTCTTGTGTTTTCATGTGCACAGGATGGATCTAAGCCACATGGTGAAAGCAATCTTTAACACAAGAACAACACAATATTTTCTGAGTTGAGATAGTGGACTGTTTATGTGTCCTCAACCATACCTGTGCACCACGCCGGCCCTGTGCAAGTGCTCGACGGCCAGCACCAGCTGCCGAATGTACTTTTGAGTCTCCCTCTCATCCAGGTGCTTCTTCTCGTAAATGTGGTTCATGAGGTTCCCTCCGGGACACAGCTCCATCACCAGGTAGTAGCTGTTCTCTGTCTCCAGGATGTCCAACAGCTGTGCGATGTTTGGGTGGCGAATCATTTCCTGGATTAGGCCTTCCCTCCGCAGGTTCTTTGTGACGTATGAATCCTTCTTGGCCTTCCGCTTGTCGATTACCTTCACCGCCACCTGGAGAAAACCAGGGAAGAGGATAGGGTAAGAGGATAACAAGAGATTCATCTTGAAACATTGGCAGCTGAGAGTTGACTCTTAAATCCTGTGCCATATGTTGTAGAGGGTTAACAAAACCTCACTCCTGCATTAGTGTCTCTTAAGGTTGGATTTCAAGGAGGGTAACAGGTGATGAAGCTACTCGATCTTTACTGCAGGGTACATAACTCAACACTGACCTCTCCCAAACAGCTGCTCTCAGGGTGTGGAGTAATGCAAGGCCCTCAAAAGAGAAGGCGTGTGGGTGTGAGAGAGGTAACTGAATCGTGATAAAGGTAAGATAAACGTTATCCTATGACCTGAGAAGGTGCCAAAGCCAAATGGGCAGTTGAAGTTCCCCCATTTGCTTTTGAATTAAGCTGAAGGTAATCTAATTTGAGAAGTCATGACGTGATCAGCACCAGGACTAGAAGGCATTTCTTTGCCTTTCATTTCTCCTTTTAGAATGTTCTGTTGGACTATTGCTTGAGTTACTGGTAACAAAATCCTTGAAGATGTCCTCATAAATGGCAAACAACATGTCCTCTGTTCAATGACAGGCTCTTGTGGATAATTGCATTCAATAAAAATATTTCATCCTCTGCCTGCATGTCTCCTTGTGTCCTGTCTAGACTGAGTTCAAGAACATAGTTACCATACATTACAAATCATCTCAAGGAGAGTCCACAGACGTGGACCAGCATGGCAAGTGGAACAAATCACCATATCCATTAGTGACATGGTGCAACAGTGTCCTCTCTTTCCTTCTGCCCTTTGGCTCATTTTAACAACTATCCTTCAGCTCATTTTTACGCTGTGATAATTGATTCCCCTCTAAAGAACCTTTTCACAGCTGCTAATTAAACCTGGCTTGCAGAAGAAACTCTTTGCGCGTACCATGTGCTATCACTTGATGGTTATAGATGACCCGTGTTTACACTTTAGGGTGTGGGGAATGTATGGGGTGGGGTGAAGGGGTTGTGTATTTAGAGTAGTGCATATGAGGAGGGCAGGGTGGGGTACGGAGGGGGAAGGGAACACACTGCCAGGGGGCTTCTGGGGGGATTCAGTTGTTTATCAGGCATCCCTCAGACAGAAAGGAGGGGTCTTGCAGGGGAAATGTAGAGAAGAAAGTAGGTTACAGATATCAAAAACACACCCATGTGACCCCTCCAACCTCCCTGACCACAATGACCCCATCGTTTACCTCACTTCACTTTCACATTTTCATGCCTACATCGACATCATCTTTCAAGTGATGCTAAAAAAGGGAATCTAGAAGACCTGATGCATTTCCTTTACCCCAGAATACCCTTTTGCTTTAATAAGCTCACTGCCCTGTGCTCCCTCCCCCACTCACAGCTCCTGTTGGATGCCTTTATTCAAATGAAGAGCTGTGCTTGGTTGTGAGATTACCACTGTTTGCATCATCCTAAACAAAGAGAGTGGGGCAAAGGGTGGAGAGGTGAGGCGCCTTTTTTATTTAAAACAACAGAGCGAGCAGTGGTGGACAAACAGGGGGTCAAGATAATCTAATTGGATGCATTTTTAACAATTTATTATTATGTTACTGTATAACCATACAAACAGGTTTTATGAGTTAAAACATACAGAAAAAATGAGGTGCTTGTTTTTCTAACATGCAAATTTTCCCTGGCTGCTTCCCAAAAAAAACCCTGAAGAGACGGAGACAAAGGCAACAACTGGCCAATGGTTGCCTATATCAAAGCCCTGCGCTTGCAGAATCCCAATGAGCCCTGCAGTCCATTTATCAACGAGATGATTTCATATGCAAGTAGTGGCTCTGGTTCCTCATAGGCCGGACAATTTTCTTCTCCATCCCTATCACAGCCATTCGTGCCTACAGAAGGTGAGATCACCACCAGCAGCAGCGGACAAAGCAGCGCACAACTTGTCATCCAATGCCTCAGGAAAGCAGATGCTTTTCCATTCCTCGCTCTCTCTCTCACACACGCAAACATGTTGGGTAAATATTGTCAGTGGAGCCTCAGTGCTGTGCATGCACTGCACCTCGACAGCTGGCAGTGCAACATGAGCTCATTAACAAAGGGAGCTCATTGCAAACCGAGCTGGCCACTTTCTCTGAGGTAGAACTGATTAACTGAGCTGACCAGCAGTGCCACTCGGCTAACCCTCATACATTTTTTTGGTGTATCCTTTCTGACCAGATAGTCTTGCGCACAATAAATTATCTGCAAAATGCATTTCTTAATTATTCATTTTTAGACACTTTTGAAAGCCCATCCACTACCTATATATAACAGTTTAACAAAGCTCCTAAATGTATTTTATAGCATCTGATTTGCCCCCAGAAGATTATCAATGGCCCCCATCTTGGTCACCCCTTTTGAACACTTTATAGAGCCGCCCATGGAGTTGGCAACTAAAACATCAAATTAATAATGATAATTTAAAGAAATAAAAGAAAAAATGGAAGTGTTTGACATTTTTTCATGGCTGGAATGCAGCATACAAGAATGCACAGACAAGCCAAGTGAAACAGAAAACAGCAAACAAACAAAAGGTTTTCTAAAGAATTATAACTGCCAAGAAAAACCCAGATGCATGCGATGTCATGTTATTCTTAAATTAAGTGAAGTGTTTAGAAATCCCGCAAATTCTAACGTGTGAGATGTAAATTTTATCCAGCCGCATGCCTTACCCTTTCTCCCGTCAGAGTGTGGAGACCCTCTCTAACTTTGGCGAAAGACCCTTCTCCCAGTTTCCTCCCGATCAGATAGGTCCCGACGCGCTTGGTGTGGTAAAAGTTCCTGAGGACGTCCGGGGCAGGGCTGCCCAGGGAGCCCGAGAAGGTGCTCTCATCGTCGGCGCTGTCTGAGGTCTCGCCGTCGTGCGTCCTGTTGTCCGTTCCCATGTCGTAGTCCGAAACGGGCATCCGTGTTGCCTTGTCTGAGAAGGGGAGAAAAGAACGTCGCACCTAGACTCTCACCCACCTTAAAAGCAGGTATCCTATTAAACGCTTAACGTCCGGCAAATTAGGAGCGCTGGATCTTGCGCCACCTGTTCCCCCAAAAGCATCCAACCAGTGCGCTCAGCAGTTTCCGAGATAACTATATCCGCTTAGATTACTATGACCTAAGGAGCATAAAAAGGCCAATATCTGTAACGGAAAACTGGCGCCTTATTAGTTACATGAGTGTGTTCAAATACAGGATCAGAGACAGGCTGTTAGGCTTTGAGGGCATCCTCTCACACGAGCGTCTCCTGAATGATCTGTGTGCCATGCAGCGTGTTTTTCAGTTTGAAGTCACTTTCCCGGTCCTGTTGGTGGGCGTTCCCCCAGCCAGTGTGAGGGTGAAACAAGAAACACGGGGATGTAAGCGGGGGTACTTTTCGGTCCAATCAGCGCAGGGCGGGTGGAGCGCGTGTGACAAGGGGGTACAACAAGTCTACCGGTACCACCGCTCCGCTGTGTGCGCTCACATTGTACATGTGCGGGAACAAAGAAAGCATTTGTAGCCCTGATCAGTGACTTGTTACAGAATCACCATTTGGACAAGAGGGTTTGTAAAATTTAGTCTTACATTTATTTTGGGTGCCCTTTTATTGTAAACATAAATAATCCACGTGTCCACCATTTTCATTATAAAAAATACAGATTTGTCCTTTTTTCTAACTGGTCTTAACCAATCTTAACTCGCAATTTATTATATCTATTCAGGTGTTTTTTTGATTTCAGCAGACCATGAAGCTGCAGACAAAGAATAATTTCACCTAGTTGGTTTAGCAAGTTCACTGGCCTAATTAACAGTTTTGAGCACCCAAAAGAAGACACGGACAGGGAGGGGCCAATCGTGGTTTGCTTCAGCCAAAATGTTTGTAAATTTAGTTTTCACAGCAAATCCGATCAGGTTTAGGTAATACCTAAAAAATGTATTTAAAAAGGATGTTGTTTTTTTTTGTATAATTTAAATGAAGCTTTTATTGTTCACTTTACTTTCAAGTATTGTATTTTTTAGACTTCTTGGTATAGTTTAGACATACTATTTAGACATTTGGATGTCTAAATAGAATGGTTTGAGCTGTACTAAACCACATGCTGTTTTTACAAGACTGATGGACCATGCTTTCTGGATTATCGACTATACACATGACAAAATAAGGACCATACAAGTAGGACATCTGTTGGAGACTTTTTGCACTACAATAAATGCAGGGCAGGTTTAGTCTTGCTGAAAATGAATCAATATCCATTTTGTAATTGCCTTGACACAAGGGCCTCAAGCAACCTATCGATCAGACCTGTATTAGCCTTTAAAACAAAGCATTTGATCTTTTTACAGGGTAAAATGTGTGTTACACATTCCTGCACAAAGCTTTTGTGTCTTATTTAGCATTTTTATTTGCACAATGCTCACTAATATTAAATGGATGAGTCCCTTTTAACTTGAAGATAAATACAAAGTGAAGAAACAGTAAAAACAAAAGCATGTTGATATTTGACAGTTTGATTTAAGACTGCATGAGAAAAATAACTTGTTGGATTTTTCAAAATATCTACATATTCTTGAGTCACAGCTGTCAGGAGCATCAAAAAACAAAGGTCTTCTGTTGCAGGAACAGAATCATTTGCATTCAGATCTGTGGGGAGCAATGGCACTATTGTGCTTTTGAAGGCATTTTTCCTGGTATACTTTGGTTTCACTTGTCTCCTTAAAGGGAAGGTTCTCTACAAATACAGAACTGTGTGGACTTCTTTTTACATTTTGAAGTTGTTCACATTTTGCATGTTGTAGCTGCAAACCTCAATGAATTTAATGGGATGTTTTGTGATAAATCAATACAAAGTAGTGCATGATTGTGGAGTGGATCAAAATTTAACAGGTTTTTTAGGAATGTTTTAGAGATAAAATATGAAAAGAGTGGCATACAATTTGCGTCCAACCGCTTAACTCTGCTACCTCTACGATGAAATCCACTGTAATCTGTCAATACAAAGTAGTGCATAATTTTGAAGAGGAAGAAATGTCTCTCAGCAGTGGCTTTCTTTTTTACAACCCTTACATGAAGGCTGGTTGTGTTGAATATTAACTAATATAGGGGAGTCACACTCTTAAGCCTCCCTGGTAAGGTCTATTCGGGGGTTCTGGAGAGGAGGGTCTGTCAGATATTTCGAACATCGGGATTCGGGAAGGCAGGTTTGTTTTTTTATGTCTGGGCCGGTGAAAGCACTGGACTAGCTTCATACACCCTGTGTCAGCAGGGATCCTGGAGGGTGCCACAGTAGTTCCGCTCCAACCCAGTCTACTATGTTGCGTTGTGGGACCTGGAGAAGTTTTCGAACTTGTTTCACTACCTTTGCGTGTTAGTGACACACCCTGTGGGTGGCACTCTGGGAGTAAGTGGGACCGGACCTTTGATACGGGCTTGTAGGTCCCTGTTATGACGGTGTCAGAGCCTGAGTCCGCATTGCCTGCAGTACGCCCCTCGGACTCATTCCTGGTGAGGTGTTGGATTCTGCCAAGGTTGGTGCCCCTTTGTCACTTTTTGTTTATAACGGTATGATAGATTTCTAGCATACAGCCAAGGTGTTGAGGGGAGTCCGTTTTGGTGGCGTAGAATTGCGTTTCGTGCTTGAGCAGCGGTGTATGATGGGTCCTATTGGCTTAATCAGCTTCGTGATTATAGCTCTCACTGGAGCACAGTTCAACACAGCCAAGTGTGAAGCGGCCGGATGTGAGAATCAGTGCCTCCAAGTCCGAGGCCATGGTCTTGAGCTAGAAAAGGGTAGTTTAGTAACCTTCTTCCGGGTCCGGGGAGGTCTTGCCTCATAGTGGAGGAGTTCAAGTATTGTGGGGTTCTGTTCACATTACACTGTAATGAGGGAAAAAATTGAGAGGGAATCGGAATAGGCAGATTGGTGCGAGTCATGAGCACAGGACGTAGGCATGTATACGGTCTGTCGTGTGAAGAGTAGCACCGCTGAGCGATTCTAGTTCTAACCTCATCTATGGTCCATGAGCTTTTGGTCGGGGGGCCCCCAAAAAGAACGAGATCCACGGATACAAGCGGCTGAATGAGTTTTCCTCTGCAGGTGTCTGGCTCTCCTAGAGATAGGTTGAGAGTTCATGGTCAGGTAGGGAGGGGACTCAGAGTAGAGCCACTGCTCTCCACGTCGAGAGGAAGCCAGTTGAGGTGGCTCGCGGCATCTGGTTAGGCAATGCCTCCTGGACACCCTCGCTGGTGAGGTGTTCCAGGAACATCCCAACGGGAGGAGGTCCCAGAGAAAGAATCAGGACACGTTTGAGGGTGACAATGGTTTCTAGGCTGGCCTGGGAATATGTCATTGTCAGGGAGTTTCCCCCGGACGTAGATGGCCTAAGTAGCTGCGGGACGAGGAAAGTCTGGTTCTTCTGCTTATGTGACTGCTGTCCCCGCAACCACGAACGGATACGTGAAGACAAGAATGGATGTATGGATGGGTTGTGGTTTCTACCCACTGAGCTATGGCTCTCTAAAACTCATTCAGAGGGCTTCCTGGCTGTTTCTCAGATTAGTACTCTTATTGCCCAGCCTTTCGAGTTTAGATTGACAACCATGTTGGTAGGTTTGCAGTTGTGCCAGATTGTTCCTGGCTGAGAGAATTTTTTGTGTTGGACTAACTTATTGCAGATCCTCCTCTTTGTGGGGGCCCGCAGAGCTTGATTCTTGCAACTGTGCTATTTTGCCTGTATCTCCTGCCCCTTGGCTCCATTTTCTGAAAGCATAAGATTGCCTTTCATTGTTATTCAGATTCGAAACTAGATTTATGATAGCTCTAAAACAGAAGATGGAAAACTGTCATGTCAATGTCAAATGAAGTATTGTAACAATTATAAAGGCTTGGAGGCTTTAACATTTTTAAATTTCACTGCATAAGATGAGGTGATGATTTTTAGGATCCGTAGTCGTCATTGGTGGTTCTTCATTTTATATAGACGTTGGCTGTCTGGCAGATTACAGAAAACCTATTGTTACAAACCTTAATTTTAAAATGGATAGCGATTTAGACTAGATGGGCAGATCAGTGCAGTAGTAGTAGCTTTTTCACCTGCGGCAGGTGGCCAAAATAAAAAGCATTATTAAATTACTGCAACGACTGGACCAAAACAGGTAATCCGTCCCTTGAGACAATTCAGTGGTTACTGTACAAATTTTATGCTACCTTGGAGTTAGTAATTCAACCTTACCGCGCCTTTAGTTGGTGCCAATCTCTGCTGCATGGCTTTTAACTGGAACAGAAAGGTTGCATTGGTTGTCTCTGGGGGAGACAAATTAAATCATTATAGATTCTCCAGGTGGTACACCAAAATCAAAACCTGACTGAGTTTAAAAACTACTGGTGTGTTGAACCATTACTATATAATAGGAACTACAAAAACCTTTCATAGACAATTTGTCTTTTGTTTTAAGAAATGTACACTTCAAACTGGCTATAAATGAGCATTTAAAGTTTCACAGATTTGACCCCAGTGTTTTCATCAGTCTTGAAAATAACAGATTTTTTTCTTGGGTAGCACTGGGGTGGCCAATGCTATGCTATCTAAAAGACAAGATGGATTTATGCTGAGATAAAATAACCCACACATGAACTCTATTTACTAATTTGGGGAACTTCTAAAGGCAACTGGTTGCAGTGGATTTGTGCTATAGGAGTGAAATGGGGTGAATACAATGTAAACCACATTTTTTACATTTTTAATGTTTAAAATTACTGATAATTTTCCTTCCTTTTGCAATTCCCCAAAATAATGCTGTAGTTTATGGTTGTAATTCTTTCGCCAGGCGCCACAGTGTCTAGAAGCACACTGCCACCTAGTGGACAAACCCAAGAACACCATTGAATCCCATCATGCTTTGCCGTGCCCGCCGACCCAACGCGAGGCTAACTCTCGTTAGCTATCGGGGACCGGACATGTTGCACCGTCCTTTCCTGGAATAAACATCGTTTTGAACAGGACTTCGGGAGTTAAAGGAGAAGCCAGGTGCATCTGGTTACCATGGAGGCTGTGAACGCCTTTAACCAGGAGGTAGGCTGCATGTTGGGATTGCTGAGAGTCTGAAGTCACCGTGGCTGGTGGATGTGATCACAGTATTGCTGTGATGTTGTGTAGCTAACCGAGCAGCTCGGACCAGAGGGCCTGCTAGCCGTTGGGCTTTCGTGGTATTATTGCAATTGGGTTCATGTTAATGTCACGGTCCGTCGATTAAAGTAATGCTACACTCGATGACAGGATTTCTTACTCTACTGCTATAAGAAGCAGCACAGTAACGTCAGGAACCACAGTAAACACTGGTACCAGGATCACCCGTGATGCTAACTGGTGGGAGTGAGTTGGTCCCAACCACTGCTGCTTCTAACAGTACGATTAGCAAACATACATTACATTTAACGCAGTGATATAAACGGGCTGCATGCTTATCGGTGTCCATTGTTGCTAATTTGAAATAATAAACACAGGAGGTATTTATTCAAGAGCAGACAGGGTTTGTGTGAGGCCTGCTGGACGCTCAGGCAGAACCTGCAGTGTCTGCCAGTAACTTAGTGAGCCTTACATTAATACGGTTAACAAAGGAGGAGCCCTTATACTGACCAGTTATTTAGACATCCAGCGAGCTATTTAGCTACGAAGATGTTGTAATTCTTGCGATCCTTTTCAGTGCTTGTAATGTTGGTTGTCTCAATTACAGCTACACGAATGCCAGAGCATGGTTACAAAGGCAAATTATATAATCATAAAAATAAATCATGTTATGTGATGTTAAAGTGTGGGTTTGAGTTTTCAGGTGGAATTTATGTATCTCCTAAATATCTTTTTAGCACGCAGGGGTGGGCAGTATTTATAGCTCAGTCTGATTATTCTTATTTAAAACAGAAAATCAACAATAAAAAAATATTCCCGACATATCACAGTTGGAATGATATCTAGAACGTTTATATACTTATTATTTTGATACGTACACTTACACGGGGTGGCGGTAGACACATTTCCACACCTTGTCTCTGTGTTTTTCACCACCGAAAACATTTCCAACATTTCCAAGCAGACAAATTAGTCTTGTCCACAAGGGAAAAGTCTAGTTGTCGTCATTCAGCCAGCTGACTGGCAGTGCGCATCAACAGGTTGGTGAGTAGCACTGCTTTACTCTATACAACCAGAGAAAAGTCCAATCAGTAATCGAAACTTTAAAAAAAATCTTACAACCAATTTTACCTAACTAGTGACTCCTACAAAAGGATATTTGATATTTTTGACTCTGAACTCCCAAACTTTTCTTTCAAGAGATCAACGACAATAATCTCTCTGCTTTGCCAGACGGTCGACATGTTGTAATCCTCTATGAACTGATAGCATCGTATCGCCCACCCCTAATAACAAGCTCGCATGATTTTGGTGATTTCTCAAGATCTTTCAGTGACCTGCTTTGGGCAAGATCTAACAGGGCTAGGGTGTAGTAGAGCCCCTGTTTAAACATTCCAGTTTACAGCAGCCAGAGTTGCACTGCTGTTTGGAGGTGAACCAAGATAACTTTTAGGCGACTGTGGCTCAGTAGGAAGAGTCGTCGTCTTGCATTTAAAGGTTGTGGGCTCGATTCCAGCTTCCTCCTGCCATATGCCATACTTAACCTCAAGTTGCCTACCGAGCTGCGTATCGGTGTATGAATGTGTGAGTGTTAGTGAGTGCGATTGGATGAATGTGGCTCTAGTGTAAAGCGCTTTGAGTGGTCTGTATGACTGGAAAAGTCCATAAGTTCAGTCCATTTACCATTTTAAGCTGTTTGTTTTGCAAACTATCATAAGGCCTTTGCCAGTTTCAAGGTATGTCGATGTTTCTAAACCCTTAAAATGTTCAATTATACCATTCTAATGGTTTAAAGTCCTGTTAATGAGATGCTAGGGAAGGGGTTTGTGTGATCTCGGCTATCTCTGGCTGCCTCGAGAAAACAACTTTCCTTCGCTTGTAAAACAGGCAATTTTGGCAGGAATTTTTGTCTGGTTGGGAAAAACACGGACAGTCGTGGTTTGTAAACTATAAGAGCGGCACTCATTGCTCTCATTGAGCAGGTTTCATGATACGGTGAAACCGTGGTGTTTTTCTTCGTTGTCATCACACCGTGAGGAACTCACTCAGGCCATTGGGTAACCACGTTGTCACAATATCACCGCAAATCTCGACCACTCGGCAGAGGAGATATTTTCAGACCCATGTAGCTCAGAAAGTGTCTCATCTAACATTTGTTTCGTTTTATTCTGGGAGCCATGTTTATTAGTGAAGTAAAGGACAGAAATAAAGCGTTTTTCTCTTCACCGACAAAGAAACTCAACATTCACACATGATATAAAAAAATGTGTCTAGTTATCAATAGTGGCAAAAAATAAGAGATTTTTGGAGAGACAGATTTCTCTTAGAAATGTAAATTATGTTCCACCACACGTGCCTGTAAAAAAAAAAAAAAAAAAAAAAAAATGTCTTTAAGAACGTCTTGTATCCGTTTAATTTGACACGAAGGTTTGAAAAGCATTAAAATAAAATAATTATTTGCCCTATAAACTGATTCATCTTTGACCCATTTAGTGCGTCTGACCCTTCTATTACCTTTTTTTTAAATCTGTGCAGTTATTCTCCTTGATGGACTCTAAGCCTCCTATATCTCGAGCTAAGATGATCTCCATCACCAAATCAGCCATAAAAGCTATGAAAGTAAGAACATTTCTTTTCATGTCTGGTGGTTTGTTTTATGCGTGCTTTCTGTTTTGAAAAGTAGGTTTGAATTTTTTTGAGCCTGCATTAAGCTGGAAACCCACTCACTTGATCCCCTCTCCCTCAGCTCTACAAACACGTGGTCCAGATTGTGGAAAAGTTTATCAAAAAGGTGAGGCAGACTTTGTTTAAAATGTATTTCCTGAGCAGTTTTTCCTCAACAGTCATAAGAAACTAAAATCTGTTTTCCTCCACCGCCTTGATTCCCTCAGTGTAAGCCTGAGTATAAAGTCGCGGGCCTGTATGTGGTGGATTCCATTGTGAGGCAGTCCAGACACCAGTTCGGACCAGACAAAGACGTTTTTGGTCCGAGGTTCACCAAAAATATCACTGGAACGTTCGAGAACCTTTGTCTCTGCCCCGTAGAGGACCGGGTAAGAATGGAAAAATTCACACAAAAAAGGCTGAGGAATCGTGGAATAATCGTCGATTTAATTTGTGCTTGTTTGCTTGTTTCTAGAGCAAGATTGTGCGGGTTTTGAACCTTTGGCAGAAGAACGGAGTGTTTAAGATTGAGGTTATCCAGCCGCTCTTGGACATGGCTGCTGGCTCTGGCAGTGGTGCTGCTTCCATCACAAACGCAGAAGAGTCAGGTATCTCGTAATCGAAATAATTTTAAAATGCCATATTATAGAAACAGTTTTACATGCAAAGTTTTAATTTCGTATTGGTAAGCTTATTCTGAATGAGCGAACTCGCCTTTTAAAACATATTTGTGCCACCTATAGACACTGACACTGTCCCATCATTTAGGTTCCTCGCCATCTCCAGCCAAAGAGCCAGTTAATGTAGTGACAGCCAACTCCAGCCCAACACCCGCCCCTCCGCTGCACAACTCTGACGCCTTTGCTGCTGTAGCGCAGCTCTTCCAGTCCTCGCAGGGTCAGCAGGTGTGTTTGCACTGATGGCCTTAGCCTCATTCATTCACTTGTGTTGTCATTTGATTAAATGTCTCTTAGATGGACACTTCTGAATCTAGTTTGTCTTCTTAGCTTCAGCAGATGCTTCAGAACTTTCAGCAGCAGGCGGGGAAGCCTGAAACCAATGCTCAGCCTCCTCTGCTGACCGCTCAAACACCGGTCCAAAGTGTGCCTACAGGCCTGGCTGCAGTTGCTCCTCAACCTCCTCTTCCCTCGCCACAGCCTCCGCCACCTACCCATCCTGCCCAGACTGCCCAGCAAAAAACAGCTTTTGACACGGTGCCAGTTTTTTTCTTCACATTTGTCACTTAAAGTTATTTTTTCTTTTTTAATGTACAGTGTCTTGTAAAGTATTCACACCCCTTGAATTCTTTTTTCAGTTTTCGTTACCACCACAAACATAACTGTAATTAATTGGGGCTGTATGTAATTGACAGACACAAAGTAGTGCAGAATTGCGATGAGATCCATAGTTTTTAAATGTTTAACAGATGAAGATCTGAAAAGTGCAACCTGCATTTGTGTTCATCCCCCTTTACTGTGATAAGCCTAAATAAAACCCAGGGACATGGTGCGGCGCTGGTGGTGTAGGGGTTAGCGCGCGACCACATGTGGAGGCTGTAGTCCTCGAAGCGGCCGTCCCGGGTTCGAGTCCCGGACCCGGCGTCCTTTGCGGATTGTCTCCCCCTCTCTTTGCCCCTCCTTCCTGTCTGCCTACTCTCAAAAATAAAGGCCTCTAGTGCCGAAAAAAAACAACCCAGGGACACAAATCGGCCTCTGAAATCTTCTAATTAGTAAGTCTGCCTGTGTGCAGTTTAAACTGGATCGGTGATGGCTTTAGATGGTTGTCAGAGCACAAAAGTGCACTTTTCAACTCTGATCTTTATGAAAGAGTAAACTGAACAACGTCATTGTTTAAAGAATTACATAAAAGTACAGTTTTTAGTTTGCTATAGGCAATGTGGGGGCACAGAAAACCTGTGGAAGAAGGTGGTCACATGAGACCAAAAACAATACATTTGTTTTCCCTACATCCAAAACAATGTGTGTGGTGGAAAAGTAGCGCC
This sequence comes from Crenichthys baileyi, assembly GCA_036173005.1. Lineage (NCBI taxonomy): Eukaryota > Metazoa > Chordata > Actinopteri > Cyprinodontiformes > Goodeidae > Crenichthys > Crenichthys baileyi. The sequence goes on along the minus strand of JAHHUM010001467.1, from coordinate 597,761 downwards.
ACACACATCCTTACCAAACCATCACCACTCTGAAGCAAGGTGGTGGCAGCATCATACTGTGGGGTTTCTTTGGCAGGAGCAGAGAAACTGGTCAAAGTTGATGGGACGATGAATTAAGGTAAATACAGGGCAACCCTGAAACAAAAAAAGACAAAGTCCCAAAAAAAACCCTTAGTGTTTGTGACGAAAGGAGGAAAAAAAGTTTTCAGGCACTTTTTCTAGAGATTGAAACAGTTTTGGTAAGAGCAAACAAAAAGAATGCAGTTTTAGTTTTACAACATCTTAAATGTACATCTTCTGTCCTTTTAGAAACTGCTGGACCGTTTTGATTATGATGATGAACCAGAAGTTGGAGAAGAAGCTAAAAAGGATGAAATATCCTCACAGCCCCCTTTGTGAGTTCCCAGTCTCATTACGACTAGTAAATGTGTGACGACAACAAGTAAGGGCGTAATAATTATGCATTTTTCTTGTCCCAGTATGCAACAATCTTCAGCCTTTCCTCAGCACATGGAGCACTTTAATACACAGATGATGAACATCTCACAAGACCTCACACAACAGGTAGTAAGATTGAAGTTTTGTGTCATTACAAACATTGGAGGGTCTTTTCTTTAATTGTAGTTTGATTATCGAATCTAATTTACAGCAGAGTGTCAAAACCAAAGAGGAGCTGAGTCGATCTGTTTTGGTCTGGTTTATGTTTCTCTGATCTCCTTTGTTCAGATGGGCAACGCCAGCCATTGTTGGAGTTTAGCACACACTTTTAAGAGGACAGAAATAAACTATAGATGGAAATATGAAAAAGAACGACAAATCTCATTCTGATGTACTGCTTTAAGGATTGGTATTGCATATTAATTACAGATGTCTTCCATAGGTTCCTGTGCCCCCTAACGGCCAGCTGCAGGCCGGGGTTGTTCTGCCAGGACAAAGCTTTCCTGTTGCCATGCCGACGATGGGTCATTCTCTTCCAGGGCAGCCCCTTCCTGGTTCAGCTGGGCATCCAGGCTTCCCAGGGGCATACCCTCCTCAAAATGCTGCCCAGCAACACCAGGTAGGCTGAATGTCACTGCAAAGTGTGAAAAAAAACAAACAAATTCAGGGACGATTAAGTAGTTTAAATAAATACATAAAGCAGAGATGCAGAGAAGCCTTCCTGCCATCAGAGGTCATTAATTATTGTAGGAGCAAAGCATCCTGCTGTTAAAGAGCGGTCCCTGTGACTTGCTTTTTCTATGATATAAAGATTCTATTATAACGGAGCTAAAATTCGAAACATTCTTTAGCATCTTATTTTATCGATTAGCATGGGTGGCGGCACTAAAACAGCCGTCTCTGTTTGTAGACCCCTATCTTGACTCTGAGAATTCCAGTTTTCAGCATGAGCACTTAGAGCTAGAAAATCAAACTTTGCTGCACTCCCTTTAGCCTTCCTGGTAGCTGCTGAAAGTCTTGCTCTCTCTTGCAGCCTGAGTAAACAACAGATATGTTCTTGGGACAATACAGTTTCCCTTAAATAAAGTCTAATCCTTAAAACAGCAAACTCAGACACTGGCCTGGTAGAGCTGAGGTATGGAGTATTCTCGGATTGGGAAAAACGAGCTTTGCGTTTCAGGCTGGCCTGTCACGGGTCAGGGTCGATCCAGCTAAAAGCCATTCATTTCCACTCGACAGTGATTTCTTGGTGCATCTCTAAAAAATGTTCTGCAACTTTGTTGTTATTGGACTCATTTTTAGGGGAAAAAATGAAATCTAATACCTTGGCTTTTCAGATAGATGAATAAACAAATATTTAGTTGTGATCAAGAATGTAACTATAATTTGGTTAAATTTGCAATAAGTCCCCCTCTGATTTATGTATGTTTTCAACAGGACTCCTCAGTGGATATGGACCATTCATCCATGAGAGACAGCCGACATGGCCGACGGTCCCACTCAGGCTCGAGGTCAAATTATAAATGAATGCCAAGTTATTCTTGTTTTTTTAAAAAAAAAACCTTCTCTGGTAATGGAGGGTCCTTTGTTTCCCTCTACACAGATCTCCAAAGAGGAGACGGTCTCGGTCCGGTTCCCGCTCACGGCGGTCCAGGCACAGGCGATCTCGCTCCCGAGATCGACGTCACCACTCACCTCGCTCTCGCTCACAGGAGCGCCGGGAGAGGGAGAAAGAAAGAGAGCGTCGGCAGAAAGGCCTCCCGCCGCCCAAGAGCGAGGCTCTGAGCAGTGAGTCGTCGTCTAGTTCATGGAGAGGTGTATTTATGACAGGAACGAATGAAATCAGCACAGTGTGTCTTTTTTTTTTTCTCCCTCCAATGGTGAAAATAACATTTATTTCTTCTCAGTTCAATCATTTAACCCTTGAAATATTACCAAACTCCCTCTTTGTTCATATATTTCTTTCTCTTTAGTTTGTAGTACTACACTGTGGGTGGGTCAGCTGGACAAGAGAACTCAGCAGCAAGATGTCGCCTCATTGCTTGAAGAGTTTGGACAGATTGAATCTATTAATGTAAGTGGGTTTATCTGGATCTAATGTTTTTCAGCTTGAAGCAATAAATTTTTGTTTCGTCATGCTTTAATGGGTTAGTTATTGTATGGACTCTCCAAGGTCTTGCTTTGCATATATTTGAGGTTTTAAGATTTATTGCTCAGGCAACAGCTGTAATCGGAAGATTCTCAGCTTTACCAAAAAGCAAAGAAAATTGGCTGATATCTCAGATAAATCTTTTCTTTTTTTGCTGGAAAGACTCGTAATGATCTGCAGTTAGGTTTCTGTCAGGCTCACAGGGATAAAGCCTCAGAATGTCAGGTTCGTGTTGACATTTTGGTTGGGTCAGTGCATACAAACCAATGAGGGGCCAGCAGAAGAAAGCTGCGTTTCTTCCAGTAACATTTTTCAAACATTGCAGATTTTAAGTTTGAATAGATATTGTGACAGTTAGCTTCTTGGTTCGAACAACTTTGCCTCCATTCAGATTAATATATATTTTTAATTTATTGGCATTTTATTTATTTTGAATTACTTCATTTAAACAAGAAGGACCCCTGAAATTTAAAATCTCATTTACAAGACCGGCAGCTCAGAAATTGTTAAAATACAACTCTTATATCTTGGGGAAAAAAGTCATATATCACAAAAACAAACAAACAAACATGCATGGTCGTATTCTGAACAATGCAAGGTAAAATAAGTCGGTTATTATGGGTAAGTTTATGCTAAGATATGTAGATCAATTTAGCATTCCTAGTGTATCTGTTGATTGCTGTTTTCAGACATTTTTTTTAGTTTTTAACCTGTTAAGCACTAATGTAAAGTTTAACTTTGAGCTGTCCAGTATATCAAATCCCCGTCGTCAATGTGTGCAATATCTTAGTGGCAAAAGACTCTTTGGATGCCTTATTTGTTGGGCTGTAATTAAAGTGTTATGTATTTGAACCATGTTTTTCAATAATATTTGGCCAATTTGATGGGCTTTCATTGTCTTTTATGTCTCCCCTGAGATTTACGCTCGCTAGATGCCAGTATATTCATATTATGCATTAATATTGCAATACCAAGTTTTCCTAATATTGTGGAGCCCTAATTTTAATTTGGAACCATGTACATCCCGATGTTTGTATTTAAAATGTTTACACTTTGTACAAATTGTCAAAGGCAGCAAACGGCTGAATTCAGTGCTGTTTTTGAGGTTGTTGGCTTGTTTTTGTACATGAATTGAAGACGATTCATTCTGTCGACCCCTGTTTTAAATGCAGTGTATTGCCATTTCCTATCGTTATGCTGTTATCTGTAAGAATTATTGTTCCAGTAGCACTCTGGTTTTTATTACGCATTTCTTGTCTTTTTCCATCGTTCTCCAGATGATTCCCCCACGTGGCTGTGCTTACATTGTTATGATACATAGGCAAGATGCTTTCAGGGCGCTGCAGAAGCTCAGTAGAGGATCGTTTAAGGTGAACCAGAAAGCAATTAAGGTGGGTCTTTTTTTTTTCTTGGCTCTGGACATTTTACTGAAGAAAGATCCATGGAAATAAATGAGAATTTAAATGATTTCCTACCAGATTGCTTGGGCTTTGAACAAGGGTATAAAGCCTGATTTTAAACAGTACTGGGATGTGGAGCTGGGTGTCACCTACATACCTTGGTCTAAAGTCAGAGAGGACCAGTTGGAGGAGCTGAAAGAGGGAGGAATGCTGGATATGGACACCTTATCACCAGGTACGAAACCTTTGGAAGGCTTTAATGTAGGAGAACTTAAATCTAACCACATAGTTTATGTTCGAAGTGACACTGATCCAGAGGAACAATTCTTCTCTCCAGGAAATATTTAGAAATTTAACAGGTTGTTTAATGTAGGAGATGGACAGTCAGAAAAACCAAATTGTCTTTCATAGATGTGTCTTTCTACCTAATAATAGACCAAATTTACATTTTAGCATTTAAATTTCGTTTGCGTCATTATTTACTAGTTTTCTATCATTGAATGACTGACTTTACAGACTGGACTAGTCTGAGAAAGACCTTGGACCACCCTGAGGAACCCACGCACAACGGCCGTTCTGAGCAACAGCAGCCGGAGGAGACACAAGTGATACCGATGGCTGTCGCCGCTGCTCCTCCTGTACAAGTAAAAAACTTATAAAATATTTGAAAGTTTTATTGATTTCTTATTTAGAGATGTTTTTTTTTGTTTTTTTTACTGAGTGCTGTTAACTTCAGGTGAAGTAAGTGGCCCATATTTCACAGTAAAATGCTAAAATGTTTGCCATAATGTGTTTTATTTTGCCTATTTGTTATTACTTAACTTTCACATGGCACTGTTAGACATATTTTTTATAATTTGCATATACATTTTGTCAGATCCCTTCATTGCAGCAGCCAATGGTTGGCATGGGTTCTCTCCAACCTCCGGTCTTTCCTGGTCCCATTGGGATGCCTCCGCCTGGCTTTGCTCCAGGCATTCCTCCTCCTCCTTTCATCAGACCCGGCTTCAACCCGTTGCAAATGCCCCCAGGTAGTGACTTCAACAGCTGTCATCTGACTTTAACCAAGTTACTCTCTTTAAACACAGAGTTTTTAATAGACAGTGCTGTTGTGGTTTATTTAACTTTAATAAACACTTAATTTAAGGTGCTGGGTAGGACCCTACGTTTATTCTTAATTAAAATGAATAAAATAAAAAAGGTTTTCCCTGTTTGAACCTCTAACATTTGGATCAAAAAAGCTTTCTGAGGCCAACAGAGGGAAGATTGTCGCACGTTAGGAGTCTGGCAGGGGATTTATAGACGACTACAAAGAATTGAAATCAGACATTTTACTGGACAAAAAGTGGCCATGCGCGGGTCTGGCCTTCCAAGCAAGGCTGAATGTATTTGGTTCATGTTTGGTATAACCCAAAATACAGTTTTTTAGGAAAAGAGCCTAATACCAACTGTGAAGAATGGAGCTGGAAGCGTGAATTATACCGTATATCAGAGAATGATCAAGGAAAATGTTAGATCTGTAAAATAAAATCAAAGCTGAAGACGAACTGGACCCTGCAACATGTCAGTGACCCAAAACATACCAGTAAACCCACCAGAGCCTGGCTGAGAATTAAGAACGGGAAAGTTCTGGGCCAAGTCAAACCCCAGATTTTGAGGTTCTTTAGGGTGGCTTGAAATGGGTCGTACATTCAAGAAACTCCTCAAGCATTGCACAGCTGAAGGTGAGGGGTACGACAAATTGTCCACAGACTGATTTCAGAGACTGGTAGATAGATACAAAACTTTGTTGATACATTTTGTTTAATAATTTTTTTTTGTTACTACCCGCAATAAAGTTACTTTATTTTTCAGAGATAAAAGAAAACAAGTTTAGACATCAATATATGAGCATTTGTTTAAAATAAAGAAATTAATATTTAATGGGGTCTATTACTTTTTTCACTACTGTATATTTTACAGTGTGCCTCCTCAATGAGCGACGTGTTAAAATCTGCTTCGTTTGATACGTCGTGCATCACTGTACTTTAGTAAAAAAAAAAGGTTGCAGTGGATCATAATTTAGGATTTGTTTGTCATGTAAAATAAGGCTTTTGCTGGAACCTAGTCTTAAAGGCTACATCATTAGAGTTAATAAAACCGATGCCATGTGTTGCAAAATAACACAACTGCAGTCGCTCCTATTCTGTTTGTCTCACTTGGAGCTTTTGGCCATATTCACACAGCAGGCAAATGTGGCCCAAAACAAATTTATTTTTAGGTTCAAGTGACCTGGTCAGGCTTTTCAGATCAAGTGTAAACGCTCAGATCTGACCCACACTGATCTTTTTTTTTTTTTTCTTGAGCTGCTTCCATATGTAGTCCTGAATCTGACTCGTATCTAGTTCTTTTTAATGCAAAGCCAATGGGAACAAGCATGGCGGATTTGATGCGGCTTTGACTTTCCATTTATACTTGTCCCAACTTCACGCCGTCTGGAAGTGATAGCAGTTAGCAAGATGGATGACTGCAGCACCAGTATTGCACAGTGGATGGACCGTGAGATGTTAGACCTCATTAATATTTGGAGTGACAACTGTATGAGAGAGCTTTGGTTTACATATTCATCTATCGACACATATAGCTGCAGCCTTCACATCTTGCTGTTGCTGTTTTAATCCAGAGCAGTTTGCTGAAATGCTGTAACTAACTAACGCTAGCAGGTTTACTTCCTATTTTAAATAGGTGTTAATTGTTCTTCTGTTTCATAGGCATAGTTTCATAGTTGCTTTCCTTTAAACGTCCTGACTCTCTGAACAGCTCTGATATAGGGAGATGTCTGACCACATTTTGCAGAACAAGTCACATGACATAAACCCCAGCAGCTAGTAATCTTTTACTTCTTGCAATTGTTTTAAAATGGATGCATGTCTTTCACTCCGGTCAGTGTATGTCCAGGGCTATATGAGTCTGTACACGTTGTAAAGAATAAGTCTGTGGATTATGTATGTTTTTTTATTCTTATGTATTGTATTAAGATACAAGAAAAAAATTCTAGCACTGCAAACATTTTTCTTGCATAACATGGTCTGACTTTTCATTCACAACAGTTGCTCATACTCTGAAACACACAGTGCCTGTAGCAAGTATGTGAACTGCAAGTTGAGCAGCACCCTGGAGGTTTCTATTCCAAATATGCCGAATCAATTAAATGAATTGATTATAATGACTTGCAAAACTGAGAATGAAGTATCTGAAGGACTTTCGCTTCTGTATCCCCAGGTTTTCCTCCCTCAGGACCTATGCCCCTTGGTCCCCCACCTCCTTCCAAAGGTGGAGTTGATGACCCACCTCAAGACCCAGCAGGTCTGGGCGCCAAGAAAAATGATGAGGTCCTTGAGGGTCAAAACTTATTTAACAACCAAATGGGCCATTTGGGTCAGTTTGTTTTCCCTTTTATTAATTAAAAAACAACTGTTTTTGAGCCACAAATAACTATTCCTTGGACTTCCGTAATAATTTAAGCTTAATGATTTTAACTGTTTTTCCCAGCAGGACCTCCAGGAGGCTTTCCAGGTGGACATCTAACTAATTCTACTGGTGGTCCTCCAGTTGGTCTTCTAGTTGGACACCCAGGTGGTCCTCTAGTCGGACACCCAGGTGGTCCTCCAGTCAGGCATCCCGGTGGTCCGCCAGTCGGGCATCCCGGTGGTCCGCCAGTCGGGCATCCCGGTGGTCCCCCAGTCGGGCATCCCGGTGGTCCGCCAGTCGGGCATCCCGGTGGTCCCCCAGTCGGGCATCCCGGTGGTCCGCCAGCTGGACCTCCAGGTCATGGTGGACACCCTGGAAACATTCAGGCCCCCTCTGGTGGTCTGCTCGGTGCTAGGCCTGGTATGATCCCACTTCAGCGCCCCCAGGTTCCACCACTATCACAAATGCAGCGTTTCCCTCCACCGCATGGACCAAGACCACCTCACCCCAATATGCCCCCTGGCCCTCCACAGATGATACCCAGGGGGCCACACCCTCCAATGATGCGCCACGAGCCACCACAACCTAAAGGAGGATTTGGGATGCCGCCTCAACATAATATGAGAGGTCCCTTCCCTCGTGGACATGGTCCACCTCCTCAAGGTTCTGCTCCGTTTATAAGACCAGGTGGTCCTAGAAGCTTCGAAGGGCAGGAGGAAATGGATGACCGACAACTCAGGGGAGACAGGCCTGGATTCAGGGATCGAGAACAAGAGAGGGACAGAGACTGGGATCGAGACAGAGAGAGGGACAGAGGGTTTGGAGGTGGAAGGCGTTTTGGTGATGGAGGGAGAGGAGGTGGTAGTGAAAAAATGGATGGGAGGGACAGGCTCGGAGGTTGGCAGGAGGATATAGGAAATCCCCGTGGTGGAGGGTGGGAGAGAGACAGAGACCGTGATCGGGACAGAGATAGACGGGACTGGAGGGAGAGGCGAGGCAGCCTTGATAGAGACCGAGAACGAGGGCGTGGTGATGATGGGGAGAGGGATCGAGGGAGAGCGGAGGGAGGAGAAAGAAGCCGAGGAGAAGCAGTGAGCCGGGACAAAGCCAGAGCACCCGAAGGCAAAGGAGACAAACCGAGGCGAGCGGAACGACGAGAGAGGACGTCACGGTGGGATAAGGATGATCGACTGGCCGAACTGGAAAACATGGACAAGTACCGGAGCTCTAACAGCACAGAGCAATCTGGTGTTCCTCCTCCGGTTAATGTGGAAACCAGGAAAGAGCCAAATGAGGAACCCACTAAAAAGAAAGATGAATCAGAACATTTACCTGCAGAGGCGACTCCAGCTGCTGAAAATCCACCTCCCTCTGAGCCTAAAGAGCCGGCTCAAAATGAGCCCTCAGAAACAAAAGAAGAAGCAGCAGCATCATCATCATCGTAGACCTTCATCACAGACGTGTGACTGCTGTGAACGAGAGAAACTCAGAACAAAGTTTTGTCCACTGTAATAGTCTCAGTTCTAACTAGTGACTGTTCGTCAGATGATCATTAACAGTTCCTGGGCAGTTCAACATCTCCCGCCATGTCGTCAAGCAAATGAAACCAGATCTGTTGAAACATCACATTACAAGTATAATCAGGCCTTTCATTTTGAACAATAGTTAGATATGTTCCTTTTTTATTTAACCATAGTTTGTATACAGACTAGGTTGGGGATCATTTTTGTGTCCCACATTTATTCATACCTTCTTGTAATCACCTACAGGAAGGGAGGACCTTCTAAACACATAAATTACGTCTGTCATAGAGTCACTTTAAAATCTGCAACACCGAAAATTGCCTCAATTAACTGTGCTGTCATGGAGGCTTCAGTGATTTCTCTTTATTACATTATTACCAAAAGACAGAATCAATGAACCCAAGAACTAATAAGCTCAAGGGACTTTTTTTAGGGAACAAAACATTTTTTGATCATGTTATCATGCAAGTGTTTTAATTTCTTTTAAGGTATTAACCTTGCAGAAAACATGATTAATCAGAGAAATGCAAATAGTGTTTAAAATGGCTTTGCCTTTGACATATTCAAGGAGAATATCATTTAATGATACATATATGGACCTGCTTCAAGTTGGGCTGAATGAGATCTCCATGAAAAAAATAGGTTCCATTTGCAAACCGGGGCGATGAGCAAAAGCTGTTCAAAAATGTCTGGAAAAATAAAACATTTTGATTTTCTAAAAAGGATTTTGATACTTTTCTGATACTTTGGTGGTCAGATATTTAGAAGTTAAGCGAAAGTTCAAATTTCACAGGAAATGTTAGGATGTGTAGTTCTACCCACTCTTACGCATACCTTTTATTTGTCATTTTAGGAATTGTTTAAAAATTTGCCAAAAAAAGAAAAGTTTGGTTCAGATCTGCAAAAAAGAGACATCATTTGGATTTGTGAGAAATTTAAAATAAACATGTTTTCTATTCTCCATCGGAAAGGAGGAAGAACCTCCCTTCCCTTACCGCCTGTTGTACTTTCTCTCTTATGTTCTATGATTTTAACTTTTTTTGATTTTTACAGGTTTATCTCCTTTCAGCTCTGTTGTATGTTAAACTCAAAGCCGTTTTAGTCACATGAAGTGTAAAATTGAACAGAGTGATCATTTTCTTTTTTCAATTGAAAACATCCTATTTCATTGAAGGTTGTTTTTTTTTTTTTGTTTGATTGATTATTATTTTTTTTTAAGCCCAAAATCACCAATCGGATCATTTTACACTGAGTCGTGTAAAGCAGAAATGCTGAAAAATGGGAGGCTGCTGCCTAGGACACTGCTGTAAATATGCTTTTGTCACTGATGACTTTAAGGTTTAATGCTAATAGTTGTTAATAATCTGTGATTTGCGTATCTGAAACACGTTGACACACGAAAAGAACCGCAGACACCCGTTGCTTTAACGTTTTTAACTCCTAGTGGTTTGAAAATTGACATATGTTTCTATGATTTCTTTTCAATATGGAAAACATGGTCATGAAATGGTCAATATTTCAGCCATAGGAACTTGTTTTTAATAAACTATTTTTGTACCAAATGTTTTGGCTTCTTTTACGCTGTGCTATGTATATATATATATATATATATAATTTAGTTCAGCTGTGTCAGATAAATGCTGAAGTGTAAAATATGTAACCTGCCAGTGTATGTTTTTGGACTACGTCAGGAGTTGCTTACATGGTTAAAAAGAAAAACAATCATTAAATTACAGCGAGGTCTCTTTATAAAAGGCTAATTGGATTTTCAGCTCTTTCAGATGCTCTCAAAATAATTTGATCACATTTATTGTTGCACTAGTGCAGAATGTTTAAAACATTTCCCTCCCAGGGCTATTCAAAATACAGGATCTAGGATGAGTTGCACCTATTAGACTGATTAAGGTCAATATGAGTATTAAAAGTACAGCTTGGCAATAAAGATATATACTAGCATAAGTATTCATAACCCATCAAAACTTCCTTGTATTTTCTCTGTCACGTTTCGTTTTATATGTAGGCAAACAAAGGTTGATTTTTGCAGTCATCGGAGCAGAGAGCATTTTATTACATTTTGGCTGTATCCGTTGCATCAGCAGTTCCCAACCCTGGTCCGCCAGGTACACTGATCTGAATGTTTTAGATGTCTCCCTGTAGCACACCTGACATGATTTATGCAGGAATCAGCAGAAAAGTGGTTCATGAGGACAGGATTGTGAACCTCAGCCCTATGCAGCTTGCGGTAAACTGCAAAGTGGACCTTTAATTCAATTCAGTTTATTTATATAGCGCCAATTCACAACACATGTTGTCTCAAGGCACTTCACAAAAGTCAGGTACATGCATTACAATTAATCCAAATCATTGAACAGTGCAGTCAGATTCTGTTATTTATTCAAATTGGATAAAAAGTTTTTCTATCTAAGGAAACCCAGCAGATTGCATCCAGTCAGTGACTTGCAGCATTCAATCCTCCTGGATGAGCATGTAGAGACAGTGGACAGTCACTGGCGTTGACTTTGCAGCAATCCCTCATACTGAGCATGCATGTAGTGACAGTGGAGAGGAAAAACTCGCTTTTAACAGGAAGAAACCTCCAGCAGAACCAGGCTCAGTCTGAGCGGCCATCTGCCACGACCGACTGGGGGTTAAAGAGAACAGAGCAGAGACACAAAGAGAACAAAGAAGCACTGATCAAGGGGTACTTTCTATGGGAAGGAAAAGTAAATGTTAATGGATGTAGCTCCTTTAGTCGTTTCACCTAGAAAGAAAGAACAGATAAACTCTGAGCCAGTTTTCAAGTTTAGAGTCTGAAGAGAGCACATAGAGTTAGTTACAGTAAAAGCTCAGTCAATTGCCATGTCTAGGAGAGAGAAAGGGTTAAACACTGAAAGACAGGGCCATGTGGATCATCAGTAGAGGGTGAGCATTAAGTTGTTGCCAGCAGAAGCTCGGACGATGCCCCTCTCCAGACAGTTGTCACAGGTAGACACAGAGTCAGGCCAGGTGTAGCTTCTAGGAAGAGAGAAGAGAGAGAACAAAGTTAAAAGCTGAAATAACAGCAAATAATACCTTTAATGTGTTTCTTGCCATTCTTCTGTGGTGGCTAAAAGTCCACAACTAGTAGTTGACCAGTGCACAGATTCTCCCACCTGAGCTGTGGAGTGCTGCAGCTCCTTCAGAGTTCTCACGAGCCTCCTGGCTGCTTCTCTGATTAATGACCTTCTTGCCTCCCCCACCAATTTATGCTAAAGGACAAATCTTGGTAGGTTTACAGCAGTGGCGGATGCTGGTCTTTCAAGGAGGGGAAGCTCAATTTCAAGATCGCTGATTCGCTCATTTCGCTGTCAATCAAAAAGGGATTCAGCCTGAGACAGATCATCCAATCATCATGCAGAAGCTGAGCGTCTGGGCCAGCCGAGGCCAGCCCACTGCCCCAGAGACGCTGAGCGTCTGATGGGCGGGACAAAGCCCAGCATTTTTGCTTCGCTATTGAACTCACTGTTTAAAGCACTGTGAAGCTGCAGGAATGAGTGAGAGGAAAGCCGCGTCGTTACCAGTGATAAGAAGCTGATTCTGAACAAACGTTGAACTCGTTGTAGCGCATATTTAGTCAATGACATGTACACACAGCTGTATATATTTGATCACTTATTTTTTGACATTTAGAGCAGTCTTAGCGCAATCGCAACTGGTTTAAAGTTATACCATATCTTTATATTTATAGATAATAGATTGGTTATTCCTCGGCCAGATGTTTAAACCTTGGGATGTTTTACAACCTAAGCCTGCTGTAACCTCCACCGTGATCGGTCTGGCGTCTTCCTCGGTTTGAATGATTATGTTCTTTAATAATGATCTGAAGCTGTCACCAAGTATGGACAATAAATATTTTGTCATGACACTATAGATATGCGCACATGGCCAAATCTGGATCGCAGATGTTTACAAACATAAGCAACCATAAAGTTATATTTCAAGAGATATACTATCATATTCGACAGACTCTAATTTAATGGATTTCGACCAATCAAAATGTCCCTTCATTTAGCTCATGCTATTCTTATTGGTTATCTACGATATAAGACCGCCCATTACGTTCTTTGACGCAGCGTGAGTTCAGTTGGTCGTTTCCTTGTGATAAGTTTAGCGAGGCCTGACTGTTGCAAAGATGGTGCTGAAAGCCGTGTGTGTGCTGAAAGGAGATGGAGAAACCAGTGGGACAGTTTATTTTGAGCAAGAGGTAAGTTGTGCTACGTTGCACGTCAATTATAAAGGTATTAGCCTAAAAGACAGAAATGTATTGAACTAGGATTTCGTCGGGTGCTTTAGCTGTAGTGCTAAGGAAGTTAACCTGCGTTCGCATGTTAGTTTATGCGCAGATTTTATGGAGACACATCCAGCTTTTTTTCTACTTTGTCCCCATGCTTAATTTAAGTCGTAATTCAAAGACATTTGTCTATTTCCCGCAGATTTGCGTGCGTTACACAACGCTAACTCGATGCAAATTAGCTTCTGAGTGTGCGTTGCAAAACAAACCGTGAAGTGCACACATTAGTAGCTGCTCGTTTGCACGTTTTATTCTATGCAACGCTTCGTTACCCAGGTACTATCGCTGAAATCAAAGGCTTGCCTTTCCACCCGCAACCTTTGAACATTTGCGGCCGCGGGATGGTAATCATTTACGGGGTCAAATAGCCTGTTGCGTGATTTCGACACCAGCAGACTCCCCCGTTACCAGTGTTTTTTGTTTTTTGTTTTTCTTCTTATTCACACCCAAGTCATTGGTAACGTTGTTTAGCTACTATACGATAAGTTACACATGGCCACGTTAAAATAGTACTGCTTGCTTGACCCCCCCCCCCCCCCCGTCCCCCACAGCTAGGTGTTATGAAAGTAAAGCAAACGTTTTGTCGATTTAATGGTTTGCTGAGTCATTCATGGGTCAGGTCGCCACTTCGTACCTCCCTTTTGTACCAACGCGTTTTTCTATTTCGTTAAAAGTGCAAATTTCAATTGTGTATATTTAATATTACACCGTAAAGTTTTGAATGTGCAATATAAGTCATCGTGTACTTATTAATACATTCGTGTGCAGCGCTGCTGTGCGTGATAAGGCACCATGGATGTTGTCTAGTCCGCACCTGGTCAGTTTGGTTAATATCTCCTGGTAACTTTATACCGGATTTTATGTCTTGTAAGATTACACTGCTTATTTGTTCAGTTTGCTACGGAGGTGTTGCAGCCAGGATCTTATTTCAGTCTTGTACACTTTACTTTTCACATTGCGATTTAAGAACTCTGATTCTTTTATTTATTTTGGTTCTGATCCAGATTTGGGCCATGCTGGTGTAGATTCTGTCATCCAGGACATGACGATTGTGACAGATTTGGGCCAATTTGCACAAATGAAATCTGAGATCATGACTTCTGATCAAAATCAGAATAACTCTGAGCAGCTTCTTGTTGGTAATTTATTGATTGGAGTTGTAGAAATGTGTTCCCCTGCCATAGACCGAGTAGTTTACGACATATTTGCTTTTAATCGTCCGCCCTAAAAGCGGATACTGAACGGCCACCTGTCGGGAACAGGTGTGTATGAATCATCCCCAAAGGGATTGCTGCATAATTAATGACTGGAGGAAATCCACTGTCTCCACATGTTCCCCAGAAGGAGGGTTTGCTACCAAGTCCCTTCTGGGTTTCTTAGAAAACCTTTTAACGGTTCATATAATAAGCTGAATTTGACTGCAGTGTTTTTAAAACTAGAATCAAATTAGAACATATTTAATAAACAATGTCTTTCTGTATGATTGGATTGACTTCACTTTATATGAACTTAAGCTGTTTCTCTTAAGTGTCTTGAGAAATTGCACTATATTAATAAACTCGATTATAATCTGTGTAAAAAGATGCTAGAAAACATTTTTTTTCCCCCCACAATTATTCAAAGGACTGCTTTGTGTTTAATTCAGCCTTACTGCCTGACTCTGACAGCTCTTTTGTTGCTGTTCAATCCCTAGAATGAGTCGGACCCAGTGAAGGTTACTGGAGCAATCAGCGGCCTCACGCCTGGTCTTCATGGTTTCCATGTCCATGCTTTTGGAGACAATACAAATGGTGAGAACCTTTTTTTTTTTTTTTTTTTTTATATCATTTAGTCATTTTTGTCAAGTTGGCCTAAATGTTCAGATTTGCTTGCCATAGGGTATCTTAAGCATTACATTTTTTTTCTCACATTTCCAGGGTGCATCAGTGCAGGGCCTCACTACAATCCCTTCTCCAAGAACCACGGTGGTCCTACTGATGAAGAAAGGTAAGGTAATAAGGAGACAAGCTTTGCAACGTTAAATTAAATTCGTGTGCCTGGTAATGGAATAGATATATTTATTGTAAGGAATTTCTGTAAGTTTAAAAAAATGTAGTACACTTTTTAAATAATGAGTGAAATTTTTATTCTCTCAGGCATGTCGGAGACTTGGGGAATGTGACTGCAGGAGACGATAATGTAGCCAACATCAACATCTCAGACAGTTTTCTCAAGCTCTCAGGGCCCAACTCTATTATTGGCAGAACTATGGTGGTAAGTCATTTTTATCTGTTTATTTTATATTGACACATATTTTTCCTATTAGTTACACAGATTCTGGAAATCTGTTTGTTTTGTAAGATCCATGAGAAGGCAGACGATCTTGGAAAAGGAGGAAATGAAGAAAGCCTCAAGACAGGAAATGCTGGTGGACGCCTGGCCTGCGGCGTTATTGGCATCACCCACTAAATCCTGTTCAATCTGACACAAGATGGATCACTGAAGTCCGTCCGCCCTCCCCCCCCCGGCACTTAATGAGACCAGCATAGCTACTTAATGTGTACCGTTCAGTACTCGGTGGGCTTGTTTTGCTAGTTTAGCCATTATCTGCCCTGTCCGTTCCTAATGAAAGTTGTTTAAATGTTTAAATGGGGCTAGTCTGCCAAAATGGTAACGCACAAGTCATTTATAAATGTATACTATTGGAGAGTAAATGAATATTTCTTCAGTCATGTTTGCTGTTGTCTTTATTTTCCGTGTTTTAAGATCATGGTTATAGAATTGATGCACTTGTGTTTCGCATATAGCCCATTAAACTTGTACTGCAGTCCATTCATCAGTGACTATTCAACACAGTTCCTGCAGCTGTTATACTTCAAAATATTTACAGGTTGTTTGGATTTTAGATTGTCATGTGGTCCCGGTTACTGTAGCATGGAGTTCTTTGAAAAATTGCTTTTCTTAAATCATTTCGATGTCTATTTTATAAATTGTTGTGACTGAAAACAGCACTTATTTTGGTACCTCGGCAAACAAAAATGTCGAATTCAGTGAAGTGCTTAAGGTGCAGATTATTATTTTTCCTTTTTGCTCTTTAGGGTAACCTAAGTAGGATTGGATGACACTGGGGGAAAACATGATATTGATTAATGGTGGTGCTATTATTAACCCACCTTTTAATCACTGTAACTTTACCCTTTTGACAGTGTCCCCACCGCTCGAGTTTTCTGATGTTGCTCACTAAAGTCTACATCAGTTGTGAGTTTAAAAAGTTTGGAAAGTCAATCCAAGTGACCAAATGTATTTGAGAAAACAGTACAGTATATGATTGCCTACCAAATATTGCGTCAAATGTTTCTTGCGATTATGATATTTTGCGAAGATGACTACAATTAAATTTATTGTGCAGCACTAATAAGCTAATCAGTTGGGCCATCTGCTTAGGTAACTAGCCTGCAGGCTATTCACCAGAGGTGCCCTCAGGGCTTGCCGGCTGTTCGCTGTAACTCCATTTCCTAAATGAGTTATGTTGGGAGCTCCTTTTTATTTTTCATAGCATTCATTCAGCCAGCTGACTGGCAGTGGTGCATTACTCTAAGAAAAACTCTTGAGACAAATCAAGTTGTTCCAGCTCCTTATCTAGAATCCTGAGTGGACTTTAAGCTGTAAATGGTATGGACATTTTTAGTGCTTTTTAAAGTCCTTCGAGTACATGAACAAGAGTAAATATCTCATGAATACCAAAAAAAATTAAATGGTCTCATTGTAAATATTTAATATGTCTTCTAAATAACTTTGAGAGTTGGCATTACAGTCCACAATTTCTGTATTTAATACTCACTTCCACGTGCTGGACTATTTTTGAAATCTTTGTGGCATAATACAACTGTTGAGTTGTCCACTGAGCTTAATGAATGACCAAGTATTAAGTACCTTAAGGGATCTAGATATATTGGCTTGATGACAAAGTTGCCATACAAACATGGATTAAGCTATAACACATCAGTTTGAAAATTCACTTTGATGAAAGAGATTGACCATCTCTAAAGAGGAGCTCTATGTGGGATATTGGCTCATGAGGTAACTAGCACCTTCAGGAAGGAAACAAGTCTTACTTTGCTGTTTCTGTGCTCTAGTATAATTGCCAAATTGTAGATGTGAACAAGTTGCAATCATTATTCTCTTAATTA
Source organism: Crenichthys baileyi (assembly GCA_036173005.1). Taxonomy (NCBI): domain Eukaryota; kingdom Metazoa; phylum Chordata; class Actinopteri; order Cyprinodontiformes; family Goodeidae; genus Crenichthys; species Crenichthys baileyi. The sequence continues at coordinate 580,302 of JAHHUM010001467.1, read as the reverse complement.
TCCCTCAAAGACCATTTCCAGAGGGATTCTGACAAAACCTGGAGCAACGTATGTGTTAAAGTTGGTTTTCCTCTAGATGGCGTTGCTTAACCTAATAAAACAGTAATTATAAGAACCTTTTTGTCTTCATCTGTAATCATAAAATACTTTGTGGAAGAATATGTATTTTATACATTGTTCCAGCAAACTATGCGTAGCAGTAGCTAAGATGTCCACAAAATACAAATTACAGTCACCCATAAACAAAACATGTAACTTTATGAAAATCTTAGGTCATGAAGCCTTTTCTAACACATTGTGAGTGGAAATTTCAGGTTTATTCTTAAAACCTGTTTCTCATCCATTCTGTAAAGTAAACAACTGAGCACCGCTGGGACCAAAACACGCACACACACAGTAACATGCATCAGTGCATACAAACTTTATACCCATCACTTCTTTGAAATAGCTGGTGCATGACAGCTGAAACCATCTTCTTGGAAAACCTACTTTGCACATGAATGGTGGCTGCCTGTGAACTGATATGGCTCTGTGATCTTTTTCAAGGGAAATTAAAGATAAATAACCCTTTTGTGTAGCTTGATCTGCTTTTTGAGCAGTCTAAAGATAAGTTGCTGTCCCCTAAATAAAAGCTAGAAAACAAATATAAAATGGTATGTGTCAAAAACATCTTGAAATATATTTGGCAGGTTTTTACGTTTAGCGACAGAAACACCCTGGATCAGCTTTTAAATGCAAAACAAATATCTATGTTTTTAGTAAAGTGAAAATGGTGGCCAAATGTTGCTTCTAAAATGAACACATTGTCTTGAAATAAAAGATAATTTTCTTGTGTGTCGGGTACCTCCAGTGATGGAGTCTCTGGTCAGGAACTGGAAACCAGGTCAAAACTGTAAGGGGAAATAGGTGTATTTGTGTTGACAGATGCAGCCAGCGAAGGAAAAAGATGGGCCGACAGCAAAAGCAGGTAAAAATAGCCCAGGAGTGAAGGTGATGAATAATAGAGACTACAAGTGCGGCTGACAGTGAGGCAAAGAGAGCAGGACCGCAGTCAAACAAAACCTAATATAAAACGTGGGTTATAATGGAAATGCGTAGAGGAGAATAAAATAAGAGAAATGGACAGGAACTGCAGCTTTCCACTGGGAGAAGAGTTTCTTCTGCAGTCCTAGATGTTCCTGATTTTTTTTAAATCTTTTATTTTAAGATGCAAGTTTTAACTTTGGTATTTCTCATACATGTTATATTCTTAGAGAAAATCCTTTTGACGTCATCTTAAGAAAGCCATAGAAATCTGAACAAACTGGGTTTGTAGACGCCTTAGAGCATAAATGTCACTGGTTGAAACAAGCAAATAGATGCAAATCCATCCTGAAAACTAATGTTTTCACATGGGCTTTTAACTCGAGTTCAGTTTTAGTTCCATACGACCTGTTTGGCTGTAGTGTTGCTGTACGTTTGTTAACATTTTACCTTAACATTTAACCTTTTTGTTGGTTTTATGGGTGTCTTCTGAACTGATTATTTGTGTTTTTACGCCTTTATGAAGCACTTTGGTCATTGTTGTCATCTGCATGCAGCTTTGGGCCTCCATTGCTGAGAAGAACCAGTGTGGTCACATTTCTGGAGAGAACTTTTAATTCTTCACACTCAGCTCTCTAAACATTGTAGGCAGGCTTCTATTTTTCACAGACCGGCGATGTCCTGAAATGAATACAGGCATCCACAGCGCTTTATAAAAGCAGTCATACCACTTGAACCTTTCCACATTTTATTATCTTATAACAATTTAATTCAGTGCACTTTTCAGATTTTTAAAACACATTTAAAAAACATTTCAAAATCCACATATATTTTTCCTTACTTCATCTTCTTATTTTTTTACATAACATCCCAGGAAAACACATTTAATTGTGCTTATAATGTAACCAAACGTTTGAGGGCTGCTAATACCTTTGGAAGGCACTGTTTAAAAGGCTGCAGCCTTATCGCTTCTGCAGGAGTGTTGGAGGCTTCTCTCCATTAGTTTTTCTCTCTCCTCTAAGGTGAAAGTTCACCTTCCTGTACACTGTCTACCTCTGCCTTTGTGGGAACATTGCAGAGAACAGGATCTGTAGGTTAGGGGTGAGATGCCATAAATGGTACCCATACTATGGGACATGGTTGGTTGGTAGACTGACTAATTAGAAGGCCCCTTTGACCTCACCTTTGACCCCCTGAGCTGTGTCACATGAGGTCTTTAAAGTGGAGCCCCATGAACACAAAGTGCTCTTAAATTTGACAGATAATGATCTCTTTTCTCATGTTCATTTTGGCAGTGTGTATTCATGCAGTGTGAATTAGAAATATTACAGTTTTTTTGGATGTTACTCAGCTAGCATTCAGACTAATACACAAACGTACCCTTTGAACTTCTTAAAATTTTCACATTACAACCACGCACTTCAATATATTTTACTGGGATGCAGCAACAAACAGCAATGTATAATGGTGAAGTGGAAGGAAATTATTGCAGGGTTTTCTAAAAATGTTTACTAATAAAAATCTAAAATTGCATACAGTATGTATAGTATTCAACCCCCTTTACTCTGGTACCACTAAAATCCAGCTTTTAGACATTTGTTAAAGAATATAAGTGAACAAACATCATGAAGCTAAAGGAACACACCGGACTTTGGAATGAAACCTGTTCACATTTTATTAGTTAATGTATGTATGAATTTCCTTCAGATTCACAATTATGTGCAACTTTGTGTTGCACTATAAAGAAAGATTCCATTAGAATAAAATTGTATTAAGAAGCCAACTTTTCAGACAGCTATGGGGAAACTTGTGTCCAAGGCATCATTGATTGGAACAATTTGAATCCTGTATTGCCAGCAAGAAACAGCCAATACAAACGTTTTGGTTATGACAGATCTGAGAATAGACATTTCCTTAACAAACAAGAGAAAAGAACGATATGGAAAACTTTCTTCTCTGCTCTTATTAGGTTCCAGCAACAGTCTACCAATATATATACTGATCTTTGATTTTACTTGAACATCTGTTGATGTTATCAATGAATGAATGAATGAATCAATCAATCAATCTATCAATCAATCAATCAATCAATCAATCAAACTTTATGTTTAGAGTTTTTTTTTAATACAGCGAAGTGCAGAGGAAGTGCTTCCAGAGGTTAACAGACAGACAGACACATAAAACCACCAAGGACACACATTGGAAATGGTCCAACTAAGCAAACAGGCAGAGAAAACAAATAATATAATATTGATAAAATTAAGAATAAGACGAAGAAGCGGAGAGATACATCAATCAGTTTTAGGGGTTATAAGGAACTGTGGAAACACAACCATATAAATTAGCAAGGAACTAGAACAGATTAAGTTCTCTTTTGGTTCTTACATTGTTATAACAATGCATATAGTTGTACTATGAAAAGTTAATATAGTTGGAAAATTGAAATGCATATATATATATATATATATATATATATATATTATATATATATATATATATATATATATATATATAGTGCTGAGACTACACAAGGGCTTTATACATATCATACATGTTAAACCGTTGCAGTAAACATCTGAGCACTCTTTAATCTTCGAATCAGGCTTTCCTCCACATACAGAGGTACAGAAACGTCTCAGTGCTGTTCAAAATGCATTTGCCCCCTCTATTTACAACCTCCATCTGTATTAAAAGTTGTTTTTTGTTTTAATGCCACAATTTTTTCTGGGTTGTTATTGTTTCTTCAGAGAACAGCTGAGTTTTTTTTTTTTATCTATGCATATAAGGAATGGATCTGGGCTGGTTGACTTTGGTATTTATGTGACTCACATTCTGAGCATGTAGTACCTACATCAGATAATGATTCCAAGTGGGTAGAGATAAGATGTTATGTAAATATTTGAATATCAGGCCAAAATAATCTTGAGACTGATGGCATCACATTGTCATGTTACAATTACAACTACAAACTTCAGTATACTTTATTGGGATTTTATGAAACAGACCAAAACAAAGTAGTGTGCAATTATGAAGAGGAAAAGACAAGGATGGATGATTTTTAAATTTGTTTCCAAACAAAACTTTTTTGCTCCAAAAAACAGCTGAAGGGGGCTGCAATGGGTGGAACATATGCACCTTCTTATGCCAACCTTTTGTTAGGAGCATGGGAAAAAAGACCATCAAAAGCACATCAAATAAAATAGTTTGATGATTTAATATTTTATTTGCAACATAAAGACCCCAAAGTATCTTATTTTATTTTATCTTTGGAATACAGTCATAAGGAAATAATTTATAAGCTGGAAGTGTTTGCAGAGGAGTGTTGAAGCAGCTGGGATGAAAGTCAGCTCCGCTCAGTCTGAGGCCATGGTTCTCCACTGGAAAAAGGTGAACTGCTCCCTCTGGGTAGGAGTGTGCCTCAAACAGAGGAGATTAAGTATCCAGGTGTCTTGTTCATGAGTGATGGTAGGATGGAATGGGAGATGGACAGGCGGACTGGGGCTTCGTAAGGACCACTTGAAGTTTGTGGTTTTTATGCAACTATTCATTTATTTATTTATCCATATTTTTATGCAAATAGTCTCCAGATTCCTTGAAAAGATTCAATTTATTTTAAAGGGACTTCAAGAATAATGTAAAGTACCAAAAAGAAGAACCAGTGTTTATTAGCATTTTTTTTTACGAGTAGAAAAAAGCTGAATTTAGCTCAGAATGATTCTTGTTTTTACACAAATGCTCACTGGCCTTAAGGGGAGCCCTCATGACTTTCATACGTGTGTGTAAAATTTGCTGCACAGGTGCGAAGTGTTCTGCAGTTTACCACCACATAAAAACACGCACCCCTTTTTGTCAACCAATTTGTAGGATTTATCAGTTGAAAGAAAAAAAATTAACTGTGAGAGAAGAAGAAGGAATCTCTCCTCAAACATCCTTTTAAAGAGAAAAGAAACTTTACAGTCCAAATTTCCTCAAAGGGCTTTTTTCTCCGCTCTTTCATCTTATTTAAAAATAACGGATGAACTCAAGGCTCTGACAGCCATGCTCTTTGAGATGGTCATGGAAATGACTTTGCTAATATGAAAATATGTAGGAGTGTTTTAAGTAGTCAACTCAAAGTCATATGTTGTACCCCATATTTTGTTTAATTATTAATCTACTTGTCAAAGATTATTGTAAAGTAGGCTCAGAGAGTTTTAGAAGTAGAGCTCTGTGTGCTGATTCTCTCCATAAAATCTTCTCTAAAACTTGAATAAGTTAAAAATACTGTTCTTCATAATCTCCAAAAACAGTTACAGACATTTAGGATTTTAATCTGTGGACTTTGGTGGTCATGAAAAAAACAAAACATTTTTGTTTCTGTGTTGATTTGGCCATGTGTTTTAGATCATCATCTTTTAAAAAGACTACATGGTCATGTGTTTTTAGTTTTTTGGCAGAGGCCACCAGATTTGGATTTTGAAATATCCTCCAACGTGGTCCTCTGGAGCTTTGGAAGAGAAACAGGCCCACAGCAGCACAGATCCTCCAATATACTTAACATGTGGTCAGTGATTAACACATATGTAAGTCTTACACTAGTCCTACCTGGGTTTTAGTTGCAAAAAAGCGTATTCTGACCAAAGCAGACTGTTCCAGTTAAAGTCCCAGTAGAGTTTGGACAGCTCCATGTATTTCCTTTTAAAGGAGAACTCTATCAGCCAGCCTGACCACATAGTCTCAAAGTGATCTTCGGACCTACATTATATACTTTGACCACCACATCAAGTAATGGCTACTCCAAATAATTTATTTCCTCAGCTATTAGGCTGCTGGTTATGGCCACACCTTAATATAACACAAAGATAAGAGTAAATACACAAAGCAGTTTTTAAAGGATTTCATTTATTGAGGGAATAAAGCTACTTAAGCCAACATGTCACTATGTAAAAAAATAACACCTTCCATTTAAATCAAGAATTAACTTTAAATAACCAATTTTTTTAGACACCTGGGTTTATTATATTATAACTCAGAGCAACGTCTGAAGCACTTCAGGCCTCCCTTGCCACAGTGAAGGTGTGTTCCTGACTCAGCAATAACAATGAGACATGACAAAATGGCATCCACAGGAGAGTTACAAGGTGGGAACTGATGCTGACCAAAAAGTGCAAACAATAAATCACACATAGCATTTCAGAAAAAATTATATAATAATGAAAGTCAAGCATGGCGGAGGCAGGGTGATGGTCTAACACTGCTTTGGTAATTCAAGACCTGGGCGACTTGCTTTAACTGATGGAACCATGAATGCTGCTCTCTACAAGAAAATCTTGAAGGAGAATGTCCAGTCATCAGTATGTGACCTAAGGCTCAAGCTGCTTGGCTTATGCTGCGGGACAATGATCCGAAGCACACCAGCAAGTCCAACTCTGATTGGCAAAAAAAAAAAATGAAGGTATTGGACTGGCCTAGTCAAAGCCCAGACTTATATCTAATTCAGAATTACCTCAAGCATGCTTCATGGTTGAGGTCATGTGACTGATAAAGTCTCCACAGAGAAACAGACCAAATTTCTTCAGTTATATAAATTTCTAATTGTCAGTTATCACAAATGCCTGACAGCTGTTGTTCCTGTGAAGGGTGGCACGACAAGTTATTATGATTGAATATTTTTTGTCTCTTAATAAATGACATCATCATGCAAAAACAGTTTTTTGTACTTACTAAGGTTAATTTTTGTCTGAGATAAACGTTTTTTTTTGTCACATTTAAGTGTGACAAAAAAGTAAAAAAAAAAAAAAAAAATCTGAAAGGTTTTAAGTACTTTTGTAGTTGATTATTTCAGGTTGTTTTTTCTGTTATTTACTGTTTGGTTTTGGCTTGAGGATGCATATTAGAGGTGAATAGACTGGAAGGCTATAAATTAACTGCCTATTGTGAAATGGTCTGAATCTGACCGTATGCCAGATAAAAGCTTTTTCTTGGCATACAGTCAGATAGCATCTAATGGTTGTTATCGAGACTTAGTGACCCCTCCTTTAAGATCTCCTTACTCTGCATTGTGACCAGATTAATAAGGGCCCTCTTCTCCAGGTATTTTTACACCACAGCTCCAAATAGCATTGACAAAAACATAAACACATGGGTGAAAAAGCTAATTTTCATTGAGGGTGTCGGTTTGACCATGCAAGAGCAGGTTCACCTTGCTCCCTCTTTTACAGAAATACTTTTAGCAGTAGTAAAGTCTTACGAGAAAGCTCTGAAACTAACAGCAAGATCTTACTGACAGAAGTATATACAACAAAGTCACTTTTCAGCTGTTGCTCAATTACTCTGATTCTTTCTTAGCTATTATGAGCAGTTTTGGTGAAAACCTTTTCCCAGACAGATGCTACCATTTACCAAGTTTGACTTCAGAGGGTGTTTTTCCTCGACACTCATTCTTGAGAGTGGTGGTCAACCATTCGCCTCAGTGATTTCAATTTTATATTTCCTTAAGGTACTATTTTTACACTCATAAGTTAATGTACCATTTTGGTTGTTAATTGGAGATCTAGGATGAAAAGTTTTTGAAATAGCTAAATCTCAGCTTGAAGGTCTAATCAAGTTGTTTGCCTTAAAATGAATAAATAATTAATAATTATGAGTATGAGTTTAATTACTGTTGGAGTAACATATTTTACTTTTTTAACCTTTGATTTTTTTATAAAAGACTAAGCACCCTGCTGTATTTATAGGTGATTACTGTGAAACATTATATGCTGCCAAACAGTAATCCAATAGTAGTGAGTCCAGAACTTTTAAAATATATTACTATATGGCATTCACGTTTAAAGTACTGTGAATATTTTTTTCTTAATATTTCTTTGTGTTTATTACATTTTCACTTAAGTCATTACATATACACAAATAATCATTTCATTTATTATGTATTCTTTTTATTTATTTTGTTTTGGCATGTTTGGCCCTTGAAACACACTGTGAGCGGTCTCAGTTTGCTGGATTTTCATGCAGATACCCAATACCAACTATTTAAAAATGATGAAGTCATTGCCCCGCCTCTAACCTAACCCTCAACCCGAAGAAAGGCACATGTGGTGTATTACAGTTGCTCTGTTTCATCGCCACATACATAATTGCTCCCACATTTTGGGTCGGTTTGTTTTGCACGGATGAAAACATTTCTCGATATGGTGCTATGTTTGTGAGAAACTTTAAAAACATGATTACTACAAGGATTGTATAAGAACATCTACATTTTTGTTTGGAGAAAAAGATATCTTCAAATTCATTTGTAGCAATCCATCTATTTGCGTAAAAGGAAACCAAAATGGGCTCTCAACCAGGGCCCCGCATGCTCCTAAATCAGACCCAGATTGCCTTTTTTTTCTATACACCTGGTCAAGGTTATGTTACGGAAAATTAAACGTCTAACCTAATTTACATTTTGTCTGTTTTCTTTTTTGTCTTTTACAAGTAGATCATTTAGTTCCTTGGCCTCTTTGTGTAGGAAGCTGCTCAAAGTCATTTTGAAAATGACAGAAATACTCCTAATTGAGGAGATGCAGATTTAATTAATAGATTTTCATAGAAAGTCGCACATCATCATAGTGGAGGTAAATCCTAAATGTGCATGTAGTGCAGTATACACTACAAAAATCTTGTGTCTCTTCTTTTTGTGCACAATTTCACTTTATAGGATCAATATATTTTCAATTAACAGTGACTGATAAGTCTTCATTTGATTCAGTGTTTTGGTTTACTGGAACCAGCAAGAGCAGAGAAGGTAACCAAAGTGGTGTCACAAATAAACTGTTTATTTTTGCTTACCTCAGTATTTGACTCATTAGAATCCAATGGGTGTGTTTTTTTCTACGGTGTATATTCAATAAATTTCATCAGAGAAATTATTGAGCTTTTAATATATGTTTTATAAATGTTATACTTAAGCCAGACGTGTCATTTTTGATCCTTGTATGCCTCTTCCGCTCTAACAAAGTTAGTACTTTCCTCAAACCTGCTGTATTTATGCAAAAATGTTGCTAAACGTATTTTACACATTCTACATAAAAAAATACAAAAGGAATGGAAAAAATAGTGCTGTTTTTTTATGATAATTACATGTCTGCAAAAGCCTTATGTATTAATTAGGATACACAAAAAAAGGTGCGAAAACCCGGTAAGGTTAAAACACTCAATAAACAGCTTAATTTTTAAAGTTCAGGTTGTCTTGACAATTTTTTCATGATTCAGGCTGATATTAACTCCTAATGAACCATAGAATGCCTTAATGCATTAAATATAACATTAAAAAACATTTTTTAAACCAATTCATCTAAGAGAAGACAGTCAACATGGGTATTTAGGTTATTCTCTCTTTTAAAATTAATTCATTTTTTTCCACGGCAAACCAACAAAATTGAATTGAATTTCTATGTCTTCCTTTGCTCGATGTCAAATGATTTATTGGTTGCCTGGATAGCATTCATTAGCTTGGCAGCAAATTTCATTTAGACTAAATCCCTTCCTTTTCCGCCTCCTGTTGTCTGCCTCGTTCTGGCTGCTCGTAGTGCCTTTAATTTTCAGACCTTTGCCAGCCAGCATAGCAGAAAGCTGTACTGATGTGTTAGTAGAGTCACACTAGTCCAACTCAAAAAGCAAAATATTCAATTTATTTTCTTAGCAGGTCACATTGGTGCTTGGTTTTGCTGACACTGACACTTTGTGGCAGAAGCTCATCCACCTCTTCAGTCTGATGCAGTGATGTCATTTTACATTTCTGAGTACATGCTTTTTGAACATGCATTCGTTGACATCTGTTAATGTGTTTGATGTTACCGACTTCCAAAATAAACCTAATTTAAGTCTGTGTGTGTGTGAGAGAGAGTGTCTGTGTATCTCTTAGTGGGTGGTAACAGTTAAACTCTTCCATTTGGTGGGATTACTTCTCCACTCATTCCTGTGGGAGCCGCCGTCAGCCCGTCATCTTTAAGCAGAATGCCATGCCTTCTGATGCTTTAATCCCTTCTCCCTTCTCCTCCCCTCCTTTTTCCACACTCAACCTCTTAACCTCATCTCCCCATTTTCTCCTCCCTCTCCCTCTTCTCACTGTGGCTCTCAACTTTTAGCTGAAGTAGCTGAAGTCAGCGCATGCAGAGGTGGATGTGTGAAAAGCTTAAATGTCACAGTTCGATGTCAAGACGCTGCTGCTCTTGGGCATTTTGGAAGAAACTATCAGCTCCCTATACAGTGCTTTATAGACATATTCATACCCCTTGAACTTTCTTAAATTTTGTCACATCACAACCACTAACATCAGTGTATTTTATTGGGATTTTATATGATAGATCAACTCAAAGGAGCATATATTTGTGAAATAGAAGTAAAATTAAAATTAAGTGCACAACATTATTGAAGAGTGGCAGTAACAAAGCCATAAGAAGTCCCATTTATAGTTTGCCTAAACCAACAGGGATAGACTGTTTTTTGACGTCCTCCTTAGTGGAAAATGCTATTCGTCACGTAACACAACCGAACATCACCTTGAACATATCATACCATCGGGAAAACATGGTGGGGGAATAACATGCTGTGGGAATGGTTTTCTTCAGCAGGGAATGGGAAACTGGTCATAGTTTAGGGGAATATTTATTAGGGAGACACAATTTATTAGGGAATGCAAAAGACTTATGACTAGGGCAGAAGTTCATTCTCCTGTAGGACGACTCTGAAATACACCACCAGAGCTACAATGAAAATGGTGGATCACAGCATATTAATGTGTTAGAGTGGCCTAGTCAAAATCGAGCCCTTTTTCCAAAAATCTGTACCAAAACCTTCAAAATTGGTGTTCACAGACACTCCCCATTCAATCCCACTGTGCTTGACCTATTTTGCAAAAGAATTGCTCAACAATTCATTCTCTAGATGGGCAAAGCTGGTAGAGACATACTCCGGAAGACTAGCAGCTGTAACTACACAATATGAAAAAAAACATATTATTTAGAATACCAATAATAGCTGTAGCACTTAGTTTTACTGTCTGCATCCATCAGCCCTAAAGGGGTGTTCTAATGGGGCTAGATGATTCAGATCTGAGATGGCTGTGGGTCACAGATGAAACAAAGAAATTAAATCCAGCAGACAGATAAAAGATCCAGTTCTGTCACTGCTGCTTGACCTAGAAACAACGCATACATGAAGATTTTCTAAATTAGGAGTGGAATTTGTCTGGCTATATTTTGTGTTAAGGGAGTAGAGAAGAAAGTGAAATGAATGTTCTCAAAATTCTGCTGTTTAGAACCTATAGAGATGCTGGTGGTTCTGGTAGCCACACTTATTCACTGGACTGGTTTCAATCCAGTACTGTTAAACATACCCACAACTAGTGGGTTCTCTTCCAAAAGAGCTCCCTTCTCATAGATATAAGAGATGATCTTTTCCAAGCTGTTCTGATGCTTGAACCTGACAATTTACAGAAAAACTACACAAAACTGAACGTTTAAAAAGAACGTCCTATGGTTCAATGGCCTGTCAGATGAATCCTTGCATCTAAGCACACAGAGACCTTCTGTTCTGCTCTTGTGGACTTCTTCTTCTTTTGTCTGTGATGATGGAGATTGCTGCAGTGTTCTGCAAGAAAGGTTTGAGCATTTGCATGTTTTCTAAAGATAAAACCCTGATGACTGGATTTTATGTTCCTCATATTGGTTTAGTATGTTTGCTCTCATGAATAACAAGAATTACTGAAGTACAAAAGTGTGTGTGTGTGTGTGTGTGTGTTTGCGGCTCTGTGAGCATTGAAATAGGTCATCTAGTCAATGCTCGTGAGTTTGTGACAGGGTCGGGAGGTTACACGGCGTGTGCAGCTGTCTGCTTGCTGCTAAATTCCTGTCCGTCTCCCACTCTTCCTCTTCCTACGCTGTTCCCCTCTCACACAATCGAACACGTTTTATTTCTGTGGCTGCCTTCCATTGTTCTCTATCTTTAAAAACGGGATTCAGAGAATAAGAGAGCTGAGGTAGATTCACATGAAAACAAAAGAGACATATACATGTGTTCCCACCCCTCCCATGATGTTCATGCATCCCAGATTATCATCACTAAACACTGCACCCTAAATATTACCGCTCCCTCTTTATACTGAGAAGGATTACGACTAAAGAGAGTTACAACACGCATTTACCCCTCTAACCTATATGGCACCAACATGCATGCAGCTTATGTGCATCCCTTCAGTAATCATTGTATAAAAATCCTTATTTTAATGGGTCTTGATGGAATGATTACTAAAATGTATGCTGTGCTATGAATGATTAATTGTAACTTCATTGAGTTGTTTAACTGGCTAATAGTGTTGTCAATATATGACTGAATAATCATTAGTGATTAGTGTAAATGTGTAAACTGTCTGTGCTTAAAACAGTTCATTAACTTACCAAGGAAATAGGGTATTTTCCACCAACTGCGTTTGAAACTTTGAAAAAATGTTTGATTGTAAAATCGTTCAGTGAACAGTGTCTTAGATAGTCTGCACACTGTACAGATTTGATTAACAAAAATGTGTACAACGTTGGGATAAAAATAATGTTTAAAAAGGTATGAAGGCATAGAAATGTCTCCAAAATCTCAACCTCTCTTCATTTTCTTTTGCTAATCTGAAAACGTCACATTGGTAACAGGTTCGGACGTTGGTGATTTTTTAAAATAGGCTGCATTTTGATATGGGGAGTTGCTCAAGGCGGCATTAGAAAGAGAAGCACACAAGCACAAGATAAAGAAATCATAATTATATGCCAGCTGTGCCGTAAACATGTTTGATATTGCTTTTAATCAATCAATGTGGAATTGGCACCTCCTGTTTGCAGCTGAGAATAGTGAGACTGTTTCACATGTTTGGTGTGAGACTTCACTGAGTTTTATTCCCACCCCTTCATTTTGATGATTCCCTGCATTGTGATTGGTTGAGGGTGGCAGAATGAGCGGCTTGTCCAGGGCACCATTCAAGCAAGAACCACCAGGACTGGAACCCAGACATTCCTCTCACCAATGAAACTCAGCTAATTCTCTGAGATTCCAAGATATTCCCGGGCCAGAGAGAACATACACTCACTGGCCACTTTATTAGGTACACCTGTCCAACTGCTCGTTAACGCAAATTTCTAATCAGCCAATCACATAGCAGCAACTCATTGCATTTAGGCATGTAGACATGGTCAAGACGATCTGCTGCAGTTCAAACCGAGCATCAGAATGGGGAAGAAAGGTGATTTAATGACTTTGAACATGGCATGGTTGTTGGTGCTAGATGGGCTGGTCTGAGTATTTCAGAAACTGCTGATCTCCTGGGATTTTCACGCACTACCATCTCTAGGGTTTACAGAGAATGGTCCAAAAAAGAGAAAATATCCAGTGAGCGGCAGTTCTGTGGGCGCAAATGCCTTGTTGATGCCAGAGGTCAGAGGAGAATGGCCAGACTGGTTTGAGCTGATAGAAAGGCAACAGTAACTCAAATAACCACTCGTTACAACCAAGGCATGCAGAAGAGCATCTCTGAACGCACAACACATCGAACCTTGAGGCGGATGGGCTGCAGCAGCAGAAAACCACACCGGGTGCCACTCCTGCCTTATTTCAACGGTTCAGGCTGGTGGTGGTGGTATAATGGTGTGGGGGATATTTTCTTGGCGCACTTTAGTACCAACTGACAATCATGTCAACGCCACAGCCTACCTGAGTATTGTTGCTGACCATGTCCACCCCTTTATGACCACAGTGCACCCATCTTCTGATGGTTACTTCCAGCAGGATAACACGCCATGTCATAAAGCACAAATCATCTCAGACTGGTTTCTTGAACATGACAATGAGTTCACTGTACTCAAAAAAAAGGCCCCTCCACGGGTACCAGATCTAAAAACCCCAAAAAAGGGAAAAACCTTTGGGATTGGGGGGGAAAACGGGGAGATTCCCAATCTGGATTTTAAAAAGCTGCCCCAAATTTTTGCAGAAATTCTTTTGTGTTTGTTTATCAGGGCCCAGTAGGGGAACCAAAAAATTCTCTGGGAATTTTTTCCGGGACCCGGGGGTTGGGAATCTAGGGCCACAAAAGGGATTAACAGTTTTTGGGAAGGCCAAAAGGGGGGTTTCCAAAAACCCCGGGTTATTTAAAAGGTGTCCTAAAAAAAGTGGGGGGGTGTGTAAAATCTCTTGGGGCTCTTTTCCCAGCGGGGCCCAAAATGGGAAAAAAATTTTTGGAAAAAAGGGGGGGCCCCTTAAAAAAAACCCCAACTTTTATTTAAATCCCTAAAAAAAGCCTTTAAAAATGCGGGTTTTGGAAAAAAAATTTTTTTCTTTTTTTTCTTTTATTCCAGTCATCTTAAAAAAAATTTTTCCTTTGGGGAAAAAAATTTGGGGGGCCCGAAAAAGTTTAAAAAGGAAAGGGGTTTTCTAAATTCTTTTTTTTTTACTTTTTTTCAAGGGGACCAAGATTTTTAAGTCCCCTCAAAAAAAAACCGGCAAAAAAAAATTCAAAAAAAAAAAAAAATTAAATCCAATTTTTTTTGTGGGGGGACGGGGAAAATTTTTGATTTTTTTTTTTTTCTTTTTTTGGGCCCAAAACTGTCAGCGTTTTAAAGCAGTCCCCCTTTTTTTTCCCCTTTCATTTTTTTGGTGTTTTTCTTTTTTTGGGGGCTAAAAAATCAAAAAAAAAAAAAGTGTTTTTAAACCCAACTTGTTTTCCCCAATTTTTTGGGTTTGGGGCCCAAAAAATTTTTGGGTTGGGGGTTTTTGGTTTTATTGACCTTTACGGGCCGCCATTTTTTTTTAAAAAGGGGCTTTTTAAAATTTTTTTTAAATGGGGGACAATGTTTTGGGTTTTGGGGCCTTTTCCCCAAAAAATTCTTATAGAAGTTAAACAAAAAAAAAATAAAACTTTAAATTAATCCCAAATTTAATTTTAAAAAAATTCGTAAAAAATTAAAAAACCCCCAAAAAATTGTGGAAAAAAAACAAAATTTAAACCCACAATGAAAAAGGGGCTTTACAAAAAAAAACCCTCAAAAAAGCTTATTGAAAAACCCGGTTTAACATAAGTTTAAATTTTTTCTTTTCCCCTTTCTTTTGTTCAAAATTCACTAAAAAATTACTTTCCCTTTTTTGAAATTTTTGGGGAAAATCCCCAGAAAAAAAGGTTTAACCATGGTTTGTTTGGAAAGTTTTAAATTAAAATTTCCCAAAATTAAATTTAAAAAATTTAAAAGTAAGTAAGTTTTTAAGGGGAAAAAACCAGGGGAGGGGTTTTTTGGGGGGGAAAAACCTCGGGCCCCTTTCCAAAAAACCCCATAGGGAAAGGAAAAAAATTTTGGGGACGTTCCAAAAAAAAGGATGTACCCCAAAATTTCTAAAACCCCCCTTGGGGAAGGGGGGCCAAAAACCCACTTTGCTAAAAACCATAAATAGGGGGCAATTTTTTTAAAAAAACAACATGGGAATTGCCCAAAGCTATCCACATTTTTTCAAAAAAAAGGCGTCCCAGGGCCCCCAAATACGAAAAAAACCCTTGGAAAGATTTGCCTTTAAAAGCTAGTAAAGAGAGGTTAGTTTTTTTCAGGGGGAGACCAAATTTGTCCCCAAGTATGGGCGGGAAATTACCTCTCAAAAAGGGGGGGGACAAAAGGGCCTTTTTATTTTAAAATTTAGGAAAAAAAAAAAAGATAGAATTACTTTTTTGAAAAATTGGAAAACCTTTTGGGGAAAAAAGGAAACCCGGGGGGCCCCTTGGTCTTTGCTTAAAAAAAAAAAAAATTAAAAAAAAATTTCCCCCCTTGGCCAAAAATGCCAAAATCAAAAACCGTTTTTGGCGGGGGGGAAAAAAAAAAATTTTGGCCCAAGGGGAGAGGTAAATTGGGGTGCTGGGGGCCGGGAGGGGCCCGGGGCCCCCCCAAAATCCCCCGGAACCCTAAAAAAAAAAAACCCCAAACAAGAGGGTTTTTTGGGGGGGGGACGGGGATTCCAGCCAAAGAGTAAAGGGAAAAAAAGGGGAAAAACAATTCCCAAAGGCATCTGGGGGGAAAACTCCTTTTCGGGGACTTTTGGCAAAAAAATTTCGGGTTGACTACCCTTGAAGCTCATAAAAACAAAAATGCCAAAAAATTTGTGGGGAAAGCATTTAATTTAAAAAAGAAAAAGGGGCTTTTTTGAAAAAAACCTAAATATTAAACAATTTTTTTCAGTTTTTTCACACTTGGTGTTTCAGTATAAAATTTTTCCCCCATTTTGTTGTTTCCCTATTTTTTTGGAATCTCCTTCAGTTTTAAAAAGTTTAACAATTTTTTCTTTAGCCCGGGAAAAAAAAGGGCCCAAACTTTTTGGGAATAAGGAAAGGTTTTTTGGAAAAAAAAATTTTTTGGTCTGAAAACGGGATATATCCCATTTAAAATGTATTTTAAAATCTTTTTTCATTATTTTCTTTTTAACCGCTTATTCCAAAAAAGGGGGTTCAGGGGGGAAGGCTGGGGGGCCTTCTCTGAAAGAAAGTTTTTACAGGGGGGAAGGGGGCGGGGGGCCCCCCTTTTGGAAACAGGGTCCCCGGGGGGTTCCTTTCACAGGCCAAAAAAGGGGGACTTTACGGGGAACCAAAACCAACCCCCCAAACAACTCTTTCACACCTAAGGGCAATTTGGGGGGACGGGGCCCCCCCAATTTCCCTAAAAATTTCATTTTTTTTTGAACTGGGCCTGTTGGGGGAAAAAACCCGGAAGGGCCCGGAAGAAAAAAAAAACCCCCAGGGCCCAGCCGGGGGGAAAAAAAAAACTGAAAAAAACCCCCCCAAGCCGGGAAGTCAAAAAACCTGGGAAAAAAAACCTTTTTTCCCTTGAAAGGGGGAAAAAAACAGTGCAAACCAAAACTGGCAGGCACCCCAGGGAAAGAATAAAAAAAATTTTAATATTATATCAAATTAAAAAAATAAAAAATTATTTTTAAAAACCGACTCTTTTGTCCGGGTTTTTAATGCCATCGAAAATTCCGGCTTAAAATTTGTGCACGGAAAAGGGGAGGGGGGCCAAATTAATTAGTTACCCCTTTTTAAGGAATTTGGGGATTGTTTTGGGCTAAAAAATTTCCCTTGGTTTGGGGGGCCTATTTCTTGTTTTTTTAAAAACGGGGGGGGCTGAGGTTTTTTAAAGGGGCCTGATATCACTTATCCCCCCCTTGGGAAAGTTTGTCCCCTTCCCAATGGAGCAGTTGTATGGTTTTTATTTTTCTTTAAATTTAAATTTTTTTTCTTTCCATGTTTTTTTTTAAAAGTTTAAAAATTAAGTTTTGGTGAAACTTTAACTAGGGGAAAAACTGTGCATTGGGGGGGGGGTGGGGCATTCCCTTTGCTAAGGGGAAAAAATGTAATAGGGGTTAAAAACAAGTATTAAAGGCTGAATGATGGGGAAGGCCCAGGGGGGATGGGTTTTGGCCAAAAACTTTGGCAAAATTTGTGACTAAGAAAAAAAAAGGTACCAGGGGGGAAAAAAACAAAGGGGCGGTTTTTAATTTTTTTAACCCCCTTGGGGAAAGGGGCCCCTTTACAAATTCATTTTAAAGCTTGAGTCCCCCATGCCCCTGTTTGGAAAAGGATTTGATAAAAAATCGGGGGCATGATGGTTTGTTTTTTGCCTAGGGGAAAGGGGGATTTTGGGACTTTCCTGTCATTTTCTCGTAAAAAAATTACTTTATTTTTTAAATTTAAATTTTCCAAATATAAAATATGTCCGGGGCAAAAAGGAGATGGGGGCGGGAAAAGGCAAAAAAAATTGGGAAGGAATTTATTTTTTTTCCATCAACTTAAAACCAAAACCCCACCCATACGCAGACATTCTGAGATAAAGAATAATACGATATTAAAGGTGGAGTCTATTATACTAAAAGGTCAGCTCAAGTGTGCTGGAACTGCAAGCGAAGGAGAAAAAAGAAGTCAGATTTGAACAGAAAACCGAGCTGGTGGGTTGGTTTAATTTTGTTTGCTGCATGCAGTTCTCACTGCTCAAACACCGAGTTTGTTCACTTTGCAGAAGCAACCTTTCATATTACAAAAACTGACTGAAATGGGCAAACAAAGAGAAACCCCAACATGCTGATGTTTCTTTAGCCTTTATTACAGTTACATAACGTCCTCCTACTGCAGCTGTTGTTAATACCTCCTCTGTTTCTGTTTGTTTCATCATGCTGTAACATCTGTCATTAAACTATAAATTAATTATTTCCCACTCCAATATATTACTGCATTGCAGGCCAACGATGCCTTGTTTGGGTAGAGGAGTGGGAACAAGCTGATGTTCATCATCCTGGCTGACCTTGCTCCTGTTTCAGTCAGATCACATTAGAACACAGGCTTCTTCATTGGATACTGTTTACTCCTCGATCCATGCTTCTTAAACTGTGGTACAAGCACCACTGGAGGTAATTGGGCTCGCTTAAGTGGTACTCAGAAGTACTTTTGCTATGCAATATGTTCAAGGTGAGTTGACAAACTGGTGACCTTTTGAGGGTGTAGCACGCTAGTAAATAGTGAGCTAAGCAGAGGGTCATTTTAGATTTTATATAACTACCCCAAGAAATGATCCCGTCACACATTTGATGAAGAGATTCTGTATATTTGCAAATACAGGAAGTGTTTTCATAGAAAATGTCATCTATTTCTCATACTTGTTTATGATAATAAACGAAACAAAACAACAAATAGACCAAGAAAGGAAACAAAATGAGATGATTTTTATATTTGGGTTTACGGATTTTTCAGATCCCTTTTTTTTTAAAAATTAGGTACTTGTTTATTCATTAAGAATTTTTGGTAAATTATTACTGAAAAGTTCAAATAAAATTTCACAATGAAAACATTTTTTCTTTAAAAAAAACCTAATTTTTATGTCCCATGAGTACTTGCAACTTGATGACTGTGGCCCTGGTCACAAAAAGGTTCTAGCTGGACAGCAACATCAATTCTTTCAGCCCCAGAAAACCACCTCAGCAGAGGAAGCTGAATGCCTTATTGTGACCCGGATCTTGCTGTGCCACCTATTAGTAAAACGGACTGAGTCTCTGGGTCTGAACTTCTCCCACTTTTCCACGTTATGACATCATTCTAATTAGCAATCCAATCCATCCATCCATCCATCCATCCATCCATCCATCCATCCATCCATCCATCCATCCATCCATCCATCCATCCACAAGGCAACACAAAAAGACACAGGACAGACAACTCTGCAGGCACACACTCAGGGCAATTTAGAGAGACCCTTTCACATAAACTGTAGGACGACCTGGAGAGAACCCACCAATGCACTGGGAGAACGTGTAAACTCCAAGTTTCTAAGCATCTTTCTGCTAATGTCTGCCAACTTTAGACTTTATAATTTAAACAGTGAGGTGGATAATACAGTTAGACATCCACATATCATGCAGTCTTCTAGGATATTTTTGTATGACATAGGAAAACAAACTGAAAACATCCTGTTGTACTATTTTTGCTGCTTGATGAAGCGATATTCATTAAGGTGGTGCTTCTAATAAAAAAGTTTATCCACTGTCTTAGATAACAGAAAGAAAACGGAGGACAGAGAATAGAAGAGGGATGACTGTGCAGAGAATGAGGTCTTATGGGCTGACAGGTGCAAGATGTCAGACAGACAGGTAGCATGTGTGAAAGCAGATATACAGTTCACACAATCTTTGCACAAAAGAACTGAGGTAGGAAAGGGTTACCTGCTGCCTTTTTTGTCTAAGCAGGGTGCTGAAATATCATTGGGTGCCAGAAGGTAAAAACATGCAAATACATTTCTCTCTGTACGCCAGAGTACATGTGTTGTACAATAGCGACTTTGAGCTACTATCTTCCCCTCTTTTCTCCGTGGAGGCTGTGTCAGGTTGCTTTTGTTGTGTGGATTTGTGACAGTTTCTTCCCTTTTTCTTGACATGTTTGCCTCCAAAAATGTTGAACACCAAAACATTTTCAACTTCAGCAGAGTACAGCAGACATTTAAATCAGAGCTCATCAGCCTCTTACGTAAGATGACATTTCTAAAAGCTAAACATTTTAGTTAAGGAAATAATGCTTTTGTCAAAAGATGAAGAAATAACTTGAAGAGAAACTTATATTGCTATTTATATATTTTTTTCTTATCCATTAATTATTTTTACTTGCAGTCTTACTCCTTAGTCCAAATATGTGGAGAATCCAGTAGATGGCTGGCAAATGTAGAACATAACCAGCATTTGTTGGACATTCCTGCATCTCTAGCGTTGCTGTCAGCCTCTTGCCAGCCTCCCTGTTCAGCTTCAGTCGTGTCATTTCATCAGCTTTGGAGAAATGTCTAGTATTTGTAATGCACTTGTTAGTTCCATATTTCTTCCAATTATTGGTAAACATCTTTACTGTGGCATGGTTTATACATCAGGCTGTAGATTTTTTTTACCCTTTTAATTTTTGCAATGAGATTATTTTCATCCTTTATAACCTCTGTGAAGTATGGCTTTAGCTAAAGGAAGTGAATAAGCAAAACGTCAGAAAAATCCCCCAATATATCAGCTGAATTTCATCTCAGGTTTTTCACAGGTTTGTGCAGGTGTCAACCCAAGAAGACTAAATGCTGAACTGAATCAACAGGTATTTAAACAAAGTATTAAGGGATTGTGCATATTTGTATTACCTCTAACAAATGTGTTTGCAGTCACTTGAACTGCACAGGATGAGTGCCACATTATATGGGGAAAAAGTTTCAAAATTATTTATCCAATCAAAATTTTTTTACACAAAACCCTGAGATAGTAATAGGGCTGTGTAGTTTTGAGAGCCCCTGTACATGGTTTCAAGTCTTATGTGCAACTGTATTTTTTCTAGAACCACTGTTTTGCTTTTTTTTAGATTTGACAGTTGTTAAATACAATGTGCCTCCATCAAAATACTTAACCACTGAGAAAAAGAAACTGATATGCAACAGTTAAGTATACGTGTACAAAATAATTTATTCATGTGTACGAAATGCAAGCCGGTTAGAATGAAGTGGGCATTATTTAGGGATATGAATGGGTGAATTGCGAGTAAAATGCTTAATTTTTCATACTTTTTATTTGAAAGTCTTCCCACAAAGTGACTAATGGCAGATGCAGAGTATTATAAATAAAGGATCAAACAGAACGGAAAGAGTAAAAGCATCTGCCTGATATACACATCAGCACATTAATAATGTTTAACTTTATTCAGAACAAAATCTTTTTTATGGTTATTCACTACTCATCCATCTCTTAAATCAAACCGCATCTCTATTTCTAGCTATTTTTCCAAGTTACATAAGAAAACGGTTGCCACACACTTACTACTCATCAGGCAGTGTTGCTGTGTTTTTTGCATGTCAGTGCTTGTCTATTGTATCTTTCTTGTCTTTGTTTGTGCACAGAGCTAGAGACCAGAAAGGCAGTAATTAAACAGAGGACTGGGACATCTAAAGGCTTAGAGGCAAAAACCAGGCACACATGCTGACAGTCAAATTGCCAAATCAGGGGAGGTGAGCAAGAAAAGCCAGTAAAGAAGGAAGGAGAGGAGGGCTGTATGAGAGCATGAGAGAGAGAAGAGGGGGAACCAGAGAAAAGAGGGCGGGCCTAGACTTAGGCAGAGCACACACACCCTCCTACTCAGCCTACAGTCTGGTCTAGGCATGCAAGTGGCAGCATGTGGGAGAATGCGCTCCAGTGTGTAGACTGAAACACTACGCCAGAGCCGGAGAGATGTCTCTCTGATGCAGGGATTTCCCTCTTTTCTCCTACTGGCTGTGCTTTGGTAACCACAGGGAATTAAGTGGGACACTCACAGGAAACACGGGAAGGTTAAGTGAAGGTAAGGAGATACTTTCCTTGTTTTAAGGATGCATTGGGAGTTTTGAGAACTGAAACACAGAGACAGAGTTGTGGCGGGGTTTAAGGTAACTTGCTTCAGGCTGCTTCTGTTTAGAAAGTGTATTAGATGTTGATGCTGATAAAAAACAGAACAAGGCAAAGCTATGAGAAAGAATCCTCATGTGGGCATTATATTTTTTTAAGAGTAGGAGCATGCAATACACCATAACATGTAGACGAAAATGTATTCATCTTAGTCATCTACATACATAAACTGTTCTGAAAGATTTGCCCCACACATGTGCTCAGATTGTCATCTTGCATGGGATCATTGTGTGTTTTCTTGGTGTTGATGAAAGGACTTTATCAATCATTAATGCTCCCACCTGAAACCTTTCCTAGTTTCTTACACGAGCCAAGTCAGTGATAACAAAACGCCTTAACAGCCTCGCTGGACTGGCAGCACCTGGCAATCCCAACTGCAAAGCTCAAAGGGCAAACGCAGTACTGAATTCCTTAACTGTGCCTGTAGCTGATTGTTTGCTTCTTTTCATAAGAACTACAGATGTGAAATTATATCTGATAAAGAGCAATTACTCCCAACCCCGGATCAGAATGAAGTATGTGGTGCTTAAAGCGATTATGGCCTGTCAAATGGTTGTTAAAGAGTTTGCTTTGCTTAGATGGTTTAAAGAAGTTTTCAAAACCTTCAGTCATGCAATCACAGGTTCAGAATTCAAAATGACAAAAGCGATAACCTAATAATGGATTTGGGTATATTAAATACAGCAGCTTACTTTAGATTAGAACGGGGGGACTGCTTTGAAAAAGATTTACGAACTGTTTGATGTCTTGATGGGAAAGCTCTAAGCTCCTGAAAACTTTACAGTCAGCAACAGCAAACAAAACAGAATAGAATAAAGCTAAATTAAGGGAACTGGAGATAAATTTCACCATCTCTTACTCAAGTTTGTACCAGAACGGACACTGGGTCAGAGTTTGGCAGAATGTATTCCTCCACATGAGAAGAAACTTATTTATGTGTGATATTCCTTGGTCTTTTGAAAAAAACAAAAATTGCTAAACTGGACCATGTTTTAGGAATAGAACTGAAATTAATAGAGGAAACTTTCAGCTTTCTATTCATTTCGAGACCTTTTGATCGGAGCTGGAATGTAAACTATTTATTCCCTGTCGTGTTTTCTGAGGTGCCTGGTTTAAAATAGTTGGGGCATGCTTATCCAGCAAATATTTAGGATGCAAGGATACTTTTATGCCATTCTAGGCACATGTATACATCAAGTCCCTCAAACTAAAATCTAGAGTAGGTGCAAAAGAATATAAAAACATAAATAACTATAACAATACAGTGGATATATATATATATATCTATATATATATAGATATATATATATATAGATATCTCTCCTCTCTCTCTCTCTCTCTCTCTCTCTCTCTCTCTCACTCTCTTCTCTCTCTCTCTCTCTATATATATATATATATATATATATATATATATATATATATATATATTCCTTTCTGCAACTTACTGCTTCATTTGGTGCCACAAGGAACTTGAATATTGGCAGGATGTTTGGAGCAAGTGATCTGTGAAAGGATTTGTAGTAGTAGATAAAAAAAATGGTGTGTGTATGTCTCTGTGTGTGAGGATATTTTTACACCACTGACAAAGACTTTGCAAAGGCCAGAGGCAGCGAAAAGAGGGGGGAAGCCTGTCTTATCTTTCTCACCGATACGCATCCAGGTTTTTGTTTGTATGTGTGTGTAAGTGTCCATTTACTTGGTGTCTGTTGAGGGCAAATACCTATGTGTGTGGGTGTGTGTGAGAATCAATGCAACCATGTGCTGTGTCTACAGTAAAGTAATAAAGTGTGTGTGTGTGTAAGTGTGAATAGAACTTTGTCAAGTCAGCCTTGTGGGTGCTTTTGTGCTGCTGTTGTGTAGACTGATCTTGTTTTATGTCACCTCTCCTACAATGCATTAGTCTAGAATTTAATTTCTTTTAGTTACCACTGTAAAAACGTTTAAATGGACAATTTAAGATTTTGGAGTGGATGTTCTGTAAAAAGGTTATTAATAGTCAATATTTTACCAACAATATGTAACTTTCTTAGTGTTTTCATGTATCATAAATTCAGCCAAAGGTTGAAGGTAACAGCTAGTTCAAGATGTACCTAGACCCAAAGGGGAGGTGGTGGTGCATCCTCTGCTATCCACATTTATGGATGCCACATTTCAACGTGAAAGATAAAAAAATCGCCATATTCATTATATTGATCATGTGACAAATGTTACCCACCGGGGGTACTTTGGCAACCAATGACTTAAAGTAGTTTTCTTTTCTACTCAAAAACTGAAGTAAAAATGTACATGCAGGGGATCACTTAGAGTTACTTTTGTATCATGGGTCATAATTTGTAATATTAAAATGGTTTGTTTATGGGTTCAAAACGGATGTAGGAAGGGACAAAATGGCAGCATGTTGGTATGTAACAGAAGTACGAATTGGTTTTGGGAAAAGCCATTGATGGTCTTAAGCAACTTACTTTTCACAAAAAAACACGCCTTACTCTACCTCTGATTGCCTCAAATGTTTCCTAATCACTAACACCATTTAAGACAACTCGGAATTAAAAGGCAAACCCACAATTAAATCAAATACGGGATGATTCCCTTTGTTTAAAGGAACGTGTAGCAACCCTGCCTCTATTTGTTGTTTAAAAATCTTAAATACCACAGCAGTGTAAGTAAGTGCTATGCTATTGTTTTTCACAATGCTTTAAAACTTTTTTTAAAAAAGGTGCTCTAAACCAAAACGCTTTTTCCTTTTTGGTTACCCAACCAAATTTCTCTGTACTCTCTAGATTTTTACATCCCCTTTTTTAAGGAAATCCCCTTTTTTTTTTTAATTTCCAGTCTCGCCCCCCCTTAAAATTTTTCCCCATCAGCTTCACCCTCATAGTCCAACTAATTTGGATTTATAGTAGATGAAGGCACAAAGATCTATCTGCTTATGACCTTTCAACGTATATTTACTTTCGACTTTTTAAACTATCCATTTGGGTCTTTTAGGAGGACACGGAAACCCACCAAAAAGACGTTTTTTTTTTAAAAATCACCCACTCTCCCTAAAAAAACCAAAAAAAAACCCCCAAAAAAAATTTTGAAAGAGGTTTTTTTTCGGGAGAAACAATTTTTGTCTTAAATACCCGGTGTCACCCTCCCTTTAAATCTTACAGCAAACAGAAGCAAACTGATGCACACAACCACTAAATGAGTACAGTTTTCTTCTTCATCTTTTGCAGCTAGTCCTACAAATATATAAAGTAATGAAGCTCTACTTTTAGTCTTGTTTATGCAGTGATCTCCAACATGGATTAAACAATACTCTACAAATGAATTCTTATTATCTTTATCACAACCACAACCAAACCAAAATTTCCCTTTCCCCCTTTTTCCCCATAATCCCAAAAATTTCTCCTCTCACCTTGTGGTAAAAACCCACAAAAAAACAGGGATAACACATAAGACTGTTTTTAAATTTCAGTGTGGGAGGAAGATAAAAAGATTTGATGAATTATGAAAAGGGGGGACTCTTCTTCCTTTTTTTTCTTCGCTCTAAAACCCCCCTTCCCCTTTTATTTTCTAAAAGTTTTCCTCAAAAAATTTCCTCGTTCCTTGTGCACAAGCTCTGTGCACTAATTTCTGGTGTTGAGTAAATATGGGGCTTATGGAGTACCCAGTGCAACAGGGCTCTTTAAATGTTTGTATTTACCAATGCGCCTGTCTAATGTGTGTCTCTGTGTGTGTGTGTTCCTTTCTTGCACTCCCCTAGTTCTCTGCTGTTGTCACTGGTAGTCTAGTCGACAGCTGAAGGTGGAGGGAAACAGAACATGTTTTTCTTTCTCTTCTTTGGTTTCATGAAGTTTGTCTGCTGATCCTGTCACTGCAATGCTCAAAAAACTGAGGGAATCCCTCTGCTGTGCAGACTACACGTGAAGACAATAGTTCTCAAGGTTTCTATATCCAAAAGCTTTTTTTTTTGGGTTTTCCAAGCCCCTGACGGGCCCTCTCTCCTAGGTTTCAGTAGTTTAAAAATCATCAGCTATATGCAGGGGTTTTCCACAAAATTTTCATTACAAAATTCCATGTTTTCAAACTCAAAAATTTTTAGAATTTTTTTTTTAGGGAGTTTTTAAACACATTTTACACCTTTTGCCCCATAAAGTTAAAAACTTTAAAAACCCCCCTGAATAAATTGTGGGCTTATTTAAATTTTTGTTTCCACAAATAATGAAGCAACACACTGCTAAAAATTTTTTTTACAAAAATTTTTTTGTTTTGATAGACACCTTTTTCCCCTTTTGGGAAAATTTTGGGGTATTTTCTCTAATTCAAAAAAAATCTATCCTTCCTGAAAATGGGCCCAAAATTTTCCTAGATTAAAAGCAGAAAATTCTTAAAAACAAACATTTAAGTGGATTGTCTGGAATTTTAGACCCAGTTTGAGGACCACAGGTCCAGTTCATCTTGGATTTAAAGTTGTCAAGACACCAACCAGGTAGTGCAAGGCGTCTTTTTTGATTAATGAATATCAGTAAGTCAAAAACCAAAATACTGATGAGTAAAATGTTAAAATCAAAGTCTGATGTTGCAACTAAGAGGTAAGACATGTGTATTCAATATAAATCCATATTTAAACCAACAGCATTTATTAAGTATTACTAGACCTGTGTCCTATCACAGTAGGAAAATCAAGCTTTTTTTATCCTCAATTTTCCTTCTTCCACACTTATCCAGACTTGAAAAATTATGAAAAGCAAGTCCCAGCCTTTCCCAGGCTTTTCAAGACCGTGTGGGAACCCTGTGTGTAGGCAATGAGTGACAAATGGAAATTGTGTCACTTGGTAGGAAATCAATGCAATTCATGTTTATTTCTGTTTAGGTGTAGGCTTCCGTGTGATTGGAAAACTGTGCAGGACAAGACTTGCTAAATGAGTCGTTGAGAACATGTCACACTGACGTTCCAGCTTACAGGTGCCCTGTTTGTAATGTCGCTCATCTGGTTGGACAGGAATGCTCCGGGTTAGAAGCTGGAAACATCAGGTGAAGAACGTTGTGACTTATCATCCGCCTGATGAGGGGGGAAAAAGGGGCTTTGGCAGGTTCATAAGTTAGAGAAGCAGGAGGGGATGCCTGCAATTTAGGAAAGGGTCCATTTGGGGGTGGGGGTGGGGGTCTCAAAGCTGACATGAGCTGGCATCTGTCCTCGTTCATTTCCTTCCTTTTGTCTTTTCTGCGCTTCTGCTGTGATGATTTGGGAGTTTTCTCCTTCCTTCCTTCCTTCCTTTGCTCCCACCCTCATTCTCTCTCTCTCTTATGCTCTCTTTTTCTTTTCATCCGCTTAGTCTGTCATCCTCAATCTGCATTTCCCCTTTTCAGACAGTTTACATCCCGTCACATCTGCGTATTATTTTGTAGGGTTGATTAACCCCATACATCGCTCTGGTCCCAATGATGATGATGAAATGCTTTATACGCAATATTAGAAATTTGCCTTTAATGCCGTAAAGATGAAACAAGTATAAAATATGTGCAACACTACTTGCATGCAGTGTTTACTAGAGATAAGGGATGGGAATTGTTGTATAATTTCTTGTTATTGGAAAAAACATTCAAGATCAGAATTGTGATTTATTGTGATTTTTTATAATCTCCAAAATATTTTTTCACTAATAGTTATATTATATTATAGTATTATATTATGATATTATACTATATCAATATTTTTTAAACTACATACTGTGTGTTATTTAGTGGTACAACTGCACTATTTAATGTAACTTGTGTTCTGAAGAAGTCTTCTGGATAAAAGGTAAGTTTGTGGGGCTCTGATCATAGTGACAGATATATTGCCAAAAAGACTGTGATAAACCTTTTACTGTTGCTTTTATTGCTCCTGCAAAAAATAACACAACATTTTGTTTTATTATTATAATTTTAAGTCATCTGAAGTTAGAACAGTAATTTGTAATGACATCAAAGCTAACCGGGGCTATGTGGTGTGGTGCCCCCCCCATCTATTTTGTATATAGAGATACAGGGGTTGGACAATGAAACTGAAACACCTGTCATTTTAGTGTGGGAGGTTTCATGGCTAAATTGGACCAGCCTGGTAGCCAGTCTTCATTGATTGCACACTGCACCAGTAAGAGCAGAGTGTGAAGGTTCAATTAGCAGGGTAAGAGCACAGGTTTGCTCAAAATATTGAAATGCACACAACATTATGGGTGGCATACCAGAGTTCAAAAGAGGACAAATTGTTGGTGCACGTTTTGCCTGCGCATCTGTGACCAAGACAGCAAGTCTTTGTGATGTATCAAGAGCCACGGTATCCAGGGTAATGTCAACATACCACCAAGAAGGACGAACCACATCCAACAGGATTAACTGTGGACGCAAGAGGAAGCTGTCTGAAAGGGATGTTCGGGTGCTAACCCGGATTGTATCCAAAAAACATAAAACCACGGCTGCCCAAATCACGGCAGAATTAAATGTGCACCTCAACTCTCCTGTTTCCACCAGAACTGTCCGTCGGGAGCTCCACAGGGTCAATATACACGGCTGCTATAGCCAAAACCTTTGTCACTCATGCCAATGCCAAACGTCGGTTTTCAATGGTGCAAGGAGCGCAAATCTTGGGCTGTGGACAATGTGAAACATGTATTGTTCTCTGATGAGTCCACCTTTACTGTTTTCCCCACATCCGGGAGAGTTACGGTGTGGAGAAGCCCCAAAAAAGCGTAACACCCAGACTGTTGCATCCCAGAGTGAGAAATGGTGGTGGATCAGTGATGGTTTGGGCTGCAATATCATGGCATTCCCTTGGCCCAATACTTGTGCTAGATGGGCGCGTCACTGCCAAGGACTACCGAACCATTCTTGAGGTGCCGTGTATCAGGATGACAATGCACCAATACACGCAGCAAAGACTGGAGAAAGATGGTTTGGTGAACATGAAAGTGAAGTTGAACATCTCCCATGACCTGCACAGTCACCAGATCTAAATATTATTGAGCCACTTTGGGGTGTTTTGGAGGAGCGAGTCAGGAAACGTTTTCCTCCACCAGTATCACGTAGTGACCTGGCCACTATCATGCAAGAAGAATGGCTTAAAATCCCTCTGACCACTGTGCAGGACTTGTATATGTCATTCCCAAGACGAATTGACGCTGTATTGGCCGCAAAAGGAGTCCCTACACCATACTAATAAATTATTGTGGTCTAAAACCAGGTGTTTCAGTTTCATTGTCCAACCCCTGTAGATATCTTTATCTATATATATATATATATTATATATATATATTATATATATATATATATACTCACCGGCCACTTTGTTAGGTACACCTGTCCAACTGCTCGTTAACGCAAATTGCTAATCAGCCAATCACATGACAGCAACTCAATGCATTTAAGGCATGTAGACATGGTCAAGACGATCTGCTGCAGTTCAAACCGAGCATCGGAATGGGGAAGATAGGTGATTTAACTGACTTTGAACGTGGCATGGTTGTTGGTGCCAGACGGGCCAGTCTGAGTATTTCAGAAACTGCTGATCTCTTGGGATTTTCACGCACTACCATCTCTAGGGTTTACAGAGAATGGTCCGAAAAAGAGAAAATATCCAGTGAGCGGCAGTTCTGTGGGCGCAAATGCCTTGTTGATGCCAGAGGTCAGAGGAGAATGGCCAGACTGATTCGAGCTGATAGAAAGGCAACAGTAACTCAAATAATCACTTGTTACAACCAAGGCATGCAGAAGAGCATCTCTGAACGGACAACACGTCGAACCTTGAGGCCGATGGACTGCAGCAGCAGAAGACCACACCGGGTGCCACTCTTGTCAGCTAAGAACAGGAAACTGAGGCTACAATTCGCACAGGCTCACCAAAATTGGACAATAGAAGATTGGAAAAACGTTCCCAGGTCTGATGAGTCTCGATTTCTGCTGCGACATTCGGATGGTAGGGTCAGAATTTGGCGTCAACAACATGAAAGCATGGATCCATCCTGCCTTGTATCAACAATTCAACACAGTATCAACGCATCGAACCTTGAGGCGGATGGGCTGCAGCAGCAGAAAACCACACCGGGTGCCACTCCTGCCTTATTTCAACGGTTCAGGCTGGTGGTGGTGGTGTAATGGTGTGGGGGATATTTTCTTTGTACACTTTGGGCTCCTTAGTAGCAATTGAACATCGTGTCAACGCCACAGCCTACCTGAGTATTGTTGCTGACCATGTCCACCTCTTTATGACCACAGTGCACCCATCTTCTGATGGTTACTTCCAGCAGGATAGAGCGCCATGTCATAAAGCACGAATCCTCTCAGACTGGTTTCTTGAACATGACAATGAGTTCACTGTACTCAAATGGCCTCCACTGTCACCAGATCTCAATCCAATAGAGCACCTTTGGGATGTGGTGAAATGGGAGATTCGCCTCATGGATGTGCAGCTGACAAATCTGCAGCATCTGTGTGATGCTATCATGTCAGTATGGACCAAACTCTCTGAGAAATGTTTCCAGTATCTTGTTGAATCTATGCCATGAAGGATTAAGGCAGTTCTGAAGGCAAAAGGGGGTCCAACCCGGTACTAGCAAGGTGTACCTAATAAAGTGGCCGGTGAGTGTATAATCTGCTCTGGGCTCTCTTCCCAGCAGGACACACTTGAAAGTTGGGTTTGACAGAAAAAGGAAACATGCGTGACTAGAAGACGAAGCCTGTGTAAAGGAATTAGTGCAGAGGGGCAAAGCGTGTCTTCTGAAGATTGTGGTTTGTTTGCACTGGGGAGAGATTGCACTCTTTGGATCTCCATTTGCTTTATCTGCCTGCAAATCCTTACACTCCTGACTTTTGGAGTCCATCAAACGTGAAACTGTGAAATTAAGACAAAGCAAACAGGCACCTTAGTCCCTGTCTGCCCTTTTCTCCTTTATACTTACAGTATACAGACTTGCCTGGCAATTCGGTGCACATAGTCACACTTCCTGCTCCTGCTTTTTGACCTGGAAGTGATGCAGTGGGGCATTACAAGGCAGTCTCAAAAGGGTGTATGTGTATATGTGTGTGCAAATATGCCTGTGAATTGCCATGTGTGGATGAAGGCTTGCGGGCAAAGCTGAATGCAATCTTTTGTTCTCTGGATTTTGTTCCTTTGGGGATATAAGAAACCCCACATTGAGTGCTGTTTATAATTTCTATTTGACTGTGTTGCTTTGTTATTGTCCTGCAGTGCAGAAACGATCAATGTGAATGTGTTTACATCTACACGATTGCGGTCATGCAGTCTTTGTCATGCCAGACTCCTCTCACATGTCAAAGAGTCGTGTGGAGCTTGTATACAGGTCACTAATTCACTGAGAGGGTGGGCTCTATTCACTGCAGCCACTCATGGTCCAAATAATAACCCGCAGCTTGAGTCCACTCAAGAGATCAACTCCCAGGAAATGGACCCCCTGACCTAGATCCAACCACTTCTACTAAAGGGACACAACATAAATGACATATATTGACACCTTGTCTGGATTCTCCCTAGGCTGCCACGGGAAGAACCTTTTACATTAATCCAGTGATGGTTTAAATGGGTGTTTGTGTCCTTTACAAAACTACCTGATTTGGTGGTACAACATATTTAATGTATGCTTGTTTAATAAGCAGACAGATTATGTACAGCTGATGTTCTTTTTTTGTTTGATTTAAATTATAATATATCCCATCCTACATAAAAACATGGCTGTCTTTATAAATGTGGGATGGGTTCGAGAGATTATTTAAAGAAAATTAATTTATTCTCCATAAAGCCGTTTAAATCTTTGGTCTTTCCTGGTCTTTCTCTGGGATCTTGTAGGTAAAAAAGTAGGACCAGTATGGGAGGTGTTGTTTTTTAAGATTTGAAAGTGCAATTTTGCTAACTCTCAGTATACTTATATCAGTATCAGTAACCTTTCCAGCCCTAATACATACAATTTCACCAAAGACAACATTGTCGGATTGTACATTTTCTGTGCTAGATTTTCAATACCTCTTTGCAATAAAACTCAGTTTATAACTGACCAGTAAATATTTAAGAAATTTGTTGAATCAGTGTTTAATTCTGCACCACTGTTAAAAATAGCAGCTGTATGTCTGCTAAATATTATTTATTAAGTGCGAGCAGCTTAATTCATAACAGGGTTCTCAACCATTTATGTTCTTTATAGGGTTAATCTTACTGGGAAGCAGTGCTATTTACAACCAGTTTCCATTAAAGCCAAGTTATTGGTCATTGTACAGAACATCAGTGTTGATAATATAAAGTTTTTTGTTTTCTTGCCACAAAGATTGCCATATAAGAGGAAACAGAACGTTTTGGACAAAAACAGAATATAGCAAAAAAATATTGTCTGATTGACTGAATAATAAGTTGAAATACACAAGAGCTTCTGCAAGAATTTTAAAAAGTTTTTATTTAATTCTATAGGTTGAAGTTCTGGTTGTGGGCTGTGTGACATAATGACTAGGGTGGATTAATAAAGAACATCAGTTTCACAGTCTGGGCGTAGGTCCTCTTTCATTCTCTGAATTTGTCACACCCTAATGCATGAGGACATTTCTTTGTTTTTATATGTGATGCAAAAATTAAGAGCGAGAAGAAGGGCAGGTCTGATGTGGAACGTGATGCAAATTGTCACTGACTGAGACTCCTTTTTTTTCACACTTTTAACATTAGGACAGCTGTTTTTCTGTCTGTAGTTTGAGTGTTTTTTGTTAAAAAGGCCGGAACGTCCTGTATTGTCTAGTCATCCATTTGTGAGCCTTAAACGCTGAGAAACAGCTGATGTATATTTGTCACATTCTCGCTGAACGTTTCTTTCCCCCATCGCTCCCTGCAGGACGTTGTCTTGTCTCTCTTTATAAGGGGGCACTCTGTTTGCAATTGCTGTTGTTGACTCAGCTGCATGGAGAAAACTTCCCCTTTCCTTATCCCGGTGTTCCCCTCCCCCACTTCCCCTCTGGAGCTTCTCTGTGCCCATTTCTCTGCTGTTAACATGTTTCACAAGCTCACCAGCACCTTTTGTCAGATTAATTCACTGATGGCTTATTTTCCCTCTGTAACTCCTAATCTGTCATTTTCTCTTCCTTCCACAAAGCCTCTCACTTGCCTCTTGACGATTGGGGATTTTCATGCCTCACTGGTAATCCTAATTAAGAAAGTGGTGGTTTACCTATTATTAACTTCCATTGCATGGCTCCAGGAGTGCATTCAAAATAGGAATACACTAATACTCACATATTGCAGTATAGTAGTGTTCATGATAATAATTCATCGAACTATCTTTGGTCCACTATGTTTGGAAAACCAGACAAAGTTGCTGTCATTTAAAATAACTCAGGGTATGTTTAGAACCTTGATTTATACCAATATTTTTAACAGATTATATCAGTTTTGTGGTGCAGTTTTGTTCTGAGTTGTGCCACTTTTAGTATATAAGTTTAAGACTGATTTACTTTAAATAACGTTCAATTTAGATCAGTGTAAGTTACTACTCTAATTAAACAGACCTTGTTTTTTCCACAAAAACAACATCAGAAGATCAAAAGATTACAAGCAGAAAACATTTTATTTTGTAATTATAACATTTTGTAAGGTCATGAGTAGCTACACTATGTGAGCAGAAGCCCCCTTCCTTGTGGAACTACTTCTAAAAACTGTATACACAAGTCCAGATCTGATTCTTTGCTTGTTGGTTTCCTTTTACATATAAAAGGCACACATGAGGCTGTTTTCACAATACTCCAAAATAGAAATACTGCCTGATTTACGCAACAGGTGGTGCTTGAATTGGGTATCAAAGAAGTAGGACATGATCCAAAACTCTGCTGTGGTTGTGCAGCTGATTTGTAATTTTCTACTAACTAATTAAACTAATTTGTTAACTCACTTGTACAGTATATAATGTTTACAATTGGTATAAAGCATTCACTATGTATTGCTGGCAGAAATGTATAGATTTATTTTTTTGGAACAAGATCTGAGGAGCCAAACAAATCAAAACCATTTCATGTCAGAGGTAGAATTGACTAAACTCTGCACAAAATAAGGCAACAACAGTCATATAAAGTATCAAAAACACACAAAAGGGTGATGTATAATAGTAATATGTGGGGACATACATCCCACTTGGTAAAGTATAAAAATGCAAGGTAGTGAACTGAGGGAAATTAAAGCCTAAACAGGAGTCAAATGGGTCAAACAACTACATTGCATTTTATTTCTTCAAATTTGCTAGTTTTATGCCTGTTAGAACAGTTTTATAAGTAATTAGCTTGTAGCTAGTCATTGTAGCTCCTAAACTTGATTAATGACAACAAACTGATAGGAAGCAGTTCAGGATAGTTTGTGTTGTACAATAAAGTATGGCTTATAATTAGAGATGCACTGATCAGAATTTTGTTTTTTATAAAGCTTGACTCTGCCGATAGCATTACAATTTTTTTCTAGCATTCCTGCTGTGCATGGTCAGGGTCAGAGGCAAAGCAGTCCCTTTGAAATAAAGTTTTTTTTATTTTTTTAACAAAGACAAAATAATCATGAAGATGATATTTAAAACTGTCTTTAGCATCCTAGGGTGTGATTAGTCTGGTTAACAATACTATTATTACTAAAACAGCAACCTACAGCCATGTAAATATTTACCCTAACAGTGCTTTCCCACCAAACATTTGGAAAGCGTTGTACAACGCCAGAGTCAGGTTTCTGGAGCCGATCACTCCAGTGGGACCCCATCCTGGACACTGAAACAGACCAGAAAAACATACCCTGGCATGGTTTATCTGGACCCTGGAGCAGTTCGCTTACAGTGTGAATGCGCGCTGGGCCAGCGTACCAAAAGCAGGAAGAGGAGATGTAACATGGGAGCAGTGCATTTGAGTAGAAGAAGAAGAAGTAGAGGATAAACAAAGTATGAGTGAGAATCCGAAGATTAAAGAGTTTAAAAATGTTTCGTGGGACTACATGGAGAAGTGAAGAGGTGCAGGCATACAACTACATTTAAAAAAGACTATATTAGCGACTCTGTACACTGTGATCAGTGGTTAACAAGACACAATCCAATATTTCCGCTCCTTAGGGTAGAGTTACCACCATAAACACATGAGTGAAAATCTCAAACCCAAACATACAACGCAGGCATTACAGACCTGAGTAGTTCTCCCCTGATAGTCTTACAGTCGCTCCGTCACTGACAACAAATCAAGCCCATTCACATGTCCCCCACTTTGAACTGACACGGCATCTATCTCTATCAGCCTCTGAGGACCAATCAGCCCCACTCCTCTTCTTTACCTCTCATGTTTCCTTCTACCTCAGCACTCAACATTCATTCATCTGCCTGTGGCCCATCACTCGACTCCACCATCAACCCACTGAACTAACAGCCTCTTATCCCACTTTTAGCACCATCCTCTATTGTTGATTTGACTCTCATGTTTGCTTTCATCCCATCCCCCAGTTTCAACCTCCCACCTCTGCCTACCTTTGGTTCAACCCTCTCATCCCTCTCTCTCAGCCACTCAGGTGCCCTGTTATTTCACTCTCCCATGGGTTCACACAGACCCAAACTATTACCTGCCATTTTGACTGCATCTATTCCCATCTGTTTGGGTCAGGGTTGGTTCAGGGTGAAGAAAAATAGATT
This sequence comes from Crenichthys baileyi, assembly GCA_036173005.1. Taxonomy (NCBI): domain Eukaryota; kingdom Metazoa; phylum Chordata; class Actinopteri; order Cyprinodontiformes; family Goodeidae; genus Crenichthys; species Crenichthys baileyi. The sequence continues at coordinate 544,654 of JAHHUM010001467.1, read as the reverse complement.
TATCTAATGTTTAAATTACATGGATATACCAAAACAACATAACTGCCTTGTTATTATAAAGTGGGCTACTTTTTACCTCCAAAGCACTTTTGAACAGTCATGGGTCAGTAACTTTGTGCTGTCAGTTGCAAAAATACAACTTCCATCTCCCTTGATACCTGTTTAGTAGGATCAAATGGCAACTTTTGTGGTGTCTTAAAACTCAAAGATAGAGAATGACAGAATGCAGGTGTGTGTGTAATCAGGGGTTAATGTAGAGCAGTTGTGGCAGAGAGAAAGCGGGGAAGCTGAGGGAAGGGCACTGATAAACATGAATAGAGCTGAACTGAGGCACAAAGAACACCTTAATGGCAACAATAGACACAGGGAAAATAACAGAATGAGCCAAGACCACAAAAACATAATATACAAAAAGGAAATGATAAAAATAACACTGAGTGTCAGTTTAAAACTCAGTGTAAGCTAACAACACTAAGGAACCAGGTTGTTTTTTGTAAGACTTAAACAAAGATATCATTTAAACTACAGCAAGTTGTGGTAATAAATCAAGCATGATTCTTGCTGAGACTATTGTGTAATTCAAGTGCTTCTGCTCTTTGCAAAGCATTTTGTGCTAAGGGCTGCAAAACACCTAACTGGTCGCACCCTGTATCCATGGTAAGGATTAAGTTTGATTTGGTTTGATAATGGTAATATTTAAATAAATGCGACTCATTTTAATATATAATGGATCAGTATGCTTGCTCCTTAAACACTATGGCATCGACCATATGTATGTGCATAGGCTCCTTTTTGGGTGTTTTAATGATATTTTACTATGATGGATGAATCTCCTTTTGTTCTGTCATCATATGACAGATAAGCAACAGATCAGGGCAACTCCTTGCTCTAGAAACGTGTCTTGGATTTCATGGGATCCGAACGCCTGAAATAGTATGAAGCAAAACAGTAGTGCTTTTTTAAACAGGGACTTTTTAAAACTGTGGAATTCCTTGAAACCAAAACTTGGCTTGTCTATGCATTATTTCACAAAATTACAAAGTGATGCATTGTACTCCCAAGTTTCTTTTTATTCCTACACATCCAGGTACTCGTCTTTCCAAGGCATTGTTTCTGGTGTTACCAGTTAAATAAAAAGTACACTAACCTGCTTGTCCCAACCCTTGTAGATTATTAAACAACTTTAATTTTTCTGCGGCTGTGATTTCATGTGGTGATTTGCAACGGCAAATCACCACATGAATATTCAGTTGACTGATTCTGATGGCTTATGAGATGATTGGGTGTGCAATCACAACTTCATCAGGAAATGCTCGTTGATTGAGTAATAGTGGAAGCAGTAGAAGATTTATTAATATTTAACAACATCAGATTGTATTTTTTCCATCTACCATTTAGCCTGCTGACGGATAAAGCAGAACTGCAAAGATTTAGTCGAGGCTGATATTCCCTGATCTTGACCTTGACCTCATTGTGTGTAAGATCCTGCTGTTAAAATATACATCTTCAGCACTTAGTTATGGGGTATTTGCATCTCAAAATTCTCACAGGGACTTCTGGTAGTTCATGCTCTGCTCTGCAGCAGCAGCGACCGAGTTAAACATTAAAAGCTACACACACTCATTGACTCTCTCGGGCGTCTCACTCAATAAAGGGCTTGTGGAAGGACCCCTCTTCTTTAAAATATGGTAATCCCAGAATGCAGCAAGCTCTAAACTCAGCTAGACTCTGAGTTAAGAAGCGTACAATGTAAGCTGCTAGAGAGGCAAAAGACAGTGTTTAATGAGGTTACTGACACTTGAGGAGTCAACTGGAGTAAAATGACTGGCAGTTTAATTTAAATGCATATTCTTGCACTTGGTCCTGAGTTGCCACACTGACCTAAAATCTAAAATGTGTTTTGGATTTTTCAGTTTGCAAATGATGTGCTGCACTACCAGCTATTTCATTCTGTCTGTTGTCTTTAACCTTCTACTTTCTTTTTTTTGGCAATGCATGTGTTTTGTTTAACAAACTGTTCTTCACTAAATCTCTGTTTGGTCATGGCAAATAAAGGGGCTCAGAGAAAAAAGACAATCCTCTCCTCTCCATCTACTTAACATTGTCATTTTAATGCCTTGGCTCAAAATTAAAGAGCTCCTTAAGGAAATAAATGATATTTTATCTTTAACCAGTTTGAACAAATTGTTTGATTTAAGAAGCTGCTGAGACTTGTGCTTGAAGGCACATTGTATATATGTCTGTGTGTGTGCGTTAAAGCTAAAAGTAGGGGGAAGTGGCACGTGCCTTGTCAGATCCCGAAAGGATGAATAAGAAGCTAATCTCGGTCTTCCAGGGAATTCTGTGTCTCAGACAGTTTTCTCTCAGAGGATCTGTGGGAGTGCAGTGGAGTGTTGCCTCCCATAGCTACAATGGGATGTTTTCAGAGCCTATCTGACTCCTGTCTGTGCATTAGATAAATGCACTTCCTCCTCAAAACATGAACAATGCACCCACGCGTAGGTATATGCACAAAAGCAGGTGCTCGATTTTTTGAAGTCCCAGATTCTATTTATTCATTCTTTATTTATTTTGAACACCAGCATCTGTATATTTACACACCATTCCCAGTGTTCTCGTTAAATTTAAAAGGAAACTTGCTTGATTCCAGTCTTGCAAGTGTGTACAGGTGTATTTTGGAAGAAGTATATAGAGAAATAAGATGCTTTGATAAACATAACTTTTTGCAACATTTCTGATTCTGTACTGTACGAACTTAGATGAGTCCATCTAGAAATATTCTGTAGAAGGGGAATGTAAAAGATGAGGCTGAAAGGCTCAGGAAAATGAATGCAGTGACTTTGTTATTGGCTGTAAGGCTTGATAAGGGACGATTAAGGTATTTTCTCGCAGCAGCCCTAAATATTAGCAGACAGCATCAAACATTTTTGTTATATGTGTTTATGCCGTAAGCATAAGCAATAAGCGTAACAGGAAGCCTTTGAATTAAGCACATATACAGTCATGTTCAATGAATTATAATAGACGTTCCGATGAGTGTGTCTTTTAAAATAACAACCTTAAAGCAGGTATTAAACATACTTTTCAAGAAGCCCACATTTCTGTATGAAATGTATTAAATGTCTTAAATGTTGTGTTTTTATTAGCTGTGAGCAGAAAATCATCAGTTTGAGATTCTCACAGTGTGATAACTTTGAGTGAAAATACCATTGTTTCATGATATCTTGTGTTATTACTACTGCCACATAAACATCATAAGACGTTGATTGCTACAGTAATATTTATGTAATGCATCCCACATATTGTTCTTTTGTAACGGACTTAATGCTAATGTTTGAAATAATCACAAGTTAAACTTTGTGCTAGTTTCCAAGTAAATGTTCTCATTGCACACAATATTGTATTTTGTTGCTGCTCTGCTACAGGGGTTTGACAATGAAACTGAAACACCTGTCATTTTAGTGTGGAAGGTTTCATGGCTAAATTGGACCAGCCTGGTAGCCAGTCTTCATTGATTGCACACTGCACCAGTAAGAGCAGAGTGTGAAGGTTCAATTAGCAGGGTAAGAGCACAGTTTTGCTCAAAATATTGAAATGCACATAACATTATGGGTGACATACCAGAGTTCAAAAGAGGACAAATTGTTGGTCCACGTCTTGCTGGCGCATCTGTGACCAAGACAGCAAGTCTTTGTGATGTATCAAGAGCCACGGTATCCAGGGTAATGTCAGCATACCACCAAGAAGGACGAACCACATCCAACAGGATTAACTGTGGACGCAAGAGGAAGCTGTCTGAAAGGGATGTTCGGGTGCTAACCCGGATTGTATCCAAAAAACATAAAACCACGGCTGCCCAAATCCCGGCAGAATTAAATGTGCACCTCAACTCTCCTGTTTCCACCAGAACTGTCCGTCGGGAGCTCCACAGGGTCAATATACACGGCCGGGCTGCTATAGCCAAACCTTTGGTCATTCATGCCAATGCCAAACGTCGGTTTCAATGGTGCAAGGAGCGCAAATCTTGGGCTGTGGACAATTCAGTTTTCAATTCAATTCAGTTTATTTATGTAGCGCCAATTCACAACACATGTCGTCTCAAGACACTTCACAAAACTCAGGTACATACATTCCAATTAGTCCTAACCATGTGAACAATGTGAAACATGTATTGTTCTCTGATGAGTCCACCTTTACTGTTTTCCCCACATCCGGGAGAGTTACGGTGTGGAGAAGCCCCAAAGAAGCGTACCACCCAGACTGTTGCATGCCCAGAGTAAAGCATGGGGGTGGATCAGTGATGGTTTGGGCTGGCATATCATGGCATTCCCTTGGCCCAATATTTGTGCTAGATGGGCGCGTCACTGCCAAGGAGTACCGAACCATTCTTGAGGACCATGTGCATCCAATGGTTCAATCATTGTATCCTGAAGGCGGTGCCGTGTATCAGGATGACAATACACCAATACACACAGCAAGACTGGTGAGAGATTGGTTTGATGAACATGAAAGTGAAGTTGAACATCTCCCATGGCCTGCACAGTCACCAGATCTAAATATTATTGAGCCACTTTGGGGTGTTTTGGAGGAGCGAGTCAGGAAACGTTTTCCTCCACCAGTATCACGTAGTGACCTGGCCACTATCCTGCAAGAAGAAGGGTTTAAAATCCCTCTGACCACTGTGCAGGACTTGTATATGTCTTTCCCAAGACGAATTGACGCTGTATTGGCCACAAAAGGAGGCCCTACACCATGCTAATAAATTATTGTGGTCTAAAACCAGCTGTTTCAGTTTCATTGTCTGACCCCTGTATGTACAGAATAACACTGGGAGTCAAACAAGCTAATGTTGAATAGTTAATTAGTCGGGCAGGTAGCCAGACAGCAGTTGGCTGCTTAGTAGACATAGCAATCTTAGCTTGCCAGCTGTAATTTCAAACAGCTTTAACTTAGTAATAGTGAGAGGTGGTGCTCCTTTTGCTTGCCTGACTGTCCATGTTTGTTGCGACCAAAAAATATTTCCAGACAGCCAAGTTAATCTCTCTACTAATTTTGGGGGCTGGGGGGGTTGGAGGGGTTTAAAACCTCACTAACCGACCAGTGCCTAATTGGGATTAACAGCTAGCAGTTGACAGAACTATTTTAAACTTTTTAAAATTTGTTTTTATGACTGTCTTTGGTAAAGAATATGAAACAAATCATTTAGCTAATTGTTATGAAAGTTGATGGAGTTATTAAATGTGGATGGGTTTACATTACAACTGCTAAATTGAGCGTTTGCCTTGGTGTTTGAAGAGTTCTCTTAATATTCCACAAATATGCTTTAAAATGAAAAATGTGTCAGCTTCATTTTGATGCTCTGATAAAAGGGCTAATCTTATACGTTTCTAAAATAAAAAAAATCTATAGAATGTATATGCTTGAAAACGTTGTAGCTTTAAAATACTTTAAATAACAAACTACATTTAATCAGTGTTACTCGTATTTACTCAGCAAAGATGTTCTGGATGTTATTCTTTCTTCTGCCTGTTTTTCTTGGTAACAGCATATTGTGACCCAGGTGAATACCAGAAGGTCAGCCTCAAATTGCTGTTTCAACACAGAGCAGCAATTTAATACAGTAAATCTACAATAATGTCCTGACAATCAGCTGGACATAAGTAGCTTTATCATTTGCTGCTAAGCATGTACAGTATCTGACCTGATACATCCAGCCAAAGTCATATAAGCAGGTTGCTTTAGTGCTATGCTAACATTAGCACATTTGCTTTCTGTTGTGATATTACTCTTGAACTTGAAAATTGATTAACCAGTGTTTTAAGGTGCTCTTTGCGCAGCTCCCTCTCATACACTGAATGCTTTCGACTGATACCAGTCAGTGGGAGGAAAAGCGGGTCACATGACACAGACAGCCAGAAGGTCATGGCAGCCAATACAGTCTCACTTTTACTGTGGACATAGTTGTAAAGGGTAAAACAAATTACTACACCAAAAGAGAGAACCTAGATTTTTATGTGTATAGGTTGTAATACAGTTATACTAGCTATCATTTACAAGTGTCATGATCTCGACCCCAAACTGAAACCTGAGAATTGATTGGGACATGCATAATTGAAGTTAGATTTGCGATGATTTTAAGCCAAAGCAATATTGTATAAACAGATACCTTGTTGCTGTGTTGTGTAATATTAGATAAAACAAGAGTCTCATTACAAAGCCACGTCATAGCACAGTCTGTGCTGCAAGAGGCTCATAAAAACAAATAGAGGACATGTTTTGTTTTACCTCAATCATGCACATACAGTAGCACATCCAAGCCATGTGCGGTTTGAGCCTGCAGAGCTGAGACGTGTCATGTCAGGGTGGAGCTGAGAGAAACAGGTGGAGAGATAAAAAGACTTTCGGGGGGGGGCTGTTTAGGGTGTGCCTGATCTGTGGCTGTTCTGACAAGCTTTTGGTATTTTTCCAAAGAGTGTGAGTACATGCATGTGAGATGGAGTACCTGCTCAGGTTTCTCCCTGGATTGTGCAGGTGTGTGTGGGTGTGTGTGTGTGTGTGTGTGTGTGTGTGTGTGTGTGTGTGTGTGTGTGTTGCATTGCATCCCAGTACATGCAGCTTGAAAATAATCTGCCTGCCTGGCTGTCTGTGCTCAGGTGCGTGATAGATGTGAAAGCGTATAGGTGTTGATGATTCTTTAATGAAACCATCATGTTGTGGCAATAAGAGCCAGACAGCTCCAGCACAGCAGTGCTTTTTGACACCTCCTGCCTCAGTTTGATGCTCTGCTTCATCCTTGTTATTCACTCTCCTTTCAAGAACTTGGGTTACTGATAAAATCTGCAAAGAAAAGTCAAATATAAACTTTAAAATGAAATGAAATGTTGTGTGTTTAAAAAGTGTTCTCCCAACTCTTCTTTGTCTCCTCTCGATGTGTCTGTTTGTATACCCGTCCCTGAGTGAGCTCGTCTGCATGATAATGATGCTGTGGCTGCTGTTGCGCAAGCCATTGTGCTGATACACTCCCTCGATGTGTTAATATACTGCGAGAAATGAGAGGCTGAGAGACAGAGAGCGAATAATTATCTTTCCCCTTTTGTCTCGACTCCTTCAATTAAGCCCGAGGAGAGGCAGACAGAGCACATGTCTACTTATCCACTTAAACCTCAACAACAATAGGCCCCCCCAGTTTCTCTCTTGTTATCTCGCCATCTTCTCTTGCACCACTTTCTCTTCTCACCTCTCCATAATAAAATTCTTTTTTCTGGGCTGTACCCCAATATTTTTCCTCTCCCTCATCGTCCTCCCTCCTAGTACGATTCGCCTACAGCATTGTTTCACCTTTCCACGCAGTATGGGTTTAGCAGAAAGATTCCCTCCTCTCCTTGTTACCCCTCCTCTCCACTTCCCATGCCTTGCTTCAGGGCATAAGAAGAGGAACAACGCAGAGACTAAACATTTTAGTTAGCACATAGCCAGAGAAAAGAAAACACTTTGATTTCCCCTGTGTGGGCCTAGACAGGATTTATTTGTTGTTTCCTTGGCCTGTGCATGATTTTTTTTAAACTTTCCCCTCACTAAACGGAGAACCAAATTTAACTATATGGATTTGCAACAGTGATAAAAATCCATTTTAACTGCCAATAGCTCTAAAACTTAAATAAACACTTGCTAAAATTTTATTTGTTTTATGGTGCGCTTCCAGCCTTTCAGCCTCTAAGCACTATCTGTCTTTGCATAAATCATTAGCATCATGTAATTTAGTTATTTTCAGAGGGTGGGTGGACATCATGTGGGTTGACTTCATCAGAACAGATGAAACAGAAGAGAGATGAGAAACAAAGGGCAAAGTGAGAGGAAGAGGAGGAGAAATCTCAGGGTCGAAGCTGAGCTTATATAAGTACTTCTTACAGGCAGGGTGAAATGTGTTAAAGTGGCAAAGCTGAATCAGATAAATGTACATACAGTGCTTTGCAAATAGGGCTGAAACAATTAATGGGAATAACTGTGATTATCGATTATTGAAATAATCGTCAACTAATTTAGTAATCTAATAATCGTTAACTGGAGTTTACAGACTCTAAAACAGGCCATTTGCTGAAAAAACAACCCACACAGAGCAATGATTAGGCAAAAATTGTTAAAAAAATATATACATTTTGCATTTAAGATGAAAAATCTTCTAAAAATGCTTTATCCAGAACTCCTCAAGTAACAGCTTTAGCTTCACCTTGAGTCAAATTCTGTAAAAAATCTCCTAATAAGCACCTTTTGCTATCCGATTATTAATCGATTAATTAAAAAAAATAGTCGACAGATAAAGCGATTGGCAAAATAATTGTTAGTTGCAGCCCTACTTGCAAACTCATCACACCCAATTTTGCCACCTTACAACTTCAGTGTATTTAATTGAGATTCAATGTGTTCAACACAAACTAGTCTAACTGCCAAGTAGAAAGAAAATAATAGGCATCTTAAAGATCTGAAAGTATGAGTCAGAAGTGTGTAGGGCCTGCTTTTGTTACAGTTGCAGGTACAAGTCATTTGGGATATGCCTTTACCATTTCTGTGCATCTAACGACCAAAATGTCTGCCCATTCCATGTAAAATAGCTCAAGCTCAGTTAGATTGGATGAAGTGTACGTGTATTTCTAGTCTTGTTGCATATTTTTAATTTGATATGGACTTTTGCAGGGCCTTTCTAATTTACCTTTGTCTGTGTATTTTGAGTTGTTGTTCTACTGAAAGCTGAATTTCAAATATTTTGCAACTTCTAACTGGTTTTCTCATGGACTGCTTCATTTATCTTCCTATCAACTCTCGCTCGCTGAAAGAACGCCTTAAGACAACCCTAAGATGTGGTCGGTCCTCAAGAGCCAGTGTCCTGCATGTTGTAGATGTGCTTCTGCTCCAACACAGCTGATCAAATGGCTTAATTAGCTCCTCCGCATGTTATCAAGTTCTCTAGGAACATGCTAACTACCCATTCCTTTGATTCAGGTGTGCTCCTTTGTAGGGCATAAGGACCATTTTTTCATTCCTCAGTTCTTTCATAAAGTTTACCTTCTGATTATCACTGTTACCATCATCACTATTGCATCATACCCCCGTTCTAAAAAAAAGGATCTTAAATTTTTCAGAAAATTAACCTTTAAATGCAATTTAATGTAAATTGATGCAAATGAAGACCAATACCTCATCAACGGTGTTATCTGATTACAAACTATAATCCAATAACACTTCAGCATTAGCAGCTGGAGTCAATAATTTGCAATGGCAACATATTTATACCACCACTATAGACCTATTAGAAAAAAAAAACAAAGCCTGTTTTTCCTTGCTTGTGGAATATCTGTAAAGTGACTCCTCATCATGTAAAGCTACCATACAGACTCTCAGTTGAGAGCCATCTACCTTGAAACTGAAACTATTATCATTTCTACCTTATTTCCTTATTTCTACCTTATTTCTACCTTATTTCCTTATTTCTACCTTATTTTAATTATCTTGACACCCTGGAGGGCAGTGTCACCCAGGAAGTACAGAGAAGGTCCTAAACTCCTGCACTGTCCAGCTGAGTGATACTATTAGTGAGATATGCCTCATTCTTTAGAAGAGCAACGATTTTATCTGCTAAATGGAAATATGTCCACATCAACCCACAACAACTGTGCTTGCACTTGCATAACCTCCAATCATTAATTGCATGGAGCAATATGGAAATCTAAACCCAGCAGCTAAGGGCTGGTATTGGAGAAAATGAGGTTGTTTTGGCAAAGATCAGTATTTTTCAGTAAAGAGTGTGTATGGGTGCACACATTTCTGTCTCCCGGAAGACAAAGGGGTGTTTTCCCAAAATGTTTCTTGCCTGTGCATGCCTGTTTGATTTGGGGTTGCCAGAGAGTAAAAAATCCAGCTGTTCAGAAAAACACAGCAGCTTTGAATTTTTTTTCTGATTTTTATTTTCTGTCTTTGTTATCTTCTAGGTTATATGTCTCGTGAGAAAATGTCTTTGATTTCATAACTTGCATTTAAACTTTATTTCATTTGCTATAGCAGGCATACAATGATGTGAATAGATATCTTCCTTTTTACAGGTGTGTTTTTGCTTCTTTGTCACATTTTTCAGATAATTAAAAACTATTTAATGTCAGACAAAGCTTATGCATTCACTGAAAATTAATCTTTTTCATCACTATGGAGACATTTGGGCCACTCTTATCTTAACTGTTTTAATTCAGCCAATATGTTATGTATGTACCGATATATGTCTGGACTTTGACTAGGCCACACAAAATCCTTCATTTTGTTTTTTTTTCAAGCTATTTAGAGGTGGAATTGCTAGTGTGCTTTTAATCATTGCCCTACTGCATAGCCCAAGTGCAGTTGAGCTTAAAATCATGAAGTGATATATAGACATTCTGCTTCAGGATATTCTAGTAGGAAGCAGAATTTATAGTTCCATCAATTACATCAAGTCATCCAGAACTTGGAGCAGGAAAGCAGCCCAAGACCATCATACTTCCGCTTTCATGTTTGTGGTTTTCATTTTATTCTTTTATGCTGTGTAAGTTTTACACCAGATGTAAGGGACGCACACCAACCAAAAAGTTCCAATTTTGTCTCATCAGTCCAAAATTTTTCCAATGAACAAAACACTTTTTCACAACACTGTATCTTTCTGTGTTAGTTTTAGAAGTCTATTTTGTTCACCATCTTTTCTTCTCTGTGTTCATTTGACACATTAAGTCACTCTGAAGTTAAAACATCTCTTTATCTGTTCTTGTTTCTTTCAGGGCAAAGTGTTTCCAGCATTTGACCCTGTGTGGATCATATTATTGGTGGAAGATCAAACCCCAGTAATGAGGGCAAGATGGTGATCCTGCTCCTGTAACATCGGTAAATACCTAAGTATCTAAGTTGTTTCATAACTTTGAATCTTTCATTTAGAAACTTGCTTGGAAGATTTTCTAGCTCAAAAACAGAACTTGTTTAAAATTTTTTGTCTCGCCTTACAGTCGAGAGACTGTTGGTGTGGGTTTGACAATGTGTGATTCACAGAGGACAAACTGATCTGACAGCAGCTGACGCAGAAACTACTTTTGCCCAAATAGCATTAAGCATTTGGCTTATAGAGGCACTCAGTTACTCCTATGATCAACAAAGGATACCTGACAACCTGCTTTTTTATTAGTTTTAAGTTGTCAGAGGAAACCAAATGTAGAAATTATTGCATAACTATTGTTGAAAAATTGGCATCTTCTTTAGATTTGTATTATTTTCATTTTTAACATAAACATACAAAAACACCATAAATCATTTCTACCCAAAAAATAGTAAGAGCCAGACATTTTCAGCTATTATGCTCTATACATCTCTATCTGTGTTTGATCCATGTGTGCAGTTTTCCTGTGTGTGCTGTAGTAACCAAATTAACTGTTAGGATCTGATAACGTGTGGCCGTAAAAGCTGTGTCAGACCTTCCAGCTCATCTGTGGATGTTCCTGATCTCTCATCTTATTTGAATGACAGTTAAAATATGCAAAGCATGCAAACAGCTCACAGGCTTTAAGTTTATAAAGTCATAAACTTTTACTTGTACTTGCAACATGCTGTTGTATCCAGTCTTCATATTTTTAGATCCTGTGGTGGGCAAATAATAGGGGGGTTGTAGTCTATACACTTCACCACAAATGAAAAAGTTACTTGACATAATTAGTGTTACTTTGGTAGTGTTTTGACTACTGTATTACTATGTTTGTAAAATAAAAAAAATATCAAAGAATATAAACACAGAAGGATTTTCCTGTTAAAGGTCTTAACCTTAGTTCGCTGTTTGCTCAGCTTCCTAAACTTAATATGATCTGGAACACTAGCTTCCACATTGATGTCAGTGAATTTGTTTGAAGTTAAAAATGTTACATTTTAAGAGCAAGTACAGACACAACTCATGTTTGACTCTTCTTCCTGGTAAATGAGTTTAGATGATGTGAGCTTCATTTGATGTCCTTAAATGAATTAATGAAGCGCATAGATAAAATATATCCATAATAAAAATCACAGACAGTAAAGATGAAAAACAGGGGCTTTAAAGCTAAGTAGACATAAAAGAAAATATAAAAATATGCAAAAGATGACAGATATATAAAAAAAATGCTCCTGTCAGTATAAACCTTAGGCAAATGTTAGACAACATATAGATCGATCTATAACTGTTGTTTTTAATCCTGCGAATCAAAGTAATGTTACTGTAGTGATAGGTTGTTCCACAGCTTGAAAGGCTTGATTTCAAGTTGTCAGTCTTTGGCAGAAAAAAACCCCACATTTTTATTCTAAGAATGGGCAGAGTGAGAAATTTAATGTTTAGTTTAAAGAATCGACAGATATACTGGTCCCTGGCCCTGAACTGCTTGCTATGTGGGCACTAATATTTAGAAAATTAAATCAAAATTAAAAAATACTTTATTAATCCTAAAAAAAATTTAATGTTGTTGAACTGATATTATACAACTGTCTTCAGAGTTGTTGTAGATGGTGATGGTTGTGGGTGGTCAGAACATTAAACAGAAATTTTTACATTTTGCTTGTTAGAATGTGTTAATTACCTGGCAAGAGCATATTGAATTACTTGTGAAAGTTTAAATAAGAAGTTGTCTAGTCTAGGAGACAAGGCATTACAGTAATCCAAACACATAGAAACAATAGCAGGTGTCCCAGCAGGTATGACTGTAGCATTGTTCTTTAATTTAAAGAAACAAGACCGTAAAGAGTTCAAATCAAAAAGTACTCCCAAGTCACAAACACTGGACTTGGTACAAGAGGAAGCAATTGCTTGGCTGTTGTTTCAATCTGTTTCAGGTGGACTTATAATCATTGTTTCTGTTTTACCGATTGATAAATAATGGCCATGATCATACAACTAGTCTCTTAGCTCAGTTAGGCAGTCAATCCAGGTGAATAATTTAAAAGACATAAAACTGAGTAACAACTGCATAAAAATGGAAGATGTTATTAAAAGACTGAATAAAATCTTCTAAAGGAACTAGATAAAATGCAAAATAATAATTGACAAATTACCTTGGGGAAGAAGGTTGTACAGAAATTTACCAATTAGCTTTTACAGAGAGACCCCTGTCCCTTAAACAGACGAAAAACAAGTCCAACGCAGCCCTAAAAATGCACAGAACAATTCCCAGTATTGGTGGCCATCAAAAGGTCATTACAGACATTTCAGAGGTCAGGCTATGCTGAATGTTACTTCTGAAAACCAGATTAAAAAGGATCAGAAATCTGTAGGCTGGCTAGTAAAGATCTGAACTGACCTTTTACCACGATTTCCAAAACAAAACTATTACTGGGGTGCTTAAATGTGTCGCTTTTTTTTTAGGTCAGGCTAAATCCGAAGAAAGTGAAGGCTTTGTTTTACAGTGGTTTTCTCCTTTCTGTCCAGTTGAATCATGGGAAATGTGGAGAGTCAGAACGGAGACAGCAGTGTGTATCGCAATGGAGAGGTACACCTTTCCCGCAAACACACATCCCGCTCACTCCGCCTCACCAACAAGAAGCTGGTCACTCGCCGGCAGAGGCACTCTTCGACCGTAAAACAGGAGCACAGAAACTCTGAGACCTCTACTCGCTCCTCCAGCACACCAAGCATCCCACAGTCCTTAGCAGAGAGTGGTCTGGAACTTTTCAGTGGTGCAGATGAGTTGGGAGAATTCGGCATTAACCCTCACTGGACACAACGCGTCTCTTTGACAATGAGGCCGGAGTCCTATCAGCATGAGGACGAGTCATTGGCCACACCGACTCCTGAGACCTCAGAGGCAGACACTATTGCTCAGGATGGAGAAGAGGATTCGATGGGAGAGGGAGATGTCCCTAGGGAGGAAAGATACCTCCAGAGAATGACTGAAGGTCCCAGAGATGGAGGGACCTTTAAAAAGAAGCGATCAAAGTCAGCAGACATGTGGAGAGAAGATAGTCTGGAGTTCTCTATGTCTGACTTGAGCCAGGAGAATCTCACCAGCACTGAGGATATAATCGACAGAGGAGATGAAGAGGAGGAGGAGCAGTTCACACGTCTCAGAGGAAGTGCAGGTGAGGCCAAAAACATGGGCATAAAAGACAGCTTTGTAAAACTTATATCAAATGTTATGTTTTCATTCTCAACCTCCATTTTCACATTTGTAGGTAATATTTTAAAAGAAATGCATATATTTTACAAGAGTTGATTTTAAAGGTGTCTGTATTTCTTGAAAGACATAAGCAGGAGGCATTGATTTGATTCATAATGCAGGTAATGAGAGGGGAAGGAGGTTACGAAAATCACAGGCACCGACTGAGTGGGAAAAATGATTTGAAAGACTGTGCTGATTGAAGGTCCGTTGCTATCCATCACTTGCAGCAGTTCAGTTAATCACAGGTTTGTTAGTTTAACTAGAGCTCTGCAGGAGCTCCAGCAGTCCAACGTGACATGAAGCAGGAGCTGTTAACTTAACTGATGAAAGTTTAAAGGGCTCCCATAAGTGGTCAGATGGCTAAGCATTAGGTGTAGGCTTTCTGCATTCACTCGCACACTTTGGCAATCAGAGGGAAAATCATGATCCACAAGACAGACTCGCAATGAAGAAGTGAAATACAAGATGGAACACTAAAAGTGCAGTGGCTTGCAAAAGATTTCACACCCTCTGAACCTTTTACATTTTGTCCAATTGCAGCAACAAACTTCTTTGTGGTTTTTGGGACTTTATGTGATAGACCAACATAAAGTAGTGCATAATTATGAGGTGGAAGCAAAATACAACATGATTTTCAGATAAAAAAAATAATAATTTTGACAGGTGAGACACGCATTTGAATGTCTTCCCTTTAATCTGTGCCTGCTAAATAAAATCCAATGCAATTGCCAAGTGCATCTAATTAGAAATACGTTTGTGGTCTAGGTTTGTGTAATTAAAAGGTAAGTTAAATACATCTGTTTTTTGAAAGTTTAGAGGTCTGTAGGAGAACATCACTAAACAAACTACATATTGAATTTCCCCCCGTTACTGCAACAATCACATTGCATCCACGGTGTTGTTTACATGCTTTTTTGTTGGTGATGGCGAAGAAGCCCACAGGGGTGAAGCGATGCTCTCTTTCATTGCAATGAAAGGTGTGCGGAAAGCTAGAAAATGCAAAAAAAAAAAAGAAGCTGTGCGTGGCATCACCCAAACAGCGGTTAGGCTACCATACGGCATGACTCTACAATAATGTTAAGGGACTTTCAGTAAGATTTTAACCCCAGACAGAATCAAGTCCCTCATACCTATTCCTAATTGCAATCCTTGAAACGGTATATAGAAGATAGATAGCAGCTGTAATGTCTTCCCTGAAATCATATTGGAAGTGTTTTTCTGGTGCTAAACATTTATTTGATTTCCTTTTTTCTGTCTTTATTGTTTTTGTCCACTTGCAAATTTGTGAGAGACAAATTACCTGTGTCACTTTTGAATTCATTGATTTCCAGCCAGTTTTTCGTAAATTCTCTGAATCCCCACATCTAACACAACATAATCAAAATTCTATATAATTTAATTTGCTCGCACACATTACCAGGTCATAAAAAAGAAATAAATGTGAGTCAGCGAAAAGTAGAGAGACAACATTTAACTACCTTTAGAAATTTATACTTGCGCTATGTATGCTTAATGTTAGCTGAACAACTACGTTTTTTTGTGTTCACTAATTTCCTGGAAAGCAAAAGATTCTTACTAATGTGAACTAGTAAAAGATTACAGCTTGCCATCAGATGATTGGCATTACAGTCTGCTAACCTTGCAATAAACGTTAAATTCAGATGGTTGCAAAAGTTTGCAGTAGAAATATGTGAATGGTTTTTTGTGAACATGACAAGTTTTTATGGTTTGAGCCTCAACCACAAGCAAAGTTAGTGTATCCAAACAGAAATAGCAGGACCATAATCATGGAAAGACTTGAGGTTTCCAAAGGAATGACTTGGTGCCACCTCTGATATCCTTTTCCTTCTCCCTCACGAATATGCAGTAATTTGTGTTGGTCTGAAATTAAAATCTCTGCTGAAGCCTAAGGTTTTAACTAAATAGAAGAAAAAAAAAGCTCCAGAGGTATAAATGTGTTTGCAAGGCATTGTAACCACCAGAAATTTAGTTAAAACTGAACTTGTCCACTCACACATACTTAGACACACACTGACCTGGAATAAATACCAGTTTTTTGCACAGGCTCCACTGAAAGAGCTTCGTCCCTAGACCATCTGTGCAGCCAGCAGAGTCCAGACCTCAGGGGTCAGAGGAATCGCTACATTAAAAACCACAGAGAAGCCAACTGCAATGGAGACGCAGAAGGCGAGGATGGATTGTTGTCTCCAAAGGAAGAGGACGGTGGCGCCTATGGAGCGTTCACCCTCCCCTGTCGACGATCTCATTGTCTTTCTGAGGGATTGTCAGGACTGGGGATCCCTGCCACCTCATGCCCTGCCTTCCAGGGACGACGTGCACATACTACTCAGGTTTGATCTTATTTATGAGGTCTCCTTTCCCTTTGCTCTGTTTCTTCAGAAATAACCTCAGACTCAGACTTTGTGTATCATAGTTTTTCCGGAGGTTCAATGGGTCAGGACCACAGTCAGTTTAATACTTACCCTTCTGAAGACAGCCAGACGTTTCTTGCAGTTTTTTGTAAACATTCTTCATATGTTTTATGTCTCTGAAAGGGTATCCTAATGCTTTTGCACATTTATTCCACAGATATCCTTCCAACAGAGACATTTTTAGCACTATTTACAAAATTTTCTTGACATATCACTGCAGCTGAACAAATGAAAGATTTGGAGATGTCATAATATGTGCATTTGAGTTAAAAATAAGCCAGCAGGACGCGAAGTACTGACAGAGTGAACCAGGCATTGTGCTCAGCTGATTCTAATAACCCACATGCACCCTTGGAGAGCAGATAACCTTAAGTGCTTATTATAAATTGTCTAACTTGGCTGACAGTTTGTTGGATGTAAACAGACATAAAACATACCAAAAAAAAGGAAACAGATGCACAGATTATCTTTACCGAGAGATAGGAGAATGTTATTTTTAAATTTGAAAATATATGCAGATTTTCTATGCATAGAAAACCTCTAGAGATGTAATGTAATCAAGTGTCTTACAGTTGTTACTGCATATGCACAGCAATGTAACATTTATTGTATGCATGGTTTTCAGACTGACATGCATCAATAATACTAATGCAAATCAGTTCTGGGTTCGCCTTGTGTTTATGTTCGACAGGATATCTCGGGTGTCTTGGGGGAAGGAAGCGAGTATGGTGACAGCGGCATTGATGGCGTTGCCACAGAGATGGATGCAGATGGCGAGCTGATCTCCCGGCGGTGTAAAGCCATGTCGGCCTCGTTCTCACTCTACTCGGCCACAGAGAGCAGTGTCTTTAATGGGAGCGACAGTGGGAGCAGCAGCGCAGGGGGAGGAGAAGGAAGAGCTGCTGAGGGATGCAGAGGAGGAGTGTATGAGAATTTCCGGAGGGAGTTAGACAGTCAAGTCAGGGTTAGTTGGTTGTGTGTTTTTGTGTTTACATGCCTTTCAAATTTTATATATAAACCTGTTTCATTTCTAATCTCTTTCTCTTTTAATCATTCATTAGACTAATCAAGGCAGAGATTGCCCCGAGGAGGCCGGCTCTGCTGTAAGTGATGAGCAGAGCAGTAGCACCCTCAGCATCGCCTATCCATCTGACACTGTGATTGGCTGTGCACAAGGCACAGTCAGGAAAACTGGAGCTTTAGCTGTGAAGAACTTCCTGGTTCATAAGAAAAATAAGAAGGTGGAGCTTGCAACCAAGCGCAAGTGGAAACAGTACTGGGTGTCTCTAAAAGGTACTGGTCATGAAGCAACCTTTTTAATGGCAATGTGGTAATATTGCTGTTTTGTTAAATTAAATAAAAGTTCTCCAGGTTGCAGCTCGACATCCTAATACCAACTGTAGACACTGTGCCTACATGGTGTACAAAAGCATGTCACACAATACTCCACATCAGCCATCATGAGACGATTGCTCATCTACTTTCCCACACCAACTCTGGGCAGTTTCTTTAAAGGAGAAGTTACAACATTTGCCATTGCACACATTTGTGTTGCAATAGAAATATGGAAATGTTCAAGAGTAGAACCTACCAAACCTAGAAGCTGTGGTAATAAATGAGCAACAATTTAAAAGTCTTAAACAAATATCCACAAGACGAAAATAAACTCTGTATCAAATATCATATCATATCATATCATATCATATCATATCATATCATATCATATCATATCATATCATATCATATCATATCATATCATATCATGCTGTACAAGACGGAACTTGACCATACCATATCACATCATATCACATCATATTTTATCAACTCAAACCATTGTAAGAGAGACTCTGCATAAGCATATTTTAAAGAGCATTGAGAGGTTGTGGTTTGATTTTTTTGAAAGCCTTTTGTTTTAGCAGTTATTTTTAGACCTTTTCAGGCATGTTTAGAATGCACACATAGTTAACCATATCCCAAAACAGCTCTGAACAAATTCCCACATATCCCAATTCCTGTGGTTGTAACAAATGTATGGTGTTCTGCTCTTAAAGGCCTTTTTCTACTTAGGGTGAAAAACATGGTTTTATGAAGAAAACCTTGCAACCATAATGTCATACTCAGAAAAGCATCTTAACGTGACCCTGATTCATTTATTCTTCCACACTCTCTCTCCTGTTAGAACATAATCACATCAGACTAAACTCAGCCGATGCCCTTGTTTGTCACCCTTACTGTTTTCTCCCTCACAGTGCTCTCTGTGGCTGCGCATTAGCTCTGCTCAGCCCTTATCACAATTTAATTTTACGGCAGGATCTGTGTCTAATCCAATCTGATCCTTTTAAAATTCATAAGATACTGAATTTGCAGCTGCATTCCTGCCTGCATGCTCTGTTTATATCAGTCTTCTAAAATAAGCAAATGTGGCTTATCTTCCTGACCTTGAGTTGAAAGTTCAGACCAATAAGTAAACAGTACTTTGGTTAATTGGAATGAATTTTGTTTGTGGGCTTATCACAGTGTTTCTATTTCCTTTCCTCCTTCTTTTTTTCTTGTTTCTTAAGGCTGCACCCTCTTCCTGTATGACTCTGATGGCCGCTCTGTAATTGACCATAACAGCGTTGCCAAACATGCCTTGTGGGTGGAGAACAGCATCGTGCAGGCCGTGCCTGAACACCCCAAGAAAGACTATGTCTTCTGCCTCAGCAACTCGATGGGAGATGCATTTCTATTCCAGGTGAGAAAATCCCTGAAGTGACATTTCTCTTTCTAAGGGACGATCAGTTTACAGTAATTGACCTGAGGGAACATGACAAATTGGAACACAAATGGATAGACATAAGATATTAGATTTCCTCTGGGGATTTGTAAGTGTCTGAGTGTGTTTGACATATAAATATGCAACCTTTATCTATGAATGGGAAAAACGACAGTCCTAAGTCCATGTGCTTGCTTTATGTCTGACATGTTTAAAGGCCACACTGTCACACTGTGACAGTGATCCACAGCAGTGACTATTGCATATATTGAAATGCATCAATTTATATTCATGAAATTTCCCCATATTGCCCCATTTTTCCACGATAGGCAAATAGGGAAAGATTACTTAAATGACGATAAGAATAAATTGACAACCTTATCTGTTAAACTAATATTGTAACTTGAACATTGATCCATCTAGCTGTCAGTTGCTTGCTTTGTTAAAGCATATGACTTACTTGTAAAATGTTTTGGACTTGTACTTTATGATGAAGAAAAACAGAAAAGAAAAAAAGCAAGCAGAAGAAGGTTGAGAATGTATTCAAAAGTTGACAAAAATCGATGAAGTTGTGTTGGAATGCCAAACCTGGCTAACATTGGATAATACAAAGGAAACTCAGGAGAAACATTTTTCATAAATTTCTCCTGTTCAAGTTTTACTTTATAAATTACAGTTTTTTGTGGTCATATATTCAATGAGGAGGAAGAAATCTGCAGAAATGTCTTCAGATTGCTTGGGAGTCTAACAAGCTGGCATAGGGAATTAAGTCCTGTAATAAGTACCTGTAATTTATAAAATGATTGCTTGCGACAGAACTTGTGAAAAAAAATCTTCCTAAATGCCTTGGCTTTTTCTGCATGATCTTTGGAAGCTCTCCCGGTGATTGCATGTGTTCTCTCCAGGTGCTCCGGTGTTCATCCAAAGTTCAAAAACATGACTGAAAGGTTAATTGGTTACTCCAAAACTGCCCTTAGGTGTAAGTGTGTGCGTACATGTTTGTTTGTCCTCTGTGTTGCATTGTGATGGATTGGTGACCTGTCCAAGATGTAGTCCGCCTCTCACCCAATGACCACTGGAGTTCAGCAGCTGCCCCCCGCAACCTTACAAGAATCAGTGGGTCAAGGCAATGGATTGTTTGGAAGAGGGAAGTTTTACTTGTGCTCCAGCACTACTTTTTCTGTCAGCAACTGTGTTACACCTGTGTTACAAGGATAATCATATAAGAGAGAGATGAGCTGATCATGCACTTTTCTCCAGATACTCAGTCTGTGTTTTTATTAATTATTAACTTATTATTGTGACTAAAGATACTAGAAGATTATTTGGGGTGAGCAGTTATTGATTAAACACAATCTGCAGACATCAGCAGATGTTTTGTACTGCTATAAAATACAGCATTTTGTAATCGGATCAACTGTACACTCTCAAACATCACCCACAGTCACCTTGGAGATCTTGCTGTTGAATCTGCTTGAGCTGTCTGTCTAGGCCGTGACACAAATTATGTTGTGTTCTCTTCAGTTAGCTTTTGTTGTCCCTCCCCTAAATCCAAGCTTTCACATGTCTATTAGGATCATTGTTATTATACAAATTTTTTTTGGTCAAGAAAACAACCGATTTCCTATTTCCAGGGATAGTGACAGGCTTCAAGACAGTGCCACTAAATATGTAATGTCATCATCCCTATGTGGTGTTGCCTTCCTGTTTTAGGGGGAATATTTCAAAAGGCTCTTTTTTAATTTCAGAAAAGGGCATTTCAAAGTGACTTATCCAACTGGACAAACAATGCAGACCTGCCTGATTATTTATTGCATACTTTCAATACATTTATGTTTCCCTGCTTTAAAATATTGCATTTGGCCTTTTAAGTATTTAACTACCCCTACTTCCATCTCTTACCAGACATCAGGCCAAACCGAACTGGAGAACTGGATCACAGCGATCCACTCTGCGTGCGCCACGGCTCTTGCCCGACAGCACCACAGGGAGGACACCGTTAGGCTGCTCCGAACCGAGATCCGCAAACTGGAGCAGAAGATTGACATGGACGAGAAGATGAAGAAGATGGGAGATATGCAGCTTTCCACTGTTACTGATGCGAAGAAGAGGAAGACCATACTGGAGCAGGTATGGAACAGACAACTGTGATAATCTCTATTACTGCAATCTGACAGATAAACTGGATGTAAAGAGCAACAACAGAAAGTTAACTCAATGACAAAAAAATTATTTCTTCCTCTTTTTACACCATCCAAGAGACACCAATTTAAACCATGATAGTGATCTCATGTGTTAGGAACCTCATTTGAACATGTGAATATCTTTTCAGCTCTAAAGTCTCTCACTCTGTGTGACACTAAATTATCTTATCTGTGAAGCGTCATTTAGAGAAAATGTTTTTAGGAGCATATCTAACCACAGATGTTTTAAAATATCCCATCTGTCCTCCTGCATTACCACCTGCATAATTCAAAAATCTCCAGTACATGCTGAAACACATGCACAGCATACAGGAATCCTTCTATGTTCAATAGCTGTTTGCATGAATTAAAAGTGAGAACTTTTTTACTGACTTTCAGTCAAACAAATCATTTTTTTTAAGTCAATGCAGGTCAGGAGATGATGTTAAATGTTACATAAAATTCTTAAAAGTAAAACGGAAAGAACAGAAGTCTTCATGAGGTTTAAGTGGCTGAAAGAATGAATATTTCCATTAAAACCAACAGTAAACAAAAAAGTTGCCATTAAATAGAAGTGTTGGATTTTCCTCCATAAAGCTATGTGTTAATAATCAATCAGGGTACTCAATTACACCTGATTTGTTTAAGGAGCAATATGTGTACTGGAATTTCTAAACTGGTTTCATGAAAGTCGTGATGTGGCTGGGAATGTGTGTAAAATTAAAAGGTGTTCTAGATAGTGTTTGCTTATAAAGCTGAACAAACCAATGATGGCAGAAACTAATGCAAATGAAGCCTAGTTTGTGTTGTGTTCATGTTCCACCTCCCACGGCCCACCCTGTGATGCTCTTCGCATAACACAGCAGGTCAGCAACTGGTGGGGGCTGTGTTGGTGAGTAATACCTCGCTGCAGGCGCTTCTGCACTCCCACATCTCTCCCCTCCCACAATGACCAAGTGACTATGTAACACCAGGCGAGCCTTCAGGCATGCTCAAGGCTTTCCTTAATTAGTTAGTGGTCAAATCTGAAATAAATTAGTATAATAATATAGAAGTGTGCTTACGATGAGTAATTACATATCTCAGATCATATTCCATTATTTTAATTCAAGTTTTTTTCCCGTTGTTAGATTTTCTTGTGGGAGCAGAACTTGGAGCGGTTCCACATAGATCTCTTCCGCTGTCGCTGCTACCTGGCCAGTCTGCAAGGCGGTGAACCTCCAAATCCCAAACGCCTCCTGGGCTTTGCTTCCCGTCCCACTAAAATGGCCATGGGTCGCCTTGGAATCTTCTCTGTGTCTTCCTTCCATGCACTGGTAAGGCTAAAAATGATCACGCACATTCATGCACACAGACATGTATTACATGTATATGTTCAACACCCATAAACAAATTCCCCTCCTTGCCGTTCAATAATTTTCTTCTTAACATGTTGCACGTGCCTCTACATGTTTGAGTAGGTATTTTGTTTGAGGCTCCAAACTGTCGACCCTCAATAACAGCCCAGCTTGGAGAGAGTGGGTGTTTGTGTGGCTGCAAACGTCTTTTCAAATACGCCTACCTGAGCAAGAAATGCCTTCAGCTTTTTTTCCTGACATTGTAGCAAAAGTCAGCAATAATTTGTGGGATTATTGTTACTTTATGAAATAATTTTGATTGTGTAAATATATTTTATTGTATCTTGTGACCTTAAGTTTATCTACTAGCCCAATTAAAACTGGCTTTTTTAAACTAATGTATACCTTTGAATGTTTCGCATTTTGACACACTTTAGAACCACAAACTTCACTGTGTTGTAGGATTTCATGCGTGAGACACACACATAGTGGTGCATCATTGAAAGTGGAAGATAAAATATATATTGTTTTAAATATACCAATCTGAAACGTGTGCTGCCTATATGTATTCAGCCCCTCGAGACTGTAAAACCACATGATGCTGCAAATTCAGCTGAGTTACTTTGGAGTTTGGTTCCACTAACTTTGCACATTTAGAGAATTATATTTTGAGTCTTGCCACAGATATTTACCTAGATTTAGGTCCTGACTTTGACTGGCCCATTCTGACATATGACTATTTTTTTATCTAAACACTTCCTTAGTTGCTCTGGCTGTATATTTAGGGCCATTGTCTTGCTGGAAACTAAACATCTACCCAATTTAGACGCTTTTTGCAGCCTCTAACAGGGTTTTCCTCCAGGTCGTTCATTATTCCTTTCAGTTGTAATAGGATTGCCTGCCTCTGCTAAAGAAAAGCATTGCCACAGCATGATGCCACCGCCACTCTGTTTCACAGTACAGATGACATGTTTAGGCCGATGTGAAATGTTTGTTTTCTTTCCAGCACATTGCATTCAGGCCACAAATGTCTATTTTTTCACATCTGACCAACATTCCTTCTTCCACATGTTTGCTATTTTCCCTTGTTTTTAGACTAAAGGAGGTTCAATTTGATGCTACATTATATTTACAAAAAAAAATACCATGTAAACTTTTTCTTCCATTTAGCAAATTTGTAAATTTTCCTTGTCAATAAAAATTGAAAGAAAAGCCATTACTTCTGTGCCATGTTTGCAATTTGAAGTGTTTCAAGAATTTACAGATTGAAACACCATCATACAAGGAATGACCTATACCTAACAACAGTATCACTAAAACTGAAAGGGAAACGAGATAACATTTATTATTCCTGTTGTAGTACAATATGTTAACACCTTTAGTTTACTAGACAGAATTTATGATGGAACTCAGATTGTGCTTCTATTAGTATAATAAAATCCAAGATGGCAACCTGATGTAATTTAGGTAGGGTGTATTCAGCCACATGTTTCAGCTGACAGATTTCAACCTTTGTACAACAATTCAGACCTGATTTGTTGGTTGATGGGTTCATATGCAGTGTAGGAGAGTTAAAGATGTTTTATCTGACGTACCTTCAATATCCAATGTCACACCGCAGGGGTGTGTGTTCTCATCCCATACTTGATTCTTTAAAGGTGTAACGCTTGTCAAAGCCAGTATTCAGGTCATATTATAAAGTCTGCTCATGACTTTGTCATCCTATTTTTGCTTAACAATGACAGCCCAAATAACAGCCCTGTCCTTAAAAATTTCAGGGTGTGGCAAAGTGAAAATCGTGCCCTTTAATAACCACCTCAGCTTTTAAAGTTGAGCATTTCAAGTAAGATCCAATTACTACCTAAGGACACCAGTCACCCCCCAGTTAAAAGTGCTTAAGCTGATTTGGTCTGAACAAAACAAATTATTTTTTTTGTCATTGTTTATTGCCTCTTTGCTATTGGAACTGGAAAAATAATTTTGTTATACCCAACAGAGTACTATGAATTTCTGAAGTGCCATACTGCTGGGAAGATACCTTTTGTTTTTTTATCGTTGTTTTATTACACCCCTTCAACAGTTGTGTGCAGGTGTGTGGCCTCAGGGGTGGCTGGGGGTATCACTGGCTACCCCTGGAATCTGATTAGCCACCCCACCTGGCCACCCCAATGACACCTGTCAATAAGTTAGTTTAACAGAGAGGTTTGCAGTGTTGCCAAATTAGCACTTTTGTCACTAAATTTGGCACCTTTTCAAAGCCCCTAATCAACTTTTATTAAAAAAAGTGCCTAGTGCCAAATCTAGCATTTTTGGTTAAGCTAATAGCAACTTTCTGAGGAAGAAAGTCGCTGCCTGAATAAGCTGAATCTGTTGCCACTTGCAGCAACCGGCTACAAGTGGCTGCCGATTGGTTCTCGCAAGCTCGGAGTCTGAACTGCCTATGAGTCTTTGTTCATTTTGATGATAGTGTAACTTTTGTTTAGTAACAAAAACAGAACAGAACAAAACGTATACTGTATACAAAAAAAGAATAATAATTTAGTGCAATAAAAAAAAACAACTACTTTTTCAAAGTTAAATTGGCGCTGTAGGGTTTAAGCTTTTTATTGGGAGATATAACTTTGGCCGCTTTAGTGTGGTCTCATTTTTTTCATCTTCATTAAAACAGAAACATAACAGAACAAAAACAGAATATAAATATAATAGTTTAAACTTTAGATCTTAGACTACAGTTTCAGTGTGCCACCCTTCTACAATCTGTGCCCCTACCTTCCCACCCCAAGAAAAACAATTCTAGACATGCCCCTGGCTGTGTAAACTGCTTTGCCTTAAAAATCCTCAGAACTTATTTTGTTTAAACAACTGTAAAACGTGGTGCAAAACCATATACAATCTAAGAAGGCCAAGCAAGCAGCTAATATCCTCATGCTTTATGCAATACCAGACGTGTCATTGGCATGTGCAGAAACTAGCTGTGGGTGAAAGGTTTAAAATGTCTGACCGTGTTGTATGAAACAGTTATGTTTCCTATGACTGCATGCTCTGCTGAAATGGCTTGATGAAAAGAGCTTTGCAAATATATATTTTGTCCATGCGCACACACCTACCCATCTCTCTCTCACACACACAGTTCTTTCCTATCCTTACATGGACCTTGCATTGACTTCCATTATTTCTATATCCTAACCCTAACCCTAACCTTAACTCAATTCATACTTTAGTCCAAAACCTTACCATTAATCCCCATAGCCCAATTTTCCTTGTGTGGACCAGGCAAAATGTCCTTATAATTGTGAATGTCCACACAATGTTGGTGTTCCATCAATGATTGATCCACACAAGGTTAGACAGACATGTGCACACACACGCACACACACACACACACCCACACACACACTCTTGTTTTGCTATGTGTAGTGAGGACTATGTGTTGATTCCCATTGACTTCCATTGATTTTCAGTCATTTTCAACCCTTTCTATGCCCTAACCCTGACAATAACCCTAAACCTAACCATTACCAGTGCATGCCTAACCCTAACCTTAACCTAAACTCAATTCACACCTTAGTCCTAAACCTAACCGTTAGCAAAATAGGTCGTGAGGACCAGCAAAATGTCCTCACTTTGGTAAAAATGGCCCTTAATTTGATGGTGAAATCGGGAAAATGGTTCTCACTGTGATGCCAAGAGAGGAACACACACACACACACACACACACACACACACACACACACACACACACACACACACACACACACACAAACACTACTGTATTTGAATTTTGTCTTTTATTTTCTGTGATTGGTGGATCAATATAAACTCTGTTAGTGAGAATCCATCCTTGAGGCTCTTTCCCACAAACAGGCTTAACACTCTCTGCCCCTTGTCTCCGTTTACTTTTCTGCCTACACCCTCACTTCCTTTGTTTGTGGCCACTCTCCTCTGCCTTCTTTTCTTCTTTTAAGTCTATTTTTCCTATCTCATCATGTCAGTATGTCTCCCATATTACACATTGAAGAGTTGAAGTTGTCAAAAAATTGCTCACTAAAAACAACTGACACAGAAATAATTCTTTAAAATGAAATACATATAGCCTGTCATAAATACTGTACTCTATGGTCTTTCAAAAAGAGCATAGAGTTTTTCCTCAGTTTTTCCTTTGTTTTCTCTATTTATTTTCATTCTTTCTGAGGCTGAAACACTCTCCTTCATGCAGCTTACATAAGAAGCATCTCACAGACGGTGTGCGCTATTAGTTTTGAGCAGTGTGCATCTCATGAGCAGTGAGGAGACAGCACACTGACACAGCTTACAGTATGCACGCTGTGCATGCATTTAGAGAGTCATGCTCTGGTGAAACATAGTGAGTCTGAGCTGCTCAGTGTTCAGGACTTGAGTGTGAATTAACCCAGAAATGCCAAGAGCTTTTCGTCTCTGCTCTTGTAGTGGGTCACTGAACAGGATGAGAGAATGAAAGCATGCTGTTTATATATATATATTTTACAAAAAAAGTAGTGGAAATACATATTGAATAAAATGGTCAGCCAACAATTTAAGCCTACAGCAATTTCAAAAGATAATAGTGAAATCATAACATATTGATAAAATCTAAATTACACTGCTAGTTTCCCTTATTTTTAATTTAAATAGAGGGATGTTCTATGCAGGATTGTTTGTCTCCAATCTGAGTTGTATAAGAATAAATATTTGCTGATACCCAGTCCCACTTTGTAAAAAATCGATGCCTTGTTTCCTTTAAACTCAGTAGCGTTACCATACATTAGAATAACACTACAGTTCATCAGTATTTTATGGTCTACATTAGGTGGGGGATTGTGTCTGGCTTAATTCACTTACCAATGATATTCTGGATGCTGCAGTCTCTGTTTGACTTGACAGTGACAACTATGTTGCCCCAAATGCAGTTTGTGCAGAACAACTTTAGTACGCTAATTCAACACAGGGTTAACTTCATAAAGAATACCACTATAACGTTATGATACTGCTTTCTAAACGGCCCATGGCTTTATCATTTGTTACTAAAGATGTATCTGACTTAAACATACAGCTCAACTCGTCATTAAATTCATGTGGTGAGTTTTAATGTGGACCAGTTTGTTGAAGTGCTAAGGTAAAGTTAGCATTTGTTTTCTCTGTTTTGATATGACTTGTTGATAATTAAGCCTGTTACATTTTAAATACAAATTTAGGTAAGCATATGCAGACAAAACTTGCAGAAAAGCTTTTTTTCTTGCTTCATAAACTTAAAACTTTTCCATGAACATCATCAAATTTAATCTGTGCTTCAGCTGATTTCTGCACATTTATTTCCATCATGGACATACAGACAGGAATCTGCATCGGCAGACGGAATCTATTTTAGCACTTTAGTTATTATAAAAACCCAAATTTATTGAAGAAACAAAATTACATTTATGACTTGTAATACAGTCTTGCAAGCCATGAACACAAAATTAAGCCATTTGTTGCGAAAGGGACTACACAAAACATGGCCTCATGCGGGTGTGACTGATGTAAAATCCCAGACAGGAAGGAAATAAAAAGATGTCGGCATTTGCGCCTCCTCAACTTATCATTTCAGAATGCTTTGATCCTGATCTGATACTTGGGATATGATTGGGATATTCGTGATTATTAGTTTGAAGTAATGATATCCATTGTAACAATATCAGTCCACAACAAGTCACAAACCTGGTTTTTAATCCCTTAAGAAAAAAAGTAATTTTTATGCTGATAAATGTATCTTTATAAGGATCCTTTTGATATATTAAAATTAAACTGCTAATGCAAGAATTTTTAAGTCTCAAATAACGATCCTTGCTTCCTGACTTTCACAGGTGTCTGCCCGAACTGCAGCTAGCATAAGCAAGCGAAACCAGGCCGTGCAGCGGACCTTCAGTAAACGGCGTAGCCGCTTCTCCTCCCTCTGGGGTCTAGACACCACCTCCAGAAGAAAGACCAAAGGAAATCCTTCAGTTCAGCAGGTTTTGACAGACTTCACTCAATTCACCTTCTGACAGAGCAATGATTTGTTTCTAGCTCATCATCTTTGCCAATAATTGTAAAAATAAATGTAGTTCTCAGCTCTTTAAGTTTAAAGCTGTGTTCTGTAGCTTTATTACATTTATAAAAACTGCACTTTAGTTGATGTTTTTAGGTGCGTTTGAACTCTGCTCTTTTTTTCTTATAGGTGTTTAATAATGGGACAGAGCCTGTAAGAAAACCGTTGGAGTGCATGTTTGAAGACTCTGCCAGTGAGAAATCTGTAAGAACCAACTATATCAACTAATGTTATCTCTATGAAGTTTTACTTTTAAATTGTACAACTTGTCTCAGCTTCTTTGTAGCTCTTTGCCATGCTGTAACTAAAGTAAGATAAAAAAAAGGCCACATCAGTGAATGTTTACATCAGTAATAATCTTCGCAAGGCTAAACACAAAGAAGCAGGTCTCGTTTTGCTTTGGGCTAATTACTTGTCATTATTTGCTTTTCTTGTAAACCATGAGAAAGATCACTGGGGTCTCTGATGAATCTTTGTGTTTGTATGATAGGATAGGGGCTTCTTAAGACCCCGAGGCCAGCGGCATAGCTGAATTTTCCACCTCCTTTGGTTTTGGTAGATGTTTTAGCTCTTTATTTGATGGGTTCTCTGGCGGAGGCACAAAATCCCTGCACCCTTTTGCTCCAGTGAGCATTTCTGTAAGGTCATTCACAAGCTCTTGCTTTAACATTTATAGACATCCACTTCTCCCTTCGATGTGGAGTAAGTGGAGAAATTTGCAGGCTTATGAAAGTTTAAAATTAGCAGTCTCTCTTCCCTCTCCCTCAGATGATTTTGGAGCTTACAGAGCCTTGCAAAAACATTAATACTTCTTGAAATTTTAAAAATTTTGTTCCATCAAAACCATAAACTTAAATTAATTTCATTGAGATTTTAAACGACCATAAAATAGAGCACTATTGTGAAGTAAAAATTAAATGAATTTTAAAACATTTTCCAAATTAAACTCAGCAAAAATATGGCATTTATTCATATACTCTGACACCCTGAAGAACAATGCTTAATGATTTTTAAATCGAAGAGTGGCATCAAAGCCATTGTTAAAAAAAAAACATTGGAAATCCTGTTTAGAATTTGTCAAAGGCCTTATTGCTAACAGCAAACATGTGGAAAAGCGTGTTTTGGTCAAAGGAAACGAAAATTAAACTTGTTTATCTACATAGAAAACAGTATCTTTGGTGAAAAAAAGTTACACTGAACCCCCTTTGTCACTGTAAACTATATTAAAATGTGGTGGTGGCAGCATTTAGTGGTGGGAATGGTGCTCTTCAAAAGAATGATGCACAATTTTCAGATTTGTTTCATAAAATAAAGACTGAAAAAATATGGTGTGCATCTATATTCAGCCTTCTTTACTATCTAGGAAACCGAGAAAACATGAAAGAAGGTGCTCTGATGAGCTGAGACCAAAATTTAACTTTTCGACCAACACGCAAAATGCCAACTGTGACAATAAACAACTTTTTGCATCACCTGGAACACATCATCCCCAATGTGAAACATGATAGTGGCAGCATCATGCTTTCGGAATGCTTTTCATCAGCAGTGGAAGGGAAGATTAGAGTCGAAAGAAAGATGGATGGAGTTAAATACAGGATTTTCCTGGAAGAAAACCTTTTAGAGGATGGAGATGACTAGAGTGTATGTTTAATTTCCAGCAGAATAACAATCCTAAAATGGTTTAGATAAAACAATTTTAATGTGTTTGAATGGCCCAATCAAAGTTCAGACCTAAACCGATCGAGAATCTGCAGCAAGAATTGAAATTTCAATCTCTATATGTGCAGTTGCAGCAATTTGTGGTTATAGTATTGATTCTTTTGGAGGGGGGGGGGGGGTGTTGAATACCAATGCTTGCACAGTTATCGGGTTTCCATTTGTGAAAAAACTAGATAAACTATGTATAATTTTAATCCAATGTTACATTTAGGCATTACTTTGTGTTGGTAAGCCACACAAACCTGCAGTAAAATACAGTTTTGGGTTGAAAACAAGACCAAACATGACAAAAAAGGCAAAAAAGGGGAGTAAACACCATTTTAGAGTGCTGTACTTGTTTTGCATAAACACCTTGTGCAGCTTTTTCTCTTGTAACACAGTGGTTACCATGTCCCTGTTCTAGCTTTTTATAGAACGTGTTGCAAGCATCAAATTCAAAATTAGCGAATTTTTGCAAACAAAAAAAAAAAAAATTATCAGTTTGACCATTTAATATACAGTATTGTCTTTGTAGTGGATTCATATGGATATAGATTGAACAGGATTTGCAAATAATTATGTTCTGTTTTTATTTAAATTTTACACTATGTTCCAACTTCAAAATTTACAGTTTATTATACATCAAATCAAAAACCTACATCAGTTTTGACAGATATCCATCTATTTTTTCAGTTGGTTCAGGCAATTTTAGCTAAATCAGAATCACATAAACCATCCACAAGACTGACTGCCAATCTCTGAGAGAATCCCAATCTGATATTTGCGGATCATTAACTCGAATTATGAAGATATAAGCTACCTAAGTGCCATTCCGTTTCGGACCATCTGTTCTCACCTGTGCTTACCACAATTTACAGATAACTGAACATCAGAAAAAATGTTTTAACAAAGAAATCAGCATAGAGCTCATTTGGATGTTTATGATTATTTATCACAGATTAGTAAATGTTGTGATTTCACAAAACATAGAAAGAAAATGGTTCAGTTACGCAGAGGTTGTGCAAGGACAAGCATGCCAGCTCCATATTTCATGAGAAACGATAAAAGGCAGTCGAGAGTGTGGGAGAGGAAACAACAGGCCTCTGTCTGAACCCCGCATACTGAAGAAAAACTGGGGCAATAAACCACTCTCGCTGTGAGGGCCCCCTGCGGCAGGAGGAGAGATCAATTTCCTTCCACCCACGCCCAACCTCAGCTGGCGGGGGGTGGGGGGAATGGGATGACCGTAAAGAAATGCACAAGAGGTAGCATGCCTTGACTTTCACTAATACACAGCAAAAACCCTCACATTACCAGCAAAGATTTTTCACCTTTTACAGGCTGGCCCCTTCTATGACACTGTATTTATTCTGGGGAATCCAATTGTTAACATAAGAGGAAATGAGAGAGCAGAAGATTTTAATATGCCTCATGGAAACCTTTCATCCCCCAGCAGAGGAATCTTAGATAGGCCAGGAGGGAAGCCAGATGGTGCTGAGCAGCCTGGGAGTTCAGGGAAGTTGGGGGAGGTACTGGTTACGGGCCCCCCAGCCTGTTGTCTGTCTGGGAAAAAAAAGTGTCTCTTTTTTTGTCTATATGTATTTTGTTTGTACGTCTGTTGAGTCTTTCAAAACAAACCAAACAGGCACACACAGATACAGACTAATTGCAGTTAATTTTAGCACATGCCAAAGAGTCTGATTTTGTTAACTGTCGGGAAATTATTTGGCAAGACGGACCCTAGCACAGAAGTGAGCTGATGGAGAGTTGCACAGATAAGGGAAAGAGCACCAGAAGGAGAGGCATTGATCGATGGCAGGGTGGGTGGAATTGAAGAATGGAAGGAAAAATGTGGATGTGGTAACTTGATAGGAGTTACCACATCCACATTACCTCTCTATCTCTTCTATCAGAAGAGATAGAGAGAGGCCGACATGGTGGCCAGATTGTTCATCTGGATCAAATGGATGGACCTAAAGGTTACAGAATGCAATTTTCTAAATACAGACACATGTCATGACAATGTAAATTCACACACACACTGTAAAGAAAACAGTATATACATCTAAAGGAAAATCAAGAGGTTATCAAAAGGGCAGATGAATTCAATCAAATCTGCGAAATGTTGCTGACATGTTTACCTTGCCAATTAGAAAAATCCTTAACGTCTTTTAGTTGATCTAATAGTTAAAATCATTATGTTATTGATATAGATACAGTATCTATATGTTGCATTTTCAGAAAAAAACAGAAGACTCCATGAAAACTGTTCCTCAGCAAAGCGTAGACAGTGATATTTGGGTTCCAGATTACCTGAAACCCTCCTGGGTGAGTCTGCCAAACAATCAGCCAGTCCTGGCCATCGTGCAGCCCGGTGAGACAACATTGGATGTCCTGAACAGTGTCTGCAAGGTAGGCCACTATATAGGAAACTCAAGTCAGCATTGATTCGCTTGAGCCACTTTTAAAACATTACGTAATTAACAGTAAATAGTGCATGAGAACTACAGACTTAAACCACTGAACAGCAGTTTGACTTGATATATTATGCTTGATGTTTTTCTTCTTGTTACATATTGTAACAATTTTTTGCGTTAACCTGCAGGCTGTTAGTTAAGTTTAACAAGAATTAAAAAGTTCAATTTAAACAATTACTTGTGATTAATCTATGTTGATTTGCTTTCAGCACAACATGCCAATTTACTTTGTGGAATCCTTATAGAGGAAAAAATGTTTTTATTGACAAATTTCCGTAACCCGTGTTACGGAAATTCCGTGTTTATTAGGAGACCAACATCAGCTTTACATGACAACAATAATAAACTTTAACTATTTGTAGCAATCTTTGTGCAATTTTACTTATTTCTTTCCTGTCTCGTTACTTCCAGACCCATCAGATTGAGCCCTCTGTTCACTACTTACGTGTGAAGGTGTGGGTCGACAACCAGTTGCTTTACTATGTTCCCAAATCTGAAGAAGAGATCTCTGATTTGGTAAGAGAATACACTTTAGAGCACTGTGATTTGTGGAGTCTGAATTGGGATGATGTAAACAATTAATCAATTAACCAAACAGTTTTTTATTGCACCTTTCATAAAATATTTTGCTTAATAGGACCCTATCCAACCCTTCTAAAAACAAACTGAGAAAGCAGTTAAAACATGTCAAGAGGACATTATGCACCATAGGACACCTGTCAGTTGTAATACAGATATAATCAGGATTGTTTCTTAGGACTTAATATTCATTGTCTACACTATATATATTAGAAAACAATAAAGAAAAAAAACAATGAACATGATAAATTAAACATAATATAACATAAATAAAAATGGGCTTTATAAAACATATTAATTATAATGTGAGATTAGGTAAATTGGCTCATCTGAACTTTACCTTTGTTTCATTATAAATTAATTTTAGCTATTTCTGTCACCAATATGGAGGCAAACCTGTGCATATTTTATGACCCCATTGCTGACTCGATGTGTAATGCATCCCAGGACAAAGGTAGACAGAGTGAGATATTTTTGCAATACTTTATAAGTTATGCAAAAATGTATTTGAGGTGTTTTGTGTGGAATATGAATGAAACCTATTTGTATTTGTGTGTGTTTTGGTTAGGAGTTTTTATGTTAATTCATACACACAACCCTACTTGCTTTAAAAGGGCCTCACCTCATTATTCAGCTAGAGTAAACCCCTGAAATGAATTATCATTGCAGGTGACATGCTGAACCCTCTCTCAAAGCACAGTCTCCTCATAACTAGGTTTTTTCCTCAAGAGCCTTTTTATCTTCCTGCTTTGATCAGTGACTTGTTTCGCCCTCTTTCATCCTCCGTCTGTGATATTGCATTGTTATTTCTCCTCTGTGAAGGCTATTACACACAGCACATGTGTCTGTCCTTGGTGTTGCTTCATAAACACAGCTGTGTCTGTGCTGGGAGGTCAGAGCCCCACACCTACACCCACTCACTTTACAGTTTTAACCCAGATTGTGACCCTACAACCCTCCCATGCACTTGCGCTGCAGAATAATGCATGGAGCAGTTCATTCTTTATTAAAAGTAATAGCCTGACCTTTTACATCCTGCAGCTATGCTACCTTTCCATTTTCTCCAATTAAATATGCATTTATATGTATGTGTTGGCAGATCTACAAAGAGATTGAGATTTGCCCCAGAGCTACCAAGGTGATTTGCTTTGACAAAGCAGAATCTAGCACCATCGGATACGGTACGGGGTTCCACACACTGAAAATCTGTATCAAATTGATTCCTTAATGGGTTTTATTAAGTCTTGCTCTGATAATTACTAAAAGAAGGTGACTTAGAGAAAGCACATTCGGGCATAAGTGAACCTAATTGGTTCATATTTGTTGTGCAGCAGTGGTTACTTTTAAATATATATAAATGGATGTTAAACACTCCTTAAAACACATTTCCACAGGCTTCACTGTGGGAGCTACAGATGAGGGTGCTGTACAACGACTTCATATTACCGAAGTTAAACCAGGAGGTCTGGCTTCAGCTAAAGGTAAATGCATTTATCTTAAACCAAACCTTCAGTATGGAATGTTTAACTTTAATGTCTGATAATCGGAAATTGAATACAAAAACCAGAAACCCTGAAGCAAATATTTAGTTTGGAACTCGGCTTACTTAACATCAGATTAAGGATTTATTATCAGTCTATCACTGTGCGAGAACACTGCATCACCTCGTGAGCAAACATAGCTAAATTTCTACGCATTTGGAAGGACAAGTGCCTGCTTAGGTGAGGACATTTTTTCAAAGGAGATCTTGCCCTGTCTTTAAATCCAAACTTTATTTTAATGTGTTGGTTGTTAGCATGGACCTGGACCATGTACCACAATACACCAATGTTCATTCAATTGGGTTGAGGTTAGGTATTTGGAAAGACCAATACCTAATCTTGATGTTAGCCTCCTTTTTTCATTCCAGAACAGGTTTTAATGTGTGTGTTGGATTAATGTTATTTTGAAACTTGCTACTATGTTCCCATTTTAACAGTCTGGCTTTTAATTTTAACTGAAGTTAGATAACTTGGAGGTAGTCCTTCTTACCCATGCCACCAATACTGTTAAATGCAGTAGTACTGCTAGCAGTACAGCAAAACAGAAGCCTAGCATGATGCTTCCACCGCCATGTCCGACAGATGTTACAGTGTTCTGTGGTTTAAACACCTTTACCAAACATACTTCTTGTAAACTTTTATGATGAACTACAGCTGTGCAATATATCAGATCTCACTATCAGATATTATTGGAACAATAATATGTGTCATATCACAAATGGCAAGGACTGGTTATTTGTCACAGCTGGAGGTGCCATGCGCTGAAACTGTAATTGATTTCCAATAACATATTTGGCTGCTACAGGGGGACTTTGACTCTCCTTTATGCCCACAACTCCTAGCAATCTTAGTGACCAGACAATCAGACGGCACAGGGGGAATGGCGTGTACACTGTTGTGATGGAAAAGAAAGAGAGTACAGTTGATTGTAAAAATTATTTTGATTTCAATATTATGTTTCCCAAAATCATGCAGCCCTATGTAAAACTTTTTGAATAAATCATTAATTCAGTTCTACAATATACTGAAGCACCATATCAATATGTGTAATATCACAATCACAAAATATTGCTTTGGTGCAATATTTATTTGACTAAGAGGTTTTAAGTGCAGTTCCCTTGATGACAACACCTAATATATATTAGAGGAATTAAGATGCTAAAGCTCACAGAGAAATATGGAGTATTGTGCTTTTGGGAAAAAAGGGAATAGTGATGACTATATGAGTTAAACACATTATTAGTATATCATTAATATATAACAATAATATCATCATCATTGAATGTTTTTCTAGTATATTGCAGCCCTTTTAATTTTTTTTTTCACCCTTACTTTAAGCTATTTTCAATGACTTCTTGAACAAATAGAGCTAATTTCTCAGTAGGATCTTTTTAGTTGAATAGGGTTTAAAAAATAATGGGAAGATGAAGGAGAAATGGTCAAGAATCATGAAAAGCTTCAGTGAGACTGTAGACAGATTTCAGCAGCGATAAAACAGAAGATGAAAAAAGAGGAGCATCTGTGCACTCATCAGAACTTCTAAAAAGACATGACTCATGTGCCATATATTTTGTATTTCTCTGATGATTTATAGCTTTTTCCTTAAGGCAGCATGTACCTAAACCTTTATCCACAAGATAAAAAGATTCAAGGCTTTTTTTCTTTGTCTGCTTTGGGAAGGTGGGTCTGAAGATCACCCCCCACTGACTGGTCCCTATCTTTTATGCGAGGCAGAGAGACCTAATGGGTTTGAGGAACATGCAGCCGTTTCGTGGACACAGCACTAATGTATAGAAAATAACATGCTCCACTACCATGCCCCGAGGTCAAACCAAGGTTACTCAAGTGTGAGATTGTGGGCTCCAGTGAATTAGCAATCAAAAAGCTGCCATCTTAGCAGGCTGCATACAGCCAGAGGACACAGCTGTACTCACTTTCCACCTTTGTGGGAAAAAGGTTGTGTCAATCAGCGAACTTAGTGGATCTTTGTGCAGTGTTACACTCAATTTACACTGCAAAAAAACTAAAAGGTTTTAAACAATGCATTGCAAAGGTATTCATACCTCTAAAACTTTCTCAGATTTGGTCACATTACAGCCACTAACTTCAATGTGTTTTATTGGGATTTTTAAATAGACAAAATAGCCCATACCTGTACAGTGAAAGTAAGAGTATATATGGTTTCAGTTTAATATAAATAAAACTCTGAAAAGTGTGGCATACATATTCATCCGACTTTTATATAGTACCCCTAATTACAACCAGTGCCAATTAATGCCTTCATAATTTATCTAAACAGTCAAACTGTGTGTAATTTAATCTCAGTATAAATCCATCTGTTCTTTAAAGGCCTCAGATGTTCGAGGACATTAGTGAACAAGCCAACAGCATCACAAACACAGCAGGCAGTTCAAAAAGAACATCTTAAGGGAGTTTAAAGCAGGGTTAGGTTATAAAACAATATCCCAAACTTTGAACACTTCAATGAGCACAGTTCTGCCCATCAACAAAAATATAAACAGTATAGGTACAAACCTACCAAGACATGGCTATCCACCGAAGCTGGTAGGTTGGGCAGGGACACCATTATTCATAGAAGCAACCAGAAGGTCCATGGTAACTCCAAGGACACCATGATACCATGGCTCGGACAGGCTAATCTCTCTAAATGACAGCTGTTGGTCAAGCACTGACAAATCTGGTCTTTATGGAAAAGTGGCAAGAACAAAATCATAGTCAACAGAAAGCCATAAGAAGTCCAATTTTATTTTCCACAAGACATGCCGAGGACCGAACACGTGGAAGAAGGTACTCAGATTAGGTTAAAATTAAACTTTCTGACCTATTTTGCATAAGAAAACACAAGATAACCAAGGTGAATATAGTTGCAACATCATGCTGCGGGAATGTTTTTCTTCAGCAGGGACAGGAAAGATAGTCAGAGCTGATGGGAAGGGTAGAGTTAAAAACAGGGCCACCCTGGGAGAAAACCTGTTAGAGGCTCCAAAAATGACCTTAAAACAGGACAACAATCCTAAACATTCCACCAAAGCGACAAACAAATTGTCCAGATGAAAGCATATTTATGTGTTCAAATGTCCTAGTCAGTCCAGAACTTGATCCAATTCAGAATCTGTGGGAAGACATTTTCTTTCCCCCTTAGAATTATGCACAACTTCATGTTGATCCATCACATAAAGTCCAACTAAAATACTTTGAAGATTGTGGTTAAAAAATGAGAAAAAAATGGGTTTAAATACTTTTGCAACACACTGAAACTGCAGCACACAGACCAAACACACACACAATAACCCACAGCAGTATAGAGCCAGAAGCGTTATCACTCCCTATCCAATAAAAACTCTTCAACTGAGTTCACATCCCAGACAACTAGGTCATAACTTATGGTTGAATGTGCCATAAGTATGTCGATATAAAGCTCTGTGTGTTTGCTTTTGTTTGTCATTTAACGGTGGATTTGACCAAATTTCTACCTTTTTTTTCATGATTTTAAGTGTTTGGGAAATTTGTGCAACTTACCATCATGTGCGGTTCTGTTAACAGAATAGAAACCCATTTGTGTAACTCAATTAAGCGTTAAGGGGCAATTAGGGGCAATAAGGGGCAGTTAAGATTGCTATCAGGTCCCAGAACAGTTGTCACAATCAATCAGGTTAATTGGTGAAGAACTGTTTGAGCGCTGATCAATTAACAGCACAGGGCACAGGTGGTCAGGGGAGAAAAAGCGTCAAACTAAAGATGTGTTCCAGTGAAGTCAATGGGTTCCCTTTCATGCTTACAGCCACACAGACAATATATATATAATAACATGAGGGGACAGGAATAGACAAGCATTGCACACTCCCTTCTAAATCCATCCAGTCTTGTTAGATCAGTATTTGCCGCAAGCAAGAAAGGAAGCAAGCTTTAGACGATGCATTTTTAATGTATTGGAGCACATTGGAGTCTCAACATGTCTGATTAGTCTCAGAGCTGCGGTTGGGAAGCATGGTACAAACATTTTGTTTCTGGAGCTCATTTGTACATATTAACACAGAAAGACAACCACTTAGTTGGTCATAACCTCATAGATAAGCCTTAGTTGTTATTTTTTTACCAAATGAAAATGAATTCATTGCTTTCAAGTATTACTTAATTGGCTTATGTCCTTTCTTTTCTTTTTAATGATCTATTAGGTTTGAAAGAAGGAGATGAGATTCAATTCCTCAATGGGAAACCTGCCTCTGCCCTCCAGCTGGATGATTTGAGGGCAGCGTTTAGAGACCACATGCTTACCCTGAGTGTCAGCACTGTACCCCAGCTGGACCCTAAGGTGCTGTGCTTCTGCCCACCTCATCGCTTCGACGGAGAACAAGACCCAACCACAGACATCTTTTCCCAGAGTCAAGGTTAGACTTTATCTTCTCGTTTCTGTTTTGCGCTTCAGAAAGAATGTAACTAAATGCACTCTATCAAACTCCCTAACTCTGTATACACAGGATGGAAAAATGCATCACTATCTGCAGGGTCTGCTAATTATGCACGGATGCCGTCTGATATCTAACCTGTAGGCAGCCAGCAGCCTTCCCTGACCTGCTTTGTGCAAGGACACCATTTGTATTCATTGGAAATGGGGGGCTTGTAATGCACCAGCTGACATGCTGGCATTGTTTATACAGGGGCTCAGAGCTGTATGAATATTAATATGAATCCTTCAGCAATGTGGAGCTGTCATCATGGAGGATGTGCCATATGTTGAGGGTCAGATGGAGAGTAAAACACTTTTGAAGCCAGATGGAGGTCACTGATGATGCTGTGCTTGAAGAGGAGGATGAACATGAAGTCTTCAACATGAAGGAGACTTTAAATGAGAGATTTGTCCTGAACATGGACTGAATAACTAATCTGACTACAAACCTATATCATTAAACCCACTTAGGAAGGCTTTTATTAGAACTTGATTTAAAGCCAACACAAAAGGATTTATAACTTGAGATCAGTGCCTTTTAAATGTATTTTTACACCTTGAACATTGTTGTATTTCATTGCTTTACTATCACAAATATACTTGCATTTTATAGGGATTTTATAGGATAGACCAACAGAAAGTAGAGTACAAAGATTAAGCGGAGAGGAAATGACATATGAAATGAGAAAAGTTTGATGTGCTACCCATAAAGGAAATCTTCAAAAGCCTTCAGAAATCAACTGTAGTAAAGAGGTTACACAAATGTCTTATGAATACAGTTATTCTGGCCTCAGAAAGTATTTTTTAAACATCAGTGAACAAACTGTATTATGAAGACCAAGGAACACAACAGAATAATCTGGGATAACATTGTGTAGAGGTTTAAAGTAAACCTATGGTATAAAACAGTAACCCAAGCTTTAAACATCTCAAAAAGGACTTTTTAATCCCTCTTCCAAAAGCGGAGAGTTTATTATGCTTGTAGTACATGGTAACTATGGAGCAGTTTCAGAGCTCCAGAGTTGAGGTAGGATAATTGTATTTGTGGAAAAAAGATACACTGTGTATCTTTATTTTTTCCTTCCACTAACAAATATTTATTAATTTGTGTTGGTTGGAAAAAATAAGTTGCTGAGATGCCTAATAATATGTTGCTTTTTCAGGAAAAGAGACAAAACAAATTAATTAATTAGGTCAATGTTCTGGATTTCAGAAACATTTGTATCTCAGAAGCAAACAAATGTTATATTATGCATTTAGCATTCTGTTCAAACTTGCCTTTATTGTCTTTCCAGAGAACATCCTGGATGAGGTGTCAGGTTTGACTGTAGAGAGCCTAGATGAGAGTTTGGAAGTGGGACCTCTATTAACCCTGCAGAGCCCCAGAGATCATCATGAAGATAGAACATTAATGGCAGCTGGACAGAAGGTAGGA
Organism: Crenichthys baileyi; assembly: GCA_036173005.1. Classification (NCBI taxonomy): domain Eukaryota; kingdom Metazoa; phylum Chordata; class Actinopteri; order Cyprinodontiformes; family Goodeidae; genus Crenichthys; species Crenichthys baileyi. The sequence continues at coordinate 503,490 of JAHHUM010001467.1, read as the reverse complement.
ACTAGCATTTAGAGACATTAATGGCAGACAAATGCATGCATAAGATCATGGACATTAAACAATAAAAAAAGACTGTCTTTTAACCCCCGGTCAGATGTTTAAGTCACAGATTAACGTTTTATCCCTGTTGAAGTGTTGTCTTCTCATCTTCCTACCAGAGGACCTAAAGCAACAGGCTGTTGTTCTGTATAAACTATGAGTTAAAAAGCTTCTGCTGTTAATTACTGACTTTATTGCGTTGTAAGATATTTGTAAGATGGTTTAAAAGCTGCCAAATCCTGCAATAAAGGGACTTGGTGTAATTTAAGGAATGTTTTAACCATGTATTTTATTTATCATGACAAAGCCAATGTTGCACTGTGTGTATGTGGTCGATTGAGAGAAGCAGCACAGCACAGCACTACTCAATAAAATTTTAAAGGAACCAATGTATTATAGGGAATTTCTAAAAACAGTTTTTAACATCCATTATTAGCAATTAACATCAAAATACACTGTTGCCTCTCAAACAGAGAGGCAACAGTGATTGAATTAGTTTTTTTGTGGATTGAAAAAATCTACAAAAAAAAAATAAAATCTGGGCGATGCTAAGTCTACTATAAATCACGGGTTACAAAGAGAAGAAGCCGGAAGAAACGAAGGTACAGATATGACGAATACAACCTCAGCGTGTAAAAGATCGAACACACATATACATATACACTTAAATCAACCCACTTTACAGATCCTATTGCAGTAATTATTTACCAGCAGTCTGGGCAATATTCTTCCTGCAGTTCTTTAAAGAAAAATCAGTCATCATATTTTGTAGAGGTTAGTTGTAGCTTAGCTTAGATTGCAGTGACTTCAGAGGATATAACACACACTCTGTTTGATCAGGCCCAAATCAGACAAAGGGTGTGCTCCATTTGCCACCTGATGGGGGCCACTCGTGCACCAGGAAGGTATGCTTCGCCCACCATTTCACATTAATGTGCCATATAACAGAGCTTTTTGGCTGCTGAGAAGAAAATATTTTCGGAATCAGCAGAATATGATCAGTGACAATATGTGTGGTAACTTAAAATTTCATCTTAGTTCATTGTTATTTACTAATTGTCCTGACTTTTTCTTTTTTTCATCATATAATCAATTGACGTTGTTAACAACCATAATTTCTAACACAAAATCATAACTGGAACATCTCAGGAAAAGAAAAAGCACTCCAGATATAAATTATTTTTGGCAGAGAAAACTGTAATGAATAAAACTCGCCTTGATTACCAGAAACACAGTTAATGGAAGGATGCACAAAAAAACTCTGACCCTGACTGAAAAAAAAAAAACTGTGGTTTTGGGTCAGCAGGGAGAAGTGTCCCTGCTGACCCAAAACCACATCATATATAATACTTCTTAATCTAATCGTAGTTAATTGCTTCATTACATTTCATGTTTGGTTTTGCTTGCATAAGTGCTGCAAAAAAATTTCATAATGTGTTTGTGTGAACCTGTCAGCCAACATATGAGCAGATGTCCAATATTGGTGTGTGTGTTACGTGGACAGAGACAGGTGAGTGAAAGACTGAGACAGCAGCATCCCTTTCTAATTAACGGTGTGTCTGGTCCGATTAGCGTCTGCGATGTGATGTCTGGAAGAGGCTGTGTGCTAGCCAGTCTCCCTTGGATACGGTTGTCACCTCCTTTGCCACAGCCAAGCCTGATATCCTGAAACCACTGGATACATTTTTTCTTTGTATCTGCATTGGATGTTGAATCTTGATAGATGGGGAAAGGGACAGCGGATATAAATTGCAAAGTTCCTTCCCGAATGTGTGTCAGTGAGCTTAAGTTAAGTGAGGTCAGGGCCAGCCTCATTCTAGTCTCAGTCCTGTTGGACAGAAGTGGTTCTGTGACTGCGATGTATCATTTTAGATTGAAAGCAACGTAAGAAATGATTGAAGAAATACTGACATTTGGCACAGTAGGCTTGGTTATGTTTCATTTGGAGCAGTTCATGTGAGGAAAAGCTATTAAATTTGAAATAAGGTCTACAGTTAAATACAGTTTCTGATTAAAAATGTACACAATGGCAACTTTTAGTTTTTACACTTATCATTTATTTATTTATTTACAAGGTTTTTAATCTTAAATTACTTAATGCACTTAATTCTACCCTGAATACAGCTGGTGTTCTTTATTTAATAATTAGTTAGATGGTTATTCCCATGTTTTAGGTGACCATTTCCTTTACAGATCCAAACTATTTGTGCAAGTCACATATTTTTTTTTACCTTTTAGGGTTTGATAATTTAAATTCTGGGTCATTTAAGTTTCTGAGACTTGAAATTCTTCTCACAGATTCAATCCAATCTGAATGAGCTTTCAATATTTTGCAAACACATGTCAGGAAAAGTTACTCTCTAGAGTTTAGCTGGTAAAGACATGACCGAAAGACTCCCACATGCCTGGCGTGTCCCTACAGTGTAATGGGGGTCTCCACTTTTCCCTTTTCAGTTTACATTTATGCTCTAATTTACTGTTAGTCAATCAGACAAAATGTACCAGAGCTATAGTAGTTTTGCTAGGCACTGTGCTGTTCATGGAGCTGAAGATCATACGAAGGAGATGAAGGAAGCTGCAGTGAAAGCCTGTTGCACCGTCAATAATGGCTAAGGATTACTTCTAAGGTATAACTGCTAAGGTACTTCTAAAACCTTTCCAATATTTTTTTCTTATCTAAAATAACACATCCCACAAAGAAAAAAGAAGACTTTGATTTTTAGAGGAAAAGCAGTTCCTTTCTAATCAGTGTGCCAGAAGAAGTATTACAGTCCTATTACAAAGCCTTGGCAGTCTATGATCTCCATCTCACCTTCCTGTCTCTCACCTCCTGCTTCAGTCTCACATATTATGCTGTCTGATTCGTGTCCTCATTTCCATCTGTTGCCTTTTTAAGACCCTCATTTATGTTTTTCATATCCTCTGCATGTAGCTATTTGATTTACTGTCATATTTTGTTCCCATAATTGAAAACAATGTGACCATGCCCCGTCTCAGGCATGACAGCAGCATTTTTTTCCTTCCTCCGTCTGATCAACCAGTCTCTGCATTTGTTGTCCTTTGTTTGGAATGCCCTTTCTTTCCTGTATGTCCTTCCAGTTTTCTCCTGATCGCGGGTTCTGCTCCCCACTAACCCCCCTGCTGTTCATTGTCATAAACAATGTGAGGCTACTCCTGGCGTTCAGACAGAACTTGCTCTCTTTAAGCTGTCCAGCCGGCCGTGGCCCTTACCCTTACCCTTAGCACTTGGATGCTTTCGATAACAAGGATGATCCAAATTTGCAACACAGATATCCTGCAGACAACCAAATCCATAGATTTTCAGCTTTTTTGTTTTGTTTTGTCCTTTCTTTTCCCCTCATGGTGATTGCTCTTTTGTTTCCCTGTCTCTTTGGAAAAGCTGGGAAGTGCTGAGGATTGTGTCTTACCTCATTTCACACAGTGCCTACGGTCACATAGTGGCAGACGACTGAAGGAAAGGAAAAAAAGAGGCAAAGTGGGACAATTTTAATTATCCTCACACTCTAATTACTTCACTCTCCAGTGTTTCACATCATTTAGTGGAGATAAATGAGTGTCTGCTTAGCTGGAGGAAATGGAAATTTTCATTATTTTAGACAAAGCTCACAACCACCTCCCCTGTATGATAAACCAACTACAGAAAAAAACGTTGATTACTTAAGGATCGCAACGATAATAAAGATGTCTGTGATTGTTTGGGGGTCTCCATGCTGTAGTCAGCCTCACTACTGTGTGCCAGTTATATTTCATGTGGCCCCAGTTATAATTTACAATTATAACTGGGGGCACATGAAATGAAGTGAAAAATGTAATATTCAATGTTCAGGGACCAGTTTTCATCCAGGTTTGTCCTGTTTTCTGTTAATAGTCTAATTTCTGAGAATATATTCAGTAAAGTTTACTGGTTTTTCCTATACAAGTACATCTAAATAAATTTGAATATCATAAAAAAATACTGCAGTAATTTAGCTAAAATTGTGAATATCTTTATATACCTTTAATACATCATTATATATTTCAAGCTTAATTGTCCTAATTTTAATGATTATGGCTTACCATAAATGCAAATCCAAAATACAGAGACTAGAAAATGTGATTATTTTATAGGTATAAAGATCTTAAACCAGCTGTCAAGCACAGTGGGAGAGAAGTAATGATATGGGCTTGTTTCCAGTCCCAGGACAGGGACACCTCGTAGTCAATAAGTCTGCATGAACTCCTCTGTTCTTAAAAGTATTCTATGGTCAAATATATAGTAAAATATAACTGTCTGACAGCTGAAGCTTGGGTTTGTTTGAGTCACACGACAATCCTCCTAAACACTGCAGCAAATATAAGGCAGAATGTCTGAAAAAGAGCACAATCAAGCTGTTGAAATGGCCCAGTCAAAGTCTGGACAGAGTGAAATGAAGTCGTGGGATATTAAGAGAGCTGTTCTTTAAACCTCAAAGAATTGACACTAACTGACTCTAAAACACTGAACAGGGTGTTGGATCAGGGGTTGTACATAATTTTTTTCCCTCCTGTCTGTACAACAGTCATGGAAACTTTGTTTTTCCCCATGACTGTGTTAAACTTTGTAGCTGTCTAATGTATTTCTTTTTTCTGAGAAGAAGAAAGTTATAAGCCATAATTATGAAAATTATTCAAAATAAATACTTGAAATATATTACTGTCTAATGAATCTTTGAAATTTAATTTTGAGATTCACTCGAAACCTCACCTCTCTAAAACGTTCAAACCATTTTCATTCCATCATGCTAAAATGTTGCTGTACTTCCATGTTTCCCCAGCGGAGGGTGCAATGACATCAATAATCAAACCCGCAAGATAATGTTTACAGTATAAACAGTGAGCATGCAAACAGAAAAAATTTTCATGTTAATTTCCAATAATCTGCATATTCAACTTTGCAGGCTACCCAAGATAATTAAAAGAGAAATTAGCATAAAATTATAAAGTCATCGTTTCTGTATACTTGATACTCTAAAGTAAGATGGAGAATAGCTTGGTTTCACTTCTCCCACAAGACTTAAGTTGCAGGAGGAAGTGTGCACCCTGCAAACAATAGCGTTAGAATCCAAATGTTTCTAGATTTGTGAGGAATCGTGTTATGACTTTCCCATCCTTTGAGATGAAATGATTAAATCTCTGCTTCCTTTCCTTCCTTGTAGAGGTTTTTGGATTTGCATGTTTTTTTTTCTGATTGCACATGAAACTGAACGTAAGACTCATCCCTCGTTGCTTTCTCCTCACTCCTGCTATGTGTTTCTCTGACAATGACAAGTACATGCTTGTTCTCTCAGTGGCAGGAAATTACATGTAGTCAAAATCTGTTTTTCAGGATGGTAAACATATATATTCAGCTGATCCTGGTGGTAAAGGGTTGGAGTTTCAGCTGAGGGGTGTGGAAACAGGTTTCTGCTTATTTGCTCCGCCACTTATGTTGCGCATCTCTTGCTCTCTGTTCTGAATGTGGGGACAGTCAGTGATTCAGTACATTGAGTAATGGTGTATTTGGGATTAGGCGCTGCTTGTATTGGATTTACCATAAAAAAAGGTATTTTTGTTTCACTTTATTAACTTGGGTAAATGTCTTTTTTCCAATATAGCTGTCATTTTCAAAAGTTTTGTTGCGTGTGGATAGCTCTATCATTCTATATGTGGCAGATCCTTTTTAAAACTAACTTCTTTGAGAAGAAAAAAAATCTTCAAGTACATTAGGTTTGATGTTCTTGAGTAACCCTTGAAGCTGATAAAGTATGATGCCATTCTTTAGACTTTTAAAGGACTTATGATTCAGCCACCCTGAAAATGTACAGTAGATACATAAAAAAAACTTTATGCCAGGCAAAATTGTCTATTTTCATAAAACTTTTTTTTTTTCGATCACTGTGAATTGATCTACAAAACAGTTGGATTTAAGCCAGGCCATGCGTAAGGAAAAGCAAGTTGTATCTGAATGTGCAATTAAAGCCAGATGTAAAACTCATCAAAAGGGACTGGTTGGATATTTTGAAGTGAGATTGTGTAAAGCTGTTATCATTTATTAGATGCCTTACCTGAAGTAGAAAGACATAATTTGGTCACAGTGTGTTTGCAGAAAAGGAAAAAAATCCTCACAGTGGTGGAAGGCTAACAGCTAGTCAGATGGACCCACGTTTTAGTTTTATCAAAATTGAAATCAGCTCAAACTAAAATGTTAACATCTGTTGGATACAAAGCTATTTTAGCAAATAGCATGAATCTACCCTTTCAAAAAAGAACATTAAGTGTGTTGCTGTTTTCCCAGCCGAAGAACTTCCATGTTACTAGACTAAAGTTATATCGATTAGAGCAACCAGCTGCAATAATGGTGCCCTCTCTGTGTCTTGGATTTCGGAGTTTATGAGCTGCCAGTTGGAACTACAACAAGAATGCCCATGGAAGGACTTTTTCCAGTGGGAATATACAGTACCTTGGATCCTATAGATCAAGATATGCTCTCATCACTTCCTACCCACATTATGGGACATTATGCCAAATGGATGGAGGTGCAAAAAGTTGTAAACATAACACAGTATAGGTGTGAAACAACGCTGTACAAAGTAGGTTTTGAGCTTAAAGACAACTCCAATAACAGCACATAAGTGGAAGACAGTACTGTTAATGAGTAACTAATGAAAAAATATAAATTTCTTTACTTAGGAAAGACCATTCACACACCTATATTGGGTTTTTGTTAAAGGTTAACAAACTGGAACAACTGGAAATGCTGCCCTGAGGCTCAAGTTCCTGTTTGAGCATGCTGATAGTTTAATATTATAAGATATTCTCATGCCCTAATTTATCTGACAGCTTAATTTAATTAATAAACCCATAGTTATGCTTGCCATGAAGTACCCAAGAAGTCAGTCCTTTTGATTTTGGAATGTTGTCAAACCCAACTTCATTGTGCCTTTGCTAGCTCAAAACTCAGCAGGATTTGATTTCAGCAATTTATAATAATACAAAGGAATTACGCAGCATTTTATACATTCAAACCAACAAAGAAAATTATTGTACAAAATGTGTTCGGTTAATTTAACTAGATACAAATAATCAGAAGTACCAGGGAATGGTTCATTTCTACAGCCTACATTGCATACATGTGCCTTTCTGCCCTTTGCATGCTGTTTGGCCGTTACATCGGCATGGCAAACATAACTTTAGGGGAGTAACTTGAAGCTGTTTGGCAGAGAAATGGCATCAGCTGAGAAAACAACAAATTTGTTGTGATTATTTATGATTATTGTCCACTAATACAGCGTTGTATGCCATGTTTATGGACACATAGTTTAAGTGGTTTTAAAGTGCTAAAATCAAGTGAAGTGGGTGCTGAACACGAGTGTCCATCTGAGTAGCTGAGGATTTCATGCAGTGACATGACATTCTGACACAAGTAAAGGAACTGCTGAAAATAACTTAATATAACCTTATATCAAAAAATTTAAAATATTACTGTTAATTGTTGCCGCAGGCATATTCATACTTAACTGGTTTGGTGTTTGTGTGCTTCATTGTGTGATACCTCCCACAGTGACTTATGCTTTACCATAAAGAGTTGAAGTTGAAGGGCAAATGCTTCAATATTTGACAACTCTATCATCTCTTTCTCGTGCACTGACATTTCTCTCTCTCTAAACTGTGATGCAAAAGGCTGATGTCTTTCTTTTCTTGATGGTGTGTGTTTGACTCTTACCACTTCTCACCTCCCAAGCTCTCCTCCCACTAGCCTCCTCCCAGCTATTCTTCAAGAGGATGTGATGTTTGCTCTTTTTTTTAACGTTGCAATCTGCACCGCTGCTTCTGCTGTTCCGAGTCACCTGGACAAAAGAGCACGAGAAGCGGCTTGGACAGATGGGAACGGAGAGGAAGAGTGAAAACAGAGAGATGACAGTTGAGCGGAGTCAGTTGGGATTTAGACAGTGATTGGATGGACGCTGTAGGATAAGATGACATGAGAGCTCTGTTGTTCATTGCAGTCTGTAATGACCTATTTGTTCAGCTGCAGCAGCAATTGCACAGCAGATTGTTGAAAATCAGGCCTTTTAAATTTGTGACATCAGCTGGTTTCGTTTTATTAGTTTTACAATACAAAATAATTTCACTGCAGTGGGATGTTTTTTGGATGAGTTTTCTGGAACTAAGTGCATGGGATTGCATGCTACCTGGGCTCAGAATTGCAGAGCAGGAATGAAGGTAACACCTGAAACCTTTTTGACCTGCCAGGATGTCGGCTTTTATGAGGAGCAGGAAATCTAAACCCTCGACTGACTCCATCTATGCCGTGTTCCAGCTGGTGAGCATCGCAGTACATGAAAGTTTGTGTGTGTTTAAAGGCTTATGAGGTGGCGTTGAGCAGGCATAGGTCAATGATTATGTAATAGTACTGTACCCATACTGGTAGGCTTATGTGCAGGGTTTGTTCCCTTTGGAACCTGCCATCTAAATCCATCCATCTATCCATTCATCCATTGTGTATACTCGCTTATGCTGGCAGGGTCGGGTGGAGGGGGGCTGCTGCCTTCTCCAGCGGTTGGCATCTAAATAATTTAGATAATATACTAGCGCTCAGATTCTCATTCTGCTGATGCTTTGGCAGAATTAAAACCAGCATTGTACATGTCTTATAATTACTGACAACTATTCATGTTTACGTTGCTATTTATTTTGCTTTAAGATGCAGATTGTAAAATTATATTGTTTTTGCTGCCAAGCATCCTGCAGCTATTATTCTGTCTCTCAATAGGTACCGTTTTCATATCTTGACTCCCTGTTGGAACTGAATTTATTTTAGAAATTTACAGCACCAGGTGTGGAAAGCACAGTGGTGTGCAAATCTGCTTTGAATACCAAAGTGGAAAATTGATTCGTCACTGCTGCAGTCTTACAGGAGATGAGGCGTGTAATTGGCAAAGACGGAACCTGTCTCAGCTGTCTCCAAGTCAGTCAGCCAGAAAACAAGTACGGTGCACAACTTAAAATAATAAAAAACCCACAAATGTCCATTGTGTAACACAAATGAGGGACATTTTATGGTATCCATCTGCAGATAAACTTATATAACACTAATGGCTGGATGTCTGAGTTGGAAGCGTTAATAATATCAAATCAAGTGGAAAGACTCCGCTTTGAGCCTTTTGCAAATGCAGATTTTGGAAATTTGCTTGGGACGCTTTGTGTTGTGACTCGGGATGGTCTTTTGGTTTAGGTCTTTGCCCTTTTTGTGTTTTTTTATTTTTGCATGACATTAGCTATCTTGATGCAAATTGTGGAAAATTTACCTAGGTTGTTTATTTTGTGTTCTTTCAATGCTAAACCCGATTTTAAGAGGTTAAAAATTCAGAAATTTAATACATATTATATATGTATTATTTATTTACTTCAGAGAAATGAACATTTACAGAAAATCCAGCAATTAAAGTGTTTATAAGAGTTGATGTGAGTTCATTCACAGCAGTTTCACTTCAGTTTTTCTTGTTAGCATTAGGCTGCAAAGTTGTTTTTGCCCTAATGTTTTCCTGAACAGCCTCAAGCTGGTGAAGGAACATCAGTGGGCAGAATTTCTTTCAGATGCATCTCAGACATTTCTTAGACTGTTTATCATTATGTTGCAAAGCACAGTCTTTGCTGATTAAAGGAATGCATGCCTCTGTGCCTGAATAACTAATGTTGTCAAGTAATATTTGCCTAAATGCAGAAATTTTTTTTTCTTTAATAGTAGGGATAATGCCATGTAAATCTGGCAAGTCTGCTCATGTATGGAATTTTTCTAGGGTTCTAAGTGTGTGTCTCTTGGCAGGTTTTCACAACTGCGTTATATGTATCGCTACAGTTTCTTGCTAAAGTTTTCATATCCCTTGAACTTTTGCATGTTCTGTCATGATACAACTAGAAACTTTAATGTAGCTTAGAGAGGTTTTATGTTATGGACTTACAGAAAGTAGAACATAGTTCAGAAATGGACAGACATGAATGAATAAATGAATAATGAATGAATAAATATCTGAAATAATGTGGTGTGCATTTGTATTCAGCTCACTTTACTCTGATGGCCCTACATAAACTCAGGTGCAACTAATTGCCTTTAACTGTATTCTTTAATTTTGTAATTTAAACTGACTATAAACCTGGATGTTCTGTGAAGGCCTCAGAGGTTTGTTAGAGAACATTAAGTGAACAAACAGCATCATAAAGGCCAAGAAACAGAGAAGACAGGTTAGGGATAAGGTTGTGAAGATGTTTGCAGCAGGGTTAAGTTATAAAATCATATCCCAAGCTTTGAACATGCATGGCACAGCTTGAAACCAACCTGAGACATAGGTGTCCATAATAAAATGACAGGCAGGGTGAGGAGAGCAATTATCAAAGAAACAACTCAGACAGGAGAATCGTTTCACACAACTGTTTACCTTGCGTCAAGAAAAAAGCCATTGTTTGAAGAAACTCATAAAACGTTTGTTTGCATTTTGGCTCAAGTCATGCAAGGGCAAATGTGACTGAAAACAGACTCTCCACATCAACCTGAACACCATGCTGATGTTAAAATATGGTGGTGGCACAACCATACTGGGTATGCTTTTCCTTAGCATGGACAAGGAAGTTGGTTAGAGTTGGTTGGGAGGTAGAGGGCAACCGGCTTGGCTGCAGTGGATCGGTTCATATCAAAACAAATTTCGGTTAGAATGGCCCAGCCAAAGTCCAAACCAAAAGCCAATTCAATCTGTAAATTGGTCAAAAAATAGTTTCAAGATGTGCAAAGCTGGTCGAGACATACTGCAACTCATAATACATGCAGCCACAGTTGCACTGAATGGTGGTTCTGCGATGTGTTAAATCAGGGGGACTGAACATGAATGTACTTCTCTTTATTATTTACTAAATTAAATCATTTTTGTTTGTAAAAAAAAGAAAAATTTGCATCATTCCGTGCAATTATACTCTACTGTTTTATCAGTCTGCCACCTAAAATTCCAATAAACTAAACAGAAGTCTATTGTTGTAACAAGACAAAATGTTCACAGAAAGCTTTCAAGGGCATTTTAGTTGTGCATATTTCCACTTATTCAATCAGGGCGTGGCTGTTCTCAAATTAGACTAAGTTTTCATTTACCAACCCAAAGAATGTTTTTTACTCACGGACCAAGCACGTTTATTCGTTCTTTTAGTTGATCAGTAGCTTAGTCACCTTCATTCCTGGCAAACACTTCAAACAGCACCTTCGGGCGGCCTTGATTTTAGTGCATAGAAAGTCAAAAGTTCTTAGATTATTTAAATATATATCAGTTCCATGTGTAAGGATACTGAACATTTGTACTGTAATACAGGATGTGTACAATAACCTTAGGGGCTTTTGTCAGAGGTGTGTAAACTTGTTTTGTCTCCCTATTTTCTCTCCACAGAGCACAGAGCAGGTCACTGCTGTCTGCCGCAGTCTCCATGACTTGAATCCCCTGGAGTGCCCAATGTCATCCTCCTCATCATCTTCTTCGTCGTCCCTGTCACCGAGCCCTGTGTCGGCTTTGGCGCCTGCTGCGGGCTCCGCCACCCAGAGACAGCTTTCCCACGCAGACAAACTACGCAAGGTCATCAGTGAATTAGTGGAGACGGAGAAGACGTATGTCAAGGTGGGTCCTGTTTTTTTAGTTGTTTTGTCTTTCAAATCCAGTCAAGTATCTTAAATATGGCAGTTGTTTGTCATAATTACTAACATACCATTTGTTTTATGTTAACAACCATTGGAGCTGACTCATTCCTGTTGTCCACAATACTTGTAATTGACTCAATGAAAACCCTTTAACTCAGCATCTGTTCACAGACAAATCCTTTTCTTGTTTCTCATCTTTTTCAGGACCTGCACTGTCTCATAGAGTTCTACTTGAAACCTTTACAGAAAGAGAGTTTCCTAACACAGGATGAGGTACTTTCATGCTGCTTAGTATGTATCAAGAATAATAATATTTAGCATTTACTGTAATTTTGGAAACCCTATAGGTGTGAATTCTCAGATCATTTTTAATATTTGCATTAACCCATTGTAACATATAAGAAAAGGGTGCCATGCTTTGTTTTCTATAACTAAATAGTTTGTCTGTGGGCAGCTGAGTATGTCTGGTATTCACAAATCAGGATCAGAAGTAGTATATTGAAGATGAATTAAAGACATTTCAGGACTTTAAAGAGGTGTTGGATGTCATTAAATGGAAATGTTTTTCTTGTAAAGATTACACAGGAAATCTATTTAAGGTTTTGACAGGCCTGTGTGAATGTCCTGAAATTAATTAGTTTAGAATTGTGTGAAAGGTCCATTGCTTTGTATAATATAGCCATTCTGTATTTGTGCTCTTTTAGTTGGCCTAGAGATCTGTAAAACTAAGTTGGCAGCCTTTAAGCTCCATCGTGTAAAGCAGATTGAATCCTTATATGGTTGCACTGACAGAATTCTCATTCTTTGTTTGTAGCTGGATGTTTTATTCGGCAATCTTGAAGAGATGGTGGAGTTCCAGTTGGAGTTCCTGCGAACACTTGAAGATGGAATCAAACTGGTGCCAGATCTGGACAGACTGGAGAGGGTGGACCAGTTTAAGGTGATTGAGGTTTAGAGAAAACCCAAAGAACTATTTTGGACATTTTATTTCCGCGCTGTAAGATCATGTCTAGTAATTGCTGTGGTTTACAATGTGTTTTCCTTGAATATATGATTTATGGTGTTATTGGAGTGGAATTAATCAATGAAAAGCACAAATTTTTAAACCTTTGGATTGAATTAACTGCACACAGAAAGAAGAAAATTCACTTTGCGTCATAATGAGTTAGGGAAAACCGTTACTAAGTGTCATGTCTTTTAAGGCCGACTTGACCCACATGCAGAGAACGCTCACAAACACAGAGAAGCGTTTCCTTTTGATGTTGTTTATTTACTAAGTCGGGGCGGCCGAGAAAACACCTCCTGACAGATCGTACGGGTACTGGTGAGTAACGTGATGGACGAGATAATCAAATTGATATTGCAATAGCTTACGGCGGGGGGTGGGTGTGATCCGCCAGGGAGAGAGTCTGTCGAGTCTGGGAGGTACGGTGGGACTGGCTGGGTCCGCTGGAGCCCTGATGGTCCGGTAATGTGGGCCGTAGGAGGGTGGACAGGTGTCGCCTGATCGGAACTGGGAGACTTCGGGAGCTGACTGCCAGCTGGAAGCAAGGCTTGAGTCCTAGTTATGATCCGATGGAACGTCTGTGAAAATCTCCAGAAAGGAGCGTGGCTTGGTCCAAGAAACACCTGGAGCGAGGAGAACGAGAGATTAGTCAAGGCTTTACAAAAACCTCTTAGAACGCTCAAAGTTCTAGGCTTGAGACTGGCCAGGTAGTAGATACCGTGAAGGCAAAAACACTCAGGAGTAGAAGTGCTGACAATCCGCCCTCTTATAGTTCCCAGCTGATGATGTGATGCAGTACAACTGTCACACCCTCGGCCCTCTAGCTCCAGCGGCACCTAGTGGTGGTAACAGGTTAGTAGCAGGCAACGAAAACAACCCAGGCTCTGACACTAAGTGCTTAAACACTTATCTAAGACATGAAAAAACAAATAAACAACAAAATAGAGTCTTGCAGAGCTTCACATATAATAGAGTGCTTAACGATACAGAGAAATATTCAACACAACTGCAGTCTACAGAGGTTTAACAGGCCTCATGATTGGGCCAAGTCCATCTTTTTTGATGATCTGACGTTTTCTGCAAATGTGGTCTCCCTACTGTTCTTCCAATGGAAATTGCACTTTTCCCATGTTTAACCAGGGCCAATCAGAAGCAGAGTTTTGGTGTAACTACATCTGAGTTGATGGTGTCGGGAATATATATGACCAAAATTAAATACAGTTTCTATGAGAAAGCGCTTGTGCAGATACAGAGAATGAACAATGACTTCAGGTACAATAATGGTTGTTTTTACATATTAAAAATGGAAGATCCCCTGTTGGTAATATTAGGAAACATTTATCATTTTAAGAAACCAGCTTACTCTGAAAACACTGTTGTAATTGCTAAAATAAGGGTTCATTTTGGCTGCATCACAGAATCCAGCTGTTAAGCAGGAGAGCAAAGAGTCTCTGGAAATAAAAGGTCAAATTTAAGAGAAGTATCTGTTGACTGGGACAGATTATATCCATTTTATAATTACCCAAATCAAAACAAATATGAATCATATTTAGTAATGTATTATGTGTTGATTTGTCTCTACAGAAGGTGCTGTTCTCTTTGGGTGGGTCATTCCTGTATTATGCTGATCGGTTCAAGATCTACAGTGCTTTTTGCGCGAGCCACACAAAGGTCCCAAAGGTCCTGGCTAAAGGTAAAAATGCAGACATTCTTGCTTAGTGGCGATTGCACTAATTGACCTGAAGACTGCAGTTCTTAGGCTTATTTACAATGACCTATACAGTGCTTTAGTTGAGTGTCTTGTTTAGTAAATTGTGTTTGTTTTTTTTATACAGTATATATACAACATCTTGTTCCACTTTTTTCAGCCAAAACTGACCCAGAGTTCAAAGCTTTCCTGGTCGAGAGAAACCCTAGACAGCAACATTCATCCACTCTGGAGTCTTACCTAATCAAACCCATCCAGAGAGTGCTGAAATACCCGCTCCTGCTCAGGGAGCTCTACTCTCTCACCGACCCAGACAGTGAAGAGCACTACCACCTGGATGGTAAAACAGTGCTTTTATTTATTTATTTCAAATATCTATTAGCACTGTGAAATGATTTAACATCACATATGTCCCTCACTGTATGGAGCAGTAATTGATTAAGACACATCTGATGAACTGTTGTCTCATCCAGTTGCAATGAAGGCCATGAACAAAGTTGCGAGTCACATCAATGAGATGCAAAAGCTTCATGAGGAGTATGGAGCTGTTTTTGATCAGCTCATCAATGAGCAGACAGCGGATAACAAAGAGGTAGTCTCATTATGTTATAGGTTACCAAACTACAATTTCATGAAATGTCAAAATTGAAGCAATAATCACATTTTTGTTTATTTTCTTCTTTTTAATAAAGGTGCTTGATCTCTCAATGGGGGATCTTCTGCTGCATTCAACAGTGGTGTGGATGAATGCTCCAGCCTCTTTTGGCAAGAGCAAAAAGGACCCAGAATTAGCTGCTTTTGGTAAGAGTTAAACAGATTTTTGGGTAATACTGTATTTCTTAATACATGTATAATTAATTCCATACCACAGAAAAAACATACTAATTTTACCTACTTGATGCACAAGATATAGTAAAGAACATGCACACAAAGAATCAATACTTTATTTATTTCACCTTTTTCCAAGCGCTTAATTGCTGACATGATTCTCACCCAGCCACAAAGTGCAGAGATGTGATAAAAATGGTTAATAATAATAAATAGTTCACTCAGCTTACATCTTCCTTGCAAAAAATACTACATGCACAACCTTTAATGCCTTTCTTTGCCAAGTGATGGTGAGCTGAGGTGGCTGCTTTTGCATTTGATGTTGAAATCTTTTTAAGCTGGATTGTTTTGCTCGTATGTCAGCAATTTTGGTGACTTTCTCTTAAACTTCTACTAAATCCATCCTTTAGCATCCTATGTCAAGCTGTCACTACAAGAAAGTGGGTAGTAAATGTGCTCATGTCATACCCTTTCTCTCTCTGTTCCTGTTTTAGTGTTCAAAACTGCAGTTGTGTTTGTCTACAAGAACTGCTCCAAGCACAGGAAAAAAATTGTGAGTATTCAATTGGTTTTAAATTTAAGACAGATTTAAAAGATGCTCTCATCAGATGGAAATTGAGATTGCTCCCCATTTTTATTATCAATTTTATGCCATAGTTTTTAAATAGCTTATCCAGTTTCTCATTCAATAGCATTAGTGGGCTGCAAGGCCCCACAAGGATAAGAAAACTTTTTAAAGAGATGACTCAGTCTCATGTGTTAAAAATAATTTAAACAATGTTTAATTAGAAAAGGGAACGCTTTGTCTATGCAGCTGTAAATATAATGTAAATGTGCAAATATACCTCAAAACCTGGGGAGTGCAGAGAGGCCATCTTTCACCTATAATTTAAATATGATCAACAATTTTGCATGATTCCCAACTAACAGGGAAGAAAAGATTTAGGGGTCTTTATATTAAAGGTAACAATTATTCTATGTAAAATGTGGAATATATGAGTGTAAATGAATGTAACTACTGTTCTATGAATGACCACCAGAAATTCTCTGTCACTCAGAATCCTTGTTTCAGCGAGAATATTCTGTAGGAACAGAGCCTCGGATGTCACCATATATAGCTAGGGTGTCACAGGTGTGTCACAGGTGTGACTCTGTTGGTATGATTACTCGAACTGTGCATGCACGTAGGGAACAGTCAGTGCTTTCAGCACCGCCCTCTGGCGGTCAATAGGGATGAAGTAGAACTAGAATTGTTTGAATCCTGTGTGGCATTAACTCTACAGTGAGACACTCACTCTTTTAACTTCATCCATTCGTTTTTTGGCATATAACCACTTCCTTCTGTTTTTGTGCTTATTTAATAATTTGAAATATGAAAATGTTAAGCTTGGGGTTTGTGTCCTCTTTTTGGATGTGTGGTCACTGGCATTTGAATTGGCTTAGGCGGTGGCTGGAGTTGACCTGGTTGGTCTTTATCTCTTGGCTGTCGTTCCATTGGCGGCGATGTGGAGTGTTTGTGTTGTTTTGGGGGCATTGCGAGGGCCGTTGGCCCCGAATGTGGGCCGGCAGCCGGGAACCTCTTGCTGGGTGAGTTGGTCCAGTCTTGGTGTGGGGTGAAGGTCTGTTGTGAGTTTGGTGCTCGGTGTTGTCTGCTCTGTTGCGCTTGAGGGCAGATAACGTTTTTTTTACATACACTTATATTAAGCGGAGCATTATAGCGTTAGCTGTAATGCTCCACTTGTGAAAGTAACTCTGTTGGGCTTATTCTTGGCACTCAGACAACAATTCGAAATGCTACTCTGCCGAAAAGGACACGTTGTTTAAAAAAAAAAAAACCTTCAACACTTTTAGGAAATGCTGGTTATTACTTCTGCTATTTATTACTTTCATACTTGTTATAATATTTAACTTAAAAAATTCTCAAACCCTATAGAAAAGAATAGGGCGACCTTTTGAGATCATACAAATACCTTGTGCAGTAAACCTTTTGACGGTTCATTGTGTCTCGTTACTCTCAGCTAGAAATGCTATCCAAACTTCAAATAATTGTAAAAGTTGTAAAATCACAGTTAAAGGTTTGTGAAGTTTTTGATCAAATGATTAGTTTTCCCCTCTAAAGCTGATGAAGACATCACCCACTCACTGCACTGCTCAGCTGACCTCCTTGGAGTATGTGCTTCAAGAACCACCACGCACAGACATATGGAAGACATGGGTTTCAGCTGTCGTATTCCTTGTGTCAAGCCACTCTTGAACAAAAGACAGCATCAGAATGTCTTGCCTGGGCTAAAGACAAAAAGGACTGGGCTGCTGCTGAGTGGTCCAAAGTTATGTTCTCAGAATGTAAATTTTGCATTTCCTTTGGAAATCAATTTCCCAGAGTCTGGAGGAAGAGAGGAGAGGCACGTTGCTTGAGGTCCAGTGTAAATTTTCCACAATCAGTGATAGTTTGGTGTGCTATGTCATCTGCTGGTGTTCGTCCACTGTGTTTTCTGAGGTCCAAGGTCAACACAGCCGTCTACCAGGAAGATTTAGAGCACTTCATGCTTCCTGCTGCTGACCAACTTTATGGAGATGCAGATTAAATTTTCCAACAGGACTTGGCACCTGCACACAGTGCCAAAGCTACCAGTACCTGGTTTAAGGACTATGGTATCTCTGTTCTTAATTGGCCAGCAAACTCGCCTGACCTTAACCCCATAGAAAATCTATGGGGTATTGTGAAGAGGCAGATGCAATACGCCAGACCCAACAATTCAGAAGAGCTGAAGGCCACTATCAGAGCAACCTGGGCTCTCATAACACCTGAGGAGTGCCACAGACTGATCGACTCCGCATTGCTGCAGTAATGCAGGCAAAAGGAGCCCCGACTTGGTGCTGTATTGAGTGCTGTACATGCTCATACTTTTCATGGTCATACGTTTCAGTTGGCCGGCATTTCTAAAAATCCTTTTTTTGTAATGGTCTTAGCTTAACTTTTCTGAGATACTGAATTTGAAGTTTTTATAGTTGTCAGTTTTAATCATCAAAATTAAAAGAATTAACATTTGAAATATATCAGTCTGTGTGTAATGAATGAATATAATATACAAGTTTCACTTTTTGAATGGAATTACTGAAATAAATACATTTTTTAATGATATTCTAATTTTATGACCAGCACATGTAATACAAAAATCGACTGACTCAGCTTCTGTCATTGCTGGCATTTAGACTTAAATTAGCAAATAGATGATATGAGAGCTGCATTCCTCTTTTCTATTGACACATATTTTCTCACATCATCACAAACTTGATCCTCTCTAACTCATTTGATTTAAAAACACAATTGCAGTTCTCTGCTTTTGGAAACTACAGTTTCCTGAAAGCATCAAATATTAGAAGCTGTTTTAGAAAAAATGTGACAGATTTGTTGGTACATTGAGAGCTGGCTTGACATCTTCATGGCTGCGTAGCGCCCCCTGCTCTCCTCAGGGCTCCTCAGGGCACCAAAGAGTAATTTAATTCTTGCAAGAGAGGTTGACAACTTCACTGGTTATATAGATTTTAAAGAAAAAAACCTTCAAATTTGAAAATTATGCTAAAAGTTGACGTGGATTTTATTATTTCCTTGGCTTGTCTCTGAACTAGGAAAACATTTAATGCATAATGTAACTGGTTAGAAATAAATAGGCAAGTGAAAATTTCCCTCCCTGTTTTAAGAACAAGCACGTGTGGATGTCATCTTTTAATTGGATTTTTAACAAGGAAATAGCCTTTTCTTACATATTTTTTTATTGAACAGAGTTCAATAACTTGTTGCTGAATGGGTTTAATATCTGTAAGTAGTGTTACTATGAGATGTGGGCTGCCATACAATCGGCGATCACGGGCCCTCTGACCACCATCAGCAGACAAGGCAGGTGAAGTGTCTTGCCCAAGGACACAACGACTGAGAAAGACAGAGAAGGGCTTCAAACCAGCAACCCACCTGTTATAGGATGAACCCCTACCACCGCTGCCACCGTCGCCCCAACCATGTTTCTTGTCTCTAATTGTTTTGTTTCTTTCAGGGGGGATCTCATCGTACATCTGTGAATGAGGATAGGGATCATTTTCGCTTCCGACACATGATTGCAACAGACTCCCTGCAAGTCCGGACTCCTGCAAGTAGGTCTACTACTAATTGTTATATTTTAAAAATACAATCTTTACTTTTCTCCTGGAGTACTAATAACAATGAATAGTTTTCTCTAAAAAGGGTAATAGGTTGCTGCAAAGCTTGACAGACTTGAATAAATTTAAATATAAAAGTGGTGTCTCTATTGTGTTCCATGTAAAGAAACTTAACAAAAAATGTTGGAAAATCAGTTTTTAGTTCAGCATGGTTGAGATCAGAACTGCAGGCAGGTCATTTTATCCTCTGCATTCCCAAATTGTGGAGGCAGTCTCTGATAAACTGCCCTGTGAATCTGAAAGGTATCATCCTAGGATGGAGTTCAGTCCTAGAGTGTCAACATTTGAGCTACAGAATCTTGATAACTATCTGCACCGAGAGTGCCTCAAATGATGACAACTCGTGGTTTACCAGTGATAGAGATGTTGCCCCCGGCTGATGGGCATTGACACAGAACTTTTTGTCAAATTTTATGCGTGAAACCCACATACTTGATTCTACTGCTCAAGCCAGAAATGCATTTTCCTTACAAATGTGGCACCATTTAAGGAGAAATAAAGAGCCTTTCCCAAGGTAGAATATGTATTGCCATCAAACATTGTTACAACAAATAGATAATTGACCAAACACTAATTTCCTTTCTTTTTGTGTGACGTTTGTGTTGGACAAGTACAACATTTTTCTCACATAAAGACCTTGTTGTCTCATTTAGAGAATAAAGAAAAGTCAAATCATTTTGTTGGTCATGTTGGTATCTTTGTGATGAGACATTGTAAAGTTTGAAACGTTTTGCTGACATCTAGATTAGTTGGTTAGTTGGTTAAACACAATTTTTAAATATGCTTACCCCAGAACAAGTAAGTTCCAGTCCCATGAAAAGCAATGTCTTTGTTTAAAATCATTTGGTTGTCTTAAGCTATTAGGTGTAAGACTTTAACAACTATGCAAATATTGAGACTTTTCAAGAAAAATGTTGTGCAACTGTATGTAGGCAACTGAAAAAGCAGTTTAAATAAAGCAATGTTATGGTGATGAGATTGTTCACATTACGTAGCTTTTCCATACTGAAGAGGACTGCCACAAATAATATCAGCACTTTTTTGCCAGGAGGAGGAGATAAAAGTAATGTGTACAAATATCAAACTACACCCCAACACAAAGTAGTGTCTGGAGTGAAGTCACATTTTCCTGCATCTTTTTCTAACATAAAATGACTCTCCAAAATGTAAACTTGTATCTTTTCTTTTTCAGGCTCTCAAGCCACTGCAGTGTGTGAACTTGTCCACACAAGGTCTGAATCTGAAGGAAGACCAGAAAAAACCTTTCAACTGTGCTGCAGGTATTTTCTAAAAGGAAAAAAATATATATTTAAACACATCTATTAGGTGAGTAAAATAATTTCAAGTTAACATGTTTCTTGTATGACTTCCAGTTCTCCAGAGAGTAAAAAGGACTTCTTAAAAGCAGTCCAGTCTATTCTTAGGGAGAAGCAACGGCGACTGCTTCTGAAGACAAAATCTATGTCTCCCAATCAGAAGTACGTCCCGTTTGGTGGCAAACGCCTGAGCGCCCTCAAAGGTGCAAAGCCTGCCATGAACAGAGCAGGTAATTTTACAGAAAACTCTTATACATCAAACAACACTTTGCAGACATCATCATGTGTTTTCTTTCTTTTTGGGTCTGCGTTCAGCATCTGCTCCATCACGTACTCTGACTCACAGAACCCTGATGAGGAACCGCATCATTATTGATGCCGACCTGGTTTTCCACGGCAACAACAACAGCAGTCACGATCCCAACTTCTCCCACCACTCATCCTATTCTTCCTCAAACCCGCCACCCTCCCATCACGAACCTCACGAACTTCAGGCAGAAGACACAGATCGTTGGGTGGAAGAGCAGTTTAACTTGGGGCGCTATGAAGACCAGTGCGAAGGCATCGACGACAGACAGGTTAAGGAGACTGACATCTTGAGTGATGACGATGAGTACTGTAACTCTGTCCGATCCCTGTCAGCTGAACCGGACTCCCTAGAGGCAGGGGTGGAAGGACTGAACTTGCACAGCAAAGAGGTCAACTTGAATAGAAAGATGGAGTCTAAAAGTGAAATCGACAAAAGTGTGGAAGTGGATCGAACAAAGCAGAGAGATGATTCAGATTCCTTCACATCCTGCAACATCTCTGTCTCCCGTTGTTCAAAGCTAACTCCTTTGAAGCAGCAGTGTGCTGTGGAGGGGGCCACAAGCAATGACCACGACGTAATCTGGGTGCGACGGGACGACTTCACTAAAGGGTGCAACAGTGATGTTTTTTGATGCGAAATTGCAGGACTGGATGAAGAAAAGAGAAACTGAGGTGTCTTCCACTTAATACAGTACCTTGCAAAAGAGTTTTCTCCCCTTGAGGTTTTTCACATTTGCATTTCATTGGGAATTCATTGGGAATTAATGTGATGGAACTTAAACCTCTCCACAACCTTATCTCTGTCCTGCCTGCTGTGTTCCTTGGTCTTCATGATTCTGTATCTTCACTAATGTTCTCCAACAAACCCCTGAGGCCTTCACTAACCTGCTGCTGCATTTACATAAACTAAGATTAAATTCTATTTACTAATTAGGTGACTGACGACTAATGGTTGCACTGGATTTCAACAAAGGTTATAAGAGTAAAAGAGTCTGGATAAAAATGTCCTACTTCTCAGTGTTGTTAATTGAATGGATCATTTTCCTTCCACTTTATAAATAAACTATACTTTATGTTGTTCCTGTCACAGGGAATCCCAATAAAATACGCATGTGTGGTTATAGCATGTGGTTATAACAGTGAAAAACTTTATGGGGTATGAAAACCTTTGCAAGGTGTAAATCAGGATTGCAAGAAAATGTGGGAATAATCAGGTACAAGCTTTAAGAAAAGGTGTATAGTCTTCTGTGATACTAACCAGTCTATTCAACCCCACCCATTCTGACAACCCTAAAATCCTGCAACATGCTCTGCTTCGTCTTGCACCCCTCAGATTCTCATTCAGAACCGCTTTCAGTAAAACTGTGACCGAGAGCCCTCACTGTAACCAGGCATTTCACAAACAACTGGCATTTATCTGAAGATGAAAGCATTGCATGTATGTCGAGCAAGAAGGTGTATGTGTCCTCATACACTGCAAGTGTACATCGTATGTGGACACAGGCAGCTACTGTCCTTTCACACATACACTGCACGGAAGGGACATCCTCACTGAACCGCCTCTCTGACCAAAATATCTATTTTTCAACACAGGAATGTGGGTGGTATATATTTTTCTGACTCAAAAAAGCTGCGTTTGTATTTAACCCTAATCCTAAACCATCCCTAACCCCAACCCCCACAAGGGCTGTGTGTTACTGATCTTCTCTTCAGGAGATTTTGCTAAATGGCTGCTGTATAAAAGAGTGAGGTCCGAATAGCTTTATTGTGCTTTTTTGAACAGTTTTAACTTAATATCAGCTGCACATCACTGTATAGTTAGAAGTAATAATAATGCTGTTCACCTGTTGTACAAAAACGTTTTGAAGCTCACTTTGTCTTCAATCATAACCTTTTTAGAAATAGCTATGAAGAGCAAAGTTTTTCATGTTTATTTAAAATTGCCTTTTTGAAATATTTTTACTGTAACTTTTTAATGTTTACAACACATTTATCTGCTCAGTGTTACAAACTACTTTGTATTTGGTGGCAGAAACGGACATGATAAAACCATTATCTATGCCCGTCACCACTTTTATTTTGCTAAAAAATATATCCCTCTATTTTGGTAGTTAATGGGTTTTTAGCTCATTAGTAGGCCCTACACTGTATTCTAGAATCCCTTCAAGCTTAATATCCCTAAAATACAGCCCAACCACTCCTTCCTGGTTACTTGAAAATTATTAGTCCTGAGCTGCAACTTAACTCTCCTCCTTTAGCAGATGCAGACAACCTCTTACATTTAACTTATAAAAATCCTGTCGCTGCCTGCATCCACTTCACAATCCTGTGATGCTTCTCCATTCCACCAGGTGGTGCCATTTCACTGTCATCACAGCAATGTACTCATTGTGAGTCTTATGTACAGTACAAGCACTTAACACCGAACTGTGAAGAAGGAGGCTTAGCTACTCTGGTTCGTAGAAATAAGGAAGTGGATGGATTTAAGACTTCATGTTCTTAATCTGTTTCCAATGTTGATGTCTCTGATAACAGCTCACTGGTTCATGACATTCAGGACGGACTTCTGACTGTGAGGTACAATCACCCAGCCTAGGAGGTAAACTCTGTGAAAAGCCCTTTGACTCCCATCTTTGTACTTTTGAAACTGTTTGTACTTAAAACTGTGGAGCATTATCATTTTTATGTGAAAATAAATACAAAATTCTCAGTATACTTGTTTTTCCTCATTTTCTTCTTTTTAATTATGTTTATTAAATAGTTTTTTCCCCATACCAATGTACACATTTGTTTTATTTTTTAAAACATACGAATGAAAGTGAATATACAAAAAATAGAGTTATTAACAAATTTTTTATCTGAATCACCTGCTACCTTTCAAATCTACATCCATGAAAGCCGAGAAATTTCTACTGGCTAGAACCAGACACTGTGCTGAAGGAAGGCAGGAAACCAAATTGTAAAAAAATCACAATGCTTACCTTTTTTTCTCTGGAATAACTAAGCAGCTTTTCTGTACAATCAATCGTACTCATTTTACATATACAGACACATTAAATAAATTGGATTAGAGTAAATATTATTACAGGATCTCACTTAACGAAGCGAATAACATTATGTAGATTGATTACACGTAGACTGATGTTTTAAAGCATTTGTGGAAATTATGTTTTTCTGATTACAGTTAATGAAAACACATTTAAGATTAGAATATAAGAACAATAAAAACACATTTGAAATACAGATATGTGGGCCTAATTAAAAGCATGTTTAATACCTGCTTAACGGTCATTTATAGACCTGACAAACAAGCCTCATCGGAATGCGTATTCTAATTTATTTAATGTGACTGTAGTTTGTCGCTTACAGAAAAACATGTAATTTATATATATTATATATATATATATATGTATATATAAAATTTTATATATATACATATATATATATATATATATATATATATATATATTATATATATATATGTGTGTGTGTATGTGTATGGTTATATATATATATTAATATATATATATATGTGTATGTATATATTTATGTATATATAAAAATTACATGTTTTTCTGTAAGCGACAAACTACAGTCGCTTACAGAAAAAACATGTAATTTTAATATAATATATATATTTTATATATTATATATTATATATATATATATATTATATATAAATATATTATATATATATATATATATATAAAATATTTATATATATAATATATATATATGTATGTAAAATTATTAATATATATACAAGGCCCTACAGCATGCGCTGGGGGGGTTCGCAGCCGGGTGTGAAGCAGCTGGGGATGAAGATCAGCTCCTCCAAGTCAGAGGCCATGGTACTCAACCGGAAAAGGGTGGCTTTTTCTCTTCAGGTTGGAGGGAGTTTCTGCCTCAAGGGTGGAGGAGTTCAAGTATCTCGAGGTCTTGTTCACGAGTGAGGGAAGAAATGGAGGGGAGAACGACAGACGGATCGGTGCGGCAGCCGCAGTAAATGGGGCGCTGTGGCTGGTCCGTTGTGGTTGAAGAGAGAGCTGAGCCAAAAGCGAAGCTCTCCCCGATTTACCGGTCGGCTCTACGTTCCTACCCTCACCTATGGCCATGAACTTTGGGTCATGACCGAAAGAACGAGATCCCGGATACAAGCGGCTGAAATGAGCTTCCTCCGTAGGGTGGCCGGGCACTCCCTTAGAGATAGGGTAAGGAGCTCGGCCATTCGGGAGGGGCTCGGAGTAGAGCCGCTGCTCCTCCACATCGAGAGGAGCCAGTTGAGGTGGCTCGGGCATCTATACCGGATGCCTCCTGGACACCTTCCTCGGGAGGTGTTCCAGGCACGTCCCAGCGGGAGGAGGCCCAGGGGACGGCCCAGGACATGCTGGACGGACTATGTCTCTCGGCTGGCCTGGGAACGCCTTGGGCTCCCCCCGGAGGAGTCTGGGTGTCTCTGCTGAGTCTGCTGCCCCCGCCACCCGGTTCCGGATAAGCGGAAGACGACGACGAGTATATATATGTATATATATGTATATATATGTATATGTGTATACATATATATATATATTTCAAGCTCTTTGATAGCAATATACCTTAATGTATGGTTTTGGTGCACCACCCCAATATTAGTTCTCGCTAATATGTACAAAACTTTCTTAAAACATCCCCACACCTACAGATCAGTTAACATCTGCATATGTATGCATACACACAAATAAAAATCTAAAAATTACAAAATGCAACTTTTCTCAACAGAGAATAGGGGGAATAAAGGATTTCTCATTGCACTTTATCCAAGTTGGCGAAACCTCTGCTGGATAGCAACTGAAACAATGAGCAAAGAGGGTGTGAAGAATTATTAGAGATCTGATTAGCATTCCTGCACATGGATCAATCATGTAATTTCTGGAATAAAAGCTGTTTTGAGCCAGTACTGAATTTGTTTCAATATCTCACCGAATGGTACTGTCTCTGGTAGTTCCACTCAGTATTCAAATCAGGTTAGTGTGTCCTTCTCGTCAGGCCTTGTGGTCATTTGTGTCTTAAGTTAATTAGAAAAGGCTGTTTTTTGGAAGTTCTTGTTGAAAGATTTCACAAACACTGTTTAAACGAAATGTCAGGACTTGATGAGGATTTTACTTGAGGAGAGCACCCCTGGCTCTGGGATTGTTTGGCTTTTTAAAATGTCACAGTATTGAAAAATACTAAACATAAAAGGTTTTCAATTTAAAGGTAGTTAAATATTCTAACACAAATCAATACAGAAGAGAAAATTGATTTTTCCCTCACTTCTTAATCATTGCTTTCATTATTTTTTTTATAAATATGACGTCATAAAGCCTCAGCAGTGTAAAGAATAAATGGGGATCTTGTTCTCCAAGCGGATAAAAAACTAGAGGAAAAACTTGGTTGTCGGTAGAGAGAAAGGGAAATAATCTGACATTTGCCCTGTAACCTGAAGATTGTTCGCCTCTCATCAGAACCGGTGCAAAGAGAACTGCTGCCAGTCCATCTGCTGTTTAATCCAAAGGACTGCAGCCAAATTCCATACAGGGATAAACAGCATCAGGCACCGCGAACCTTCAGAGTAAAAGCTGCCTATCTAGTTTTCAAATTAATAGTCGGGGATTTATTCTAGTCAGAGCTTAATTTCTCAAAAAAAAAAAAAAAAAAATAAAA
This sequence comes from Crenichthys baileyi, assembly GCA_036173005.1. NCBI lineage: Eukaryota > Metazoa > Chordata > Actinopteri > Cyprinodontiformes > Goodeidae > Crenichthys > Crenichthys baileyi. Next base: position 476,698 of record JAHHUM010001467.1, on the reverse strand, counting down.
TATATATATATATATATATATGTATAATATATATATATATATATATATATAATATATATATATATGAATTGGGTTATAAAAAGCTTTACTGATCACAACTTCTGAGGATTAGAATACAATGGTACTAACCCTAACCCCTTAATTCAGAAAAATTTAAATATAAACAGGCATAAACGTGGCATTTAAAGAAGAGGAATTGAAGCTTCACTGTGTTTTATTTTGATAAGTCGTGCCGGAAACTTCCTTGCGCTTCACGCATCCACTCCAGCTCTCGTCTGATGCTGGCACTAGGTGCGCATAGTCCGGTGGGTTTTGTTTTTCCGCTACTTGCGCTTTTTTCATCTTGAAAATGAGACTTGGTTAAATGTTTACAAATCTTGGAAAAAAAACGTGTCTCAATGAAATGTTCTCGACCATAATTTAAGCTATGGATGAAGTGATACGCAGAGGTTCGGTTTGAGAATAAAACTTGGGTTGTGCGCAGCCGTGACCCGTCCGTGATGTCCACGCTTGGATAGAAAACCTTTTGGTCTGCCATGATCCCAAAACTCCCGGCGAGTTTTCCTGGAAAACCATGGAGCACCGAAAGAGACTCTTCTGGTACATTTTCATCGCGGTTGAGCTTTGTTTGGGCTCAGCCCAAGTCCTCAGAATTGGTGAGCCCAACAACTGTTTACGCACTAGTGTGTCAGAGTTTTCCTATTTACTTTCAGAAATAGATTGTGATTCTGTTTAGTGTCCTTTTCCATCTTTGAACTTCTACCTCAATTTCATTGTCCAATGTTTTGGAGATTGATCATTGATTTGTTCTTCATGTCACAGTGATGGAGATTAAAACAGGTGAAAGTAAGACCCGCGTGAACAGATCAAAACCGTTAAGGAGGGCACACTTTTAATGAAGCCTATTTATAGTTTTCCATATAAGCAAATAGTTCAGAAGTGATTACAGGAGCTTAAGTTGGAAGTTCCCATCGCAGTGGCAATAGAACATTGTTCCCGGTATGGTATCACCGTCAGATGCCCCTCAAACAAGTTTTTTTCTTTACCTTTTGCATGTTCAGTTAATGGAGAGTGAGCCGCTATCCCCACCTTTTGGTGCACTGTAAAAAAAGACAGTTAACCATGGCGCCAAGGAAGTTGTGAAACAAGCACTGCAAGTTCTCAATTCACTGATAAAGTAAAGGGCTTCTTCTGCGTTTTGCAAGGAGTGTGGATTGCATTTGATGAGCCCCAATTCAACATCGAGTATACAGTACTTTCACTGTTCACACCTGGAATTGGTTGACTTTACATTGCACAGCGATTCTTTAAAAAAGCAAATTGAGATTATTGAAATGTCAGAGAGAAGCTGGGGGGGCAACAACCACCACCTCTTTCAACTTTATTCTTTCATAATGTTATTCTTTCTTTACTTTATTGTAATTTTCTGACAAATCTGTTTGAACATTTATGCCATCAGGAAATTACTAAACGCCTTGCTAGACAGACAACTGAAACTAAGATTATCATTCACTTGGTATATTGTTGCTTCAGTATGCCACTGATCTTCCTCAATCCTGTTGTCATACCTATAGATGGAGGTAAGAAGTATCAAAACTCTGCATGTAGACTGAATTAGACAGGAGGAGGGTGAAGACTAAGTGCTTTGTTCATTATCCAAGCCTCTCATTCTTACAGACTTCCAGTCAGATCAGAGATTAACTATAATGTGTGAATCTAAGTGAGGAAATGATCTGAGAATCGGTGTCACTATTTTTATCTCGAAAAAATGCTCTTTCTTTCCCTCTTGAAGCCAATGAAGTAAATACAGAAGCTTTAGTATAATTGTATGTCAGACCATGAGGAAATGATTCTGTATCTTGCTATACTGTGTGTAGATATCTGGTCCCAACAGTATGTAACTGTATAAAACTATGTACACAACCTCACATTCCAAGGAACTGATGCATCTTACCTACTGATCTGAGAGAGTGAGACTGTACAGCAGTTCAGACTGATAAGATGGAACATAACTATTAGGAGATTTAAAACAAACAAAAAAGAAATAAAATGGATTTGTAAACCATCTGGAATCCAGTGAATTGAAGCCGGAATTGGAAAAACATGTTCTTTCTTGGTTGTACCAGTTAAAAGCCTTGCAGCAGCATTTTGCACCAGCTGAACACAAACAACAGAAGCCTAGTTAATTCCAAAAAATAAGTACTTTACACTTATAAAAATGTGATATTATGAAACATTCATGAAACTACCACAGTCTCAACGTTGCTTTTAGAGAGATTAGACTTTGTTGTTGACAGAGCACTCACCAGTGTAGTTGAATGAGGAATAAACTTAATAGTTTTCTGCATAAAGACCCTTTGTTTCTGAAGAGCAGCACTAGGTTGCAGAGGTTTCAAGAATGGATAGATGGGTGGGTGGGGGTTGTAAGTATATGTAAAAATAAAATTATATATGTTGACGCTCACATGAGAAAAGTCTTATATTGCTCGTTACATGAGGCTATGTCCTTGTTTATAGGATTGAATGATTTTTCTTTCTTTTTCATGTTTCACCTTTCTACTATAGAATTGGATTAAGAAATAATTTACAAAATAATTTATGTTTTGTCTCTTAATTTTTTACATTTTTGATTCTATGGAGCGAGAAGTAGCTGTAATTCAGCAATATAGTAAAGGTAATACCTGAAAATGCACCCAACCCCCACACACACATTTGCTAGTTAACTAGCTATAAAATGGCTTCTGCACCTCAAAAGATGACAAAAGTTTGACCAAAGTTATACTGCGTATTTGAGGTTGGAGTCACCTATTTCGATATCTATGGAAGGCCACGTTCTGTATTAGAGGCTGCTCAAGTCATACGACCCTTAATTTAAGCAAAGCGTGTGCATTTTACTATGACCATATTTGTTTTGTAGTAAACTTTCTTTAGTCAACAATTATTTCAACATTTGAGGGTATCTGGTAGAGAAGAAGTTGATATAATCCATACCATCTTGCTGTGTTAGATCTCTTTTTGGCAAAGTCCAGCTTCACATGCAGAGGATTTATGATGTACGGTTTAGCTCTGGGTCTCATATTAATATTCAAGGCTGTTCAGGAGCAATCCGTTCAGCTTCAGCTATTCAGCTCAGATCCTTTGAACAACACAAGTCTAGAAGTTTCCAACTCCAAACGATTTGGATAACGACACGATTGGTATGTGTGTTTGCCTGTGTGAGGATTTACAGAACTACAGAGTTACTGTTGACACATTGTTTTCAATTAGCTTAAGATAAACAGGAGATCTGACATACATTCATAGAGAAAAAAAAATATATGCAAATTGTTTTCTTTTCCTCAAGCAATTTGAGGGAGCTCATAGGTAAACAAATACTGCATCTTGCAACTTTGAACACTTCGGTGCAGGATATATATATATACAGTGTTTTAGTTTACTTCATCAAGCTGGTAGCAATACATGACTTCTAAAAGGAGAGCTAAAGTTTGCAAAGGATTTGCACAAATGCCTTAATTATTCTCTATGACATCACTAGAGATTTGCATCGAGAGTTCAGAAGAAACATCTATATGAAGCCGTTTTTATGTCATATTACACTATAAACCACCCAGAATTGGAATCAGCCAGTTTTCTTTTCATTATCATTCTTAGTGATCCTGGGGTCCCTTACTGAAAAATTTAATTATTTCCTCATTAATTGAATGCATCAAACCAATAAAAAGTACTGTGCACTTTTTTTAATTTATTAAAATATCAGTCAGACATTAGGGACATTAGCCTCTTCCACAAAACATTTCTAAAACCAAAAAAACACGATTCACACAAGTGAAGTCTGTGATATCTGTGCTTTCTGAGAGGAGGTTTGGCATTGACTACACATAATATCTGTGCTGGAGGGACATTCAAAACAACAATGGTGGACAAACTCAGTGTAGCGATCATGTTGTTGGCCGAGCAAATGCTTCAAATGTAAATTATATATCTCATTTCTGTTATTCTTCTTGTCAGAAATTATTTCTGACTTTTGTTTACAGCTTTAAATCCAGCCGACGGCTGGTCCCACAAACCATATGCTATAACTATATCACTCCCACAGGCAGCAAACCCGACTAGCCCCTGTACAAGTTTGCTGATTTTTGCAACTCTGGGGTATATTTTAAATATTTTTTTGATGTGCATGTTCCATTTTTTAGATTATAGTCTGTTTTAGAAACTGCAAGTTGATTATATAGGATGTTACTTTCACAATAAATTTTTTGATACATAGGAGCTTCATATTAGGAAACCATTGCCTTTAATTCTTATTCCCGTGGCAACAGAAAAAAAGTCTCTTGAATTTAAGTGTGTTTTTTTATCTGTCAGAACTCTACATTGCTGGCAAAATATGTATGTTATATTCTCATCTCTCTAGGCAATGCAATGCAAGCTTATTTTTATAGCATCATTCATACACAGGATGATTCAAAGTGCTTTACAGGAAAAACACAGGAACAGAGATAAAAAAACCACCTGATACAACAAACCTGGAACCTGGAAATCTGGACCAAAAGCATTTATTTCTTGATAGTGAGCATCTACTAAAGGCCTAATTGAAATGTAAGACTAGAGGCTATGGAAATAGTAATGTTTCTTGGTCCCCTTGGTTACTGTGTAAATTTTCACCAATTTCTTTGTGTTTGTGTCTCTCATTCTTTCTGCTTGGTGCATTTTTCTTTTTTAAGCACCAAAGAAAAAATCCTTTTCTTTTTCTTAGATGTATTCAGGGGTGAAAGTGAGCCGGTACGGTCCGGTACTGCGTACAACTAAAAGAGTCTGCGGCGATACACAGTACCGGGAAGAGGGAAGAACGGCTGATCTGCTATGAAGCCGTCATCCAGAACCAGTTACGGCTGCAAAAATTCACGAGCACACAAAGAAGATCAGATCTGCTACCAATAGGCAGTCTAAAACACGACTTAATCTGTTTATAAATATAGCTATTTTCCCCTCATTCCAAATAGTTTCTGAAATGTTCTGCTATGCTGGAGCCTCGATGCTTTTGCTTTGCTTCTCTCCCCTCGGAGCTCGAGGCTTTTGTGAACGGCCAGCCTTTAAAACGAGCACCGCTACGTTTAATGTCTGTCTACTCGCTGCTAAATACCCCAGTTAAAAGGAAAGGGAGAGTAACTAGTTGTGTTTCATGTTACTTTGCTGAATTACAACAACACAGCACAGCTCGAAAACACTGCTTATGACCTGAGATTTCACAGACACTACACGAGAGCGCATGCGCGCTTACCTCCAAAACAGAGCGGTTGCCAAGGAGATCGGTGCGTTCGATTTAATGGACTGGGAGATTTTGCACAGTTGGTAGACAGATATAAAAAAACGCTGCTTGCATTAGGACAGGACGAACAATAAATCACTTACCATCTACAGAATTTTAAATAAAAACCGCGACAACAGAACTGTCAAATTTTTTATTTATATGAAATCAAAACTTGACCACAATGCAGAGAACAATAACTTCTTTGTTCAAAAGAAAAGACGTAAACTGAAGATGAAAAGTTATGCATTAGAAAATGGTTTATCATTGTTTCATACATGGCGGTTCTTTAACAATTGAAATATATATATATATATATATATATATATTTTATATATATATATATATTCTACATTGTCAAGTGATTCTAATTTTTGCCTTATACAGACAGCCCTACAGTAAAGTAAAATATTGATATGCTTTAATTAGTTGATTTTTGGACTTTGCTGAGTGAGAGAGATCTCGAGGGGCCACAGATGAGAGTAACATATATATTTTCTATATATATATATATAGATATATATATATATATATCTATATAATTTAAATATTATATTATATATATATATACCCCTTACCAACATGTTCATAATTTTCTTTTTCAGAGGGGGGCTGATGTTAATAATTTGGTAGCAAAATATTCAAAAGTCTGGAACCACTCTGTTAATTTTGTGATTTTCATGCACAGCCACAGGCATAGTAGCCCCAGGAGATAAGTGGATAAACATACAACCATTGATGAGGTTAAGCAAAGCAATGGATAAAAAATAGGACTTCTGACATTTTAATGTAACTCTTGCATCTGTGCTAAAACGCTGATTAATGTGTATCCACACATTATGCTATGGCTAGTTTTTTATTTAGTTGGAATAAGGAGTATGCAATATGGCAAAAGCATATTACAACAAAATTGTTGTTGTTTTACAGCAAATTCACAATCTGGATTTTATTTAGGATTTCTTCATGCCAAACACCTAAAGAACATTTAGGCCAAAAGACATTTCGTAATAAATATTTAACCTTTTCTGCAGCTTTTCTAAAAATTAAAGCAATTAAGACTGACCTTTAATAACATACCTAACACTTAAAGTACACTTGGAAGATTAATTGCCACAGAAAATGAATCAGTGGATTCTTCTTCTTCTTCCCATTTTCACTTCATACTATTTTGTTGCTTTTTTATGTAATAGACAGTTAGAACGTAGTGCCTAATTGTTGTGGGAAAGAATATTAAATTGTTTTTAAAATTTTTAACAAAATAAAAATGTAAAAAGTATTTAGCCCCCCAGAGTCAACATTTTTACAAAACCAGCTTTCACTGCAATTACAGATGCAAGTCCTCTGGAGAATGTCCCTAACTGTTTTCGACATCTAGACAACATTTTCTGCCCATTTTTGAGCAAAATAACTCAAGCTTAGTCACATTGCATGGGAGTGTCTGTTAGCAACCCATTTCAAGTCTTGCTACAAAGTTTCAATTGGATTTAGGTCTGGACCTTGACTGGGCCATTCTAACACATGAATATGCTTTGAGTTAAACAATTGCATTGTATGCTTAGGGATGGTTTCCTGCTAACAGATAAACCTCTGTCCCAGTCTCAAGTTATTAGCAGGCTCTAACAGAATTTCTTCCAGGATTGCCCTTTATTCAGCTCCACCCATCTTTTCACCAACCCTGAGAAGCTTCCCTGTCATCTGCTGAAGAATATCATCCACACAGCATGTTTCACCAACGTGTTTCACTATGCAGATGGATTGTTTAGAGTGATGTGCTGTCCTATTTATCTGCCACAAACAGTGTCTGGCATGTAAATCTAAAGCACAATTTTGGTCTCATCTTACCAGAGAACTGTCTTCCAAATTTTTGCTTTACCCTCTACATGGCTTGTGACAAACTGCCACCCTTCAATAAAGGCCAGACTGTGGAGTGAACTACAACTACAGTTGCTTCACCCAGCTGATCTGTGCATCTCTGCAGCTTCTCCAGTTACCATAGGCCTCTTGACTTCTTCTGATGATTGCTGTGTGTCCATTTAGCTGGATAGCCATGTATTGGCAGGTTTTTCAGTTGTAGGCCTACAATAATTTCTTCAGATACGAATGACTCTACCATAACCTTTTTCCACAATTTATCCCTAATTTGTTTTGTGTGTTCCTTGATCTCAAATGAATACTATTTGCTTGTTTAACAAGATAATGTGAGAGATAGCTTTTACAATGCTGTTGTTATGCTGTTTTACAGTATTAAAATAACTTCTGTTACATTATTTGCATTTACAGTTAATAAAGACAGGACAGTCTTAAAATCAGAATTAAGCAGAATAACCCGTATGCTGGAAAAAATAAAACATTAGCTCTCTGCTTCATCTGGTGCACAGAGTTGTGGTGTTTACTGAGAGAAAAATGAAAATGGTGTACACTTTGGAAGTCTCATTTCCTTTTTGTCAAGTTTTCAACAGCATTTTGTCGAATAACCGTGAAACTGAAATGTATAGCTTACAATAGGTGTATAAACAACAGGGTGTTTCTTCTAAAGTCAGGCCAAACTCTAGTGTGAAAACAAAGATCTTGGCTGAAATAATTAGAAACTATACATATGAGTACACCCTTATTTTTGAACCATAAATGTTGAGACATAGTTTAAAAATGTGAGACATAAGACAATCCCAAACTGTCGAATAGTTACCAGCCTATTCTTTTTTTTGTATTACCACAGAAATATAAATCATGTAAAATGTTAAACTTTAAAATGAAAAGAAAGAGAAAAAAGCCATATCTTCAATATGGCTTTTCAATCATCTACAATTTAGCCATTTTTCTGCCCCCTTTGTGCATTTTGACTGTGTGTGAATTTTATGCAAATAGATCCTACATGCAAATCACATGCACGTGTTAAAAGCTATTTTTGAGTCCTCTGGGTCCTCTGAAACTTTTAACATCCATTTGCAATGTATTTTATGCCAGATGGTTGTGCGCTCTTGTGGAAAATTATTTCTCATTTTTTAGCTCAATGAAAGCTTTTAGTGCTCTGAGGTACATTAATTTATTTGTTTGGCAAAAAGTCCTGCCTTTTAGATGTAACTGCAGCAGTCACAGACCACAGCACAGTCAAAGTTGTTCACAACAAATGACAAATGAACTCATGTCATACCTAATTATTTGTCATTAAATAATGAAGTAGAAGATAGATGGGGTGAAGCTGTTCATGCTTACAAACGGAGCCAAACATCTTTATCTTTATGTTGAACAGATTGATCGGCAAAGCTTTTTTTGTTTGATGGGTTTTATTTTAACTGGAGGCAGATAAAACACCCATTCATCTTTCTGTATTGTACATATTTCTTCAAGCTACAGTTTTAATTATTTTATTACTGCCTGCTGACCTGTGACACTACAATTCATATGAATTCACAAATGACTCCTCTGTATTATTAATTATCAGTGTCGAAGCTTCAGAAGGCTCTTCTCATCCAAACTCCCACCACTCACCCACACTGCTGCCCCAGCAAATCATGCAAGCTGACAAAAAAGCTGCAATTGTGAATATATTTTTAAGCAGAACTAAAGAGACATTATAGTTTTACTACGGCAAACTAGGCTACATTGACAGGACAAACACAAAGCCTATTGTTTTAAATAGAAAAGCTCACAATACAGTCAAACCTAAATAGTCTATGCATCCTTCCCTCCATCCAATTTCTCCAGCACATTTTGGGGGGTCCCAAGATCCCAAGATGTTGTCAGGCAATAAAAAAAAAAATAAAATAAAAAATAATATAAAAAAAGACTGAGCTCACCCCAGAAGACTGAGCTCAAACTCAACTCATCCCAAACTTTATTTGTTGAGCTTATATAAAAACAACAGAGGTTGACCTGAAGGGCTGAAAAGGACAGTGAAGGTACAAGCAAAATTATTCCACATAAAACAATATTGTACCAAAGCTCTAAACAGAAATATTATGTCAACGAAATAAAATCGTAAAAAACAACACATAATGCCCCGATAAGGTCAGTGTTCGCGATTTAACAATAAGAAAGAGACTCAAGGTGAAAACTGCTGCTGGCCAAAAACAACACAAAGTGCTCATCTCACATTGGACAAAGACCCCCAATTTAGAAAAATATTTTTTCGACTGACAAGACAAAAGTGCAGGTTTATGGAGGTTGTGCATCCAATTACATCGGCCATAATGCTAGCACAGCATTTCAGAAAAAGAACATCATACATCATTATTATTCATGGTGAACATGGTGTTGGTAGTGTGAAGGTCTGGGGCTGGTATGCTGCTTCAGGGCCTGGATAACCTGCCATAATTAATGGAACTTAATTCTGCTTTCGGCCAGAAAATGCTATCAGAGAATGTCCGGCCATCAGTTTGTGATCTTATGCTCTTTGGTTATGCAGTACGGCAATCAATGTTTTGGATTGGCCTAGTCAAAGCCCGGGCTTAAGTGCTATTGAGGCATGACCTTAATAGTATTGAATGACCTTAATAGTATTTCATGCTCAAAACCCTCCAGTGTGGCTGAATTAAAAGGATCCTGCAAAGAATAGTAGACCAAAAATCCTCCATGGCGATGTAAAAGATTCACTGCCAGTTATGTGTGTTTCTCATGTAATGGGTCAAATACTATCGTAGCACTGTAACCTTTGGTTTTATGTGTGAGACACATTCAAGAAGTTTGGCATGTTGTAAAATCCTGAAAATGAAAACCCTCGTACTCGTACTCATACTCGTACTCGTCGTCTTCCGCTTATCCGGAACCGGGTTGCGGGGGCAGCAGACTCAGCAGAGACACCCAGACGTCCCTCTCCCCAGACACCCCCTCCAGCTCCTCCGGGGGTAGCCCAAGGCGTTCCCAGGCCAGCCGAGAGACATAGTCCCCCCAGCGTGTCCTGGCCGTCCCCCTGGGCCTCCTCCCCAGTGGGACGTGCCTGGGAAACACCTCCCGGGAAAGGGGTCCAGGAGGCATCCGGTATAGATGCCTGAGCCACCTCAACTGGGGGGCCTCTCGTGTGGAGGGGGCGCGGCTCTACTCTGAGCCCCTCTCGAATGGGCCGGGTCCCTCACCCTATCTCTAAGGGAGTGCCCGGCCAAAACCCACGGAGGGCCCCCATTTCCCCCCCCGCTTGTATCCGGGGGTCTCGTTCTTTTCGTCATGACCCAAAGTTTATGGGGCCATAGGTGAGGGTTTGGAACGTAGACCGACCGGTAAAATTGAGAGCTTCCTTTTTTTGGCTCAGCTCTCTCTTCACACAACGACCCCACAAAGCGCCCCCATTACTGCGGCAGCCGCACCGATCCGTCTGTCGATCTCCCGCTCCATTCTTCCCTCACTCGTGAACAAGACCCCGAGATACTTGAACTCCTCCACTTGAGGCAGGAACTCCCCTCCAACCTGAAGAGGACAAGCCACCCTTTTCCGAGGAACAACCCAGCCACCAGGCGCTCTCCGACGAGTCCCGACCCCAGGCCTGGCTCCAGGGTGGGACCCCGGCTCCGCCGTACCGGGCGACGTCACGTGCCTCGATATATTTTGAAAACCCTTTGTAGTCAAAATAATCAAGAGCTCTTTTTTTTTAAATTGAAAAGACACTGTCATAGTCCTCCTCTTTGCTGTGAAGCACTTTCTTCAAGTTGCAGCCAGGGTCAGGGATAGAGCCCCCTGCAATTTCACCGGTGGATGTAAAACTGTCCAAGTTTATAGAATAGTTGTGAGATGATGCAGTCATGACCTTTTCTTCAGTGCTATTCATCAGAAGTTAGTGAAAGAAAGGAAATGTTCAAAAGCAAACAGAACAAATTGTTAGATATTACATTCAGCAAAGCACTTCATCCGTATTCTCTGGAAATTTTTTTTTTAAAATGTAAAAATGACAATAAATGATGTGCTCTGACTCATTTAAAAAAAGCCTGTTCTAAAATGTAACAATAAATTGTTAAAGCCTTTTAATTTCTTTCCCTTTAACACGAGAGGTGCAATTATGTTACCACCATTTTATGTGGCCTTTGAATCCTCGCTTCACATCTTTTGCACCAGAATGACAGGATGCTGATGAGGAGTTTGTAGGCAATTTCACGACTCTGACTTAACTGGGTTGTTTCTTCAAAGCGCATTGACAGCTGGGTCATGCAGCTATGGCTGGATGTAGCCGTGGGTTCTCTCACTGTAAAAACCAGAAAGTGTGGCTTACCATTGCACCTTAAACCTTCTCCTACTTGTGAAGTTAGAACCACTACTTCTCTGCAACAGAAGAAGCTTAAAGTATAGAATAATCCCAATTGTGGTTGAACTAAATGTAAATTTTGGTTAAAATGTATACTAATGTCCTCATAAACATTAGTTTTACACCATTAACAACATATATAGTTGGTAAGTATAACTATGACTATTTGAAAGTGATACGAAAAAGCCATTATTGAAAGAAAGCCCCATTTGCAGTTTGTCATATGCCATGTAGTGCACAAAGAAAGTTTGTGAGAGCTCTTGTCAGATAAGACCATAATTGAACTTTTTGACCTAGACTAAAACACCATGGCTGGCAGTATATAAATTTTACACATCCTCCTGAACATACCGAACCCTATTGTGAAACATGGTGGTGGCAGCATCATGCTGTGTGTGTACTTTTCTTCAGCACCTGCAGTAAGTTGGTCAGAGTTTAGGGGAAGATGGACAGCAACCCTAGAAATCCATCATTCCATTTTCTTCTGCTTATCTGAGATTAGCAGATCTAAGATCTGGGTCACCGGAGAATCAGGTCCAGCAGTGAAACCCAGACGTCCCTCTTCCCAGCATCGCTCTCCAGCTCATTCTGGGGAATCCCAAGGCTTTCTTGGGCCAGAAGGTATATATAGTCCTTGCAGCAAGTTTTGGGTCTGCCTCATGGTCTCGTCAGTGAGAGAGCCTAGAAAACCTCCAAATGGAAGCTCCCTATGGGCATCCTGATCAGATGACAGAATCTCCTCAACTGACTCCTTTTGATGCTGATGCCAGATAGAGACTGGCAGCCAACTTGGAAGAAGTAGTCCACCTTTTTTCATCTAGCTTGCAGTGGTTCATATCAAAGCATATGGATGTGTTGAAAAGACCCAATCAATGTCCAGGCCTAAATTCAATAAAAAATCTGTAGTACAACTTGAAAATTGCTATTCATGATGCTCTCAATCTAATTTGACCAAGCTTGAGCTAATTTGCTAATTTGGTGGGAAGCAGCGAGTAAACACAGTAAAGCTAGTTTGCGTTTCCTGTACAGAAACCTTTTTCTGAACAGCAAACTTGGCGGGGGGTTGTGTGTGTATGCGTGAGTGTACTAATCAAAGTCCCTACATTTTTATCAGTGTTGCTTTATTAAAACAATGGAAGAGAACCAAATCATTGCGAGAAATGGTTATTATGAAGTGGTGTTTTGCCGAGTTCACTAAAGCTACGAAATCATAGTTTTAGTGAACTCAGCTTGCTTCAGCTTCAACACTGCACTCAAATTGTTTTAGTTAATTAAGTTTAAAACTTATCTGCGAGCATTGTATGGCGCGGAGTACTGCAACAGATATAGTAGGTGTTTGCCTGTGTGTGCTGTTAATTTTCACACAACTGATTTAAATTCAATCTATGTCTCTCATCACCTCCATGTCCAGGTGGGATTTTCGAGACCAGGGAAAGCGAGTTGGTGAGCATGGATGAGCTGGCCTTCAAGTTTGCTGTAAATAACATAAATCGCAATAAGACCTTGATGCCCAATGCAACTCTAACTTACGACATTCAGAGGATCAATGTCTTTGATGGCTTTGAGGCTTCCAGAAGAGGTAGGAAATCTTGGAAACACATTTTCACTGTTAGTGCTGCGTCAATAGTCCCTCTCTGAGTGAAGTATAAGCACATGACAGCAACGTAGACCACTACCTGTTGTCATTGGGACATACATTTAAACTCTTCAAGTTTTGTTTGTGACCATGGGAGACTGCTAATAATCTAAAACACAAAAATAATAGAAGGATTTAATACAGGTGCATCTCAAAAAATTATAATGTGATCAAAAAGTTAATTAATCTTCTAATTCAGTTCACAAAGTGAAAGTCACAATTATTTATTTCATTACACTGACTGATAAACTTCAAGCATTGACTTCTATTAAATATAAAGAATATTTAATAGAAATACAGTCCTTTTTGTGAACTTATTTTAAAAGCAGATATTATTTAGCAAAATGAGCCCTTATTGGAGCTTTATTGGTGTGCTAGCAATATTTCAACATCATTTTGACACAGCGATGCAAAATCCCAGAGTCTCTTTAGGTCTGCACACACATAGCAAAATAATTGATTTGTGTATTGGTTTTTCTCTTTCACCAGTGTGCGACCAGCTAGCTCTTGGGGTAGTTGCTGTGTTCGGACCCTCCCACAGCTCCTCAGTCAGTGCGGTGCAGTCCATCTGCAATGCTCTGGAAGTTCCTCATATACAGACTCGCTGGAAGCACCCATCAGTGGACAACAAGGACACATTTTTTATCAACCTGTATCCTGAGTATACAGCCATCGCCAGGGCCATCCTAGATGTGGTCACGTTTTTTAAATGGAGAAAACTGACAGTGGTTTATGAGGACAGCACAGGTAGGGCCCATTGATTGTATTATTAAACCACAATTGTAACAACTAAAAATTGTGCACACTACTCCATTTTTTTGCACGTTATTTTCTTTATTTAACACACTCATTAAGTCCAGCAGTTGGTACAGTTCTTAAATTTGCAGTAATCGCTGATACTGAAAATGCATGTAACAACAGTGGGAATAAGAACTCTCCTTTGAGAGCAAGAAATCTCCACCAGAACCTGCCTTGTGTAAGCGGCCATCTGCCATGACTGACTAGGGTTTGAGCATACAGAACGGACACACAAAAGAAAAACACTGAAGCACCTGTCAATGAGTACTTTCTATTTACTAATTTTAGAAAAAGTAAATAGTTAATGGCAGCAATAGCTCCTTTAGTGGCTTCTTCAAGGAGATAAACACAGCTAAACATTTACACTCTGAACTAGTAGTAACATCTCAAGGCTAAAAACAATACACACTGTTGGTCGCAGTAATTGTTGTGTCTAGGAGAGAATGATGACAGAAGAGGTGATTTAGCTAAATTAATTTTTTTTTAATTTAGGCTTTGGCGATTCTTAGTTGCAGCCAATTATGTAAACAAATTTACTATTTACGTGACACACATGACATTACTTATTACTTACTTAGAATTAAATAAACAGTTTATCATAATGGCTTCATAGTTATAAACATTGCATTTAGACATTGTTTAACAAATGCAGGATCATCGTCTGTAGACATTTTAACTATCTTGGTCAGAGTTTGATATGCTTGCAAGTTCGTACATCTATGTATTCAAATGTAAATAAAAAGTCATAAAAAAAAAGAAGTTCATAAGTAATTCTAGTAACTTCTTTTAGACTTTAAAACAGAATTTACATAAATAGAGAAGATTGCTTGATAACTTCACCCCAGTGGAGAGGCTACAGTGAAGTTCAGAAATTCATTTAGAAACTTTTCAGCCCTGATTTTGTGCTTTAAAAAAGAAAAAGAAAAACCTGATGCATACATTGTGTAATAGGGCGAGCCGATCCGTCTACACTATTTCAGCGCTGTGTGTGGATAAAACAGTTCAAAAGAACAGTAGCTTGACACAAAGGCTTTGGACCATCAAGAGTCTCAATTCAAGTGGACACGCAGAATAAATATTTTTTATTAAATTTTTTATTTCAGGTCTGATGCGGATGCAGGAGTTGATCAAGGCTCCAGCAAAGTTAAACTTGAAGATCAGGATTCGGCAGCTCACCCCTGGTAACCAAGATGCTCGACCGCTGCTGAAGGAACTGAAGAAAGACAGAGAGTTTTTTATTATCTTTGACTGTTCTTATCGCACAGCTTCCGAGCTTCTAAAACAGGTCTGTAATGCGAGTTTTTTATTTTCAATTTTACAACACATTAATGACTCCTTTGAGGACTTTACATTTAATAAGATTTTTAATAGCACATTCTGATGAAGTAATACATTATTTGAAAGCTATTTAAAATGTTTACTATGCCACATTTTATTTTCAATGATAGCAATAAAGGATATAAGCAACTGAATATTTATTTGCTTCTCAGGATGATTTAACACTTCTAGCGTTTCTAAAGGATCAACAACTTAATTTTTAAACCCATAGACCTTTAACTGAGTGGGCTCAAACCATTTTACTCAGTGTTTCTGAATTTTTATGTATGCAAACATCTAAAAACACAAAGACTTTTCCTGTCTTCATTGACTTTAGCATCCCTGATGAGAACATTTGAGACAGTATATTTGTTATCTCCTTTTATGGCAGTATTATCATTATTATTTGTTTACTTAAATTGTGTTTATTTTACTTAATTATTCACTTTCTTAATAAATTGAATTAAATAATGTGTTTTTTAATTCAGCTTTCATCTATGGGAATGATGACAGAATACTACCATTTTTTCTTCACAACTTTGGTGAGATGGTGAAAAATGTTTTGGTTTTGACAGTGAAATTCAATTCTTTGACTACAGCTTAAAAACTACAACATGTCACGTTGTCTCCTTTTATTACACTCTGATTTTCTCCATGCCTCTGATTTCAATCTACTCTCTACTCCGGCAGGATTTGTTCGCTCTGGACCTGGAGCCCTACCGTTACAGTGGGGTCAATATGACCGGTTTTAGACTGCTTAACTTTGATGATCCATGGGTAGCTTCGACCATTGAAAAGTGGGCCACGGACAGAGTGCAGGGCCCCAAACAGGAAAGTGGTCTAATGGAAGGAGTCATGACAGTAAGTCTTGGCTTAAAGCATGACAAAGTTTATCTGCCATAGAAACTAACTTACAAAATTTTTTTTTTATTGAAAATCAAACACAAAGGGTTCTAATCTGAATGCAGTTTTTTTTCCTCTTCCTTACTGATATTGATTCAAAAATACATAAAAGGTTTTCATTAATTGTTTCAGAGTAGACGTAAAGGTATGAAATGTTTCACACATCCTCAGGATCAGTGAAATTGTCACTTTTAATTCCACAATGTCAATAAGTATAACTCATTTGAGTTGCAAAAGTGCCGGTACTGTTTTCTAGTTACCACATCGACTTTACTTTGTAGACCTGCAGAGGAGCTAAATGGAACAAATCCATCTCGCCCCTGATTGGACAGTCATGCACCTGTCACACTCTTTATCTCCGGCATCACCATCCTGCGCATTTTAGACTGTTATTTTCCACAAATGTTTTGGAGATATTGCCAAATTTCTCGCCATAGCTCTGAGATGCCACATATACCACATGTACAGTCATATGAAAAACTTAGGATACACCATTAAATACTCTGTTCTTTATTAAGAGATGTTTACATATGCCCGTTTTTCACTGGCCTGCTTTAGCCGGCGTGGCTCTACTCCACTCAGTTTCTCTCTACTTGGTATAGTACCTGTTGTGTTTCCACTAACCTGCTCACGGCTGAAGCTATGGCGGCTGAAGCCCCACCTCCAGCCGTCAGTGTAGTGCGCTGTGTCGCTATTAACGTTGCTGTGTTACATTGTCACATTAAAGTAATCTGCGTAAATGGATAAAAACTAAATAGAAAATTAAAAACACAACTTAACTAAATACAAATAACATTTGTATTATTGTATATGCAAGAATGTCTTATGTTTTTTCATATATAAAATTATCCACTGGGATAATTATCTGGACCACAACCCAGCCAGAACTTATAAAATATATATCTCAGGGGTTCTGATGTGAGGGGGTGGCAGAAGAAGCAGAGAGGAGAGACGCTGCTGTCTAGACTGGTGAAGCTCCAAAATTTGCCTGAAGAACTTACAATTTTGGCCTTTAAGAGGAAGTTTTTGTCAATAACGAGGACAAGGACCTTAAAGCACAAAACCGAGGACTTCTGACTGCGGTAAAGTTAGTTTCAGGTTGGGTATTCGTGCTCCGCCTATTCAGCGGGCTCGTCATTCTGTTTGATTCGATGCAGGGAGTTTGATAATGGGCATCTGCTCTCTGCCTGCTCCCTCCTCCTACAGATGATGGTTAACAAATTTCCAAACCAAACATGCTGTTTCATGGTGGTATTATTTTTTGTGTTTTGGGGGAAATGTTTGTGCGTCTGAACAGCTGCTTTTATGTGTGATCAGCTGATTTATGATATTAAATCAGATATTAAAGCAAAATGAGTCAAAGGCAGTTGTATTCACATAGAATTAATAACTGTAGGGATATATAGATATATAAATACATAGTTTCCCAGTCTGGTAGCTGAAAAGGTCAATTCAATAATGTATTATTTAATTGAGATGCACCTGCATACTCTAATTGTTTCGAGTGTGTCATTTTGAACAAATAGCAGAAAAATTGGCCTCTCAAAAAACACGTTTAAAATATTTCCACACCATATCAAGTTTACAACAGTGGAGGCTAAAACTGAAATGACCAACAGCCTGTAGTTCTGTAGTTTAAAAATACCTACAGGGCGTTTTATCACAGAGCACACACAACAGTCTGGGAGTGAGATTCAAAGCACTTCTTCGCTGCAGGTTTTTTAAAACCTGTTGGGTGCTGTACTTGCAAATATCTTGCAAAACAGGTATCATCTACATATAAACTACACAAATAGAAGGACAACGCTATATATGGTCATGAACACATCTAAATGGATGAAAGAAGCCGGACAAAATAAAGCGATAAGAAAGAAAATAATCCCCACAGCTTTGTGGCTCCCTGTTGTGCAGTCCTCTCTTTGCAAAACATTCTGTCCTTGCTTTGGCATTCTGTAATTTCCACCAGTAGTTATTTAAAATGCTGCTGTTGAATATTAAAGGTTTATATATATATATATATATATATATATATATTATATATATATAGATTTATTTCTATGTTCTCTATAGACAGATGCAGCCTTGATGTATGATGCAGTGTACATGGTTGCTGTCGCGTCGCAGCGGGCGACTCAAATGACTGTCAGTTCACTGCAGTGTCACCGCCACAAACCCTGGCGCTTTGGACCTCGCTTTATGAACCTGTTCAAGGAGGTAAGAGTCAGAAAATGACCCATGTATCATAGCCAAGAATGCTGCACCCCTTACTGGTTTTAGCTTCAATGCTATGCGTTTTTCAAGATGTGATGGGCGTGTTTTCAAAGGAATGCATGAGCACAAGATCGTTTTTTTAATTTATACTGCCACAGCTTTAGAGTTCAATTTCAAACAAATTTACTATCAGGCGAAACTTAATATTTTGTTGCTCACCTACATATGAAAGCAGTCAATATAAAAAAACAACAAAAACATGCCGCTTATGTACTGAAAGATTGAGAACCTGTGGCCTATAGCTCAGACTGTCTGACTGAATGCCCTACAGACAGAAATGTGGCCTTTGATGCTCAAGCAGTTTGATCTCTTTAAGTTGTAAATCCAGTTGGAGACCGTTGCCTGCCGCCGCAGGGGAATATTATCACTCCTTCCCCTTACTTGGATTTTATAAATAATGGCATGATTTTTTTCTGTTTAAATTTTCTTCTTTAGCCTTTTTTATTTTGAAGCACTCATTCTTCTGTGCTATTCATAATTTAATAATAGGCTGTCTGATTGCTAGAACTGCTAAAATAATATCGCACAGCACACAATTAAAAAAAAATCCGAACAGAGAGTGGAGAATAAAGAAAAACAGCTTTCATTAAAACTACAATCAGTGTGATTTCTCTTTCTTTTGGTTATGGTACTGCACAATGTAATTTTGGCTGAAGTTAATTGCTTTTTGTTTTACCTCTGCAGTCACTCTTTTGTCATTCAGAGTAGATAATATCCTCAGAAAACCAATGACATGAATAATATCCTTGGGTTTAAATGATAACAAATGTAGGGAGAATTTTTCTTAAATTTGCTTTTTTGTAGGACCTTTGTATTTAAACTTCTAGTTAAAGATAATGTTTGAAAAGAAAAGGATCCAAGGATATAATAAAACTGCTGGAATTTGATTTACTACTCATAATGTTAGTCAAAAAGGAGGAAATCGGAGTTAAAACAGTTGTGTAAATACCATGTACTCTTAACATTCGGGATAATAAAGGGCATTGCAGTAAAAAAAAAAAATAGTTATACAAAAGTCAGTTATTTAAAATGACATATTTAAAATGAAATAAATTGGTTATTTTTTAACCAAACTGATCCCCTATATAAAAGTAGTTATATTTTGTCAAGTTACAACCTTAAACCTGTATTACAACCTGTGTTTTATTGGGATTTTATGCAATACACCAGCATGAAATAAAACATCTAATTGAGGTAAGGGGAAAAGGATACTTGTTTAAAAAAATTCTTTAAAATTAAAATCTGAAAGGTGTGGCATACATTTGTATTCAGAAATTGACTTGACTGAACACATTGCAGAACTACCTTTTGGCACACTTCTGTTTAAATTTCCTCAAGGAGACTGGATGTAGAGCATCTATGAACATAAATTTTCATCAATTCGCTCAGATTCCAAATGAGTTTTATTTGAGTTTGGACTTTGACTGGACCTTTCTGACACATGGATATACTTTCATCCAAACTATTCAATTGTTGTTTTGACTACATGTTTGTTGACTTGCTGGGAGGTGAACCACTGCCCTAACCCCAAGTCTTTTGCAGCCTGTAATAGGTCTTTTTCTAGGACTTCCGTCTGTTAAGGTCCACCTGTCTTTCCATCAATGCTGACCAGCTTCCTTGTCACTAGCTGAAGAAAAGCATCCACACAGCAGGATGGAGCTTCCACCACATATAGCAGATGCATCTAGGGCAAAAAGTTCAATTTTGGTCTGACCTGACCTGACCACATGTTTGCGTTTTCAACCTGGCGTTGGCAGGGGGTACGCCAGGCTTGTTGAGTGCATCCTTTATAAGTGACCAAACAAATTTTTACTTCTGGGCTGTGGATCTCTGCAGCTCCTCTAGAGTTACGACCTTTTGTATGCTTCTCTGATTAATGCCCCAAACACTTTCAAAACATCGTATCCTTTTCTGTCCACTTCACAATTATGCATTACCTTGTGTTGGTCTATCATGTAAATTCAGAATAAAATACTTGTTGGAAGTTTTTGCATTGTGTTAAAATCTGAATGATCACTATTACCAAAATTATGATAATATTTTAGATATTTTGAATATGAAGAAAAAATACTATTCGGGAAACGGTATCCATGATTATCACAACATCCAGGTTGCTGATCATTATCTTCTGGAACACTGTAACTTTTGTTTGTAGAGAGAAAACTAGTCCGAGCTTTTATAACGAAGATCATTCATTATCTGGATTTCAAAGCAAAGAATGAATCCTTTACAGGAACATATAACTGAGACACTATATCTCTTAAAATGATCTGAAATGAGGTAAGGCTGAAAATGCTTCAGACTAAAGCAGATAAAAAAACAGATTTAAGCAAATTTGTGAGGTATTTTTTAACCAATTTAATATGTCAAAAGTTAGAGATTGCTAGAATTTGCAAATGCTAATCCACAAACCGGTGGGTTAGTAAGAATTTCAGTCCCCTGCAGAATCAAAATTATCTTCTTATCTGTCTTTAAATAATATTTAACAAATAAATCTAATTGAGTACTAAATTTTGTTAGCTGTATTGCTTACACCAAATATGCATAAGACCTTCATTACCTCAAAAACCCATACGTTTGTTTTGCAGGGTTCCTACATACCATAGAGTGTCAAGCGGGATCATTTTGCTCCTTCACCAATTTGCAACTCTTTTTGTACGCATACGTTTTCATTTTGTATAACCCTACTTTTTTATACCCAAGGCCACTTTAAGAATGGGTTTGGGACACTTTTATCTGCATTAGTTTAGTTGTCTGAACCCACTCTGTCCTGAGGCACACTGAAAGACCACACACTGACATAATGTGACTCTCCTCAAGCAGCAGAGTCCAATGGACCACAGGTTGAAAAAACAAAAAACGTGAACAAGGATGTCAGCACTGCTATCAGCTAATCTAAAACTATTAAGCAGCTATTGGAAATACTCTTTTTTTCAGTTAAAATAGGCTTCTTGTTCAATATCAATGATAAAAAGATGTTCTCTACCACTCTCAAGTTGGGATTTTATTAATAAATAGATGTCAGGACACTATATAGGGGGATATTTTTTCTCTCTTCTCTGTAGTTTATTTTTAGCATTTTTGGAGCTGATTGTATGGACTGCAGGCATCGTGTCATTAAATGACTCATACAAAGCATATATTATCTTTCTGTATGAGCAACATCCTGTCACTTTTACGCAGTGCAATGTGCGTGGGCTAATAAAGGTACGTATGTGGAGCAGCTGGCAACTGTTTTACTGAAGTTATTATGGGTTAAAAGTTTTAGTTCCTTAGCAATGAAACTGAGCTCTGTGAAGTACCACGTTATGTATTTACCTTTAGTTCTCTCACATTGTGTCTAACCTATCCAAATAGGCTTCTGAAGAGTTTTTAGATTAAATAATTCCATAAAATCTTATTTTATTGTCAGCTGTAATAAATATTGAATAATGCCATAGTTTAAGTGCATGTAAAGCAAATAGTCAAGATCCGATTGTTCAGCAAATTGCAGGACACATTATAATACCAGGTCTGAAAAACGCTTTAGTTTTAGTTTAATTTAGAGATATGGCAGCAATAAATATTCATACAATGCTCAAATCTCACATGTAATTAAATATATTTGTATATAATCTGAAAATTTTGTTTTTGTGCCCAATTGCATTGATTGTGGTTCTAATGACCACATCCCTCACATCCTACACAATCCGTGTGTGAGTACAGACTCTGTATCCCGTCTCATTCTGGGAGTGAATTATCATTGTATTTTAGTAAATCTACACACATTCAGAGAACTTAGATGCTCTCCTGCTGCTCTTTCTTTCTCTTTCTGCGTGTCTCTTTTTCTAGGCACAGTGGGATGGACTGACAGGGCACATTGTTCTTAATAAGACAGATGGCCTAAGGAGAGACTTTGATTTGGACATTATCAGCCTCCAAGAAGATGGAACTGCCAGAGTGAGTACAGTAGCCTGCAGAACAGGCTATTACACCAACATCGTGCTCTGACTAAATTGGGTGTGTGTTTGAGAGACGCATTTTTGACACTGTAAATTTGCCCAGTCATGTATAATATTAATGTTGTACCAACTCGTTGTTTCTTTCCATGCTGTCTGTGGTTCATGTTGCCTTCTTCAAATTTTCAAAAGGGTATTGTGGAGGGCACAAGTCGCCTCACAAAAAGGTGGATCAAGGTTTGTTCTGTGCCCTGTTTGGTTAAAGCCTTTGTTGTTTTTTTTTCCCAACCTCCCTGTGTTTTTCATTCCATATGCCGCCCACCTCTTCTGTTTCCTGCCTTGTCAACTCTGTTACCCTTCAATGATTTTGTGTACAGCTATGCCATACTTGACTTTTCTGCTTTTTTACTCTTTGGGTATAGGATCTGATTGATATGACAGGCATCAAAACTTTATCTCAGTAGCTTTAAAAGAAAGAAAACAAAAAGTTTTCTGTAGCAGATAGAGCAATAGGTTTTGTAGAAGATAGAATAAGCCTGTTATATTCAGCTTCTCTATTGTTATTCTGTGCTTCTGTAATGTTATGCTGTGATTAGTGAGAGGAAAATCAGCCACTTTTGCTGAAATTTGTTGTTTGAAACCATGATCTTTACCATTCGACTGCCATCTTGAATTCATGCAGGCTAGAAGGATTTTATGGCAGCCAAAAAAGCCTAGTTTGCAGAAACGGACAGAGATCCAGACACTAGCAATGGAGTTGAGGTTTAAAAACGGCTGCCAGAGATGTCATATGCTAGCTAATTAAAGGTTAGAAAAACAAAGACTAAATTAACTGTTGTTCCTCTGCAGGTTATGAAAATGTATTGGCCCCCTGGCAAATATGTGTAAAAAGCCTTAGAATCAATACTCTTACACACAAAATAGAAAAGTCTTACCTTTAAGTTGACAACATACAGTACAGACCAAAAGTTTGGACACACCTTCTCATTCAAAGAGTTGTCCTTATTTTCATGTCTATGAATATTGTAGCTTCACACTGAAGGCATCAAAACTATGAATTAACACATGTGGAATTATATACTGAACAAAAAAGTGTGAAACAACTGAAAATATGTCTTATATTCTAGGTTCTTTAAAGTAGCCACCTTTTGCTTTGATTACTGCTCCGCACACACTTGGCATTCTGTTGATAAGCTTCAAGAGGCAGTCACCTGAAATGGTTTTCACTTCACAGGTGTGCCCTGTCAGGTTTAATAAGTGGGATTTCAAGCCTTATAAATGGGGTTGGGACCATCAGTTGTGTTGTGCAGGAGGTGAATACAGTACACAGCTGATAGTCCTACTGAATAGACTGTTAGAATTTGTATCATGGCAAGAAGAAAGCAGCTAAGTAAAAGAAAAACGAGTGGCCATCATTACTTTGAGAAAATGAAGGTCGGAAAAAAAGTCAGTCCGAAACAATTGGGAAAACTTTTTAAAGTGTCTGGCCAAGTGCAGTTGCAAAAACCCTCAAGAGCTACAAAGAAACTGGGCTCACAGGGGACCCCCCCCCGGAAAGGAAGACCAGGTGTCCACCTCTCTTTGGGGAAACGATAAGTTCATCCGAGTCACCAGCCTCAGAAATCGCAGGTTAAATACCTCAGATTAGAGAACGGCCCAATGCCAAAAGAGTTGTAAGCAGCAGACCCAAATCTCTAGAAAAAACTGTTAAGGGGAGACTGTGAGAACCAGGCCTTCATGGTAAAATAGCTGCGGGAAAACCACGGCTGAGGACAGGCAACAACCAGAAGAGACTTGTTTGGGGGCTAAAGAACACAAGGAATGGAAAAATTAGACTAGTGGAAATCTGTGTTTTGATCTGATGAGTCCAAAAGTTTGAGATTTTTGGGTTCCCAAACCCCCGTGTCTTTGTGCGGCGCGAAAAAGGGGAAGGGGATGGACTCTACATGCCTTGGTTCCCACGGGTGAAGCATGGAGGAGGAGGTGTGATGGTTGGGGGTGGTGCTTTGCTGGTGACACTGTTGGGGATTTATTCAAAATTGAAGGCCCAAAAAACCAGCATGGCTACCACAGCATCTTGCAGCGGCATGCTATTCCATCCGGTTTTTGCGTTTAGTTGGGCCCCCAAAAAAATGTTTATTTTTTTTAAACAGGACAATGACCTCAAACACACCTCCAGGCTGTGTAAAGGGGTTTTGACCAAGAAGGAGAGTGATGGGGGGGCTGCGCCCAGATGACCTGGCCTTCCACAGTCACCGGACTGAACCCAATCGAGATTGGTTTGGGGGGTGAGCTGGACCGCCAGAGTGAAGGAAAAAAGGCCCAACAAGTGCTAAGCATCTCTGGGAACTCCTTCAAGACTGTTGGGAAAACCATTTCAGGTGACTACCTCTTGAAGCTCATCAACAGAATGCCAAGAGTGTGCATAGCAGTAATCAAAGCAAAAGGTGGCTACTTTGAAGAACCTAGAATATAAGACATATTTTCAGTTGTTTCACACTTTTTTGTACATGATTCCACATGTGTTAATTTATAGTTTTGATGCCCTCAGCGTGAAGCTACAATATTCATAGTCATGAAAATAAGGACAACTCTTTGAATGAGAAGGTGTGTCCAAACTTTTGGTGTGCATATAAAGTGATGAGGAAAGAATACTACAAAATAAAGGACATGTGACACAGTGGTCCACTCTTTTAAATGGGAAAGACAAAAGAACATGCTATTCAGTTAAAAGTTAAGTGCATTGATCTGCACAATTCAGGAAATGTTTAAATGACATTTGCTACTCACCTTGATTCAATTCAATTCAGTTTATTTCAGTTTATTTATATAGCGCCAATTCACAACACATGTCTCAAGGCACTTCACAAAAGTCAGGTACATACATTCCAATTAATCTTAATCATTGAACAGTGCAGTCAGATTCTGTTATTTATTCAAATTTGGGATAAAAAGTTTTCTTTTTAAGGAAACCCAGCAGATTGCATCCAGTCTGTGGACTTGCAGCATTCAGTCCCCCGGATGGGGCATGTGGGAGACATGGACAGTCACTGGGGGTTGACTTTGCCGCAATCCCTCATACTGAGCATGCCTGTACCCAACAATGGGAAGGAAAAAACTCCCTTTTTAAAGAAAAAAACCCCTCCAGCAAAACCAGGCTCAGTGTGGAGCGGCCAATCTGCCCCCACCTATGGGGGTTTAAGAAAACAGAGCAAGGACACAAAAAAAAACAAAAAAGCACTGATCCAGGAGTACTTTTCTATGGGAAGGAAAAGTAAATGTTAATGGATGTAGCTCCTTTTAGTCGTTTCACCTAGAAAAAAAGAACAGATAAAACTCTGAGCCAGTTTTCAAGTTTTAAGTCTGAAGAGAGCAATAGAGTTATTTTCAGTAAAAGCTCAGTCCGTAGCTATGTCTAGGAGAGAGGAAAGGGGGCTAAACACTGAAAAGACAGGGCCATGTGGATCATCGGTAGAGGGTGAGCATTAAGTTGTTGCCAGCCAAAAAGCTTGGAGGATTCCCCTCCCGAAAGGGTGTCCCAGGTAGACACAGATTCAGGCCAGGTGTAGCTTCTAGGAAGAGAAAAGAGGGTGAAGGGAATTTAAAAGCTGAAAAAACCAGCAAATTAATACAAAATTGAAGAGTAGTGTGAGAAAGTAGCGAAGAGGGTGAAAGTGGTCATTATGTCCTCCAGCAGCCTAAGCCTATAAGCAGCATAACTACAGAGATAGCTCAGGATAACCTAAGCAACTCCAACTATAAAAGCTTTATCAAAAAGGGAATGTTTTAAACCTAGCCTTAAAAAGAGACAGTTTTCCCATCTAGAGCCCACTGATGGCCCCACTGGTTATAAAAAAAACCACAACGGAGGGGTTTACCCTCTCTGTCAGATTGAGCCCATAACCATTAAAAAGAGAGGGGGTCATACAGGTAGCAGAAATGGGGGTTGGGGTTTGCACCTCAACCATAACTGAGCCGGTTTAGGCTAAAACCTGATTCCCCCTTACTCCATCCAACAAAGGAGAAGAAAAACGGAGGTAAAATAAGGAAAATATTTCAGGATAACCTAAGCCAAATTCTAACTATAAGCTTTATCAAAAAAGGAAAGATTTTAAGGCCTAGCCTTAAAAGTAGACAGGGTGTCTGCCTCACGGACTAAAACGGGAAAAATGGTTTTCCACAGGGAGGAGCCTGATAAAATAAAGGATCTGCCTCCCATTCTACTTCTGAGGGCCTCTAGGAAAAACCCCCAGTAAACCTGCAGTCTGAGAACGAAGTGCTCTGTTTGAACGTATGGAACAATCAGATCTCTGATATATGATTGAGCAAAAACTTTAAGGGATTTATATGTGAGGAAAGAATTTTAAATTCTATTCTGGATTTAACAGGGGGCCCAATGAAGGGAAGCAAAGTAGGGGAAATATGATCTCTCTTTTTAATTTTCATCAGAACTCTTGCCCCGCACAATTTTGAATCAGCTGAAAAAAAAGGCTTTTAAATGCATTTTGTGGACATCCTGATAGTAAAGAATTACAATAGTCCAGCCTTGAAGTAAAAATCATGGACTATTTTTAAAAAATCAATCCGGAAAAGGTATTTTTAACTTTTGGAATGTTTCCCGGAGATGATAAAAGGAAAACCTAGAAACCTGTTTTAAATTTTGGGTTTAAAAGAAATGTCCCTTTCAAAAAAAAAACAACAAGTTTTTGACTTTATTATCGGAGGTCAATTTAATGCCATCCAGGTTAGGTGATTGACTAAGCAGTTTTCTTTTTTAAAGACTCCCCGGTCCAAAAACGAAAAAACTTCCGTCTTGTCTGAATTTAGAAGCAAAAAAATTTAAAGTCATCCCCCCCAAATTTTTTATGTCTTCAAGACATGCTTGAAGTCTATCTAACGGTTTGGGATCATCAGGATTTTGGGATAAATAAAGCTGAGTGTATTCAGCGTAAAAGTGAAAAAATTTTTTCTATGCTGCCTGATAATTTACCTATTGGAAGCATAATTTTGTTAGTAAAAAAAAAATTTGGGCCCCAAGTACTGAACCCTGTGGTACTCCACAATTAAACCCTGGAGTTTAAAGATGATTTATCATTTACATGAACAAACTGGAATCCGTCCGACAAATAGGATTTAAACCAGCCTAGCGCTGTTCCCCTATCCCTACAGCATATTCCAGCCTTTCTAAGAGAATATTGTGATCGACAAACTCTTTAACTGATCTACAGTTAGAGCAACAGATAAAAAGTTTAGATCACTTGGAACTTAGTGAGTAGGACTGTAAAATAGTCTCCAAAGCTCAGTTAGAGAACTATAGGAATGAGTTGCGTCTTGGCATAACCAAGTCTCCACAAGAAAATTTTTAAATTTTTTTTTTTTTTGTATCCAACTCACTGTTTTTTTTTCCATTCTGTCCTATGGTTTTATTTGGCCCTTCTTCAAATTTTCAAAAGGGTATTGTGGAGGGCACACTACCCTTTTGAAAATTTAGGCTTTTGAACACATCTTCACTTGTCGTGCCAGTAATTGTGGAGGGTGCTATATCAATATATGCTGGTTATTACAACTAAAGAATTCCTTTGTTATACTTAAACAAATCTTTAGTTTTAAAGTCCAGTTTGATTTGAGCAAATTTTCATTTTCTGTTAATGCAAAGTCATTACTGTAGGACTCATTTCATATCTAAAATTATATTGTAATTTGTTTTTGACCATCCTGAAATAATGAAACGTACCAACGTGTTATACCTACATGCTGGTACACTTACTGCCTATGTGTTCTTATTTAATATAAATTTAAATTAGTCAATCTTGGAGGCTGAAACCAACGTCTTTTACCAAATTGGACTTCTACCATTTTGAAAGAGCTCTAAACTCAAAAACATCAACACAAATTATGTTAACCATCGTTTGCCAAAGAACAGATGTTAAATCTTTTCTTCCCCTTAAAACAGCTTGTTTACAAAGTTTCCCAGCTCCATCTGTCTCAGTTGTCAGACAGGCAGCTATGTGGACAGTCAGCAGCTGTCAAGTTCCAAAAACCATGATTTATGTTGCAATTTGATTTTACGCTGCATCTTAAGCTAGTAACACTCATCCTTAGGGACCTCATTGCTATATGGAACACACATCTCATAAAACACCTGACTTTGTGGTCATAATAACGGAATTATCAGTTCATGGCAGCTGGGTTGGTTCTTGGGTGCTTGTGTGTTAAACGCACTTTAAAGAAGAGGATAGGGATAAACAAAGTGAAAAAATAAAGTAATTTCCTTCAAAGTTGTTGACTTCTTTGGAAATGTTTTTTTTTTTTTTTTGCTTCCAGCTTTCTTGGCTCGGCTTAGCATGCTCCTAATCTTTAGTAATGGTTTTCCAGTGTGATTCGGTTCTGAGTAAGGATGAGCTTTAGGGTTCTTAGCGTTTTTCTTAAAGCAGATGAGCAAGAGAGAGTCTGGTTTTATAACTGTTTATTGGAAGCCACTAAGGTACACATGATAAATTGCAATGCTATATAGAGCAAACCCATGAATCAGCGCTACAAGGGAAAAAAGACAACTGTGTGGTTGACATAAACTACATTCCAGCTTTTTAGTAGGTCAGATTTCTGACATTCCAGACTGGGTGACCCTATAGATGATTTAAGAGGAAGGATACTGTTTAAATAAAACATTTTCTTATGGACAATGTCTACATTACCACCACAAATGTCAACGTATTTCATGTGATAGACCAACACAAAGTTGGTCTATCACATGAACGAGACATTATTTTAAAATATTTTAAAATGTTTTTACACAGAAAAATCTGAAAAGTGTGGTATACATTTGAATTAAGCCCCCCTGAGCTAAGTCAATGTTTTATAGAACATTTGGCTTCAAATAGAGCTGCATTTCTTTCTAGTTGTCTCTACAAGTTTTCCACACCTAGAGACTAAAATGTTTGTTCTTTGCTAAATAGCAGAAACCCAATCAAATTGGACGAGGAGGATATGTGAACAAAAACTCTTCTCAAATTCAAAACTGGATTTAGGTCTTTACTTTTACTGGGCCATTCTAATACATTAACAATATATTTGGATCTTAACAATACCATTACAGCTCTGGTTTCCTACTGGAAGGTGAACCTTAATCAACAGTTGCATCAGTTACATACAACACCCATCTGTTCTCCTCTCCTGCAATATCCTGTGATAAGATGGATTTATGAACTCCCACTCAGAATGCTGTGGTACAAATATATAGTGATTTCATAAATAATATAGATTTTCCCTTTTTTTTTTATTTCTTTGCAGGTTAATGTCATTGGAAAAAGTGTAATGATGAGTAAAGAGATCATTTTTTGGGACAGAAATTCCCAAAAATTCAAACCTTTTCTGAAAAACGTTTTAAAAGAGTGCACTCTCTTTTGAGCTCAGTTTAATACAGTAAGAGGCACTCTTTCTTTTTCTTTTGTCATTCTTTGCATTGAATGACAAAACAGGCCAAATAAAAAAAAATGTTTTGTTTAGAGAGTTTAACTACAGAAGAGAAAAGCTTATCAGTACCAGTTCTATTAACGGTGACGCATAATAAGTTAATGCGCTTAACTTTATTTCATCACAATCATCACTCTCCTGACCCTTGCTTTTCCATTAAACATTGAGGAAATTTAAGGGGTTCAAGAGCCATCTGACCTGTTTTAATTTGAAAACTGTCAGGGTTAAGCTGCCTGGTCTGGTCAGCTTCATTCACACTCACTGGGACCATGTTGAAAACAGACCCTGTGTTGCCTTTTTATTTCCTCTGAACCCAGTTGATGCCGCTGCCTTTTTTTCATTCATGCTGTCCCTGCTACTGTCAGTCCAATTTCGTTACTGTTACATTCAAACTAAGCTTTAGTTTAGGATTTTTATTTGTACGGTTGCAAAATGTTATACTATAACAAAATCTATTAAATTTACATGCAAAATGGTTGAAGCTGGAAAAAAGATTTTTATTTTATTATTTCATAGGTAGCAAAAGTATCTTTTGACTGAAGGGCTAATTAAAACAAACAAGATTATGCAGTTTATGTTTGGTGACTTACTTCCAGTAGGTATTACAAGATTCAGGTTCAAATAATGAGAAAAACACAAATGCTATAGTTCCAGTCAGAGGTTTTCATACATCTTTGACATGAATAAGCTTATTACATTTACTAATGTCTATGAACTGGCCTTTTTCCAGTAGGAAATGAATATACAGCACATAACTTCAGTGTGAAAACAATGAGCAGATCAACAAGTAAACTAAAATATTAGTTTTCTCTGATCCACAGGGTAGTACGTTTCAATAGAACGGAGCTTGAGAATATTCAGGAAGCTTTTTATAAGCCTTTACAAATGAACCTTTAAAAACGAACCTAAATTAACCCTCGCTAAAAGAACCAATTGGGTTCGAGTTTCACTCATCTGATCCAAACCTTCAGATGAAAGGAAATTGATTTGGAAGTTTCCAGAAAACCACCAAGATCCACCAACGCTCAATCTTAAAACAGGATGATGCTGGAACACCATTCTCAGTTTCCACAGTTATATGAGTGATATATTACCACTGAGACTGAGGGGTTGCAGAGCAAGGAAAATTACAGTCCTCCAAAATTTACCCCTTAAAGCTCAATTGTAATTTGGAGCTTACCACAATGACAAGTGCCATATCTTCTTCAGAATTGTTATGTGGTCAAAGAGGGAACATTTGAGATGTTTTGTACCATGACAAGGAGAATATGTGGATGAGTCAAGGAGAAGCTTTAAAACCTCGTTAGACTGTATCAGTTGTTCGGCATGGTGGTGGCAGCATCATCCTGTGGATCTTGAATAAGACTGGAATAATGAAGATTGAGGCATGCCTCTAAAGTTTTCAACTTCACCTAAAATCTAAATCTAGCTTGTTGAAACTTCTATAAAAATCCAGAAGACACATAAAACTTGGTTTTGGAATGAAGAAAACATGCTCACATTACAATTTTCAAATGGCCACAGCCCTATTTACTATGCTGACAATGCTTAAAAACAGCATTTGTGCCTAAAAACCAACATATGAGCTTTACATGAGCTATGCAATTTCTGATAAGTATGGTCAAATATCCAGCTTGAATCATACAATAATTTTCTCAATTGCTACACTAATCATGTGGTCGAGGTGAATCTTGCTAAGCCACATTTATCTGAATAATAGTGTGAGCAAACGTATATAAGCTTCTGAGCCTGTATATATATTTATGACCATGTTTAGATTAAAGTCTTGTCTTTAAAACTAATTGTAGTTGAATGCTATCTTTTTAGTTCACCCCTAAAAAAGATGAGTTTGAATAAATCATTCAAATATAAGATTTCATGTGGCATTCATGCTATGATAAGTGAATGTTGAGTCCTAGATGCTCACATCTAAAATAATAATGGCTCATTAGGCAAATTGTTTTCTTCACACATGTTGTGAACATTGGTTTTACTTCAGAAGAAAACAAAGATTTTATTTTGTTAACCTAAGGTGCTTGAAACAAACTACTTCTCCATTTTAAAATTCTCTGTACTTATATAAAATAAAATTTTCTGCACGTTTGTGAGAATCATTAGAGCTCAGCTGAGCCGAGGTAAATGTTTGAGGACATTAAATTGGTGAGAAAGATGAAAAAGAAGCAAGGGTGTCAGATCTTTCAACCTTCACTTTTCTTTTTCATTTCTCACTTCACCGAGTTAGAAAATGTGATTATTATACAGAGCAGTGAAGCAGGTTCCACTTTCTTCTTTAGCCTTGAAAACAAAACAAATAAAATGTTTGTATTTTTCATCACTGAATGAGAAAATCAACCAGCTTATTCCCTTTAAAGATGCAGGTGTTAGTAATCACATAACATCCTTATTCAGGTTTTTATGGTTTATTCAACAAGTCTATACTGAAACTCTGTCAGCATTCTTCGCTGAGTAGAGCAGGTGTCACATGTTGCATGATTTGATTTTGATTTAAGCATTAGATGTTATTTTTTGAGTCTGAAATCCTATTTGTGGTTCCAGGTGGCTGTGTGGAACTCATACAGGGGGATGAAACTGATGGAGAAGCCCAACCGGGAAAAGAATGCCAACGTGACGGACTCTCTGGCTAACAGGACGCTGATTGTCACGACCATACAGGTGATATGATGGGTAATTAAGAGAACAGGACAGGGAGAAGGACAGGTTGGCACATACGGGATGAGTACAAAATAGAGAGAATAGTAGAGAAGATTTTAAAAATAATTAACTAGTCATCACAACTAGATTTCCTGTTCGCATCACCACTGATCAAAGTATCAACTGACTAAAACTCCAATTATGATTTCATTTCACAGAAGTATTGCTAGAATAAAACCATTTGAGTTGTAATGGTTGATTTTTTTTTCCAATTATTTTTTTATTAAGGAAAATCCTTATGTGATGGTAAAAAAGTCAGACAAGGAGCTGGTTGGAAATGAACGTTATGAGGGATACTGCATGGACCTATTGAAGGAGCTCTCCAACATCTTAGGATTTACATATGAAGTCCGGCTGGTGGCAGATGGGAAGTATGGAGCCCAGAATGATAAGGGAGAATGGAACGGGATGGTCCGGGAGCTAATCGACCATGTGAGTGAAAAGTGTGAAGAGTGTGTTGTGCTCATTTTAAACTCTTTTTTGAATCTCCTCTTTAATCTCACATTTTTTTGCAACAGGTTGCAGACCTTGCTGTGGCTCCTCTGACTATCACCTACGTTCGAGAAAAAGTGATTGACTTTTCCAAGCCCTTCATGACTTTAGGGATTAGCATCTTGTACCGGAAACCCAATGGAACCAATCCAGGCGTGTTCTCCTTCCTCAACCCCCTGTCCCCAGATATCTGGATGTATGTGCTGTTAGCCTGCACTGGAGTCAGCTGTGTGCTCTTTGTGATTGCAAGGTAAACCAGCAGACTGATGCATGTGGCAAAGATTGTTTGTCACAAGCATGGCCTGGCAGATTTATGCATGCAGTGTTAGGGAGGGAGCTATGTGCTGTTAAAATCTCAGCAATGTCAATGTTGTGTGTAGATTTTGCAAATTATTCTCATAACTGCAAGGTTTTCATCTGGGTACATAGGCTTACTGTGACCCTGATGAAGGCCACAAGCCCATATGCATTGGTCTGTTAACAAAGTTGGTTTCTATGTATTTTAAGTCATGTTGGAGTCTTCACATCACCTACTAAAGCTTACTCCTCTGATCCCAAAAACTGAGTGTTATGTTCAGTGTTAATTGGAAGTACATTGTACCTCTAGGCTCTAAGAGTCATTATTTATAGGAGAAATATACATTATGGCTGAACGTAAAGAGGACTGCTACATGAAACAAATTAGGGCTAAATTTGTGATGCATTGTTTCTATATCTCCTTTACTCCCAACTCTGCCTTTCAGGTTTACACCATATGAATGGTACAATCCACATGCATGTAATCCATCCTCAACTCTAGTGCAGAACAACTTCACTTTGCTCAACAGTTTCTGGTTTGGCATTGGAGCACTGATGCGACAAGGTACAGATCTCACTTTGTAGGTTATTTGTAATCAGAAGATGTGTGTGGTACAGGGCAGGACATACATATTTAGTGTTCAATTGCAATGTTTTAAGCATTATGAGAATTGTGTTGGATATTATGGACATTTTATGTAGGGTCTCAAAAATATAAGCTTGAGATGCTGCAGTAAATCTGATATTATCAGTACACAAAACAACTAATGTAAGCTGGCATTTTTTTAGGTCTCAAGAGAATATGAAATCAGACATTTTACTAGCCAGATAATATTATACACACATATTAAACAGGAAAAAGGATATATAACCATTCAAGGGGTGTCCTATTTTCTTTAATGACTGTTTGTACATTTTATGAGCTTTGTGAAATTAAAGTGGAAAAAAAATAATGGTGAATACAGGTTTGTGTAAATAATTAGCATTACTATAGCTCTAAATTGTACTTGTATTTTGTTACATGTTTGATTTAATGTAAGAACAAATATTTTCATTTGTTTAATTGACTTTTGTCAAAAAAACACGAGAAAGAGAATAAGCATCTAATTACACGTAGAGATGCACAGTAGAAATAATGATCATCTAAAGCTGTGGTATGAATCCAAGATACCTTAACATCAGCATATTTCCGTTCAACAAAGGAAAATTTCAAATGCTTATATATGTATTGTACACTTATTTATTTGCATTCCAATTATGTTTTTTTTAGTACACTTTATAGACCTCTACCCTTTAAGGTTGTCTCTAACTTTATTTTACTTGCTATGTCTCCAGGCTCTGAGGTGATGCCTAAGGCTTTGTCCACACGTATAGTTGGGGGTATTTGGTGGTTCTTCACTTTAATCATCATCTCTTCCTATACGGCCAACTTGGCAGCCTTCCTCACTGTGGAAAGAATGGACGCCCCCATCGACTCTGCAGACGACCTCGCCAAACAGACAAGGATTGAATATGGGGCAGTGAGGGATGGATCCACTATGACATTCTTTAAGGCAGGTGCTAAGTTGTTTTTTTTTGTTTCTAATAAATGCTAAATGTTTTTCCTTAAGGAAAGAGAACACATTAGTTGAGCAAAAATCTTATTTAATGCTTCTAAAACTGTTCATATCCAAGTATTAATATGACATTCAACATTGGCTCATCATTTAAGTTAGATGCTGAAAAAATATTGCTCTGGGTCAATAGTGATGTTCTGGCTCCTTAGAAGAAAAAGATAAAGAACAGAGAGTTGATTCAAGTTTTTTGTTTAGCACAGTAATACTGTCTTCAGGCAGGGCTGCCACTTCCTTGCGTCACAATGTTTACCTCTCCTCACACGCTGTGGCTCAGCAGGGTTGATTCATGCTGAGCTTTATCCTCCCAGATTGCAGCCAGTGATTATGGTTGCCTGAATGGGAAGAAGCTGACTGGGTGGATGGCTTCAACAAATTGAATCAGCTAGGGGAGATTTACAACACAGCTGCCCCATTTTCTCTGGTGGAGCAAGAAGAGAAATACATTTACAATGAGCCATACACTTTTTAATTTTACAATTACTCATGTTTGTGGTTGTATATGAACTCTAGTTAATCACACATGGCATATATGCTGCAGCTACACTAATATATAGGCTTTTGGAGATTTTCCATGAAATCTGTAACATTTCTTACTAGCTCACAATTTTTTTTGATCTTACAGAAATCAAAGATTTCCACCTATGAAAAGATGTGGGCCTTTATGAGCAGCAGGAAAACAGCATTAGTAAAGAACAACAAGGAGGGTATCACCCGTGTGCTGACAACTGATTATGCCATGCTGATGGAATCCACAAGCATTGAATACATAAGCCAAAGAAACTGCAACCTCACACAGATCGGTGGGCTCATTGACTCTAAGGGCTATGGAGTGGGAACACCTATTGGTAAGAGGAATTAAAACATTTTCTATTTGACAGCGCTCATTAGATTGATAATCAGTAACAAAATTATTCAAACATGTCTCCACTGCATAATGGTCTGGAAGACCATGATGCTGCTGATTCTGCTGTACAACTGACGCATAATGTGAAAGTTTACTCCTTTATTGGGGAGCTAGAGTGAACTGGTGGGTTACCGCCGATCTGTTATACAGCTGCCAAACAATGAACTCCACAGAGAAACACAGATGTTGGTCAGCTGGACAAAACAGCATCAAAAGTAACAACAGTTGCTGTTGTGAAAGTGTAGACTGGTAAAATCTAAAATTGCATTGCACTTGTACTCGTCGTTATCTGCTTATCCAGGCCAAGCCACGGGGCAGTTGACTAAGCAGAGTGACACCCAGACTTCCCTCTCCTCAGACACCCCCTACAGCTCCTATGGGGGGAACCCCAAGGTGCTCCCAGGCCAGCTGAGAGATATAGTCCCCCCAGCATGTCCTGGGCCAGCCCCTGGGCCTCCTCCTTTTGAAACATGCCTGGAACACCTCCCAGGGGAAGCGTCCAGGATGCAACAGATGCCCGAGCCACCTCAACTCACTCCTCTCGATGTGGTGGAGCAGTGAGTCTACTCCGAGCCCCTACCAGATGCCCAAGCTCCTCACCATATCTCTAAGGGAGTCCCCAGCCACCCTGCGGAGGAAGCTTATTTCAGCCACTTGTATCTGGGATCTTGTTCTTTCGGTCATGACCCAAAGTTCATGCCCATAGGTGAGTGTAGGAATGTACACCGACAGGTAAATGTCTTCACCACAACAGACCGGCTAAGCATCGTTGTTACTGCAGCGGCAGCACAGATCTCTCCGCGATTTCCCGCTCCAATCTCCCCTCAGTCATGAACAAGACCCTGAGATACTTGAACTCCTCCAAGTGAGTCAGGAGCACCCCTCCAACCTGGAGAGGGCAATCCACCCTTTTCCAGTCGAGAACCATGGCCTTGGACTTAGAGGAGCTTATCCTCATCTCCGCCGCTTCACACTCGGCTGTTAACTGCCCCAGTGCACGCTGTAGGTCTTGGCTAGAGGGGGACAGCAGGACCACGTCATCTGCGAAAAGGAGGGACGAAATCCACCGGTCCCCAAATCAGACCCCTTCCGGCCCTTGGCTGTGCCTAAAAATTCTGTCCATGAAAGTTATGAAAAGGACCGGTGACAAAGGGCAGCCCTGCCAGAACAAAGGGCCCATGTGTTCCACTGATATGAACCTTGTTATTTTGAGTTGTTTTAAATTGCTAAAGTCAGCCAAAACGGCTAACAAGCTGTAGGCTTCCACCTTTTCGAAGACCTATCTACTTTCTAACTCCACTGTAATATGACATCTTTCTAGAACGGATAAGGGATCAATAACCAATAATACCTTTCTAGAACTAGAACCTAGAACCTGCTTTAATAATACCTTAAGCTTGATTTCAATTTTAAGGTGCACATATTGACAAGCCGAATGCCTTCTGGACAAAGGTTTTATGGTCAGACAAGATAAAGATTGAGTAATAAGGCCACAATCAGTCACATTGACACATTTGGCTTTCCCACGGGACAATTCTAAACAAACCCAAACTTGTTTTTGAATTAATTATACAGGCTAGCATTAAGCTTCTGGAATGACACAGTCAAATCTCTGTAGTCAACTCTCTTGAACTTTTGTGAACTAAGATCAAAGTCCAGTTTGTGCCATGACACCAAGCAATTTGAACCAACTTTTTCAAACAGAGTGGCTGAATGTGAAACAGCAGTTTCACATTCATAGTTTTTGTTTCATAGTTCACAGAAGAAGGTTATGTAATTCCAAAATGGTTAGGAGCTGAATTATAAAAAAACAAGGAAATACCAAAAGAAAAAGCTGAGAGGTCCTTCTATTCAGAGTTTCCTTTCTTAGTAATCATTTGGAGGACTGAAAAAAAAGACAAGCTTTGCACAGTTTTACAAACCTCCAAACTTAGATTTCATTCATGCCAGCATGCCTACTTGATGAGGCAGTTAATTGTTGTGTTATTTGCTGCTCTCATGCTGCTCTCCCTACTGGAAAAGTACAAGAGTGCTGAAAATAATGAGCACCACAGGATGAAATAAAACCTGCAGCTTTTCAACTCAGACAGAGCCGAATGCTGGAGCCTGAACTTAGATTTGGAACTAAGTTGGATGTGATTTCTTCTGCGCTCGACTTCTATGCAAAACAAGTCTAGTTTTGTGTTGACCAACCTTTTAAAATATGCTCCGTTACAAATTCTTAAGATGTAACATAAAAAACACGGTTTAAGCAATGATTCAAAGTAGTGAAAGCATGAATGCCTCTATCAATGTGATACATGGATGTATAAAAAAATGTGTTGGACATGAAAAAATGTATACAAAATATTGATTTAATGATTACTCTGTGAATATTGTGTCTTCTTTGACAGGTTCTCCCTACAGGGACAAAATCACAATCGCCATCCTTCAGCTGCAGGAGGAAGGGAAGCTACACATGATGAAGGAGAAGTGGTGGAGGGGCAACGGTTGTCCGGAGGAGGACAACAAGGAAGCCAATGCTTTGGGCGTGGAGAACATCGGCGGGATCTTCATTGTTCTGGCAGCCGGCCTGGTGCTTTCTGTTTTTGTAGCAATTGGAGAGTTCATCTACAAGGCCAGAAGGAATGCCGACATAGAGGAGGTGAGTGAGGAAGAGCACGGCTGGTCTTCAAAAGAATGTAAGAGAGTAGATTAACATTCAGAGGTGGAAGAAAGATTGAAATTTTACTGCAGACAATTTAACCTGCAGGGAAAAAGTTGTTGAGTAAGGCTAAAATGAATTTGTTCAAAATATTAGTTGTTCCTGCTGTTCATGACATTTAGAGAATATATGTGTCTCCCAGTTCTAAGCAGGTTTGGACTGAGTTAAAAAAATCAAATATCAAAATGTCAGAACAAAATGAATCACTTTTGTCATTTGCAGTTGAAACCAGATATATACATACACTGTATGAAAAGACTGTTTGTTCTCACTGTCTGACATTTCAGGTCAGTTAAAATAACCAAATTTATTTCTATTTGCTAAATGCCAAAATAATACAAGAGAAATTTTCTGTTGAGAGATGTTTTACCTTTCTTCAAATTCAGAAGTTTACATATAATTCCATAGTATTTGATACAATTGCCTTTTAAACTTTATGATATGGATCAGAATTTTGGGTGCCCTTTCACAGTAGTCAGGTTTGTTGACTGCCTTGCTCTCACACACCTTTTCAGCTCTGCCCAATTATTTTTTATAGGACTGTGATGAGGATTTTGTGATGGCCAAGCCAATAATTCGACCTTGCTGTCCTGAAGTCATTTTGTAACTTGGTGGTTTGCTTAGGGTCATTGTCTATTTTCAAGGCCCATTTGTACCCAAGCTTTAACTTCTTGACTTGGGTATTGAAGGGTTGCTCACTATTTCTACATAGTGTTCTCTCCTTTAAATACCAAAAGTCAGCCCAGCATGCAGTAAAAAAGTAAGATTTTTGTCCATTGGTACATTTGGAAACTGTAATCTGTATTTCTTTGTTGATTTGGTTTTTTCCTCGCAGAGTTGCATTTCTGTGCATTACAAGTGTTTTTTCACTGATGATAATAATAATTTTTTTCAATTCAATTCAGTTTTATTTATATAGCGCCAATTCACAACACATGGCTCAAGGCACTTCACAAAAGTCAGCTACATACATTCCAATTAATCCTAACCATTGAACAGTGCAGTCAGAGTTAGTTATTTATTCAAATTGGATAAAAAGTTTTTCTGTCTAAGGAAACCCAGCAGATTGCATCCAGTCAGTGACTTGCAGCATTCCCTCTTCCCGGATG
Source organism: Crenichthys baileyi (assembly GCA_036173005.1). Lineage (NCBI taxonomy): Eukaryota > Metazoa > Chordata > Actinopteri > Cyprinodontiformes > Goodeidae > Crenichthys > Crenichthys baileyi. Next base: position 436,994 of record JAHHUM010001467.1, on the reverse strand, counting down.
AGCAAGTAGAGACAGTGGACAATCACTGGCGTTGATTTTGCAGCAATCCCTTATACTGAGCATGCATGTAGCGACAGTGGAGAGGAAAAACTCCCTTTTAACAGGAAGAAACCTCCAGCAGAACCAGGCTCAGTGTGAGCGCCCATCTGCCACGACCGTCTGGGGGTTTGAGAGAACAGAGCAGAGACACAAAGAGAACAAAGAAGCACTGATCCAGGAGTACTTTCTATGGGAAGGAAAAGTAAATGTTAATGGAGGTAGCTCCTTTAGTCGTTTCACCTAGAAAGAAAGAACAGATAAACTCTGAGCCAGTTTTCAAGGTTAGAGTCTGAAAGAGAGCACATATAATTAGTTACAGTAAAAGCTCAGTCAATCACCATGTCTAGGAGAGAGAAAGGGTTAAACACTGAAAGACAGGGCCATGTGGCCAGTCTCTTACAAGCCTAGCCAGCGTCTTCATTCGTCTGTAGATTGTACCCAATATTGAACCGGTCCACAGTTATCTTACCACAGATCTTAGCTGATTTCTTCAGATTTTTTCATGATGACACACAAGGAAGTATTGTGTTTAAGGTGTGTCTTCCACAGATGTGCCTGCATCTAACTCAAATGTTGTGATCAAAGGTTTACAAAGCCATCATGCTGGCTTTCTGAATTGCTTAAAGGCGTAGTAATCCTAATGTATGTAAACATCTGAATTTGTTGAGAATAATCACAATCACAGTCTCTCATACTGTGCATATAATTATTTAGTTTCAACTTTTATATCTTTAAATTTACTTTAATTTCAGCTTTATTTCTCCCTATTGTTTAGCTCATTTTTGTGTATTTCATTCTATTTTTTATTATTTTACTTCTATCTTAATATTTCGACTTTCTTTCAGTTTTGTTTATCTTTGTGTTCTCCACCACCTATTTTTTATTTATTTATTTATTTTTTGCATCAGGCCTTTTGTTTCTTTTACGGGATGCAGTCCCGCCAGTTCCAGCGCCGTGGCTCCACTTCCTCCTCTGGCAGCTCCTTATCAAATGATCTGGAGAGCGGCAGGCTACTGGGGGATGACACAGACTAGCCATGGCAGCTCATACACAACTCATACTTGCTGTAGACATTAGGTTTGTAAAACAGATGTCCTTCTCTTTGCCCCCCATCATAATGTCCCTGTATACCCATGCCCTCACATGCGACTACAGCTTTCCAAATTCATGATTCCCTCTTCTCTTTTGCGTTCAACACACTAGTATGAGTGAGATCTTTTTTATCCAGTGCTTTCCTGAATTCCTTTTGTCACGCTACAACCTCAAACTTCAGTTTATTTTATGCCTCTGTCTTTTGCAGCATCTAACAGGTTTTCTTTAAGGATTGGCCTGCATTTGGCTCCTTCCATTTTCCTGTCTATGCTGACTAGGTTTCTGGTCCCCAGACCATCTTCCACATGTTAGCTGTACCCCTACACAGCTTGTACTGGGGACACATAAGAATTCAAACTTTATATTTTAAGGCTTTCTACTTGCCTCTTTTCCATAAAGGCCATACTTGTGACTTGCACAACTAATAATCACCCTGTCAACAAATTCTCCTACCTAAGCTATCGACCTCTGCAGCTTATCCAGAGTTACAATCGGCCCCTTCCTGCTTCTCTGATTAATGCCGTCCTTGCTCAGTGTGTCAGTGTAGGTGCACGACCATAACTTGGTAGCTTTGAAGTTGAGCCACATTCTTTCTTTTTTTTAGAAAAAGGACTGATCAGTGATTTGTTAGATGTACTTATCTTGAGATATTTTTTTAAAACTCAACCCTGCATTAAACTTCTCCATTAATGTATCCCTGACCTGTTAGCTTTGTTACTTGATTTTCATGATGCTGTTTGGTAATGTTCTCCAACAACCCTTTGAGGACTTCACAGAACAGCTGGATTTACACTAAGATTAAATTAGACACCGGAGGACATTATTTATTTATTATGTGTCTTCTAACCGCAGTTAGTTGGACTGAATTTTACTTAGGTGTATGAGAATAATAGGGCTGAATAGGGCTGAGCGCAAATGCGTGCCACAGTATTACAATTTTTATTTGCAAAAAATTGTTAAAGAAGTCCAACTTTACAAATATGCACTACGAAATGTTCTGTTTTATCTCAAAAACTCCAGTAAAAGGTGTTATGTGGCAAAATATGAAAACGTTCATGGAGTCTAAATAACTTTACAAGGAGGAGTTTTGCTTGATTTATTTTTCATCTTCTCAGGTCTAACAACCTTCACTTAGAATCTCATTCAGCAAAAATGAACACTATAGTAACTATGAAGTAAAAAAAAACACAAGTAGAACATCTCATAAGCTTCAATAAACATGGTCAAATGTATTTCACAGGTCATTTAATAGCATAATACGCTGAATAAGGAAAAAGGCACAACGCACCCTGGGCAAGTTGATCAGAGAATCACACTAGAAACCTAAAACTTTATCTGGAGAACATAAGATCAGGTTAGAGCCTGTATAATCCTACACAAACTGAAATGATAGACTCCTGAAGAGTGAATGAGGGTCCAGTGGCCTAACTGTTGTACAATGATGGACCACTTCAATGACAAAACATGTGCCAAAAATACAGAGGAAGAAAACTTAAAAAAGTATATGGGATGCAGAATTATATTTCAACTAATCTGGATTAAGGAAATCTACAGTTCTGTCAAAAGAGTTCAAAACAAATTAGGATGCGTTCTAGGACTAGAATAAGCATGGTTCGAAGATTTTATTTTGTTGTTTAGAGAATGATACAAGGTAAGTTTTCTCTACTGAAACTGCAAGTTACTGGTATTCATGTGAAATCCATAAGGATGGCATGTTTGTTTGGGAAGCCTTTGGCAAAGTCTAAGGATGAAAGAGAAATTTTGTCATTCTTAAATGTAAAAACAAACAGATAATAAAAAAAATTTCTGCTATGAATGATGATGAAACATGCCAGCGAAGGACAAAATGTAAAGAAAAGTACACAAGTGACGATTAATGTGTTTTTAATGAGATCTAATATTCTCCAGTTCCAAATAAGCCTGAGGCTTTCTATCTCAGATGGTCATCTCTTTGATCGTATCAAATAATTACCAGATCATTAACTGGCTAATTGATTGTGGTTTGCTGATTTAAGACATAGCTCAGCAGAAGCACATTTTGTGATGAGAAAACAGAAAACCATAAATCATTTAACTTTTATGTTGAAAGATTAAAGTCAAATTTGATCATGTCTTTTTCTTTATAATTAGCTACATGCTTACATTGGGCTGCAGCTTTACTTTTGATTCTAATTATTCCAGCTTCATTACACACAATATTACACATTGCACAGTACTGATTATTGTCTTGGATTTCTTACCATAAAAAATACATTAACATAAAAAAACAAATACAATATAATTAAATATTGTCTTTTTCTTGGCAGTGCATGTCTTTTAGGGCTGTGATTGAGGAGTTGGGTATATCCCTGCAGTGTTACAAAGGTGTCCGGCATAGGTCGCAACCACAGAGTGCATCAAGGTCTCTTTGTGTCTTCTGTCAGCCAAAACGCGCTGCAAAGAGGGAAGAAGGAAGACGAGATTCCAGCAAATGAGCCTTGCATCCAAAACTTGATGCAATCTACATCAGAGACTGAATTTAATTTGCTTTTTAATGTCGTAGTTTTTTGTGAGCCACACACACACAAAAAAACTGTTTATATTTCCTTCATTCCCTTCTCTGTAGATTGATTGTCTGTGTGAAGCACTATACTGTGGATGTAGTTAACTGTATCATAGCCCTGTAAAATCATCATTTGTGTCAAAGCAAAGCTCTCTTATAAGTTACTCCTGGTCCCCTGTTTTGAACTTAAGCAGTTTGTAGAGTTGAATCTGCAAACTTTATAAAGTTGGTGTAAATGTAAAGCAGCTTTACTGATTTTCAAATAAAGATATTTTTTGTTGTTTTTTTTTTGCATTCTTTTTGAAATATGATTGTTTTGTTGACAGTAGTGTCTTTGCACAGGTCTTTGTCTACCAGCACCCTAAGAAGTGCTTTACTGAGCCAAGCGTAGCCACGGAAAGGAGATAACGGCCTCTAAGAAAAGATGGGAACACACCTGCTGTTTCATATCCCACTCCAACCAACATCACAAGACATCCATCCAGAAAGTTTTACACATATAACACAAACTGAAGCCCCATAATGTAATGGATGGGTGAGAGAGGAAGGGTAAAAATAGAGTTTGTTTTAAATGCAAGAAATTCTCAGCAGTTTAAAACAAACAAAAAACAATCTCCTGTTCACCTGAGAGTACAGTAACAGTTTTTTTTCTTCATTTGTCAAATTTGAAAGCCTGAGTGGATTTTTTTTCCCCCTGCTGTCACAGCAGGTCCCATCCAATGTTTGAATTCTATGTTCAAAAAGTGAATAACTTCAGCTACAGTGGAAAAGACTATTTTATATTTCAAGCTTGCTGTACCTGTCACATGGCATATAATATTTTTCTGTTTTCTAGAAAGGGATAATTCTTAGTTCAGAAAAAGCTACAAATGTATAGTTGTAAATGTTGCTGGTGTTATAACCAGATGTTATAAAAGCATCATGTGTTTAATGTCACATTTGGAAATCTGCCTACCAGAGCATGTAGATATTATATTTTTACATACCTTTAAACAAATTAATGTCCATACTATTCTCTTTGATTACAGATAGATGGTGAACTACTATGTGTTGTGCTGATTGCTATAAACAGAAAGAATCTATTAGGTTTGGTTCCATTAAATGAAAGACTTGTTCTCTTTTTTGCTTTGTTGTAGGATCAAACAAACACACATGATTTTTGGTGACATTTATTATTAGCGTTAGTATGGCTAGCTTTACAGAAACCACAGTCTCATTCCCTAGAGAATCTAGAGCCTTAATTCTGAGATTTCAGAAAAGCTGCTTAGATTTCAAAGTCCAGCATGCTCCATACCAGAGGTTGAAAGCTCAGAAGGATGAAAGGAGTGTTTGCTGTACTCCCCTCAGCCTTCCTGTTATAAGTCTAGATCTCTTTTACTCCATTGCAGCCTGACTGAACTGCCGACACGTCTCAACTAGTTTACATTAGAAACCACAAATGAAAAACAAACAAGGTGTTTCTCTTTTTTTTGTGGTAAATTAAAGACGGTAGAAATTTAAAGTTGGTTGGATTTTTTTTTTCTTGTTTAATGTAATAAAGACGAAACCACCAGTGAATAAAAAATCACAACTGGCCTGTTTTCTGATATTCCTTGACAGACACCCAATCCTGTGAAATTTGCATACAAAAAGTCTAAATATTTTAAAAGTGTTGTGTCATATTTTCTTTTTTACCACAAACCAAACCACAACATATAAATAAGCATCAAACATTTTAATGAGTTGGGGCTAAGACAATTTATTTTTTATTGCACTTTGAACCCAGCGTCGAAAACAGTCACCCCTACCATATATGGGAAGTCACATTATGGGAGGAAGCATATCCTTTGCATGCCCACCTCACAGGTTTAAACCTTTGAAGGTGAGCCACACCTGCGATACCCTCAGAGAAGCTGCAGATCAGATCTGGAGGATGTAGAAGCTGCTCTCCAGAGATTACCTTTCAGGGCTCATGGGGTTCCCCATACATCCACCGAGGCAAGAACAGGTGTTAGTAGTCAGAATAGGTTCAGTGGTGCGGTGCCCCACCCCACTGTAATCAGCAGCCATGAACGATACCTGGCTGGGGACCCAGCAGGAGTAAATAGTTCAAGGCTTAGAGGCGAGCAGCCTTCAAACTTGGCTCGCAGTACAGTTCTCTATGATCCCTCACCTCCGCCATGCGACAGGAGAGCCGCCCTTGGGATTCCGGTGGTTCCTACCGCCCTCAACCGTTGCCCAGGACCCGAGTCCGGGGAGCACAGGGCCCACTGTTGTACCCTGAGCAGCCTCCACTGCCTCCTCCGAGGATGAGGCGTGATGCACGGACACACCCTGAGTGCAGCCGGAGTGAACTCTCAGATGATGACTCAGATGGGCCGGCACCAATCCCTGAGAGTGGATTGCGCACCCACCAGCTTGAGTCTCTGGCCAAAGACATAGAGCGTTTCGACCCTAATAATGCAGAGTCAAACATTGACGATTATCTTAGGGAAGTTGAACGCTGTCTTCTAGATTTTTACTGCCCATCAGCACGGGAAAAACTGAAGCTCATCTGGAAGACAACATCCAGGAGCGTCCATGTGTTCATGGAGAGCCTGCCCCCTGCAGTCCGAGACCGTTATTCAACCCTCTGCGAAGCTTTAAGGGAAGAATATTCTGTGTACACGGACCGGGCCTCCGCCACACTTGGTGCTTTCGCTATCCAGCAAAAGAAAAGCGAAGCACCCAGGGAGTATTACCGCCGCTTGAGAGCCGCTTACTTCCAAGGACGCAATGCTCCCGGCATTGAGGAGGAACATGCTTTTAAATCCCTGTTCCTCCACAACCTTCATGAAAGTGTGCGATACGATGTTACTATGTATTGCTCAGATGGCGTGGGAAACACGGGCTCGCCCGACCAAGGGATCAAAGGGGGGGGGCTAGGGTTTAACAGGTCCAGACTGAAAGAACCAGCCTTGCGTTGGAAGGTCAGGAAATGCCCTCAGCAGGAACCCACTTTAAGAACAGGTTCAGGGAACAACGTAGGTTTGGTCAGCTGGACCGGGGGGGTGGTACTGAATACCAACCACGGTCAAAGTTGCAGGACCACTTCCGGTCGAACAGACGACCTGACCATCACTTGAGGCCTAAAGGTAAAACTGATGGAAAAGGGTGGAACCATCTTGCCTTACGCAAGATGGTGACAGAAGCAGTGCGTCAGGCCATCACTCCACCACAACCCTTGAAACAGGAAGCCGACCCTCCAGTTAAACCAGACCCAAACTTCCCGTTAGCATGACTAGGCCTGGACCCAGTCTCCGCAGCCATCAGAGTCTACCTGATCGGATGGGGAGACAAATCTGGGAAACTCCAAGTACCCCTTGGGACCTCTCCAGGAGAAACACCACAAACCATCTTTCCAAGGTTCTCAGGTAAACTAACCCAAAACGAACATGCGTGTTACCTATACTGTCCCACTGGTCTAGGAGGACATGTGAAACTGAATTTTTATTTTAAAATAGGATCAGAGATCAGCCTGATCTCGATCTTGTTTGAGGAGGTGAGTAGAGCCATGCTTTCCCTCAATGAACTATCTCTGGCTGAAGCTTGTGTTGTAAGCATCACCAGCCGCACCCAAAACCGATCATGCATCACTAGTTGGGTGGAGCTGGACATCACACTCCAAGACATGACTCTGGTGCACCCCATCTATATGTGCACATTAAACAAAGAGCTTTTTCTTGGTGGCCAGAACCTGCTGGACAGGCTGGCCCCGCTCATTGTCTGCCACCAGGACCAACTCTGGATCCGGGTGGAGGTGCCAAACCCACTGGGTGCAAGCAGCGAACGATCCGTTGTGACCAACCAGGTCACCAGCTTAGAGGAGCCCAAAGAGCCTCTCAGGCCCTCGTCAGAGCCGGTCATGGGCACCTCTGGGACACAGCTGCACCCAGCCACCCAGAAAACACCTCCCAGATGCAGTCATGCATCATTTCTTTGCTCTTTAAAGAACCCAGGTGTGAAAACTTACAACCCCAAAGTGTTGGAAGGTGTACACCTGGAAACTATGTTCATACCAGAAATGCCTCTAGCATTCTGGCTGGAAAATTCATCAACCAGTAGAGGGCTGTTTGACCGCTTGTGCCAGAAAGATCCCCTCGTAACTGAGGCACAACACAGCCACACCTTTTAGCAGACAGGCTCTGCCCTCTGACAATCAGAGTGTGCACTTCCAGTGTGCAGATTGGCATCAAACAGCTCTCCCATGCTTTGAACATTGTTCCAACAGACCAAAGGGGGGTTACATTATCCTACGCCCATTACTCTCCTGTAGGGGGCCATAGGAGCTACAAAGCCACGCTCCACACCCTCCAACAGATGGCATACTGGCCTCTGTCTCACGACACTCAGGTCTACATCCAAGAATGCTTAACCTGCTGCCAGTTTCAGCCATACCAGGAGTCAGTCAACATCCGCTTCAGCGAAGGGGGGTTACATTACCTTGGTTCCACCTTCAGAACAACTGGGTCGAACCAGTTCCAAAATTAGCAGGAGGTAACAAATTCCTCCTAACCTTGACATGCAGCTTCATTAAGTGGGTCGGATGCTTTTCAGAAAAGATTGACACCGTCATCACAGCTGCTGCTCTTTTGCTGAACCAGATCCAAGTTCTACATCGAACTCTCCTCCCCAAGAACAGAGCTTGTCTCCATGTCCGGGAAAGGAGAGACCAGTGCGTAGGACTAGTTAAATAGATGCATGTTTCATAAACTAACACTAACATGCACTAATCACTAACAACTTTCTTCAACAGAAACAGTTAAAAATATAACTACCTTCTAGGACAGAGTGTTAAACCATAAGTTGGCACGATAATTTTCCATAACACTCTGCATGCACAGCAGACCTCACAGAAGTGGTCAAGAATGATTTGATGTACACACAGGTTGTAAGAGACTTCATGCAAGACCTGATTAGGGAGGTTGGTTCATCGGTAGACCGTCTAACCGAAGGACGTATACCCACTTACCTAGTTCCGCTAGATTTAGTAGAGAAGATCCTAAAGTCCACCACAACAGACACCTTGCAACCTCCACAAACACACCTAGCTTACAGCTTAGGCAGCGCAATTCCAATTTTCGTCAACCCAGATGACTTAGAGATAGGATTTATGCTCAATCTCCCTATCATTGAAAGAGCAAATGTATATAGGCTTAAAACAGTGTTAAATGTCGGATTTTGGAAGAAGAACACACACGTACATCTGAAAACCCCATCACTCTTAGCTTACCACGATGCCGACCCGAAACTTTACTTAATTCCCAATTTAGACCTGTGCACCAAAACCAAGGACCTCCACTGGGTGTGCCCAAGTAATCCTTTCATTAGACACGTCACCGATTACATGTGTGGTTTAAGGGAGGGATCTCCTGAACAAAACTGTCAGGCTAAAGTAACTCTGAAGGACGCAGGAATAGAAACCAAAGTTGAACGTGCGGGTAACCGATGGCTTGTAAGCACACCAGTGGCAGAAGCCTTGCTATCTTACGATCAGCACGACACAGTTACCCAAATGAAATTACCCAACCAAACGATGTTCATCTCCGTACCCCAAGGTGCACTCCTCCACCTTGGAGACATAATCCTCCATCACCTTGTTCTCAACTGATATGATACAGAAATTGAAATTATGGATGCCTTCAAAGGATATAATTTCAGCATTGATGCTAGTACTGAAGAACAACTTGTGGTGGAAGGTACCAAACTGATTAAGTTCAGCCTCACCCCCGCAGAGTTAAGCTTCTCACCTCTCCCTCAATTCCCCAGGCGAACAGAATGGACAGAAACCCACACTATGACCGTTACTGTAGTTCTCCTTGTAATCGGGTGGGCCGTGACAGCAGTAATGGCACACACCGCATACCGACAGGTTAAGCGTTTACAAGTCAGGATTGATTCCCGCACATTCATTCCCCCACGGTTCATGGCACCAGCACAGGCAGGTTCCAGTACCTAATGGAAGTTGGACGCATGAGCTATGAACCATGATCTTGTTTTATTATTATTATTTTCTTTTTCCTTTCATATATGTACATACAGGGGTTGGACAATGTAACTGAAACACCTATCATTTTAGTGTGGGAGGTTTCATGGCTAAATTGGACCAGCCTGGTATCCAGTCTTCATTGATTGCACGTTGCACCAGTAAGAGTAGAGTGTGAAGGTTCAATTAGCAGGATAAGAGCACAGTTTTGCTCAAAATATTGAAATGCACACAACATTATGGGTGACATACCAGAGTTCAAAAGAGGACAAAGTGTTGGTGCACGTCTTGCTGGCGCATCTGTGACCAAGACAGCCAATCTTTGTGATGTATCAAGAGCCACGGTATCCAGGGTAATGTCAGCATACCACCAAGAAGGATGAACCACATCCAATAGGATTAACTGTGGACGCAAGAGGAAGCTGTCTGAAAGGATGGTTCGGGTGCTAACTGCATTGTATCCAAAAAAAACATAAAAACGGCTGCCCAAATTCACAGCAGAAAATTTAAATGTGCACCTCAACTCTCCTGTTTCCACCAGAACTGTCCGTTGGGAGCTCCACAGGGTCAATATACACGGCCGGGTTGCTATAGCCAAAACCTTTGGTCACTCATGCCAATGCCAAACGCCGGTTTCAATGGTGCAAGGAGCGCAAATCTTTGGCTGTGGACAATGTAAAACATGTTATTGTTCTCTGATGAGTCCACCTTCCCCTGTTTTTCCCCCCATCCGGGAGAGTTACGGTGTGGAGAAAACCCCAAAGAAGCGTACCACCCAGACTGTTGCATGCCCAGAGTGGAAGCATGGGGGTGGATCAGTGATGGTTGGGCTGCCATATCATGGCATTCCCTTGGCCCAATACTTGTGCCAGATGGGGGGCGTCACTGCCAAGGACCACTACCGAACCATTCTTGTGGACCATGTGCATCCAATGGTTTCAAACATTGTATCCTGAAGGCGGTGCTGTGTTTTTTGGATGACAATGCCCAATACCACACAGCAAGACTTGTGAAAAATTGGTTTGATGAACATGAAAGTGAAGTTGAACATCTCCCATGGCCTGCACAGTCCCCCAGATCTAAATATTATTGAGCCACTTTGGGTGTTTTTTGGGAGGAGCAAGTCAGGAAACGTTTTCCTCCACCAGTATCACATAGTGACCTGTACACTATCCTGCAAGAAGAATGGCTTAAAATCCCTCTGACCACTGTGCAGGACTTGTATATGTCATTCCCAAGAAGAATTGACGCTGTATTGGCCGAAAAAGGAGGCCCTACACCATACTAATAAATTATTGTGGTCTAAAACCAGGTGTTTCAGTTTCCTTGTCCAACCTCTGTATATGTGTACCGTATCTTCTATTCCTTGTTTCAATTTTTTCAGGGCTACCAAAGCTGATGACCAAAGAATGTAATGATGATATGAATGTATTGTTTTGTATTTCTCACTGAACAACGTAGAAAGGTATGAGTTAGTCAGAGTTTAGTCCTGCCCAGGCTAACCTCTACTCTGCCCAGTCATAGGTTTTGAGGAACAAAGAGACTGTTTTGTTCTGCTTCGCCACGGATCACGGATTGTTCAGCCAAAAGGACAGGATGGTCCCACTAGCTTCAAAGACTGCGATTCATCTCACCTTTGAACCTAGGGGGATGTTGGACCACTTTTTTTGCTGAATATTTTGGGGCCATTACACATTGCTGGACACCACCAGGCCTTCCGACATCATCGGCCATTTTGTATCCAGTATTGCTCCGCCACTACAAATCCCAGTGGGCACTGCGGCTGGTAGGACGGGGACGTCCCAAGTCTGACGTCACAAAGGTCTGGGCGTCCCCACGAGGTTATAATGGAAGGCGGGGCGCTTTAAAACTTGCTTTCAGCTGGGGACCTCGACACGGTTAACCACAACTGGAGCAGCAACTCTGGAGACGAGATCCCGCGTGGACTTGCATTTTTCCCTTGCCAACGAAAAGAACGTTCATGACAGAAATTCCTGGAATAAGAAGGCCAGAAAATTTCAACTGTACCGATCGAAGGTGTTAGTTTAACACGTAACCAAAAAACCACGGAGTTTCAAGGAGACGGATCGCCACCTGTTTTTTGTTCTAGTCGACTGCTGACGGTCAGATCATATTTTTCCCTTTCGCCAAGGAGGCCAAAGGGGTGAAAATTTTACCGCTCTTCCCGAAGTTAACCGTGGACGCACGATAACTTCCAACTTTCCCCCTCCTCCTCTCCCCCTCACGCTCGCAGCCCTGAAGGATTGCTCCACAAAGTAATACCCATCTTTTATTATTTTTTTGATTTCTTTATTAGGAGTAGTCTGGGCAGGGTAGAGAGATAGGATTTTTTTTAGTGCGATCAGACTCGCCACTTATAGTCTGATGTTATGAAATTGTATTTGCATGCAACATTGTATTGAGTGCTGAGGCCGCCGTGCCTCACAAGTTGTGTCTTTACCGTGCGAACACCGGAGCGCCGGTAATACTGGACTACGACAGTAACCTCATGGTGAAATTCACCATTTTCTTTGTTCCAACTTCACTGCTTGCTAACTTGCCACCAAAAGGTTTATGACTCTTTGTATAAGCTGAGTTTACAACTTTGCTTTGGGGGTTTTATGACAGCCCGCGTCCCACATGGCTACGTTTCTGGCGGGCTGTTTTCAAACTTCGTTCAACACCACTTTCCTTTGTCATATTACCACTTTTGCCATAACTGCTGGTTGATTCAATACACACACACTGCTGTTTTGCTTTATTTTGTTAGTTAGGTATTTTACCCTTTTGTGTAGAACTTTGCATGTTTGAGTAGGTGAAGATTATTGAATTGGAGAGTTGATTGTATCACGCTGATTGATTTAATAAATTTTCACTTAGATAAAGAGAAGGCGTTTTGTGTTTATTTTGTGCAAGAGTGATTTGTCAGTCAAAATAAGGCAAAGTTCCCCACGTTTTGGCAGAAACGGTTGATTAAACAGTGACATTTAATAATTGTAATTATCAGAGGCCTTGAGCCATAATTACAAAACCAGAGGACAGCTCTGGTTTCAGTTCATAAACGAGGATTTTGGATAAGGAGTTAAGTTTATCGGATTATGATTTTAATTATAATTCTTGATAAATATTCAATTAATCAATAATCTATAATTACAACACTGAATACAAAACACAATTGCCAAAGCATTCAAAGAACAAACATGCAATAAAGTGACATTTGAAACTGGAGTGATTGTGTAAGTACTCTATAACTCAAGTTGGACTTTTTACTTTGGCATCTTTGTAGATGAACTAGGTGAGTATTATGTGCACCTCCTAAGTGAACTGGACCAAGCTTTACTTAATCTCTTCATGTAATGAGTTTTATCTCTTTTTTTCTATTTTTTGTATTCAGATTATTTCAGGGATTGGGTTCAGTCCAATGTAATAGCATTTGGTTGCCTCTAATCTCCTAACCCCGTAATTCTTAATCAAAACCAAAGACAGTTTTTATTTTCTTTTTTTATCATCCTCTAATCCATCATGAACAAGGATTACAATTCTGACCTTGGCAGTCTGCTCTGCTAAGCGTACTCCTGGTCCCTTTTTATAGTGGGGATGTTACCTGACTGAAACCATTGACATGCTTATTTGGCGGTTTTTTGACATAGTTTAACATCTCTGTGAGATTCAGGCCTGGGAAAAAGAACCTGTTTGTATCACTGATCTTGAAACAAAAAAGAATAATTTACTTGAGTTTAAAGATGGAGAAACTGCAAACGGACAGTGGCAAGAGCAGAGAATATTTATGTAGAAGTCTTGCAAAGATGGAGAAGAGATTAGGAAAAAAAATCTTTTGAGAAAGATACAGACCAATGAAAAAACCCTGCAAGGAAAAATCTACATTACATAAAATCAATGCCCTTATTGTATTAAATCAGATGCCTTATTAAAATCCACTATAAGAGCAAGAGCTTGTTTCCATTATGGATCCTTCAGACTTGTCAGGCTCAGTTTGTGCATCAGCATGTGATGCTTTCAACTGTACAAACAACAACAGAGGAATTCAATTTCAACAATGACTACAGCATAAAAACTGGCAATGTCTGAGAGTGTCCCATCCATCACAATGAAATGAAGACTCCCTGAGGCTGAGAAGGGAGGTCAGTGTCAACAGCCTGTCAATGAAGACAAACGAGGAGCACTTTTAGAAGTGTAGAGCATCTTTTATCTCCATCTGCACCTCTGTCTGTGTCGTCTCCCCCTTTCTTACTGTGTGAATTCCTGGCTGTCAATAATTCAGGGCCAATGCTGCCATCTGCTGGTGCGTATGTAAAGAGTTAAAGTCAGTTTTGGCATGGTGTTATTGTCATTTTTGTTATACATCTCTGATTGTTTTGCCAAATCAGCCTTTAAAAATCAGCTAGAGACTTTGGTAGTCAATATGTTATGGCTTACTAAGCAGTTTTTGTGTCAATTTAAATACGCATTGTTATTTTAGCAAGAATCACAGTGCCTTACAAATGTATTCTGACCCCTTGAAGTTCATTACTATTACAACCATAAACTTCAATGCATTTTATTGGGATTTTATTTATTTCTATTTTTTATTTATTTATTTATTTATTTTTTTTTAACCGTGTCCTGTCTGGCAGAGCAGCACCCAGAATTGATGTCTGAGTGCCAAGAAGAAGCCCAGCAGATTTACTTTCACAAGTAAGCATTACAGCTAATGATTTAATGCTCTGCTTGATATTTATAAAAGAAACTTTATTAGACACTGCTTTGAGATTATTTCAATTGTTACGTACACAGAGAAAGAGAAACAAAAAGGAAAAAATAAGAAGCACGAAAAAGAGAGAGGTGGGGCAAAAAGAATGGAGGAGAGAAAGAATGATGAAGAGATTACAAGATAACAGCCTGCTTGCTTCTACACCTGCAGAAACATACATAATAACAGCTTCTTTACCGAAACGTGCACAGTACTTATGAATGCAAGATGTAATTAGTGGTAAATGTGGCTCAGTATTGAGATTTTATTTGATAGGCCAACACAAAGTTCAGCGTAATTGTGAAGCAGAAGGAAACTGATCCACGGTTTTCAAAATTATTAGCAAATACAAATCTGAGAAGTGCAAGGGTGCATTTTTATTTTTCCCTCTTTACTTCGATACATCTAAATAAAATCATGTGCAACCATGTTTAGAATTTATCAAATTAGTAAATGGAGTCTTGCTGTGTGTAATTTATTCCTAATATGAAAATAGCCCTAAATGCCTCTGAGGTTTTTTAGAGAACATTCATGAACAAACAGCATCATGAAGACCAAGAAACACCCCAGACAGGTCAGGGATCAAGTTGGATAGACGTTTAGAGTCAGAGTATGTTCTAAAAATACATCCCAAACTTTGGACATCTCAGAGCACTGCCTTATCCATCTGAAGAGAGTCTGGTACAACAGCAAATATGCAAAGACATGGCTGTCTGCCTAAACCGACAGGCTGGGCAAGAGCCCATGGTAACTCTGGAGGAGCTGCGTACATACATAGTTTAGGTGGAGAATTTCTGGACAGGGCCACTGTTAGATGGACACTCCACTACTGTGAAAGAGCAGTACAAAGTAAGTCACTGTTATATAAAGAAAGCCAAAATAAGTACTGTGTGCAATTCGCCACAAGCAATGACATTTCAGGCTTTTACTTGTAAAATAACAACAAAGATAAGGTTAACCATGTATCATTTTCTTTCAATTTAAAATTTATGCGAGATATGTAATTACCTTTGCAAGGCACCATTGATGCAAAAATAAAATTGTGTCTTCATGAGTAAATGTTTTTTTTTCTTACTGTTCTTGTGTGATTGTATGTTCCACTTGTGGGAATTTGTTAGGTTCTGGGAATATGGGTTATGTGTTTGTCGATATAAACCACAAGTTTTTACTAATTACACAAACAACCTCAGAAGACACAATTGGTTCATTTCTGATGTGATTAAACGTGAATAGCTCTGTCCCTGGTTATTCCATGCAAAATTAAGCTGGTTGCAAAAATCTGTCTGTAACTACAAATACTCTTTGGCTCTTAAAGCAGAAGAAGCAGAAGTTAGCTATGGATCTTGCAACAAATTGATTTCTTTCTCAGTTTTTTCTTCTGTGTAGATTTTCATATTTCATTTGCACTCAGTTTCATTCTTATATTTTTCAATTTTCAATACAAATCATCACTGTATAGTGTAGGCAGCAGGTGATTAACACCATTTATGAGACATTCTTGGAAAATGCTTTGAGTTTTAGTAGATATGCCATCGCTACTCATTTTGCAGCAGAGAAGTGTATTAGAGAAAGGTCATTACTGTTAACCTACTGCTTTTTCAAGAGGCTGAATGTCACAGAGTTGTTTTCAAAAATGGTTTGGTAACAGTTCCTTTGCACTCATATGTTGAATGAACAACTTTCTGTGTACCGAAGGATTTCTGCTTCTCTATGAGGATTGCAGTCATAACTTTAAAAACATAACTTAATTTTTCCTAACACCACTGATTAGACCAATAAGCTTTTTAAATGCAACACCATGGCTCTTTCTTCGCCATTCCATAAACCTTTATTTCTTTTATTTTAGTCCCTTTTCTGATGAGCATTGAGCTGTGGAAATTATCACTTTGTCCTCCTTTCTGTGGAGTGAACACTCATCATGCTGAATTATTATTCTATATGCTGCATAATTCATAAAAAAGTGACAGCAAATTCCAAACTCCCTGAGGCAGCCATGACATTTACATCTTTGTGATTCAAACTTAGTATCAGGTTTTTCTCTGCACTCTTTGCTCTGTACCTCGCATACATACAGCTGTTGTGGTATGATCCCTCCATTTATGATTCATCTGTGCTAAGCACCATCCTGATCTTGGTGAAGGCTTTTTCCTGGCACAGCTCCCATGCAGGTTAAATGTGAACAATCTTTTTTTGATTGCGGAGACAAGACTTACATGAATGTAAGGGAACTTTGAAAGGTTCTAAGCCACTATTACTATCAAGTACTCTACTGTTATGTTGATTTAGCTGATTTAGAATGCTCTTCAGCAACAAGTTCAAACACAAAAGGAACATACAGCTAGAACATCAGGACACAGAGGTCAGAGTTTTCAATGAAATAGATCCCACTTGTCACTATAGAACATAGGTGGAATGGTAATCCCTTATATTAAATCTATATGGATTGGCGACCTGTCCAAGGTGTACACTGCCTCTCGCTCGTAGACTGCTGGAGATAGGGACCAGCTCCCCCGTGACCCACTATGGAATAAGCTGTATAGAAGATGAATGACAAAATGAATTTTAAATCTATGGCTATGAAAGTGTGAAAAAATGTATATGGTCTTATGATGTTTGCTGGAGTAGCCTTAACCATACTTATTAATGAACACCGTTATAATAGGGGATACAGTATGCACGATCAAACGATTGATGAAACTAATTAAAAAAAACAAAAATTAAACGGGTGCAAGCTCATGGCCCCTAGTTGAGCCTCTGAAATAATGTTTTGTTAAAGTACTGATATCCTTTCATCATTTCCACATTCTAACCACAAACTTCAATGTATTTTATTGGGATTTTATTTCACCAAATTGTGAAATTGAACAAAATATTTTTTCTATTGTTTTACCAAAATAAATCTGAAAAGTTTGGCAGGCATTTGTGTATTGGCAGGCATTTGAAAACCACCTTTTACTTCGTTTGCGTGTCTACCACCTTTTCACATCAAAAGGCTAAAATATCTGACAATTATCCTTTGCAAAATAGGTAAGTTCATACAGATTGCATGGAGGGCACCAATGGATGTCAATTTTAGCTACAGATTCCTAATCAAATTTAGGCATTTAAGTTTGACTGTACTATTCTAACATGTGAACATGCTTTTATATAAACGGTTCTGTTTTAGCTAGAGATTTTTCTTACAGGATTTCCATGTATTTAGTTCCATCCATCTTCCATTCAACTCAATCAAGCTGTCGTGACCCTGTTTAAGAAAGGCATCCCCAGCCTAATATTGCCACAACCATGGTCCAAAGTGAGGGTGGCATGTTTAGGGTAATGTGCAGGGTTAGATTTTCCTCCACAGAGTCTTGTTATTTGACCAGAACTCTTTCTTTGACACATTTGCTGTGTTTCCTACATATTATGTGTCTAACTACTACTATACAGGACTTCATATGGCTTTTTTTACACCCAGGTGTACTCTATATACTTATTAGGTAGGCTATCTGCTAAATTTGATTTTATTCAGGTATTTTAGTGTAAAGGGGGGGTGAAATTAAATCCATGATACAGATATCAGATATTTATTTGCAAAAAGATTGCAAAGATTGCTTCACTACAATATTTGATGTGCAACTTTTTGTTGGTGTATCAAATAAAGGTTCAAGAAAATAAGGTGAAACTTGTGGTTGTACCTTGACTAATCGTGGACATCTTAAATGAATTTGGATACATTTGCAAGGCACTGTATCTGAGTGTATATGCACGATAATCCAGGGTTAGACTTAGGTTATTTCACATAATGGGACACGGGGCCTCTGTTTCCATGAAATGCTCACTGTGAGCAACTGCCTCATTGCTGTGCTATTGCAAAGCAAAGGGACCATCCCAGCGGGATGACCGTGTCACTCAAAACAGAGCTCGAGCTGTGGGCATTTTTGTAGGCTAAAGTCATGTCATCTGAGACATTTAATTGGGTCCGAGTCGCCACAGGGGGACAGTGAATAGCATTCCTGCTCTGCCTGCCTGTGAACTGAATTTACTCCACTCCGCGTGGCTGCAGTCTGGGGATAACACATGCGTGCCCAGGCCAACTTAAGCTGCGGGTGGCATTAACAGCTGAGACGAGCAAAGTGGACATCTTTACTTAAACTTTACTTTACACAAAATAAATGAAGTATTTTCAGTAAAACTACAGCTCAATGTGAGAAGACGGTAGTTGTGCCATTTTTGCCGATTTGGATTTGCGCAGGAGTGGCAAGGGCTGACATAAGACCCAAATCCTTCCCCATTGAGGACTTGGCTTGACTGCTTGGATTTGAACTTTGCAGTAGGTTGCAGAATTTTCTGGCTCAGTTTGGACCTGCTTCAGGTAACAATGCCCTTTTCGAACTGACTGCTACTTATAACCCTCATGCAAATAGTGTTGATATATAAAACTGTATATGGACAGCTACAAATTTCACTTTGAGTTGGTATCATAATTAAGGCATTTATTGTATTAATGAGACTTTTAAGAGACAGCTTTGTTATAGAAGGTCGTTGGGGAAGAGTGGAGTGAGTTGAGCAGGGTTAAAGGAGGCAAATGCCCAGATATAAAAAGCGTGCACCTCCACTGAAAGGGGTCATGCAGCCCTCATCAGCAGTCTGTCAAAGCTCTGTAATTATTTAATCCCTGTGCAACTCCAAATGCATGATGAAACTGGTGGTTGTGTGTGCTGTGTGTAGTTGGTGTATTTAAAAGAGCTCACACAGTGGTTTCATCACATGCCATATCAAACAGTCTGCACTAACCTT
The DNA here is from genome assembly GCA_036173005.1 of Crenichthys baileyi. Taxonomy (NCBI): domain Eukaryota; kingdom Metazoa; phylum Chordata; class Actinopteri; order Cyprinodontiformes; family Goodeidae; genus Crenichthys; species Crenichthys baileyi. The sequence goes on along the minus strand of JAHHUM010001467.1, from coordinate 417,788 downwards.
CATTCTAATTCAACACAACACCTGCTGAGCTGAGTATTTTTTTTAACATGTTACAGGTAAACAGAACAAATACAGATACACAGTATAAGAAATAATCACTTGTTTTTTTCTGTTTCCTTGTGGTTGCATTCCAGGCCTACTGTTAAACTTAAAATATGAAAAAGCAGATAGCACCTTAAAAAACAAACAAACAACAAAACAAGAAAAAAGGAAAAACTGTAGAGATGCACAAAAACATCTGCTGTTGACCAATAGGACAATTTTGTTTGGCCTAATCAGATGTGGCAGGTGAATGCACCTATGTAAATGCTATAAGGTTGATGGTGGATCGGCAACACTCCGTTTAAAAGCTAATACATCATTTATTTGTGTCAACTGATAAATAATAGATGATGAGCAGCTTTAGAGCTCTACAGTTGATTAAAGCCTTCCATTGTTCCTTAAGTTGTGCTGGATCCATAACCAGGAAAAGTTTAAATCATTATTTGACATTTAATTTTTTACCAACCTGCATCTGGCAAGAGTTGTTGCTTTACAACTGCATGATTAATTTACAACAAATACTAAGGACTAATTAACACACTCATTTTTATTTTATAATCATCAGGTAAACTCATACAGAACATGTTTTTGTAAAAAAATTATTTATTAGAATAAAAAACTGATAATCAGTCCAGAATTAGAGAGAATTAATACCTTGACTGTCTAATCATAAGCAAATATTTATATAAAGTAGAAGATGCATAGAGTGTAGAACAGAGGATTGCAGGATCACAGAGCTTCTAGGAGACTGCATCTAAACTTGAAATTGTGATCTCTCCTCCTGCAGAGCAGTCTGCATAAAACAATGATAAATTTTAAATATGAGGATTTCATGTTCCCCTAAATTAGGTTGACATAAAAAGTCAGTCTTAGGGAAATGTGTATTTTATATGTACATGGAAAATTTAAAGTGCTTTGATCATCAGCACTGCATTAAAACATTTGTCTTACAGAACTGTGGCGCAACAGTTTATAATTAATACCAACAATAACTTAAAATGTCACAGAGTTCCGGCGAAAAATATTTCGTTTTATTGTCTGGTACTTGCAGTAATTTACCACATACCTACGAAACACTCTATATTCACTTTTTGCCGCCACAAACAGATAACAGGTAGTGGGAAATCCCAGAGTGCTGGGTCGAAAACAGCCAGTGGTTAGTGGAGAAGTCCCAGTCCAGCTGCCTGGTTCCCTTAGCAGCTTGACCAGCCTGTAAGCAGAGCTCCGCTGCTCCGAAAACTGAAAAAAAAAACATTTAAATGTAGTCTCATTCTTAAAGAACTGACTGCACGTATGAAGTTTTGAGGTCTACTTTCTTGCTTAAAAACATCTTAAAACCACTTTTTGCTACAAATAAATGGAATAACAACGATTCATTTATATAGTAACCTCTGGTATTACTGAAGCTGCTGGTGCCAAGCCTCGCTGCACAGAGCTCCGACCCTTTTAGAAGTCCCGGGGAAAGCTAAAGCCCCGGGAAAGTGAAATTACCGACCAGGGCTTTCAAAAGCCTGAGGCCTTCTATAGGCAATGGAAGAAGGACCATAGGAAGCTCTTTTAAAAGAAACTATGTTTCCTATGACATTTCAAGAGAAGGCTGCACCTTATTCAACCAACGAGAGCGAACAAGAGAAAACAAGACGTTTACAACTTCTATCTGTAATAGAAAATGCTCAATGTGTAAGTGTTCAAGGCATTTAGAAATATCAGATATGAAGTAATACTTTACATTCTCAAGAATACACACATACACTGCTGTAGAAATAACTATAGCTTGCTATTATAAGATGTTAAAGCGATGTTAAAATTTCAACTCTGTATTCATTTTGTCACTGTTTTAAAATAAGAGCAAGGACTTGTTTAGTCTGTATTGGCAGGTCAAAGTTTCACAAAATCTGGAAATAAGATATCAACCACCAAATTCTGATCTCTGCATCTATAAAAAATGCACCTTCCATGATGTGCTTCGGATTGTGCTAACTGCTCTTTTTTCTCCCTGTGGCCCCATGAAGGTATAAATGATCACCTCAACCAGAAGAGTCTCTCCTGATAAATCTGAAGTTAGAATTGCCTTCAGTCTCGATGACACATCAGGTAAACACATGTGCACATACAGTACATACTGTGCGCACATACATAGTCAAATACGTTAACACACAAATCCTTGCCAGCACCTGTGCTCCAGTATCTCAGAATAATTAGAAACAAGTTATTTTGAGGTTTTGAGCTGCACCGATTACTCAGCTGATCATTTAACACCAGATCAAGCCAACTTTTGGTTTGCTTCCACTATGCGTGGAATATTTGTATGACATCCTTCCAACCAAAACAGAACACACAGATTCTGGCTTGAGTAACTCCCCCTCAAACCCATTCGCTTTAACTGTGGGTCATTCTTCCACACTGTAACTGAGACAGGTGTTCTTACTATTTCTGTGTGACCACAGCATGTTATAAACAAACACATAAGTGCAGTGCTGCACTGGCAAAATGCAAATATATAGCTACTCAAAATATTGTTGTTAGAAAAGCATTTATGCACCTTGAGCTTTTTCACATTTTGTAACATTACAACCAAGCTTCTATTTTGTTGGGATTTGAAGTGATCGATTATTGAAAGAAAAATTGAAATAGAGGGAGAAGGGTATATGGTTTCCAAATTTGAAATAAAGGTCTGGGTTTTGATTAGGCAATTTTAACACATGAATACGCAATGATCTATACAATTCCTTTGTAGCTTTGGCTTTATGTCGGTTCTTGTCTTGATGGAACTTGATGGTCTTGACTGAAATGTTTGGTCTGTTCTTCCTTATAACAACTCTGAGTAGCCTCCCTGTCAGTGCGAAAGAGCATCATGCTGCCACCACCACGTTTTACCTTGTGAATGGTGTGTTTAGGGTGATTTCAAGTATCAGTTTTCTGCCACATGTAGGACTTCGTGTATAGATCCAGAAGTTAGGTTTTGGCCCCATCTGACTCGAACACCTTCTTGTTTATGCACTGGCCAACTTAAACATGACGTCTTATACTGTACGGTTGCACTAGGTTTTATTTAGGATTATCAAGGTAAAGGCATTGTCAGATTGTTATTTGTAAAAATGTTTAACACCTTGTATCAGTTTTCTGCCACTTCAGAATTATGCTTTACTTTCATATTGGTCCGTCACATACGATTCTAAAAAAATACATTAACATTGTGTGGATGTAAGGTATGTGGAAAAGGACAGGGGTATGAATAATTTTGCAAAGGCCTGTAGGGGCGGTTTTCTTAATCACTCTTTAATACCACCTACACACATATTGAACCTAGAGAACATACCTCTCAGGCTAGGTGGTGTATGTCAGGATGTTTTACTGCAGTAGGGTCAGGCACTGGGACAGCAGCTGCAGCTTTGCAATGACAGAGTCAGGTTTCTCTTATAATACTAACAGTGTCTTGCTGCCTGATTCACCGTTCAGCTTTTAGAACGCTGGCCTATATTTATAAGCAGTTAACACTTCCAGCTCAACTCCACCCATCCTTGATCCCCCCCTTGTCTTTCTTTCTCTTGGGCAGCAATGTGTAGAGCTGTACCAGGAACAGCAACCTCAAACTTGTGTCTGAGAGGTCATTTACAGAGCTTGTTTACTGAATGAAACTCTCTCGAGGCAATGTTGATGACACTATTGGAGCCGCTCAGACATACAGTGCCTTGCGAAAGTAATTGGCCCTCTTGAACTTTTCAACCTTTTGCCACATTTCAGGCACATTTTTTGTGAAGAATCAACAACAAGTGGGACACAATCGTGAAGTAGAATGAAATTTATTGGATGTGTCGAACTTTTTTAACAAATAAAAAACTGAAAAGTGGGGCGTGCAATATTATTCGGCCTCTTTACTTTCAGTGCAGCAAACTCACTCCAGAAGTTCAGTGAGGATCTCTGAATGATCCAATGTTGTCCCAAATGACTGATGATGATAAATAGAATCCACCTGTGTGTAATCAAGTCTCCGTATAAATGCACCTGCTCTGTGATAGTCTCAGGGTTCTGTTCAAAGCGCAGAGAGCATCATGAAGACCAAGGAACACACCAGGCAGGTCCGAGATACTGTTGTGGTCTCCGGGAGGAGGGAATGCTGCAAGTCACTGACTGGATGCAATCTGCTGGGTTTCCTTAGACAGAAAAAAATTTTATCCAATTTGAATAAATAACTAACTCTGACTGCACTGTTCAATGGTTAGGACTAATTGGAATGTATGTACCTGACTTTTGTGAAGTGCCTTGAGACAACATGTGTTGTGAAATGGCGCTATATAAATAAAACTGAATTTAATTGAGAAGTTTAAAGTCTAATTTGGATACAAAAAGATTTCCCAAGCTTTAAACATCCCAAGGAGCACTGTGCAAGCAATCATATTGAAATAGAAGGAGTATCAGACCACTGCAAATCTACCAAGACCCGGCCGTCCCTCTAAACTTTCATCTCGAACAAGGAGAAGTCTGATCAGAGATGCAGCCAAGAGCCCCATGATCACTCTGGATGAACTGCAGAGATCTACAGCTGAGGTTGGAGAGTCTGTCCATAGGACAACAATCAGTCGTACACTGCACAAATCTGGCCTTTATGGAAGAGTGGCAAGAAGAAAGCCATTTTTCAATGATATCCATAAAAAGTCTCGTTTAAAGTTTGCCACAAGCCACCTGGGAGACACACCAAATGTGGAAGAAGGTGCTCTGGTCAGCTGAAACCAAAATCTAACTTTTTGGCCACAATGCAAAACGATATGTTTGGCGTAAAAGCAACACAGCTCATCACCCTGAACACACCATCCCCACTGTCAAACATGGTGGTGGCAGCATCATGGTTTGGGCCTGCTTTTCGTCAGGAGGGACAGGGAAGATGGTCAAAATTGATGGGAAGATGGATGGGGTCAAATACAGGACCATTCTGGAAGAAAACCTGTTGGAGTCTGCAAGAGACCTGAGACTGGGATGGAGATTTATCTTCCAACAAGACAATGATCCAAAACATAAAGCCAAATCTACAATGGAATGGTTCATAAATAAACGTATCCAGGTGTTGGAATGGCCAAGTCAAAGTCCAGACCTGAATCCAATCGAGAATCTGTGGAAAGAGCTGAAGACTGCTGTTCACAAACGCTCTCCATCCAACCTCACTGAGCTCGAGCTGTTTTACAAGGAAGAATGGGCAAGAATTTCAGTCTCTCAATGTGTAAAACTGATAGAGACATACCCCAAGCGACTTACAGCTGTAATTGCAGCAAAGGGTGGCGCTACAAAGTATTAACGCAAGGGGGCCAAATAATATTGCACGCCCCACTTTTCAGTTTTGTATTTGTTAAAAAAGTTTGACACATCCAATAAATTTCATTCCACTTCATGAGTGTGTCCCACTTGTTGTTGATTCTTCACAAAAAATTAGAATTTTATATCTTTATGTTTGAAGCCTGAAATGTGGCAAGAGGTTGAAAAGTTCAAGGAGGCCAAATATTTTCGCAAGGCACTGTAATCTTTCCCACGAATCAAAAGTGGACATTTTGGATCCTCTGAGATCAAGTTGTTGTCTCTTTGAACTCATGTTTCACAGTAGGGAGAGATGAGCTGTGCTCCATCTAAAGATCATCGCTTAGACCCTACATGACTTCATGCCTGACATAGTTCTAACCGAACACAGTGTCAATCCTAAGCATGAGAACCATATTTATTCCCCTTCATAATTGGCCCATGGCTGAGGGCTTGCCCACTAATACTCCTGCTTTTAGAAGGCTGCATCAGCCCAGGATTCTCCACATGTTCCACAACTCTTGGGAATGGGATACATCACTACCGAAGCAGAGGAGGGTGCAGACAACCTGTCTGTTTTTGTCTGACTGCCAATCCTTCCGAATCCCTGTTTGACTTTACATCTGGCCTGGATGATCCTCCTGTCCATTGCAGACAAGTACAACGATTGTCCTCTTGTATACTTAACCTGCATGTCTTTCAGCCTGGCAGCTCATTACTCCTGCTCAGTCAGAGGACATGGCTCATTTAGAAGTGCATCATTGTATTACTATGCTGCTGAGTTATACAAGAGGCTATATAGTGTTACATTTTCGAAGAAAAGCATTGAGACCAAGTGAAATAGTTATGTGGCATATGCAGCAAATAATAGGTCTTATTAACTAAAATTATTCTGTATTGAAAAAACATGCTCTATATTGATTAGATACATGTAGCAGAGATTGTCTGGATATTTGAAATATGAGCAACAAATCAGCTTTAACCTATAAAAACTGCAATATTTTAAAACTGTTAATCCTGATTTGAACCCTAGCTTAAAAATGTTTTTGTTCTTTTAAGCATTGGTATTGCCACACCCATTTTACTGGGACTTGTTCCCCGGTATATATCTTATTTGGCCCAGTAAAATTTCTAATCAAATTTCAACAAAAGGTGATCACTGTTAAACAATACAGTTCATAAAAGTTGACTTGAAAAGATAACATGATAGTCTGTTTTTATGAAAGCAGAAAAGAATATTGAAGAACTTAAAGATTATGCGCAGCACTGTTTTTACTTTTGTGATTGCATTGTGACGTCAATTATTTTTTAAAGGAATGAATTGGAAAAGTTTATAACATTTGAAGAAAAGAAAAGTTGCATATAATTCTCTAAACCGGGGATTCTGATTTTACAAAAACATTTTGTTGTGCTGAAGAATACAGATGCCTGTGATTTCTTTTGCTGTTCTTGTTGTTTTTCTGAAGCAATATTGATGCTCAAAAATCTGACTTTTCTGACCACACAAGCATTCGAACCATGTCCACTATTTTAAACAATATTATTGTTGTTGAATAGAGCTAAAATATTTAATTTCACATGTTAAGATTGTTAGAATATTCATTTTTCGTTATTGGAGTGTTGATTTTAAAGTCTTGTGTGCAAATGACAAAATTGTGCTGTTCAAAGTAATGATCTTTTTCTGCTAATTTAGAACTCAAAAAATGAATGCATTTTTGAAAATGAATGCATTCTTGTCTGTTTTTTTTAGGACTACTTGTCAGTAGATCTTGAATAATCTGCTTCCAGTCAGAAAGATATCTTATCTAGTTTTGTGTTGGAACTATTTATTACTCTGTAGCATAAACAATAGGGTTTAAAAAAAAAACTACAGTCAACATGTTAATATTGTGACTGTAGGAATATATATATTTCCTCAGCTTAAAACTCTCATTCCTTTCTGTAAATCATGCAATAAGATGACCCCCTGATAAAAACACTTACCCTTCAGTTATCTTCCATACTGATGATAGATTTCAGAGTGATAGGAAAATAAACTTCATTTATTGAGATTTATACGGATTCTTGATACATATATATATATATATCGCAGATTATCATTATTATATCATATTATATCCTTCCCTTCTATTTTTATGCATGTGTTCTTCACACACATAATTATCATAATTATTATAAAGCCAGAGAGGCAGTTAGTTTCAAAGCCTTACAAGAAAATATGATTTTTTTAGTTCTGTTTTGTCTCCTGTGCAAACTTAATACAAAGCATATTAGAGAATTTGAGGCAACAGTTATAGCTTGCTATGGTTTAGCATTAACATAACAGGGTCCAACAGGCGCCTCTCTGTTCAGCTGCATGAAGGTTTGTGATAAGTGAGGCAACTCATGCATCATGATAAATCTCTTAGTCAAATGATCAGTAGGGTGTTGCAAGCCAAATTTACAAAAAAGAAAGGACATTCATTTATGTATCTTGAACGTCTCAGTCAGTTTGTGGAAGCAGAAATCTTTCTCAATCTTTGAGTGTTTAGTTTAAATATATTTAGATTTTAAAATTTTAAACAAAATTGCTTTGTGTACCACTAGAGGGAGCTTTTGAACCACCAATGGGGCACGTCGTGTTTTTTTAAAAACATGGCAAAAAAACTTTCACCCTGCACCTTTACCACTTTTTTAGTTTTGTAAATCAACATATAATAATTTCTGAGATTTGTGTTATTTTCAGTTGTTGTGATTCCTAGTTTTTTTTTTTGGGCAAGAATTTCTAATAGACTTGTCTACTTTTTTTCCTTAGATATAAAAGATGTAGAGGATCTTTCACAGACCTTCCCTGACCTTGAACAACGTTTACAGGTATGTAGTTCTGCGTTGTCCACCCCTTATTACTCTTAAAAGTTGATTGGTATGTTTTAGTATTTTGTGATATAAACAGGGTGTCAAATTATATCACAATAGTCCTTAACTGCAGTATTTTCAAAACATAAAAAGACAGAATAACATAAATATTCGTGGTACAAATGTATTAAATGTAACAATAATTCATCCTTAACTAGCAATATTATAGTAATTGAAGAGGGTAAACACAATGTTTAAAACAATGAATTTTAAGGTAATATTTTAGATAAATGAGTAGCCTTGATTTATATTGGTACAATCCTGTAAGACAATTTTGAAGAGAATTCAAGTTTACAATTGCAGAAGGTGGAAAACTACTGTGCTTGGTGATAAAAACCTGACCTAATGTAAAGATTGTTACTATACTAAGATTGTTATCATGGCTGACTTGGCTAGTCAACCTATGGGCAGGAAACAAGTACTAGATATACCCCAGGGCACATCCATGTTTACCATATTTAAGAAACATGAAAACACTTTTAGGGAGGCAGAAAGAAGTGATCTTCATCAATGATAGATGCAACAAAACAGGCTGAGGATTTAGACCTATTTACGAGATTTTAGAAGTAATGTGTTTCATAATTCATTGTTTTTGTTTTTCAAAAACACATACTTCTCAATTGAGGGTTGCAATTCTGTAGTTAGACTGAGCAATAAAAAAAACGAACAAAAGAAAATGTTCTTAGAATGGTATTCAATATATTTATATATAAATCCATCTCTTTCATATTCTTCTGTCTCTCCAATGTATTGCAGCCTGTGCCACCTTGCATGTCCCTGAGAGAGAGTGTTCAGGTGTACAAGGAGCACTGCAGGATGGCCAGAGAGTTCCAACACGTAAAACATGAGATCTCTATCCTCGAGGAACGCAAGTAAGGCTTGATATAAAAAAATTTTCTAAACAAATATGTTCAAATAAGTTCAATGTTCGATTAAAAAAGAAAACAATTAACATGTGATACAATTCTGGAAATAATTTATCAAAATAGACCTTGTTTGGTTGAGTTTCTATGTGCAGCTTCTTTAACACCGCTAGAACACTGGGTCCATGGGTTATGCAGTGGTCATTAACTGAATGCTCTGTTGCTTGATTCATATCTCAATTGGGGGGATGCACTGTGACAATCTACACTACTTTACTATTCCTAAATAAAGAACACAATGAAGACTGACGGTAGATAAGACATGATGAGTCATGTTGCTAATCTCAAACTTGTTCCTCTTGCAAAGATCTGCTGAAGCACACAGACAAGTGAAAGAAATACAACACAATAACAAAATGCTGCTTAAATGATAGCTTTAAAAACTTTTTTAACAAAAAAACGTATTTTAGGCTTTTGCTCACAATCATTAAAAGAAATGCATTGTGTAATGCTGAGTCAGGTTAGTCACCTTAATATTTTAGACACACATTAAAGTGTTGCAAGGATACAAAACAGGAATAAAACTTCAACACAATGACATGATCATTTCTTAAATGTTTTGCTGCTTGTAATTTGTATAAAAGAAAAGAAGCACACTGGTGACTTTACAGCTGTTCAAATAGGATTTAATAATTCACCAAAATAAAGTAAGTCAAAGGGAAACACAGTACATTATATTTTGATAAGATCCTCTCAGGTGGAGTTTTTTCTTTAAGAAATATGTTGCTTACAGTTTGTTTGAAAGGTTTAAAAGTCCCATGCATCTGAATGCGCTGTTGAAAAATGTCTTCTTCCTCTTTTCCACAACTGTCTGTGACAGAAATAAACATTCACTCACATACACCCACAGACATGCACACATGATTTTCTTCTTACTTCCATATTCAGAAAAACAGAAATACTTCAGCATGAAAGTTGTGGCCTTTTAGTTACACAGTGTTTTATTTGCAGCTGAAAGCAAAGGTGTAATCCATAATATATGGATTTCTGGGGATCTATGTGTCACTCAAAGGTGATACACAGTAGAATCCTTTTTACTGTCCTAAGAATGATTAAAATACAGGGTAAATGTGGCTTTTTTAATTAATAATTGACCTAACAACATGACACAGTGTTTTGTATAGATAAAGTAAAATAAAATTTAAAAAAATACAAGCAAAGGTTAAAGTACCTTAGCTGTTCCTAGGACTGTGCTAACTTCCTCTGTTCCTTCTTTCTGGTTATGCTATCACAGAAAGGTGCTACACATATCCCTGTTGCTCTTTTGTCTACCTTGTTAATCATCACAATACGTGGTTGGTTGGTGCCACAGGACCTTTCTAAGATTCTTGGCAGTGCCTCCCACTTCGAATGAAGGACTTTCAGAAAATTATGGCATTGACTGTATGCTTTGTTTGCCAGCATCTTAAAATCTGGTGTTGTGTATGCACATCCTGCATTTTGGGGCTGTCTAGTGTGGTACACTGTGACTCTATTGCTCTTGTGCTGAGGTCCTGTCCCTGTACTCTGATTAGTAGTGTCTTTCTGCTGATGTTCAGTCCAGAGTTCACCAGCCATGAAATCTCTCATTTTAGTCACTTCCTCAGTCTGCCAGTGGACGGGGCTTGATATCCATATCATATCCATGTGGTATCTCCATTGTTGTGAGATCTTTACAGTTTCCATGACCCTCACAACCTCTGCATATAGCCTTCTCCATTGGGTTTGCTTGTCAAATTTTTCTGCCTTATATTTAGTCATCTTTTCTCGACATGTAGTGTGGACCATATTAATCTGGGTTTGAGTCAACACGGCTTTCTTTATAGGTCCCTCACTCATTTTCCAAGCTGGAGGTTGCTCTGACTCACACAGGTACAGGGTGGCCAGAAGGACTTCTCTTCAAAAATCTTGGTGTCTTGAGAGTGATGGTAGGATTGAGATGGAGATGGATGGACTAGGGCTTTCTCTGCAGTACTGTAAGCATTACTCTGGCTTCTTGTATAAAAAGAACTTAATTTATTTGCCTGTCCATGTTCTAACTCTCACATATTGTCACATGACCAATAGAATAAGAATCCTTATATAATTGACTAAGATAACCTTATTACTATACAGGAATCGATCTGTGTAAAGCCACTGTTCTTACACAAACAGGTCAGAACAGGTAGTTTAAGCATACAATGAGATGGCCTTCTGGACACTTCCTTTGTGAGGTTTTTTGGGAAGACCCCACTTTTATTGACTGTGCAAATGGGTATTGCTAGGGGTGAGGGATGTCAAGGTTTCTCTCACCGGTTACCTCCATGACTATAGATGAATGAAGGGATCTAACAAGTAAGTAAAACAGTAAAATAATTTGGCATATTTTCTCAAAAATGAATCTACTAGCAGAGGTGTGGAAAAAGTGGAGATGGGACAGGGAGCACATTCAAATAACAGATTTCCACATCAAGACAAGTGTTAGTTTAGGGAAATTAAGAATTTGGGATATGATTTGAGATAAAAAAAAAGGTTGCACCAACAAATATTGGAATAAAATTTTGTATATGTCATAATGTTGGCTTTACTGACTGAGTGTGGACACAACTACGGAGACTGAACAGCAGTTTAACAGTTTATTCGGAATATGTACAAAACCAACGTAGAATACGGACTGAAGCTGCCGGAGGGATCTGGAATGGCACTGAGGAGGAGAGGAGAGAGGTTATTGTTGTTTGAAGGAAGTTATGGAGAGTAGTGCAGGATAAGGATAAGGTTGAGATAGCTTACTGTTGGTGGTAGATGATGGCTTGTTGGAGGGGCTAAATCTGCCCGACAGAGGCTGAGTTTGGCAGGAGGAGTAGCACGGAGATTCACAGTGATGACGTTCTCTCTTTGTGATCCTTAAGCGGCAGTGCTTCAGCTGAGCACGCAGTGTTGGAGGGTCGACAGGCAAGTGAGCAATGGTTTGGTGTTTCCATGAGGTGATCTCAGAGCTGCAGGGCTGGAGGCAGGAGAGGAAGGGAGGCTCACGGTTGGAGCATCAGGAAGTCTTTTCCAGAACTTGCCAGAGCATGGATACAGAAAACAGGAGCTTGGAATCCAGGACACTATCACAGAGTGATCAGATATCTAAAGCAGGACAAGCAACCCAATAGACCAGGCTTAGGAAATGCAGAGAACTGCAGAACACGGTCAGGTTACCATGCTGACACCTCCCTCCAGGTTCCTGCTCCTTAAGAAGCCCCAGTGATTGGGCTCAAAGAGAAACACCTGTTCCGGGTGTAACTGCCAGTCACACCCAGTAGGGTGAGAGAAACACAGCACAAACACAAAACACCTGCACACAGCCACTGTGGGATGACAGTATCATATTCATTAGGTAAATATCTATAACATAAAGACCATTCTACTCACGATATATGATACACAAAATGTTTCATTTTCTTACCCCACAGAAATTAGCTTTATGTAACAAAACAAAACTGTATTCAGGGACAGTTGATGACTTATCACTACAAGTAAAATGTTCCCTCAAAAAACCATGAAAAGAAAACTCTATCAAGGTTTGCTTTACTTATTTCTTCAGGCGTAAGCTGCTGGCGGAGCTGGTGGAGGATGAGAAAGTTGCTGTAAAGATTGTCCGACTCGAGGAGGAGTTTCAGCGTTTAACAGAAGAGAACCGCAGCTTGGTGACCCTTCACAGTGAGTGCAGGCAGCAGCTAGAGAGGCTTTGCCTCGCCACTCGAACAAGGCAAGACTCCTCGTGACCTCTGACTTCCCCGAACCTGAGTCCACCAGACTTTCAGCTGACACCAGACCAGCGACCGGACTGTTTTCATGTACAGTCTTTAAACTGTCTAATTACAGACAGGACATTTTCTGTGGATGATCTGTCATTTGTGTGAACCGCAGATGTACGCTTATCATCACTGAGAAGTTGTCAGAGTGATTGTAGTCAGCAATGACAGGGTTTTGGCGTGCTGTTTGGTTTTAATGTGAGTTTACTGAATCATTCTGGTCGGTATTGCAACATGTAACAGTGAACAGTGCATTGGAGTTTTAAAAATTTGTTCACATTTTGTCACATTACAGCCAGAAAATTCAATGTATTTTATTTATACTTTACGTGATAGACCAACCCAAAGTACTGCATGATTACATAATTAAAGGAAATCTCTCTCTCTCTCTCTCTCTCTCTCTCTCTATATATATATATATATATATATATATATAATATGTATATATATATATATATATATATATATATATATATATATATATTATAATATATATATATATATATATATACATATATATTGTTGAAAATAAAAATCTGTATTTCTGTTTGCATTCAGTCCACTTCACTCTGATAGCCCTTAACAAAAGTGTATCCAGTTGGCTTCAGGTGGCACCTAATTAGTAAATGGGATTCAATTTGTGTAATGTGTATTTGTTATCAGCCCCTTTGAGTCGAGATTTTTTGGAATCATATTTTGCTGTAATTACAGTTGCAAGTCCTTTGGGTTATGTCTCCAACACATTTGCTCCTGTAGAGTACATTCTTCTAAACAAAATAGATCTCATTCAGTCTGATTGGATAGAGAACACCAGTTTCACATCTTGCCACAGATTATCAATTAGATTTAGGTCTGGACTTTGACTAGGCGCTTCTAAAACATGACCATGGTTTTATATTAGTGGCGCATGCTGGTCTTTCAAAGAGGGGAAGCTAATTTTCAAGATCGCTGATTCCCTCATTTCGCTGTCAATCAAAAAGGGAATCAGCCTCAGACAGATCATCCAATCATCATGCAGAAGCTGAGCGTCCGGGCCAGCCGAGGCCAGCCCACTGCCCCATTGACCCCCAGAGATCACTTATTTTTTGACATTTTAGAGGAAGCTGAGCTTCCCTTGCAGTCTTAGAGCAATTATTACTATTTTATATCCATTCCATTTTAGCTTTGGCTGTATGCCTAGAGTGCTGAAAGGTGAAACTCTGTCCCAGTCCCGACTAACTCCAGTTTCTCTCTGCCTGTTTAAGAAAAACACAGCAAGATACTGCCACCACCCTGTTTCACAGTGGACATGGTGTGTTGTGGGTGATGCGTATCTTAGTTTTTGCCATACAACATTTTCCATGTAGGCTGGGAGGTCCCATCTGACAAGAGAACTTTCTTAAACAAGTTTGCTGTCTCCTCTACATGACTTGTGACAAACTTCAAATGAGACATCTTATGGTTTTCTGTAAACAATAGCTTTCTGCCCACAATTTGTAGAGCGCACAATTTAACTTATCTACATATTCTTCCATTTGAACTTTTTATCTATGGAGCTCATCCAGAGTTACCATGGGCCTCTTAGCCTTATTAATGCTCTTCCTGGCCATGTCTTGGTAGGTTTGCAGTTGTGCCACAGTCTTTCAATGTTCAGATGATAGATTAAACAGTGACTGATGAGATGTTAAAAATTTGGGATAGTTTTCAGGAATCTAGCTCTGCTTTAAACATTTCCACTATTTTATCCCTGATCTATCTGGTGTGTTTCTTAGTCTTCATGCTGTTTATACATTAATGTTAAAGAAATTTAAAAAATTTCACAGAACAGCAATATTTACATTGAGATTAAGTTACACAGAAGGAGACTATATTTACTAATTAGGGGTGACTGAATGTCATTAAATGCAATGGGTGTTTTTTCAGGGTATCAAAGTAAAAAGGGGTAGGTGTAAAACGTCACACTCTTCAGATTCTTATCACTAAAGAATGTCAAAACCGCACATCACTTTACTTCCTCTTCACAATTATGAACACTTTTGTCTTTCACATAAAATCCCAGTAGAATATATTTAAGTTTCTTATTGTAACATGACAAAATGTGAAAAACCTTGGAGAGTTATGTATACTTTTGCAAAGTACATTCTGTACATTCATGAAACGTCAGTTTCAGTGGCTGTGACCTGATATTTTAAACTTCTAAAGTATCTTCAGCAGCACATGTTATGATCAACATTACCAAATCAAGTTGCAAGTGTCACATGATTTGAAAGAAGGAAGCCAGACACAGTCAATGTAGCCAATCACACCAGTGTTGCATAATTCCAGAATAAACTCATCCGTCATAAGAAAAAAAAATCTTCTTCCTTTTTCTTTGTAAGGCTGGCAACAAGGACAAAACACAACACTGTTGGCTTAGAGAAATGAAACTAAGGAAGTGATGCTATTGTTACAATAAAATGTGTTTTATTTTCAGAGGGGGGCAAAAAGCAACAGTTCATGTTGTATACTTCCCTATCTAAAGGATAACACTATACCACCTAGACTACTGATCACAAAATTTCAATGATAATGCACTACTCTGACAGCAGATACTACAAAACAGACGATCCATTTTTGTTCTTCCTTTTAAAAGGTTTTTATTTATAGACACCTGACAACATTGTGTGCCAATATTTGGACCATATCCCATCACTTTTAGCTCCCTTAGATAGAGCATATGAGTTTCCACAATATCTGAGACTGATTTAAAGGATGTGGATTGTTGTCATGTAACAGTTACAAAACATTATCTTCTGTTCTTTTTTTAAAACAGAGTTCAGAGGATGTACAGTTTAAATAAATTTGTGGACATGTGTTGCACCATTTCATAACTAGTCATTCTTTCCTACAAAAGGTTCCAGACACAAAACACACACACAGCTCGCTACCAAGATTCATACAAAGAGCTGTTTTAAACCCAGTCTTATGTACAAAAAAAGTTAAATCTCCTGTTAAATCATGAATAAACTGAACTGCAACTTTACATTTTTGATAAGCCATGTTTAATATCACTACTCACACCCAGGTCTGATTACTAAATTAACACCTGCCTGACAATACAATGGAGGAAGCAACACAATGGCACTATCTGAAGATGTTTGGTGACAAGTCAATGACGTCTATCAGTCTGGAAAGCCACTTGTCAGGTTTTAGACAAGAGTGAAATACAATCAGAGGCATTATCCACAAATGAAGCAAACACGGACAGTTGCTGAACCTTCCCGCGACAGGAGGGCCTACCAAAATTACTCCTAGAGGGCATTAACGACTCATCCAGCCAGGTAAAAAGTAATACAGAATAATGTCTACAGCACTGAGTTTCACTTGCCTCATTTAAGTTCAGTGTTAATGATTCACCAATAGGAAAGAGACTAGAAAAATATTGCAGTTGTGTAAAAAGTCAATGGCTCACATCACAACTGCCAAAAAGCATCAAAAAAAAATTTTGGAACAATATTCTGTGGACTGGCTAGAGAAACGTGGAGCGTTTTTCAGAATAAAAAAATATTAACAAACATGTTGGTGTTGGTGTGATGCTCTGGCCTGCTTTGCTGCTTTTGCTCAAAAACCTTAAAGAAGAATATCATGCAATCAGTTCATGACCTTAAACTCAAGCACACTTGGTTTATGCAGCAGGAAAATGATTTCAACAACAGCAACAAAATTATTTTGGAGATAACTGGTCAACTTCTGAGTTGAGATGCTGTGGCATAACCTAAAACATGCTGTTCATGCTCAAACAAGCCCCAATGTGGTTGAATTAAACTTTTCTGCAAAGAGTGGGCCAAAATTCCTCCACAGCAATATGAAAAGGTCATTGCAAGCTATTGCAAACACTTAATGGCAGTTGTTGCTGCCAAGGGTGGCACAACTAGCTATTAGGTTCAGGAGGCAATTACTTCTTCACATAGAATGATTTGGATTGCTTTTTTCCAGGTTGTTTGTGTGATATAAAAATTTGTTTGATAATATAAACATTTAACTGTAACAAAAAAGTAAAAACAAAAGTATGTATATGAGACTTTTTCATATCGTGACATCCGGAGCAAGTCAGTTTGTGTGTGTTGTAGTGTTTTGCAGGATATATCCTCAAAATTCTCTGTTTGATATTAGTCGAGTCATCTTCCTTAAACACAGACTTTATTCCCTGCCTTCAACTTCGACTCCTTTATTGTGCCTATGGTGGATTTCCTTACAAAAGTCTGTTAGTTTACCAGACAGATCCAATGAGGTAAAACGTGCTTGCTCATCCTTTATCAGAAGGAGCGCATGAGTCAGCTCTGCTTTGTTACACCCGTGGTGGTTGCAACACACTTACACACACACACACAGAGACACACACACTCTTGTTTTGCTATATGTAGTGAGGACCATGTGTTGACTCCCATTGACTTCCATTGATTTTCAGTCATTTTCAACCCTTTCTATGCCCTAACCCTGACAATAACCCTAAACCTAACCATTACCAGTGCATGCCTAACCCTAACCTTAACCTAAACTCAATTCACACCTTAGTCCCAAACCTAACCGTTAGCAAAATAGGTCATAAGGACCAGCAAAATGTCCTCACTTTGGTACCAACGGTCCTCAATTTGATGGTGAAATCGGGAAAATGGTTCTCACTGTGATGCCAAGACAGGAACACACACACACACACACACACATACACTCCCTGTGTTTCTCCCTCCCTCTCTCCCTCCCTCCCCCCCTCTCACATACGCACTCACAGGCCATATGACTGAGTCAAGCTCAGTTTTTAGTTTGTAGTTGAGTTGAGATAAGGCGTTCTGGGAAACAGTCTGGTTGGACGCGATTCCATTTACTAAAATCCATGTCTGTGAGGCTACTGGAACTTTCTTTAACACCTTAGAGAGTTGAACAAAGCCAGCTTTCTAAGGTAGGCATTTTTTTTCACTTTTCTGTTAAGTATCTATATAAAGCATGCTTTTAGTAGTGTGGTAGTGGTTAACCTGGGAATGTCTTCGTGTTTTGTGTACACACAGATGTCTGTGATGGCTGGGCCTACCCCGCGGCCGTCTGTGTTTACATTCGAGTCCACAGTGCATTCCTCCCAGGTGCTGCACTACCTGAACGAGCAGCGCTGCCGGGACATGTTGTGTGATGTGACGGTGCTGGTGGAGAGTCAGAGTTTCAGAGCCCACCGCTCTGTGCTCGCTTCCTGTAGCGAGTATTTCTTGCAAAAGATATCTTCCCTCTCACAACATGGAGTAGTAATTACTCTGCCAGAAGAGGTGAGAAGTCGACCTGGGATGCTGTATTACAGAGAAATAAGTTACACACAAAACTCTATTGCTTTAGAAACCACAAATCTGTTCTAAAAATGAAGTGAGAAACATAACAAGAACTCTTATTTCCTCAAGTACAAATGCTGGGGAATTTTTTTTTGCTGATGACTCATGAACAATGAGCTTCTAAAACACAAAGTAAATTTAACTTACTCTCATCAGAAAGACTACTTCACTTTACAACTTCACTTAACGTAGCAACTTTGCTGCTAAAATTTAATAATGGCATTCAATTATATTTTGAACAGTAACAGAGTTTTTTGTTGCTCTTATGGATTCAGTGTAAATACGTTCAAACGCTAAATGTAACAATGCCAATCACACTGTTTTTTGGCATTGCAAACATTATTAATTTGAGTTTATTAATATAATCACAGGACGACCAATTCTTTTTGTTGAAATTATGTTTTTTCAATGTAACAATTATAATTAGGGATGTGTTCATTCATTGTGCATATGTCCACTTAACACAGCTTTCTAAACAAAAAACACATAAAATGTTGCATAAAAAATTTCCAAGAACATGTTATGTATGATAAAATATGTCTACAAAATGTGTCTCTTTAACTTTGTAATTTTATTCATTCCTATGTAAATAGATCAGTATTTTTGAATAATGTCCCTACAGTGGCTAATCTCTTGTTGTCTTTATTTACCATAATCCCACATTAGTTGGACCCAAAGAATGAAGTTAACAGCTAGTCCAAGAGGGGCCAGGGCCAAAGCAGACTTTACTGTCTTAAAACAACTCATCTCAAAAACATTTTAGGAAAAGGTTCATGCAAATGCCCTTTTCTGAATCTTTAAGCCGTTGTCACATTTACATTGGGTGGTTCTTTACACAATGCTGATGATTATTTGCAGAGAAAATGGAGGGACAGTCATGTGAAAATTAGGACATTCCTTTAGATTTTCCTATTCTTTCAAATGAAATATTCATGTTTAGATGTCTTATCTTCTTTTGTATCTCTGGAAAAGAAAGGGAATTGATTATATGCAAATATGAAAAGTTAACCCTTGTTTTTCTCATTAAAGTAAACATTAACAAAAATGTTAGTTTTGTGCAGTCTACTTCTGATTTTACAGGCATGCATTTTTTAGGGACTCATTTTAGCATCTTGCTGAGGGAGCTTGCTTATACAGCCCTAACTTGGCATGTTGGCAATTGTTTTGGATAGACCATTTTCATTGCAGTGAAATGGCAGATTTCAAATTGTTTAGAAACTTCTTTAAATCACTAATCAGACTAATTTCTTCCATAAAATTAAAAACTACCATTGATCTTCTTAATATGTTGTCTTATTAAACCACCTTATTTTCATATCAGACAGTTACTTTGACCAAAAACACTTGACACGTGTTTTAGACAGGAGGATTATCAGTGATGCACCATCTATTCCCTCCTATTCCTGTGTAAATGACCACTGGCTTCTGTGTAAATAACTGCCCAATGCTAACGTGATGGTGGTTGGAAAGTTTGTAAAATTTCATTTGCATAAACCGCTTTGATGTTCTTTAGACTGGCATTGTTTTAAGACAGTAGAAGTTTACTTTGGTCTACGGACCCTTTCATGCTAGCTATTAGCTTTAGCCTTCAACTAATTCTTACAAAATGAAGACGCCAAGCAAATTATCTACTGCATGGAATATATTAACTTCTTCTATGCTTCTAACAGAAATTCACAAAAATTCTGAGCAATTATTATTAAATAATAATTTACTCCTATAACTCAGAAATAGGTAAAGCAAGCAACAACAAATCTTTGGGCTTATTTTCACGTTATGAAGCTGTAAAAAAACGGATAATAAAGTCTAAAATAAAAAGTAAAGAAGATTAAATGATAAGTAGATTACTTTTATCACAACTACAATCTCTTAGAGTTACTATTTCCTAATTTAGTGGTTCTACTGACCTACAGTCCTTTATGTTTTAAATGTCTCTGGTTCAGCACGCCTGATTTAAATGAATACATTACCTCCTCAGTATGACATCAAGTGCTTCAGAGGCCGGTTAATCACCCATTCATTTAAGTCAGGTGTGTGGCAGAGGGGAAACACCTAAAACATGCAGTACAGTGGATCCTGTGAGCCAGGATGGAGAAACACTGCCCTAAAAATGTGCTTATGTGTCTTATTTATCATCTCCAACAGGTGACAGCAGCTGGTTTTGAACCATTGCTGAACTTTGCATACACATCAAAACTCAACTTTGGAAAAGACAATGTTTTAGAAATACGAAACTCAGCCTCGATCCTTGGTTTCAGGGACCTAGACGAGGCATGTTTTGATTTCCTTCTGCCAAAGTTTTTCTTGAGCCGCAATGGCTCTGCCGCCATTGTGAGAAAGACCTGTTGTCGGAAGGAATGCAAGAGGCGATTATCAAAAGAAAATTGTGGCACAGACTCTGACGATGTGTTGTTGGATGACAAAGAAGTAAAACCAGTTGCTGACTCATCACCCGAGCAGGACATGACTTGGGACTGTAACAAGTCAGTGAGTAACAAAATGGGAAGTCAGAAAAGTGCAGACAGTTTTGGATCTGTAGCTGAAGGGATAAATGATCCAGTTGTGCAGGGTCCAAAGTATCGCAAGTTCCAGTTGGCTTGTGAGAAGGAGATGTTTGGAAGTGAGAAATGTCCCTCCAATTCAGTGACATCAGCGACCAGAGAAAGCCGTGTCCTCTCCTGTTTGCCATGCCCCATCAGGACACACTGTAAAAGGGAAATTGTGGTTGATTTCACTGGATATCCAACGTCCAACTCATGCATAGAAAGCAAAGTTGGAGCAGAAGAGTTGTGGAAAACTAAAAAACACTGTGGGAACAAATGTGTTGTTGATATGTCTAAGGAAGGCACATTTGAACGAGAGGGAAAGGAAGGTTGCAAGGTAGAGGAGAAGAACATTAGGACATATGATGAAAAGATGGACAACATGTCTGGAATCATCTCCTCTGAGATACCAAGAGTCAAGAAACTCTCCTCAATGCCAAGCACAATCCTCTGTGAGAGATCATCACTGCCTTTTTGCCCCTTGAGGTGCTTAGATGTGGACTCTGCAATAATGCCACATTCCTCCCATCAAAATACAATGTCAGAAGGTGAGGAAGAAAATCCAAATGATGCCAGTCAACAAGAAAGAAAAGTCACATCCAACATAGAAAGAGCAGCCATCATTAGAAAAACCTCCGGAGAGAAAAGCACCCTGAAGAAAGAAAGAGCGAGTCACCTTAGTGAGAAACTGGGGTTATGTAAAGACAGCTACCAGCAAAATTTCCTGGACTGTGAAGCAGGGTGTTCCACTGATGCATGTGGTGGATGGGTGCAGAGCCCATCTTTAGAGTGGTCAAATCTTCAGAACAACCTTGGTTCCACAGAAACTGGGTGCCCATTTTATCAGGATTTTGACCAAATGAACTGCGGAATGTCTGAGTGTGAGGGGACACCTCACTCAAACTCAGGGGCGGATGGAGATTCGGAGACGGAAACAGAGGGAGACAGTGAGTACTCCACAAGTGAGAGAGCCCTGCAGGTGAGCAGTGATTAGTTTCACTGACAAGCTTCAATGTATTACATTTAATTTTATATCATAGGCCAGCACACAATAGTGTATGATTGTGAAATCAAAACAATGTTTTCTTTATCCAGCACCCCTATAGCACGATGCTACCACCACTGTGTTTCACTGTTAGGGTGTGTGTCACCACTGATAAAAAAGCATCCCTTCAGCATGACGCTGAAACAATCGTATTTGAAGATGGTGTGTTCAGGGCCGAATACAATTGCATAGCTCACTAAAGCAGATTTTTCTTTGCTTCGCAAAAAATGTTGAAAACCATGTGGCATTCCCCCTGCCATATTACAATTAGGCACTACTTAATGCCGTTCTATGACATACATTTCCGACAAAATACATAAAGTTTTCGGTTGTACGCTGAATTTTTATTTTTTAATTCAAGGCATATGAATATATTTGCAATACACTTTATGACCTATTTTTATTTTTCAAAGCACCATAGTCTCCTTCCTGTATAGTATGTCATCATGTTTCTTTTAGATAAGGATGTCAGGTTCACTTTATCATAGACAAATAAGCATCTGCATTCATGTAAAGCAGATACGCTATACTGCCGAGTTAATTATTCACACAGTTGGTGGATGTGTGTATATGTGTGTTTTAGCAGGCTCTCAGGTTCAGAGTCCAATTCAGCCAGAATTCACAGCTCAGGCTTTTTAAGTTAACATTGACCATAGGTCATACCATGGTTTTCAGAAACTTCTCATGTCAATGAGAGTATTGCGTGAATATAGATAAGGAGTGTGCAGACAAAGCTGTGTTCATTCCAGTCGTAAGGTATTTAGTTTCTTTATCCCAGATAAAGCGTCACAAGATTTATAGTCCTTAATGAAACTAGTGAGCTGACATTTCCTGGTGCATGCTTACAGCAGCAGATTTCTAGGGTTAATATTTACCAGCTTAGGAAAATATAACTATGCAAACTTCATTTGCCATTCTTACCTAGACATTAGATATTACAATACACAAACATGAATGCCTTTGAAGATGCTCCCTTATCTATGCATAGGTTTTCTCTGTAATGCAACGTCTAATTGCATAAACTTCATTCTTTACTGGGAATTTCTCAGGTCCAGTTGCCGTTCTCTGTGGACTGGATTGTGAATCTGAACCGAAATGACTTCCAACATCTGCTGAAGCAACAGGTTCTTACTCAAGAACAACTGGAGTTTGTCCACGATATTAGACGGCGTAGCAAAAACCGCCTTGCAGCTCAGCGCTGCCGCAAAAGAAAGCTGGACTGCATATATAATCTACAGTGTGAAATCAACAAACTGGTAAGAGAGCCTTCTATTTTGATATGCTTAGTTTTATCAGATGTTTGTCAATTAGCACACTGTCAATTTCGTTTTCTGCACGCTTGTTACAGAAAACAGAGAGGGAGAAACTGATCATGGATAGAAACCAGCTGACCCAGAGGAAAATGGAAACATGTCACACTGTCAGCACCTTGTGTCAGAGAATCTACAGTGAAGCAAACCAACAATCTGAGCAACTGCAGGTGTTATCCAGTTGCACATCCTCAGACTGCCCTCTGTCCTCCTTGTTTCCTCAAATAGATGCACTTCTGTCACAATACGGATCGTCGCTTCATCCCCAGAATGCGGTCTCTCAGGAAGATACATTTAACCTAAACAGAGATACAGGCACAGGACTGCATTAACTTAAGATACATACTGCAGACATGGTGAAGCAAAGTCACAGTGCCACAGATTATGATGACCATTTAACTGTACAGTATTTTTTAGTATTCAATATACAAGAACTTTATCATGGACTGTGACTGAAATACAGTAATGCCTGGTGATTCCTTGGAATCTGCTGTGATCAGCAGATTCTTTATATTTATTATTATTTGTTTATCTTACTCTCTTTTAAATTCAAAGTAAATACTATAGGGGTCACAGTGAGGTATTTTATCTATATTTACAAATCTACAATGTTATTTGGAACCAGTTTTCAAAGCATTACAAAGGAGTAGCTTTTAATATCAGCAACACGACTCATTGCCCGGGGTCCCATTCTGTCAGGGGGCAGCACAAGTGCTTAAAAAAAAGTTATCTCTTTAAACATAGTTAAAGAGCTGAACAAATCAGTCAGTGTGCATGTGTAGCACTGATCCATGGTTTTAAATAATCATTTTCTTCATATTGTACCTCCAAGAAGCAAGGCTTTTTAAAAATCTTATAAAATTCTGAAAATGTCTTTAGACATTTTTTTTCCCTCTCATTTTCTGTCTAGTCATTGTGTGCTTAAAAAAGAAAAAAAGTTATGGACAAGTTCAGGTTGAATCAAAAAAAGCCTGCCTCTTTTGAAAAACACTGGAAGTAGGAATTCAGCTTATGATGCTAATGCTTCTGTGAACAAAACTGTACTATCTTGGGTACTTTACATAGTTTCTATTAAAAAAAAGGCAAATTCTGTTGCGTTTGTGACAGGCTTTTCTGTAACAAAGTGTCCTAAAGATCCCTTTGCTATGTTGGTTTGTTACAGGTAAAATGGCTTTATTCACTCTTTTTGTGGTTAAAGGATTAATGGGTCAGAGCAGTGGCCTTTTTTAATATTGGCAATATGGCTTTTTGCCTAGGGCTGCATGATGCAACAAGGCCAAAAAGAGTTATCTGTCAAATGTCCCCGAACAGCTCTTCTACTACTTATTCATATGACCAACAGGATTAGGAAACACTCCCCGTTTTGTGCACATTGTAAAAAAAATATTGCTGTACACCATTAGTAGTTGATGATGCTGGTTAGTTTTTGATTGGAAGCTTATGATTTGGTCCTAAATTAAAGTGTTTTATAATGGTTTCTTGAGATTACAACCACCTTAAATTACTCCATCTATCTATCTATCTAGAAAGGGCAGAATGGACTTTCCAACTTCAAGGTTTTTTTTTGCCATACAGCCATAGTGGTTGAAGGAGGGTCGCGCCCAGGGCGCCATTTATGCAAGAACCATCACAGGGTCAGAGTTAAATGTAAACATACATTTCATTGCAGTGAAAATGGTGATGTACTGGAACAAAAACAGCAATCTAGCAGTCAATGTGTAAAGAAAAACTTTAATCTTCAGATAGCCTGAAAAACTATTCCCAAGCACCACTTCAAAATATTTAGAGAAAATTTGATTGTTTGGAAGCAAAATATAAAGAAATGATACATGACTAAACACTTTTGCAAATAACTGTAAATAATCCTGCACTCTATGCATTGATAGATGACCTTTGATTATAAAACAAAGAGAAATGTGTTATTTATTTCTGTAACAATACCTCAGCATGACTAAATGATTGCCTTTATACTAGTGCCCTTCAAGAGTTTTAAGGCTTTGCATAGAGCTTGCTATAACAAATTCTCAGGTATTGACAGGAAAATATCATTCTTCCAGGCACTGTTATGCTTTCTGACACAGACTCCAACGCATCACTGCATTTTGCACCAAAACCACACAGCTCACCAAGAAGGACTTTATACAGAGTGCTATGTTTACCTTTGAGACAGTCTGACTCTGAGTTTTCTGGCTGTCATTGTGGTCTCCCTGCCTCAGCCGACCATAGAGAAAAAGCTCTTTTAGGGATCACAGACCTCTCCGAGCTTTGACTCGATAAAAACCAAACAATACGAATCTACCTTAAAGTTGTGATTCATTAGGTTTAAGTAGAAAATCCATCCCAATTTTCCCATGCAGTACAAAAAATAGCTGAAGAAAAACATTTTGTTTCCTTGTTATGTTTTGTAGCACATTTTGCAGTAGTTGAAAGTTTTACTTGATACTGATTATCTTAACCACCTTTATCTAAATCACTATCAAAGGTCAAGTTAAAAAAATAATACTTAACTTTCTGATGATGTAACACAATTGGGTTTAACCTAATTGTTTTTTTTTTAAATGAATTCCCATCCTGTTTCTTTCTTTGTAGCTTTTACGTTAGCTATTGCCATTTGTTGTGTTTATATACCAATTCCTATCATCGACATTTGCTGTTAATCATATGCAGGGTTGCGTTACCAAAATATTTATTTTGCAAGTAAGCTTTTCCTTGTGTGTTTTTAAATTTTTTTATGAATCATGTTTTCAACCAGCTGTTGTCTGCTTGATTTACTTAATCAGTATTTGAATGTTATGGTTTTGGCTATATGTATATTGAGATATGTGGTGAATGAATGCCTTCTTTTTGTTGCAACACTCATGAGGTCAAAAACAAAGCAGAATCTGGCTCTGAACTGGAGCCTTGCACCACTTCATAATCCCTGTGGTGCTGAATGCCCTCTAGTGGTTATACATCATTACTGATGTTTCTACTCCTATTGCTTTTGTCATCTGTAAAGCCCTTCAGCTCTTGTATTTCCATTTATGTGATCTTTCTTTTGTACCTTGACATTTTTAGAACAAATATATAAAAAAAACCTCAGGCTAATTATGTTAGTTTCCTCCAGGCCTTATGACCTTATAGTTAGTGTGATGCTATATAACTCAAAAATCCTTAGTAACACTAATTTACATGTAAAAACCATCGTCGCTCAGTGTAAGTAAAAAAATATAGGTGATTGTTTAATTTCTGGGGAGGACTCATTTCTAAATCTAGACATATTTATTATGACTAAATCTGTCTCTTTAGCTACACTACATCTTTTTCGGATCTTATATCCCAGTCACACTATTGTATATCTCTCTTGTCATTCAATTGCATATGAAAGTATGCTGCTTAAAGTGAATAACCCTCCAGCATCACCTTTCTTGATTTTTCTATATCTTATGCTGTAGCTTACCCATCTGATTCCACGTTTAGCCAAGCTGTCACAGATCTTTTTGACACGTTGATAGATTCAGAGTCATGAATTATTGTAGCTCAGATATGCAACATAAACTGCACATAGCCTTCGAACCAAAGCTACAGATTTTACAAAACTACTGCCGACAATGACATTTAATCTTTGAATTTACAAGCCTTCACATGCTGAATGCTTTGAGTGGATCCAGCTGCCATCGGTCCAACTCAATTTCTGATCAATTCAGTTTTAGTTTTATTTCAGTTTTATTTATTTATATAGCGCCAATTCACAACACATGTCTCAAGGCACTTCACAAAGGGTTTGGAATGGTGCGGGGTTGTTGGGGAGGTTAGAATAAACTACTGAGTGTTAGAGTTTGGCCATTTTAGAATGGGCTATGTGTAGAGGTACTAAGTAAAATAATACACGGATAAAGTTTGTCCATCTAGAGCCCACTGGTGGCCACTGTTATAATAAAAACCACAAGGATTAGGGGGTACATCTCTCTGTCAGACTGATTATAACCATTGGAAAAGAAAAGGGGTCGCACAGGTAGCAGAGTGGAGGGTGTGTTTGCACCTCAACCATAACTGAGCCGGTTTAGCCTAAACCTGACTCCCCCTTACTCCATCCAACATTGAGGGAGGAAGGCAGAGGTAAAAATAACTCACGAGTGTTGTTTCCTGTTGTATTGTGTGAAAGGTGGGTCATTTTAAAATGGGCTAAGTCAATTCAATTTAATCATACAGATTTCAAGTCAGGTACATACATTCCAATTAATCCTAACTAGCGAACAGTGCAGTCAGATTCAGTTATTTATTTTTTCTGTCTAAGGAAATCCAGCAGATTGCATTCAGTCAGTGACTTGCAGCATTCCCTCCTCCCGGATGAGCATGTAGAGACAGTGGACAGTCACTGGCGTTGACTTTGCAGCAATCCCTCATACTGAGCATGCATTTAGCGACAGTGGAGAGGAAAAACTCCCTTTTAACAGGAAGAAACCTCCAGCAGAACCAGGCTCAGTGTGAGCGGCCATCACCCACGACCGACTGGGGGTTTGAGAGAACAGAGCAGAGACAGAAAAAGAACACAGAAGCACTGATCCAGGAGTACTTTCTATGGGAATGAAAAGGTAAATGTTAATGAATGTAGCTCTTTTAGTGGTTTCATCTAGGAAGAAAAAACAGATAAACTCTGAGCCAGTTTTCAAGTTTAGAGTATGAAAGAGAGCACATACAGTTAGTCACAGCAAAAGCTCAGTCAGTAACTATGGCTAGAAGAAAAATAGGGTTAAACACTGAAAGACAGGGCCAAGGGTATTATCGGTAGAAGAGGAGCATTAAGTTGCTGGCAGCAGAGGCTTGGACGATTCAGGTAGGTATAGAGTCAGGTTAGGTGTAGCTTCTAGGAAGAGAAAATAGAGAGAACATAAAGTTAAAAGCTGAAATAACAGCAAATAATGCAAAATTGGAGAGTAGTATGAGAATGTAGCAGAGAGAGTAAAAGTCGTCATTATGTCCTCTAGTAGTCTAAGCCTATAGCAGCATAACTACAGAGATAGCTCAGGATAACCTAAGCCACTCTAATTATAAGCTTTATCAAAAAGGAAAGTTTTAAGCCTAGCCTTAAAAGTAGACAGGGTGTCTTTCTCACGGACTAAAACTGGGAGCTGGTTCCACAGGAGAGGAGCCTGATAACTAAAGGATCTGCCTCCCATTCTACTATTAAAGACTCTAGGAACCACCAGTAAACCTGCTGTCTGAGAACGAAGTGCTCCGTTAGGAATATATGGAACAATCAGATCTCTGATGTATGATGGAGCTAGATCATTAAGGGCTTTATATGTGAGAATGATAATTTTAAATTCTATTCTGGACTTAAGAGGGACCCAATAAAGGGAAGCTAAAATAGGAGAAATATGAACCCCCTTATTAATTTTCATCAGATCTCTTGCTGCAGCATTTTGAATCAGCTGAAGGCTTTTAACTGCATTTTGTGGACATCCTGATAGTAAGGAATTAAAATAGTCCAGCTTCGAAGTAACAAATGCATGGACTAGTTTTTCAGCGTCACTCCAGGATAGGATATTTCTAATTTTGGCAATGTTCCAGAGGTGAAAGAAGTAAATCCTAGAAACCTGTTTAAAATGGGATTTAAATGACCTGGTCCAAAATAACACTAAGGTTTTTTACTTTATTACCGGAGGTCAATTTAATACCATCCAGGTTAAGTGAATGACTAAGCAGTTTCTTTTTCAAAGACTCCGGTCCAAAGACGACAACTTCTGTCTTGTCTGAATTTAGAAGCAGAAAATTTAAAGTCATCCAAGTTCGAATGTCTTCAAGACATGCTTGTAGTCAATCTATCTGGTTGGGCTCATCAGGATTTATGGATAAGTAAAGCTGAGTATCATCAGCGTAACAGTGAAAATTTATCCTATGCTGCCTGATAATTTTACCTATAGGAAGCATGTATATAGTAAAGAGAATTGGCCCAAATACTGAACCCTGTGGTACTCCACAATTAACCCTGGAGTTTGAAGATGATTTAAAATTTACATGAACAAACTGGAATCTGTCAGACAAATAAGATTTAAACCAGCCTAGCGCTGTTCCCCCAATACCTACATGTTCCAGCCTTTCTAAGAAAATATTGTGATCGACTGTATCAAATACAGCACTGAGAAGTACAGACACAAGTCCATTATCTGAGGCTAGGAGAAAATCATAAGTGACTATCAGCAGAGCGGTTTCAGTGCTATGATGAGCTCTGAAACCTGACTGAAACTCTTTTAATAGATCATTACTGTGTAAATGCTCACACATTTGATTAGCAATATTTTCTCAAGAATTTTAGATGAGAACGGAAGACTGTAGTAAAGGTTTACTTAGAGCTTAAAAGCCTGTGGTACATATCCATTTACTAAGGATAGATTAATCACATTTAAAATGGGCCTGGTAATCAGAGGGAACACTTCCTTAAAAAATTTGGTTGGGATTGGGTCTAACATATAAGTTGAAGGTTTAGATGAAGCCAATATATTTGATAACTCAGGATAATTCAGCTAATTATAATTTGACCACTCGAGGACACTAAGACTGCATATAAAGCAGTACAGGCTGGCGTTCAAGAGATCATTAAGCATGGACGATGAAAAAAACTGTGATATAACATGGATATGTTGAACTTTTTAAGAGTACATAAAAAGTAGTCTTAATCTACGGTGGCCGACAGGTGCAAAAGCGCAGCAAATGGTTAAATGTGCTGCAAACACAAAACGCGCTGCAAACACACAAAATAACTGGAAGTTACAAAAGAAATGCTAAGGAAAAATGCTGCAAATACCAAAACAACTGCAAGTTAAGAAAAGTTCCAAACTAGCTCCAGACTTTGATTTATACTAGTTTGCATTTCTCTATTGTCTGTAATGGTAACATTAGTCACTGTAGCAATCTTCATTGAAACCCGTGTGTTGTGACTGAATTTAACTTTTGTTGTTTTTGCTATTTGCAGCATTTTTCTTCTGTATTTGTTTTGTAATGTGCAGTTGTTTTGCTGATGGAAGAATTTTTCTTTTGTATTTGTTTCGTAATTTGCAGTTGTTTTTTGTGTTTGTGTGTTTGCATCATTCACGCTATTAGCTGTTAGTAGCACTGTGCCAACTACTGCTTAGGTGCAACATTGGAAAGTTTTTGCCCCTGAATAAGAAATACCACTAATATTATCTAATCTCATTGAAGTTTTGACTTTAAACTTCTGAGAGAGGTTTACTGCTCCCTTATGAGTTTAAAGAAAGGGTTTTACTGCTAAGAATTCTGGGTTGATCTAATGCCAAATGGTTTGGGAGGAGAGAAAAAAGCAAGGAGGAATTCAAGGTTTTTCAACTACCTGGAACCATGAGTTTCTCACCAGGAGTACTTACCAGGTGCTTATCACCCAATTAGAAACGTATGCTCTCATTGTGCTAATCAGCCAATATGAATATTTATTTCTACTGTTTTAAAAAACCCATTTATTGAGACAGAGAACCCAGATATGCAAACAAACCTTGTAGATAAAATACTACCTTACTGCTGGAGTTAGTGGTTTCAAACATCTAATCATTGTATTGAATACTCACTACTTATTCATCAGTTCAAAAAAGCTTTTTTGAATTTCTAAATTAGCAAAATAGGATCATGCAACTATTAACAGGCATCCAGATGACATTTCTGTTGCACATGATGCTTCAGGTTGATAAAAATGTTAATACATAAGATGTCATCGGTGTTTGATAACAGGATGTTTTGGCTAATCCAAGGGGTCCATCCAGGGTATTTTCAAGGTAGTTAAAGGAAAATAGTTCTTGTAAGTCAAAGGTCAAATCTGTCATGTTTTGTTCACTACAGTGACTTCTCCACAGAAGTAACTTGCGGTTTGTACATTTCAAACAATTTATCCTGAGCACATGTACTATAGAAAACGGGCACTGAAAACAATATATATGGTTGAAAGATAAGCCAGGACTCCATATTTTACAGGATGTGCTTAATTTCCTTAGGTTTATACCCATGTAAAATGTGTTTTTAGATTTGTTAACATATGTTGCAAGACTAGCAACAGTGTTTTAGTCACTTTCTCCTATTTTGTTCTTTCCTTTATCACGCCGCCCCCTGTCTTTCTGTGTAGGTTTTTATTGATTAGCAGAAACATGTGAAAACATAGACTGATACTCTCCAAAATACTTGCAAATTGCATTCTCACACATTCTTATCAGTCTTGAATGAAAGTGAGATCAGAAGGCCAAATTTTGCAGGCCAACTGCATAAACTGTGTGGGAACTGTGAATATACTCTTCCAATTGATTCAAAGATAAGAGTGGTACTTTCTTTGACAAAATATGTGAATACGTTGAGGATGGTCTCTCTTCAGCGACTGTACTTCTCTTTGTGTTTATAAAATGTTCCAAACAAAGTACTTTTTATTTAAGTTTCTGTGTAAATGAAATATCTTTTAAGCTGCAAATTTCTCTCCCAATACGACATCTAATCAGGACCCATTCGATACTGGTCAAAAAATCTACCAGATTGTAATTGCACCAGATTGTACCAAACCCTGTAATTTCTTTAAATTGACAACAGATGGCTCCACATGAACAATTACTAGAAGTTAAGACAAGGATACATCTTCTAAGAAAGGAAAAAATACATAGCCAGTAAACGGATCAATTTATTTTGTTTGAGCTCTTTTAGCTACTATGAATATCATTTTGGTCAAGACAAGATGAAATAGACCAGATCGGGACAAAAATCTAGAAAAACTTGTGTCATCGAACATTTTTTTCTTTTAGTAAACAGCTGATAAAATTATATCCTAATTGTGTAAAGCCTTGTTTGACCTGGCTACCCTCCTTTTACAAGTTTACATCCTTTTCATGCATTGCTGCCTCAAAACATCTATTTCCTCCTCTTTCTGTTTCTCTGAGCATTTGCTGTAGGTGGTTCCTGGCAAATCGTGAGAACCACAGATAGCAGGATATACTGGGTGCATAATCCCTACAAAGACTGGCTACATCTGTGCCAACTGTTGTCGAATTATCAAGCCAATGTTTTAGAACTTGTTCCAAGAGCTCATTTGAACTAGAAATTAAAGTCTTTTTTTAATGGCTGTATTTCACTATTATTGTTTAGGTGTTTCATCATTGCTTTCGCTTTAGAAAACAGCTATATAAGAGCTCCCCCATAGGTTAACTGTCCATATGGGTTTGTTTTGGGATTGCATTTGGTGCAAGGTGAGTATTACCCAACTGGCCTCTTTCTATGTTGCTCATTTCATTTTAATCATTTGGGATCCAGCTAGGATCCACATCAGGAGTCCACCTGGGCTTGCTCATGTGTTTGACTAAAGTGGTATCCCAAATATGAGTACAATTAGGGCCCAAGCCTTCTGAACACCAACATAACTGAGCATAATTTGGGCAATTATCTTGCCAACATCGGAGCTATAGAGAATCTTTTCTAACTTTCAGACCATTTACTGCCTCCACAGGCCCAATTCATACATATTGGCAGGGAGGTTTTAACTGGAGCCAAAGGCAGATGACCAAATCTAATCCCTCATGCAGAGAATAATCCAGTCATGTGTCCAGCTAATGAGTGACCTGAGAGTCCTGGATCCTTCTGAACAGATACATGCAAACACACATTTTCCATCCTAAACTAATTAGACCTGGTAATTTACTCACAGACCCTTAAAGTGATTCTTGATGCTATGCTTCAGTAAAAACAGTTTGTTCCAGGTTATAGGTTAAATACTAACAAAGGACTCCAGTGTTTTATGACAGAAAAATGTGTCTGAAAAACAGCAAACATATTATGTATGAAAATGGTTTATTTCGCCATCTCATTTAACCACACAATAAATAAGTACAAACTCAAAAGTGGTATAATCAGCTTTAGATGTGAAAATATGTTCTTTGAACCAAGAAACACATTAGAAAAGTATTTCTGACAAAGTAATGTCCTGTGTTTTATTTAATATGACACTATGCTGATATCACATGAGGTCACATGAGTCACACACCTTCACCCTGTGAAACTTTTCTGTGGAAAGTGCATTCCTTGAATCCGACATGCTCTCATACTAATGCTGAATTTTTCAAAAAAGATGTTAACCCAATTATATTGTTGTATCTCACACTGACAATTCAGGGTCTCTAAGCCTGTAAAATAGTTGGTGACACTTCTTGTCTAATGAAGCATAAAAGTTTCATAAATGTAAAGAGGTGGTAAGGTGGTCAAGTCACTAAGAAACTGAATTGTTTTAATGCAGAAAACAGTAGGCGTGGCCAGAATCAACTTCTTCAATAAAACTTTGTTGTTAATATGGAAATAATGATTTTATTTCCAGTAGCTGCATAGACTGCGTATTATCTTGGGTCTGTTATCTATGAACCCAAAGCAGAAAGACAACAACACGTTTTACATTTTTGTTTATCACAAGTCATTTGATTATTAAAACATTTATCAATAGTACATTAGTTCATACCGGATGTGTTTATGATATCGTATAGCCTGGGTTAAAACACATGATAAATTTAGGTTTAAAAGTATTTTCATCCAACCAAGAAGTTTGTTTCTGATCAATTTATCAAAACAAACTTATTGGTTGAACCAACTTTTTGGAAGGCATCTCTCAATCGATAATAAAACAATCTAAAAGGAGTGTCACTTTTAAAAAATAAAAATCAGTTTAAATATATTTTAATAAAAAAAGTTCCCATTGGTATGTTTATGCCCAATTTATTTGGTGATGAGCTCCAGTTCTTGCCATCACCCTAATCTTTAGCTCTACCCACAGATTGCAATCAGATTCAAGTTGGGATTCTGGCTGAGACACTCTTAAATGTTAATATTATCTCCAGTCAGAAGAAACATGTTGGTAAAATTATTAGCATCTTGAAATCCCCATGTCTCGATAACAACCATTAGACAGCATCTATACTGCTTTGTGCCCGGTGGGCACTGTTGAGCATGTCAAAGTATCTGCGAAGCTTTGGGCTGGTTTCTCTTTCAAAGACATGGCATCATGCACCTTCTGAAATACCAGGACATTTTAAATACAAATCTGGTGGCCTCTGCCAGTAAACTAAAAATGGGTAGTGATCCAAAAAATATGTGCAAAGCAACACAAAAATGGTTCAACCCTCACAAAAATCAACCTTCTTCTCTGGGGTGAGGTGAAAAGAAGCATTCATAAGAAAGGACCCAGGACTCTGGACCATCTATAGAGAGATTGTAGAAAGAGGAATTGTCAAAATCCATCGTTCTGAATGTTGTATGAGAAGGCTAATGTGGCCCTTGTGACTTTGCTCGAAGCAATAATTTCTTAATTTTGAATTTTGCCACATTTAATAAATACACTCAAAATATACACTTGGATGTAGCTAACTATCACATTGTGTGATCTTGATACTGCAGTACAATACTTTTTATACTATTTTTAGGCCCTTTACACATATTTACCAGGGATGCCAATAATTCTGGATAATAGTGGATATTTTTTATTTTGGTCAGAAGTGGCATGTTCTCTTGATCAATCAAGAGACCAAGAGATCTAGAGTTCACATTAGTTTTGAATCCTTTATCAGTAAGAACTAAAAGGCAAATGTTGGCTTTGTGCAGATCATTCAGCTAACTAGCAGTATTCTGAAAAGCAAAAATAACCTTTAAAAAATTTATAAAGGAAGACATGAAAAAAAACAAACTGTGAAACAACAAAGCCATTGAGTAGGAGAGAGGACATGCAGAGTCTTTATGGGTTCTTTAGTGTGTGTTTTGTGCGTGGCACAGCGAGAAACAGCTCTACATAGACGGTTGAGCAAACCCCATAAAAAGACTCCTGTTGCCATGGATACAGAGATATTGGTGGACAAATTGAAGTGTGTTCAGCTCACAACATTAAGATCAATAAAACTTAATGTGGTTTGCAAAACTGTCCCACACACACACACACACACACACGCACACACACACAGATTTATTCAGCTCTGATGGAAATGGGAATCATTATGTCCAAAAAGTCACTGAAACCATGTCTTCAATCCAGTATGTTTTATCACTTTAAATTGGCACAGTCTAACCACACTGTTACTATAAAGGAAACTGTGTTCTTACTTAAAATACAAAATTAAATAATTCTCATGCAGTCAGTTGGTGAATGTATTTTCAAACTCTACATGCACCAGGAAATACTCACAAAGTACTCTGTAAACAATTTAAAATCATAATAAAATGTGTACGTAATTTCACACAGTTACCTAATGTGTCCTTCTTTAACAGTGGTCCACTGTCCTCTCTTTGCCCTGTTGGAATACCAGTAAAGAAAGCCCACAGTCTCCAGAAGAACTTTTTTACAAAACCAAGATTAATGAATTAGTTTGACAAAAAAACTGCAAATCCATCTATAAGTCTATGTGCATTTTGATTTTACTGCACCTACATTTTGTGGGATCACCCTAACTGAAATAAGTTTTGTTTGCTTTGATCGGAAAACGTAAGGAAGCTAGCATTCCCATTCAAAGGAAACTGCTGTAAGTTAAAGAAGATAATCTTAGTAAAAGAAATATGCCAGTTCTTGCATATGCTTTCTGTTGTATCATGCAAATACTTTAGACAGTATTGTTACCAGAAATCTCCAGAAACACATTATGACCACAATTCAGAGACACTCTGAAAAAAGGGAGGTGCTAGCTTTGGTGTCCATGTAAGCTTTGATCACCACAACAAAAGTGACGAATCAATGTTCGACTACATGGACCAACAACTTCATACTGTTCCACCCTGAATACTACATAGGATTTCCTTTGGGAATTTGTCTGACCCTCTTAGTCCTGTCCTGCCTCTGTTCTCACATGTCCATTCACCCTTCCTTCCTTCCTTTCATTATTTGAAGCAGCCAGAGCAGCTCATCTCCCTGCTGGAGTCCATCTGCGGGGAGATGGTGTCTGGCACTACGGACTTCAGGATGTCATTCTCTGTGGCCATGATGTGCTTGACCAGGAAGTTTGCCGCATCACTGATGTTGAGGTTGTCCTAAAATAGAGAGTTGGATATGGTGAATGAAAAATTGACTAAACAATAATGGAGATACCTTTCTGTCATTACAGATACTGTACAAAATCAGTTATATGGATGTCCAGCGTGCCTTCAATGTACACAATAAAAATTAACGGTAATACTTGTCCCCACCCCTACACCAATTTTGTACATGTTGCCTTTTATTCTCTTTTCTTTTTTTAATATTATGAATATGATTATGACATATATAATAAATAAAAAAATAAAAACTGTGGAGGGTATCCAATATTCGTAAAAGCATTTATGTTTTAGTCAAGCAAATTAGTTTGCAATGTTCAATAATGGTTAAAATGAAATATCATTAACTGTCTGTTTTGTAATAAACCACTTCTAGACATTTTGATTAGAATTAAGGGGAAGATGTTGGTTATGTCAACCATTAAGACATACTTCACAAGAATGGAGAAATGTGCTCTGTCTTACTGGATCCTTAACATTTCTTTAAGCTAAGAATTTCTGCAAATAAATACCAACTGAAATCTATCCAAATGAAATGTATGCAAATTGTTCCACCACGTTTGTTTATTAAATTTCAACAGTTGTTTTATCAGTATACACCACCATGAACATTTCTATCAGTCTGAAACAAACTACATACATTTAAAAAGCTGCTTCTAAAAAGGGTGTGTACATCTGTTTGTAAAAGTGTATTTCTATTGGGTGAACACTCATTATGAACTTTAACCTTTCAGAATGTTGAGTCCTAGTGCCAATAGAAATGTGGCCCACTGCAACACGTCAGTGTCAACAGTAGATGTGTGAATGAAGGTTACACTGGTTGCATTTAAAGACGTGTAAGTACTGCAGGGTATTTAGTACTTAAAATAAAACTGAAGGCATCACAGTCACCATACACAACTTAAACAGAAAATTATTGTTCGAACTATTAATAGGATCCATGTACATCTAAAGTAAAACTAAAACATGTTTCATTTTCTTTTGATTTTACTCCTCTATAACACACCACTATTTTAATCAAATATTTTAAATGTTACTTCAGTGAATCATCAGACGGAGTAAATATAAATCTCTGGGTCATTAATTATGGTTGTGTAACTTTGTGAAAGCTTAATGACATAGCTAACAATGCTTTTCAATCAAATTACTTACTTTCACTGAAAACCCAAGTTCTGTGGATTATAGGAGGTGTTTCTGCGCACCAGACAGTTACATCAACTTCTTAAAAGCAGCTTTTACTTTGACATGAAATTCTAGTTGGGTGTTGCCGACTGAAGGGACCTGAGATGGAAAAATGTGTCTTAACTTAAAGCATATCTAACATCAACTTTGGGAAATGTATTAAAAACTTTCTAAAACAGAATTTTCCTTTCACATTTGCTCACTGATTAGTTAACAGAAAAGGTCATGTTGGGGCATTTCAAAAATTTTTAAGTGTTACAAAATCATTTTTCCCCAAAATAATATCAACACTATGCATTTTGAATGTCTCAAAACACTGCCTTGCTGGACATACCCCCTTTACTACTCAACTAGGTGGAAAAATTTAAAGAACAAAACACTGTGAAATCATTTTTAAAAATCCACTGATATAAGATGATGATTATGTTTATTAAGGGAAAAGGCTACTGTATCTATTAAGGGCAAAAATAGCATCTATGGAGGCAAAAAAGCACAGCTGCCCAAAAAAAAACACAAAGGCCTGTCTCACATTTGCCAAACAGACATGTTGATGAGCCCCAAGACCTGAAAATATTCTGCGGATTGACGAGACGAAAATGAAACCTTTTGGATGTTGTGTCCCATTATCATCCAGGATAAACACTTTAGAAAAGAATCCTCATAACCTCAGTCACACATGGTGGTGGTAATGTTATGGACTTCTTCATCACCTGAACAACTTGCTGTAAATAATGGAACCAAGAATCTTGCTTTCTAACACAAAATGCTGAAGGAGAATATTGGACCACAGGTTCATGACCTTAAGCTCAGGCGCTCTGAGGTTATGTAGCGGGATAATGAACCGAAGCACAGCAGTGAGTCTACTTCTGACTGCTGAATGGTGTGGGGGATATTTTCTTGGTACACTTTGGGCCCTTTGTACCAATTGAGCATCGTGTCAACGCCACAGCCTACCTGAGTATTGTTGCTGACCATGTCCATCCCTTTATGACCACAGTGTACCCTCCCTTCTGGGGTTACTTCCAGCAGGATAACGCGCCATGTCATAAAGCATGAATCATCTCAGACTGGTTTTCTTGAACATGACAATGAGTTCACTGTACTCAAATGGCCCCACAGTCACCAGATCTCAATCCAATAGAGCACCTTTTGGGATGTGGTGGAATGGGAGATTCGCATCATGGATGTGCAGCCGACAAATCTGCAGCATCTGTGTGATGCTATCATGTCAATATAGACCAGACTCTGAGCAATGTTTCCAGTACCTTGTTGAAGGGGTGTCCAACCCAGTACTAGCAAAGTGTACCTAATAAAGTGGCCGGTGAGTGTATATGAAGCATATTAGTCAAAAGGTACTCCTTCAGCAGTGCGCAGTCTTCTGCTGGCCGGCCCCCACCCAACCAAAAAAGCCCCTGCCAAGCACACGGTTTACCCCAATCCGGCCCCCAGCTGGAGCCACCCCAACAGATAGTGACGTTGCTGACACTAACCATTTTGCATGTGCTTTATTTGTGTTGTATTTTGTAGTATTTATTTTTGACTGTTATTGCCTTGGAGGAGGAGTGACTGCTACAAGGGTTTTGAGTCGATTCCCCAATCTGGGGGTTTTTTTCTTAGAAAAAAAAATTTTTATCCCCCCAAATTTGAATAAATAAACCCTGAATCTGACTGCACTTTTTCAATGGTTAGGATAATTTGGGAAAGGGTTTTACCTGACTTTTGTGAAGTGCCCTTTTGAGACAACATGTTTTAGGAATTGGTGGTATATAAATAAAATGAATTTGAATAGAAATTAAAAAATTTTCCCCTTTGTTTTGGATCTAAGTGTAAAAAAAATTTGCAGTTGGATTGATATTGAATTTGTCCCAAATTTTTTAAAACTGTTTTTTAATTTTTGTAGTAATTAATTTTAGGGTTTTCCCCTTTTGCATCTAAAATGGAGCTTTATTTAACCCCCCCATGTGTGCTGTAGAAAAAAATGCTACATGATCCCCCGTATAAAAACAAGACTTCTCTAATATGCCTTCGTTGGGGGTTTGCAGGGTTGGTAGGGGGGCCCCACAGATACCTTTTTGTCCAGGGTTTTGGGTTTTTGGGGGTGGACCGAAAGCGCAGACAAGAGCGAGGCAGGCAGCATTCTGAGCAGTCTCTGTTTTATTTCCAAAAAGATCAAAAAGGGGAAAAACCCAAAAAAAACCGAAAGCTGTAAAGAGGCAGACATCCAAAACACTTACAGCATCGGCAGGAACACACAGGACTCAAGGCGTTTTGGACGAGGGCAAAAAAAAGGGGGGGGAGAGACAAAGGGGAAACCCACCAGCGGAACCCAAAGAGCACAGACCAAACCCAAATATTCCCCAGAGAAACCCCCATGAGGGGGGAAAACCCCCAAAGGAGCCCCCAGGTAATCCCCCAAAAAGAAACAGAGAACAGGCTTTTGACATGGCCCAGGGGAGAGAGAGGGAGCAGGGGTAAAACCCCCTAATAAACCCCCCCTAAAAATTTGGGGGAAAGGGCCCCCCCTAAAAAAAAACAAGGCAGTGAGGCAGAGCTAAAAAAAAACTCAAATAGACCAAGAAAAATTTAAAGCTAAACATGAAATTTAAGGTAAACTAAAGAAACTGGGGAGTAACAAAAAAACCTAGGAAACTTAGCAAATTAGAAACCATAAAAAAACCCAGACTATAAATTAAAAAAACCCCCAAAAAAACACTGACTGAACCAAACTGAGGATGAAGCCAAGAGGAGAACACACTGGGAGACAGAAGAAAATCAGAGCTGTAGGAAAAACAGAAAACATCAATACAAAACCATAAACAAGAAACCTCTGGTTAACAAAACACAAGTCAAAAATGTCACATCCTGACACTTTTGCCAAGGGGGCCCAAATGGCAAGGGCCGGCTCTGCCTGGGACTGTGGCTTCAGGGGAAAAA
Source organism: Crenichthys baileyi (assembly GCA_036173005.1). Classification (NCBI taxonomy): domain Eukaryota; kingdom Metazoa; phylum Chordata; class Actinopteri; order Cyprinodontiformes; family Goodeidae; genus Crenichthys; species Crenichthys baileyi. The sequence goes on along the minus strand of JAHHUM010001467.1, from coordinate 377,523 downwards.
ATCTGTGCACTTTAGCAACTCAAAACATACCTGATATCCACCATGTTACATTACAGGACAGGCAGTCTTCCTCTTTTCTCGCTGCCATTGAACATGTGGTCAGGAAAACAGTGGACACAGTGGATGCACTAATAGAAACATTGCAAAGGCCAAAGCTCGCGGGATTGGATTCAGCTGGAGACGTCAACTATCAACTGGCCAGCTAGCTATGCAAAAGTAACAGGATGATTACAGCTGAATAGATACATTATGATCAGTAATACCAATAAAATACAACGAAAACATACATTTGAAAGTGACTATGAAGAAGATGAATATATAGTAACAAGAGTATAAGACTATCAAGAAAAGAGATAAAGAGAAAATGAGAGACAAAGAAAACTGGAGTAAATTAACATTCCAGGAAAGGAGAGGCATAAAAGAAGAGACAGAAAAAAGGAGCCTAGAGGAGAGCAGGATAAAGACAAAATGTAGTACATTGTATTAGTAAATTACATTCTTTACCTTTACAGTACCTTGTATACCTTTTGCAATGAACCTGTTGTGCTCTCATGTGATTCTGTCTCTCCTTTTACAGCTTATACAAGTGTCTGTCTTGCCTGGATGTCCTGCTGTCCAACGTCCATCTTCCAGCCCGGTTCCCTGTCCACACTTGCACTGGGCCAAAATGTCCGCCACTCTGAACATGTCACACTGTGCAAGCTTGATGTGATGGTAACTCTTGTCACTTTGCAATATGGAAGTTTGATTTGTTGCTTATATCATGATTCACATGAGACAGATCTAACAGAGATATCAGTCCATTAATAAGTAAAAAGCAAAATATGGGGGTTGATGCACTTATTATTACAGTTAAATGCTGAGATGAGGGAGAGAAGGTGGAAGTGAGGGAGACAGCGTTTTCTGAACAATCTTGCAATAAAAAATAAAGTTATTCGTACTAAAATAAGTTATCTGATTCAGTAATTAAATCCATATCGTATTTTGGCATAATATTCTCCCACATGAGAAAAGTTGACACAATTGTTGGAAAAAGTACAGACATAGCATTCTTTGCATTAGAATATAATATTTGGAGAATCAAATATTTGATTCACAGATTATTGAAATCATTATTTTGATTTGACAGAAAATAAAGAAATATTTATAAAACCTTGGATCACCTGGGTTCGATTCCCAGCTGGGGGTCTTTCTGCATGGAGTTTGCATGTTTTCTCCGTGCATGCGTGGGTTCTCACTGGGAACTCCGGCTTCCTTCCACAGTCCAAAGACATGCCTGTTAGGTTAACTGGTCTCTCTAAATTGCCCTTAGATGTGTGAATGAGTGTGTCCATGGTTTTTTTTGTGTTGCCCTGCGACGGACTGGCGACCTGTCCAGGGTGTACCCCGCCTCTCGCCCATAGACTGCTGGAGATAGGCACCAGCTTCCCTGCGACCCACTATGGAATAAGCGGAATAGAAAATGACTGACTTACTGACAAATAATATAATTCTCTGTCCGGTTAGTTAACTCATCAAACTAACACAACACAGGGTGAAGGGGTGCAATTATCTATCTGTTTGATGCACAAATTAGTGCTTTATCCATCAGTTTTCATCAGTCATTTTATTATATATATTCACTTCTCTAATTTTCTCTGAAATAAAAAGTTTATTCTCATTTATGGTATGTTGTCCTCTGCTACGTGTGTTGTGGCTGTGGTACAAAAGAGAGCCAAATGGGGCAAAATGAAGGGCCAAATGAAACAAAACAAGGAACAAGGAAAAAAATACACAAAAACTGTTTTGTTTGTTTTTAAATTACTTTACATTGAATTACTGTACATTGAAATTTTTTTTCTTTATTCATTCACTATATTATATAGAAATTGCGTAATCTCTGCCTTTCAAAATGAAACAAGGGGACCTATGGTAAATGCTGTGTTTATGACATGTTCCTCTTTATTGCATTTTATCCGAAAGGTCTGTTTGGTTAGCAGTTAATCTCTGAAGTACTATGCTGATGACATCTGTCTTTAACAATTATTGTGTGATATATCTAATATTAAGTGGGGTAATGGCAATGATTTAGTCAATTTTATTATAATAAAATGATCTATTGTAACTTGTGGCAGGCATTACGCAAAACAAGCACAATACTGTTGTTTATTGAACCTTGATTGGATTATATTGTACTGCCATCACATCCCAAAAATATGATCCTTTACTGTACTGACTGCATTTTTTAAACCCTGCTTTAGTAAATCATTTAAATTATACAATGTATTAGACAAAAGACATACACTATAGGCGTTCATTCTGAAGACTATGTATAGATTTATCGCATGAGTGTAACTTGCAAGAATCAATCAATCAGGGTCATTTTCAAACAATTGAAGCCCACCAAGTTACTGTAAGAAAAAAGGGTGAGATGGAACAATGTTCATAGAAATAACCAAAAACCCAAGAACTCAGTCTGCGACTCTACAGGAGTCAGTAAGCACAGTAGATGTTACGATTTGTGACATTTCAACTACACATGACCTTACAGTCATTGAGTCAACCTCTGTATATCAAAGTATCCTAGATAAAAATGTGTGGTGATATGTTCAAAAAGTGAAACCTTGTCCAAATTGGGCAATCTGTAGGGCACTAGTCCCTGGTATTGCAGCAAATCAATAACTCAACCGCTAAAATGAAAATAAATCAAGACCAAAGTCAAGACTTCAACCTGACTGAAATGCTTAGGCAGAATAATAACAAAGCTTAACAGAAATAAACACAGTAAACCTCAATGAACTGAAGCAATGTTAGAAGGAAGAGTGGACCAAAATTCTTCCTCATAGATGTACAAGACGGGAGAAGTCATAGAGAATACAACTACTACAATTGGCTAAACTGAATTTATAATGGTTTCTAGATGGCTTCCATGAGACAGAAACAAAGGTCAGTTTATTATTGGTAAGAGGCTGACTTGGTCATCAACACTGTACTGCAGGAACAGAAAAAGCAACAGAATTCATTCATTGTACTGGGTCACTGTTATTGAGAATATATATTTTAAAACAAAAAAACCCATCACCAAATCATGTTTTATCTGATGTATCTGTATAGCAGATACTTGGAATTTTGATGTATCATGATAAAGAGGTATAAAACAAAAAGGTAGCCCCAAACCATTGTTTTCACAGTGAACACATTTCAACTTTACAAGAGAAAACCCACAAAGCATTACAGACAGGGTATAACTGCAGCAAACAAAGTGGCATTGATTTCAATAACTTTAATGTACTTATGGCACAATGTTTGCAAATGGGTGCAGTTGGAAAATGCAAGTATAACTGAGACTCGGTATGGACCAATACTCTAATGTCAACTTAATCCACTCAGTATGATGGGTATTTGGGGCAAAAATAGTTTTTCCTGGAATACATGTCTAATTAAAATAATACGTAAACAGTAATTTAGTAAGGTGAAGGGAATTGCAGTTACACGAAAATATGTACAATTTAAGATAAGATAAAGAACTTATGTGTCATGTAAAAAGTAAAAATGTATTATGTCTGAAAAACAGAAACTTAATTTACACATTAGTTCGAAACGTTAGCAGTCCTTCAATGGGCTTGAACCATAGGGGCAAATGGTCTAACTGAATGCTGCGAGAATGAGTACAGAAAGATATCTGACATAACTGAAGTTAACATGGTATAGGAGTATATTTCTGACACCTGAGTAAAACCTGTAGTAAACCTTATGGGTCAAAAATAGAGCATCTAAAGGAATCCAAAGCTGGATGGAAACTCTGTGAAGTAAATCATTCTGTTTCCTAAATATTGATTTACCTTATAGGGTTTCTTTGCAGATAGATAGAAAGCTGTCTTATATAGAAAGTTCATGTAGGTAGTCCGATTGTGGTGTCAGTGCATAAATATAATTAAGAATTTATTTCTACTTTTATTTTTCAAATTTTATGATGGTTGTAAATGGTTGTAAATTTGACCTTTGGCCCAAAGGAACTGCTCTTCCCCATGTACATTGAAAGTCCCTGGACTTTTACAATCAGTCCAAAAAAACCCTAGTGTCACTCAGTTCAGTTCAGTTCAGTTTTTTTTTTTTTTTTTGGTCACTACATATTAATAACATTAGCTTGTGAACACATGAGATTTTAGCCAGGTGGCTAATTACCATCTCTATTCTCACTGACAAGTTAGTGTCCAATGGCATCCTAAGTCTTTAAAATTGCAGTGCTATTATGACCCTCCATAGTCAAAAGACGTGTTGTCTGAACGCTTGTGAATACAATTTAAAGTATTTACTTTTTGAATGATGCTGTGTTGACTGAGCAATTCAAGAAAGCTTTCTTTTTGGATCAAGCAGGGCTCCCTTCCCACTTTTGTTATGGCTGTTCTGGTGTGAAAGGCTTATGGACCAAAAGACGTTTCCTCCTTTGAATGCCTCTTCTATCTTTTTTTTCTTCCCCCAAACTTTGCCTCCTTAAATTACTCTTAGCCATTGGAACTGCAAATTAAACTGTGAAATGTATTCTTAAAACTCCAGGGAGAAACCAAGGAAACTTTTGATAAATGTTTAATAAGCTTAAATAATATTTTAAATCCTCACTCTTTTGAATAGAATCGTTTCTTCAGGTAAAAGACTCTTTCTTCAGACAAATTTGTGATAGATTATGTGATTAAGACTGAATGGGACATGTTTTTTATACACATCAATAATGTAGCACATGCATGTGTTAAAGCAGTCATTATCACAGCAGTACATTTTATTTCAAGAAATACTAAAAAAAAGAAAAATCTCTGAATTTTGTTGCTATTTATGAACAATTTTTATAATTTAAAAAAACCAAGAGCAAGATCAAATCGTTTCTCAGAACTAAACTATAACTCAGCTTGCTTTGATAGAACCACAAACATGAAATAGAGGTTGGAGAATCCCCCTCTCTCTTTAAACGAGAGTAAGCAGAGTAGTATGGATGGCCATGTCAATACAACTAGCTCCTTGTTTTATGGGCATAACATCCTCCCATCCATCCTTAGCTCACAGGTTATTGATTACAGCAGGCGCAACATCATGTGAATTCTATTTGTGCCATTCACTGGGTTGCATTGTAAAAGCATAACTACCCATTAAATCTTTTCTTGAAGTCCAAGAAAATCTTACACTGCCTTTGTGGTATCTTTAGTAAGACTATTTATTTAATCTTTCATTTAGAACACAACGATCTTGAGAAAGCATTTATGCAAAGGACATTAAAGATTTATCTTTAAGCATCAACTAAATGAAAGAAGTCAAAAATATCATCTTTAAAGTCATTTAAATGCTAAACTACTATCGTATCATTATCTTGCATATTATATTTAAAGAGGAACTATTATGCAAAATTCTCTGTTTGATTGTTTTTATACCTCCATTTGGGTCTCTAATGCTTCTACAAACAGTCCAAACGCAAAAAATAACATTCAGCCATTTTTTGGCTATAAATTAATGTTTTATTTTTTCTAGAAAACGCATGGTTTCAAAAGCTGTGTAATTGTGATATCACAATTACACTGGCTCCTAGCAACGTCCCGCCCCTGACTAGCAACTGAAGCGGAGCTTCACCCACTTGATTTTCAGTAGAGGATCACGTCTCGCCGGCTGGTTTTACCTTACTAGCATTTAAGAATGGTTACCCTCAAAGGCAGATGTTCTGCTGTTGTGGTGCAAAGACCCATGTGTCCATGCACATTCACCTGCTGTCGGATAACAGAGATTCATGGCTTCATTTTATTTTTGAGGGCATTATTCCAGTCACATTGCCGAAGACAGCTCTAGTTTTCGTAAATCACTACACCACGGACTGCTTTGAGAACTCATATCAGTACACTTCAGGATTTGCAAAAAGACTTAGACTGAAGAAAAATTCTGTCCCTGCTGTTCGTGGCAAATCTGCAGATGACAGAAATTTGAGTACTTATTGTTGTGTCTTATATGTTTCTGTTAGTTTTCACATGTACGAAGAGCGGGTTAGGGGTAAGGCTAGATACAGCTAATTTGCATAAAAGTGATAGAACCCTAAATCAGCTCCTTCTGAAAGGAGTTCAAAAAGGGGGTAACTGAGGAGGTGAAATATCATTATCTGAGAATGATTTTGTACGAAAAATGTAATTAAGTTTTGTATAGCTTATAGACCTATCCCAACTGTTTAAAAGAAAGTATAATAGGTCATCTTTAAAGTAAATATCATTTTAGACTTCAGACGGTTCAGACATTACATCAAACTCCTAATACATCTAATCAGCTTTAACAAAGAAAGCTGTAAAAATAATCCAATATCATATTTTCTGTGAAACTACTTTACATGACTGCAAACAGAATTGATATACATACATTTAAAGGGAATTGTCTCACTAGATGCCTTTTCTTGTAGTAAACATCTTTCTAAATTAATTACTTTTCCTAATTTAAATTCCCTTCTCTCCACTAAAGCAACAATTTGTCATTCTTTGGATTCTTTTTCTTTGTACTTCTCTGTTGTTTTTTTTTTTTTTTCACAAGTAAACACACTGTCAGGAAGACCAGTTGCCAGCACTGTACCATAGTTGCACATTCAGCAGCAACACAGAGCCATGCACCAATAATTCATAACATACACAGATGCATCATCATGTCAACTAAGTCCCACACTCAGTGAAAAATATGCCACTGGAGGTGTAGAATCATTAAATATACTGCACTGTATGTGCATACATGCATACCATTAACATCTGCCAGTCTGCCACCCTTGAAAAGCAAACAACCTGCAAAAGAGCAAACAGATTTCCATACATCTGCACGCATCATTGTAATGCCATGCAATGCCAGGCAGCCAGATGGCAGCGAGCTGCAAAATTGGAACAGAAGAGATCAGGTTTTAAACCATAGCTCCTTCCTGTCTCACTAAGAATGGCAACACAAAGGCTCATGGGAAATCTCTCAGGCAATGGGGCCAGGCAGGTTTCTCATGAGGTTAGGAGCAGACCACCTGTGCCTGTGGGGTGAACAAACGGAGGCAGCAAGAGTGTGTGTAGATGCCTGTGTGGGTGGGTGCCTTTGTATGCGTGGGTTTGTTATATAAGGGGGGGAATGGGGTGATGGATGAGAAGATCTTACAGAATTTGGGAATACAGCCAACAAAACAGGAAATGAAATGATCTTTCCTTTTATTTATGCAGAGGACAGCAAGAAAATACAAGCAGAATTAAGATGAATTTTTAACACTTTTCTGTGCACAGCATGTTTCTGAGTGCACTACATCTCATGAGATTAACACTCAAGAGATATCCACTACATTAAGAAGTGCTGAATAAATTTAACAGGAAGCTATTTGATGTTAGGTCCAAGGGGGCCCAATGGTTCAAGGACCGCAGAGATTTATAATGTTATCAAGTGAGCAGGAGGTGTGTCTCACTTAATTTTTTGCGTATTCATGGATGTAAGAGGTAATTTGGCACAACACACTCACACACACAATCTTAAACACATTCAGCGAATGCTTCATTAAACTGCATCTATCATCCCAAAAGACCTGTGCCTTTCTGTGGAAGCTTATCTCAAAGTAAAGATGGAGACCCTTCAGGGAGATGAGAACAGAGGAGAAAGAGGAGAGAGTTGGCATAGAAGAGTCAAGTTATGAGAAAGTGATGGTGCAGATGCTGAAAGAGAAAGAAGAGTGGCAAAAAGGGAATAAAGACTTTCATCCAGTTGGTAAGAATAGGAGGAAAACATATAACAGAGAGGGATATTTGAGAGATTGGACCTTAAGTGACTTCCTGTCAATCTTTTTGGTGGTTTAAGTAGGAAGATTAGGGCTGTGAATCACAAATGTAAATCAGCTGGTGGGAAGATCAAATACTTTTAGCTTATTTTGCCCTTTGGTCCACACACCAGCCTCTTATCAGAGTAGGATTTTTTTAGTTCTCCCTCAGTAAACTCTTGGAGAATAAAAAAGGAGAGTTCTTCAGACTCCAGGAGACTCTAAAGACGCCAAACTTTCTTCTTCTCCTCCAGAGCTAAACTTTGACCTCAGACTTAAAAGGATGTTATGAGAATCTACAGAATTAATTTTAAAATATTTTTCCGTGATGAATATTTAGTTTTTTTAAATGCCTTTGTGTACAACCTAGATATGAGCTATCAGCCATTTGTTTTGAAGTTACTGACAGAGGTGGAAAAAAGTTGATTGATTAATTGACTGAAACTTTATTGATCTCCCAAATGGGGAAATTCGTTTATCCCAGCATACAACACAACAATAAAAACAGACGATATAAACCAATAAAAGTCTAGGAGATACACACACCACTCAATAAAATAAATAAAACTGCAGTTATCTAGGACGCACCGTTCTGGAGGCTACATGTAGGTTAAAAAGTCGGACAGCATCAGGCAGAAAATACGTCACAACACATCGGGCTGCAGTACTGTTTGGCTGTGGCAACTCCTTAGGCCGTCTACTGTGCTGTAAAGGGGGTGAGAGACATTGTTCATACTGACTCTGATCTTCCCCAACATTCTGTCTGAGCCAGCCTGGTCCCAACAATGGACTCAGCCTTTTTTATGAGTTTAAGTGCAAAAATAAGCTACTAAAGTATAGTAAAAGGGCAAAATCATGTAAGGGTACTCTAGAAAAAATTTACACAAGTAGTAGAAATTGTTGTTTATCTAAAATGTGCTTTGAGTTAAAAAAGACTACATACATACATACATACTACATACAAAAGCTACATACAAATAATCAAATAGTAGGCAATCAAGTGTGATTATTATTAGTCTTTTAACCTATTTGTGCTTGATGTGGTTACAGGCTTGACGTTGGGTTCTACTATTGGGTCAATTTTTTTTGGACAAACACGGCTTACATTGCATATTGATGCAGATGCCTTTCTTTTGCCTAGAGCAATAAGTGATAATTAAATATAGTTTGCAGTTGGTTTTTAGCTCCTCTGCAGCACATTGCGATTGGGTGGACCTGCACCTCTGTGTCCAGCCTTCATGTCTCCATGTTTCCTCAGTGGTTTATTTCATCTTAGTTGTGCCCATTTGGCAGCACAGAAGTTTTCTTGTTGTGCCACAAAGTGATGATTTGCTGGGATCATCACTTTGTGACCTGCATAAAAAAACACTCAAACAAAAGTAAAAGTAGAAGTACAAATGTTACAATTGCCTACTGACTTTCAGGATCTTTTCAGGAGCCATAAGAACTTCCAGATTCCCAATTACTTTAATATGTTAGCCCTGCTATTGCAGCCTTGCGGTTAAGGGTTTACACTCTTCCATTCCATAAAGCTACTGAGAAGAAGGGCAATTGATGTGCTTACTCCCACAATGAAATATAATTACAGAGTGGTTTATGATATCCTAACTCAGGAAAAATATTGATCTTAAAAATTAAACAGTTTTATGTGTTGCAACTGATAGCCAGAATGTTTTAATGTTTTGCACAGTTTGTCGGATTTTCAATGACTATCCCTACTCCTCACCTTCAGCTGTAAGATGTTTGAGGAGTTTACAGCCTGTTTAAAGTCACTACACAGGATAAAAGATAAAGATTTGGGCTCATTCACTATATATTGCACTGAATAGAGTTTGGAGGGTTTTGTCTCCTCACTCTAAGCTGGAGAATTTTTAGTCATGTTTGGAAACCATTTTCTAAACATGGAAAACCTTTTTTCTCAATTCTAAAGGGTAAACATGTTCAAATTTAAGGCGTAGTTAAGTATAGTAACTAAATAAATTAGTTTAAACTTATGAATGAACTGAACAGGAAGCGCTTTTAATTTGATATTTTTAGCAGGAAGCGTCCTAGCATAGCAGCAAGAGAATGTTAGAGGTATTTTTTTATTTTTGTTCACTGAGGTTCTCAAACAAATCTCTGTGGCCTTCTAGAAGAGCTTTATTTATAGTGAGATTAAATTACACACAGGGGGATTCTATACTAATTAGGTGACTTTTAAAATCACCTAAATCAACTCCAGTTGCAGTGAATTTGATTTGAAGGTATCAGCATAAATGGGGTGGAAGTAAGAGCAGGCCGCACAGTTGAAATTTTTATTTTGTTAAAATCTTAAAAACAAGGCATTTTGGTACTTTGAATTCATAATTATGGGCTAGTTTACATTCCTCAATTACAGAAAATGTGAGGTAAATTAACTTTTTTGGCTGAAATGTTACAAAAATGGCTTACCTTTTTATCCACACATTTAAAAAAAGGCAGCATGTTATGAATAACATCCTCTAAGTATCTAAGTGTTTGTATTGAACTCTTTGCCATAGAATATTTCAAGCTTCTTTAGTTTTCTCATATTGTATTTGTTTTGCTACACAAGTAAGATTATAAAGATTTTAATGAATTAAGGCTACCGAAACTCTTTCCAGGTGAGGTCTAAACATTAACACAGATGACATAAATAAATGTATTTGTGTTTTAAAAGCAAAATCAGTAGACCTGCTGATGGTCTTGTTTTTCCTTTATCTGACAACCCAACTGTTTAACAGTCTATGAAATAGCATGTAAGGTGTAAACACTTATACCTTAAGCTGTCCTTTACTGACTGAATTACCCAGAACTCATACCAGGTAGGAGCATAGCTTTTGTCAGAATTAAGATATACACATTTATGTCTTCAGTTCTTTCCCTTTGTTCACATATTTTGATGCAGTAAAAACAAACAAAAATGCCTTGTGAGAATCCCTGCCTCACCCTACTCTTTAAATTTTAAATAATAAATGATTCCTCCTTCCTGAACCTCTCCTGTGGGTCAAAGCCTGATATATGGAAGCCCAGGGGGGGCATATGGAAATAATAGCTTGGCCCAAGTCTGCACAAATAGGAGGTGAGTGATGGCATAGAATGTTAACATCTTTTGACAGCTCAAAGAGAAAAACAAGGGACTGACATTTAAGCCATTGTAAACTGCAGATGAAGACAGCTCATGCTAAAACAAAGGAGAGAAAAGAACATGAGAACACAGGCCAGAGCACTTATCATGAGACCATTTCTTGTTAAACTATTGGCAAGCAGTGGGATGTTTTTTGCAATCACAAATCACCCCTCCTATTGAATTCCTGTTCAATTGTTTCTTCTTTACATAGTCTGGGCCTATTAATCCAACTTGGCTGCCCCACTTTGAGTGCTAATTCGAATAATGGGAGTGTGACTCCCAGTGTGACTACAGCTACAGTAGCAGAATGGGGGTGATCCGGCTCTTGCTAGAGGAAAGGAATTGTGCCAAATAAACATATTGTGTATTTGCACTCATTTTTCCAAATATTTTCAATTCTCAAAGATTCTCTTCTATGCTCTCTGATTTTGAATTATTTCCATAGATTTGTAATTTTATTCAAACCTGGGCTATCGATTATGTCTCTCTCCTTCAGTTATATAAAGTCCTCCAGTAACATATGCTGTCGGGCAGCATCTTCTTCTCCTCTGCAACCATCAGTGTTTATGTGCAGTGCTTTTTCTCCTCCAAACATGGTGTATGCAATAACATTTCTGAGAGATATTGACTTCCGGTCTCTGACCAAGCTATAGTCCAAACTTTCTGCAGAAAACTATATAGCTTTAATTTTCTTTCTTAGTGGAGTCTGGTGTGCTTAAAGGGCCATCGGGTCCATTAGTTATTGTTTTCATGTAACATTGTACCTGCTAATTTCAGGTTTTTCTAAAGCTCTCTGTGAATGGCCCTTAGCTATTGCATAACTATTTTGTTATTTTGTTAGACTCCTATGTCAGATATCTTTCAAAGAGCCACTTGCTGTGGCTGGTTTATGGTTAAATTATGTTCTTTCCACTTTTAGATTATGAAACCAATGATGTCTATAACCAGACAGTATGGTTTGCAACAATAAAGCATCAAAGCTCTTAAGAGAGCTCTTTGCTTTTGGATGCTTGGTAACAACATTTTTATAAGTCATCAAACTGAACCAAACTAGCTAATACTCATTTGAACTAAAAAGGACAGGAATTCTTTCCTAAATATTAAAAGATTCCAGCTACTATCTTGGCTTTCTAAGCCATTTTTACACCCCAGTTTGTTCAAGTTTTCAACTCTTGTTTGTGCCATTGCACTTTATTTAAACAGAACGTAATTTTTAGACTAATTAGTTTTGATTTCTTTGTATGTGTGGATGACCTGGGTTGTTATCGATATTTGATGGGAACTGCATGTCTAGTCTCATCAGAGATAATATGTAGATGTGTTCAACTCTTATTTTCCTGTGTTAAGGTATTAACTAAAGTCACTTTAATTAGGTAATGCTCAACTTATTCAAATGCGAGCTGGGTTCTTTTAGGGTTCATCTTAAGATTATTTTATTTGTTTTTAAATAATAAAATTGTCATGGCACGCCCCGCCTCTCTGAGCTTTTGCAATTACATTGCCACTCCTGTTCACTCAGGTTATCGAACCAGCTTCTCCAGGATGTTGCAAGAGGCTCAGAGGGGGGCTTCTTCTGTGGCAGTTACAAGGTTTTGGAACTCACTGCCAGCTGACATAAGACGGATCTTCATTTGGGAATTTTCAATCTACTCTTAAAAAACTCATCTTTTTTCATTTGGGTTTAACCCAGCATGAGAGAGCCCATTTTATTTGTTTGATTTGTTTTCTAACATATTTTATGTGTCTTCCTGTATTTGTGTTTTAATGTTTATATATTATATATGTTCAGCACATTAGTCAACTGTGCTGTTTTAAATGCTTACAAACAAAGTTGGCTTGGCTGGGCTAAAATGTATAATGTTAGATAAATATAATTTGATCTCTGCAATGAAGGTGATAAAACAGATATCTGCCCTATCCTGATTCTATGTGGTCAGTTCAGTAACAAAACACATTCTTCAACCAGTAAACTCCAACCTACAGAGACCATTTCCCACAGAACTGCGAAGCAGCTCAACGTGTTTCGCAAATCCAGAGGCAAAAGGCAAGTAAAAGTGAGCAATTTAGTACTGGCTGCTTTATGAAGGACCTCACAGCCCACACAGCAATATTCAGGGGGCTAAAACACAAGCCAGGATTACGCTTATTAAGCATCAACTGTTTGGTCGCACAGACAAAGGCTTTTTGCTGTGGGACAACTTAATGGCCTGTGGCTGAGAGCAAAGAGTGCCTCTTATAACAGAGAAAGAGGAGTTGAGAGTGAAAAAAGGGAGGAGGGGGCCACAGCAGCACAATCACTACTTTCGATAATGATGAGAGCAAATGAAGGGATGAGCAGTTAGGGTTTGTTGAGTGGTATTATCTATTGGACCATAATGAAAAAGAAGCAGCACATGAACCACAGAGTGAGAGACAGAACAATGAAAATCCCTCATCATCCAGAGGTTCCTGCGAGTTTTCAGAGCTAATAATAGCTGGGTGGATAAAAGGTCTGCTGGAAGCTTGCTATGAAGTATTGAGATATTGTTGGCATGTCATATAAGCTTGCAGGGATGTGCACAGATAGACACAAGGTGGTGCTAGAGCACCTGCCCTTTTATCCTACGGACAAAAAAGTGCCCTCCTGAAATCTTTTTTTTTTTTTTTTTTTTTTTTTTTTTTTTTACAGTGTATAGTGTGGGGCCCAGTGTAAAATTTCTGAATTTAAAGGCCTACAATACCAGTGCGTAAATATCAGTGTGTAAAAAGAAAAAAAATGAAGGTTAACGTAAGTTTCAAATTTGACTCAGGAAGTTCAGGTTAAAGGCTGGTTGTGAATCAGTAATCTATGATAATTTTGTTGCCTTATTAATCTTAAGAATTTTGTAAAATGCATTCTTGTTTTGAGTATTTTTTTCCAGGGTGGTCATTTCCCTACATCCCACAGGGCAGTTCGTTTTGTGGGTGCTTAGTAATACATATAAATTATGTTCATGCTGTGCCTGTAATGAATCTCACACTACAAAGGCAACCGACAGCTCCATGTGCCGCACAAGGTGCCCTTTTTTTCCACTTGAGCACCTGCCCCCCAAAATGTCTGTGCACACCACTGCAAGCTTGCCAGTGACACACTGCAAAACAACACTAGGAGCTTGGTTTATAAAAAGCCGTTAAAATTGGGACAAACCCTTTGGAAACTGGTGTGACTGCATTGGTTGGCTTTCATCTAAATTAATTTAATCTAAATTAACTCATGTTTCCTTTGTAGTTGAAATTTATATCTTCTTTATGCCTTCTTATCTCTTTCCCTGTTTTCATTTGAAGCTTGATATGTACCTTTTGAAGTTTGGCACTGAAACATGTTTATTTAGAAATCTATGTTTCGCTTCTAAATTTTGCAAAGACATTTTTATCCTTATTTCAGGGTGCCTCGCTTTGTTCAATTAAGAGTTCAGGGAAAAGTGTGTTTTACATATGGTCATTTAGCTCAGTCCTTTTTGTACAGTTTTCATTTAGCTTTCTTGCAAATGAAAACAGTAATAAATGTTATATTACTCTTTAAAAATCTCTTAAAGAGAAAACAATACAACTTTAGGTTGACAGTGTATTACTTAGTTCATTTCCTTTAAACCGTCAATAAAAATTAGCACTTTCCTTTTTTATAATTTGGTCAAAATTTTGGGATGTTATAGCACGTGGAACCTATCAAACTGCCACATGCTTGTAAAGCATAGTCACTGTAATTCACAGTTTTGACTCATTAAACCTACATATTACCTACATATTACCAGAAGGTATTATCGTAAGGAATAGGTAGATGTACTAACTCTTTCCAAATTGAGGCACTTAAACAAACAGCTGGTTTGTGAGTGTACCAAATTACACCTCTATTAGGATTTGCTATGAAACATGACCTTCAATCATGTTTAAAGAACATGCCATCTCTTTGGGCTAACTTTTTTTTTTTTTTTTTTTTTGCTGGTGAGCATTACTTTTTGTTATTTTTCCAAAGTAGACACACAGGAAGTGGGGTGGTGAGACGGGTAAAACATGCAGCATAGGTCTCCATAGTAGGGACTCATCAAGGACTGAGGCTCCATCTATGGGCTCTACCACTAAGCCATGTGCTGCACTCTCCTTGGGCTATATTTGTTTATTATTCCACCAAAACATTTAAAATCTTTAAGGTTAGGGTAAAGATTTATTCCCCACATTTAAAATATGAAAAAAAGGAAAACAAAAGTCTTTAGAATGCATTTCTTTCTGACAAAAATCACCCCCTCTTTCCATACACAATCACAATAAATTTAGATAAACATGAATAAGAGTGAAAGTTTCGGTTTTATTTTAATCTACTTCTAGCATTTTTCCACCAAAAGAACTCTCGCTCTTCAACCGATTCGGTTCTGGGGCCTCCGAACTTTGGTGTTTAGTTGAGCACCAGTTTTGGGAACCAAGCATGAATCATCAAAAGTGAGCATTACACAATGCAGGGCGAATGCATGGTAGCGAGACAGCATTGCTGTGCTACGCGTAATGTGTTTTTTAAATGCAAAAAGAGAGCATCCATAAACTACAGTTAATACGGACAAGGAGACTGTGACTGTGTGCAAGAACAATGGTATGTACAATGTCTTTATTTGCATATGTTCAGTATCCGCAAGTGTAACGGAAACAAATAGTTATACAATGCTTGTTTTTGCAAACATAAAAATAATGTTTATACGGTAAGTTCTTTGTCTTTGCGCCATACTTGTTTCTATTATTTGCAGCTTCGACCCGCCCACAGGTGACTTTGTGGTTTGCGCAGAAAATCCTGTAAAGTATTGCGGTGCCCGAGTTGAACCAGAGTTCGCGCCCTGGAACCTCTCTTCGTCGGTGGAAACATGCATCACCAGTTCGAAATCACGTTCGGGAACCAGAGCAGCCTCTGAACCGCATTGGTGAAACAGTCTTTGTTGTCTGTAGCTTCCAGGTGTCTGCTGTGATAAAGAGAAACATCCCACTACATTTGACAAAAAACTGTTTTTTTTCTGTTTATTTCTTAATGTGCATGTTTGAGGTCCATTGCTAGTACTGGTATGTGCTATGTAATCAATACTGTGAAAAAAGTGTTGCAAAAGCAGCAGACAGCAGACATCAGCTATATAACTGATTAAACATGTTGACTGCCATCTACTATTTTTGTTGCAATGCTAAATTTACAATGAGATGCAACAAACATGTATGCAACATGTCTTGTATAGTCAGAATAAAATTCACAATATTCAACTGATTCTATTTCATAATATGTCCAATCCCACCACTTCCTTTTGGACTATAGCCAGATCCATAGATTACATTTATCCTGGGATCAACATTACTCTGAATTCACCCACATATTCTTCTAACAACCTAGGCGCTCTTCCAAATCCACCAGATATGCTTTGTATTTTAAATCCATTCAGAAACTACAATCTATGTAAGTCCTTGTCTTCCTGTTTTCTGTCAGTCTGATTTCTATAATCCTCAACTCTATCTGTAATATGCTCTCAGTGCATTTGCAAGTGCCAGTTTCTCTCTTCTCCGTATACTGTGCTTAACCTTCTGACTGGCAGTAGTTGCCATCAGAGCTGCAAAACGTGAAGTGAAGGAAAATGATTTTGATGCTGTTGCAGTCAGAAGTCTGCATAGATCATGGTCATGAATGTCATAGAGAACAGAATGATTAACAATGAAGGGAAAATGAAAAAAAAAAGTAAAATACATTGAGGTTTACAAGTTTGAATTTCTTTATACTCTAACCTACACAGGTGAAAATCATACATAGAGATTCAAATACATACTCTCCTGATCAATATCTTAAGACTGGAGTAGAAATTATAAGCTGTCACATTTCTTGCTGGAAGATAACAACCACAGTTAAAGTAGGACAAAACAGATTAGGAAAATTATTGAAAGCGGCATATAAACTCAGATAGACTGTACATTAGCTGATCAAAAGTTTATGACCATAGTCATATCTGTGAATAAATCTGGCTTATGTGTCAATTTCTGTCAAGCATTCACATTGTAATGAACCCCTCAGGGCAAAGGAAAAAGGCTTTCCGTCTTTGAATGTGACAGGGAGGCACAAGCAGGGCCTCTTGCAACCATCCATCAATGCTGTGGTTCAACACAGCATGATTGTCATTTTAAATTTCTTAAGACATTGAGGGCTTTGGGACAAAGTCATCGGTATCTGCGAGGAACGGACCGAGAGAACAAAAACATCTTCAATCATGCCACAAACTTGCCTGTTTGGACATTTCAAGGAAATACCAAAGATTGAACATTGTAAGCTGAAAGAAAGCTTTGTTTCATATCAAAAAGTCTTTATGGCTTCCTACATTATTGGGATGACAAAAGAAACACAGCGGAGGTGTCAAACGTTTGTGCTACATTTGTGCAGCACAAATTTTCACTTGTGCTGCCATCAGTCAGTCATTTTCTACCGCTTATTCCATAGTGGGTCGTGGGGGAGCTGGTGCCTATCTCCAACAGTCTATGGGCGAGACTGAGTGCACACACTCATTCATACACCTAAGGGCAATTTAGAGTGACCAATTAACCTAACAGGCATGTCTTTGGACTGTGGGAGGAAGCCAGAGTACCTGGTGAGAACCCACGCATGCACAGGGAGAACATGCAAACTCCATGCAGAAAGACCCCGGCCGGGAATCAAACCCAGGACCTTCTTGCTGCAAGGCAACAGTGCTACCAACTGCGCCACCGTGCAGCCCGGTGCTGCTATCATTTTGAAGATATTAATGAATGCTTCAAGAGGTCACCAAAGGTCAACCAACTCCCTCACCTTCTTCAAATCAAACAGAAGTGGTGTCAATGAATTTGGCTACGTTTGTGCTGGTTGTGCAGCAAAAATATTGTTTTTGCAGCTTTTGTTTTAGAGTTATAAATGAAAGTTCAAAGGTCAACCACGCCCCCCACCCCCACAGACCAGCAGACCAGCACAAACATAGCACAAACAATTGACAACATTTTTGTTTCATTTGAAGAAGTTGGGGGGCCCAACTTTATTCAGTTTCCATCAAGGTCTGGGAGCAGCTTGGAGGATTCAAAGTGAGACTTTCAACTGTACCAACAGCATAGCACTGTAGGGATAGCATCATGCTGAGCATCTATTTTGCTGCCAGTTATGTTTGCACTTTAATGGTTTGTCGTCTGTTATTTTCACTTTTGCAACTGCTTTGACCTGTAAGTATATCTTTTTACTTTTATTTAATCACTCAATTAAATAACCTGTCATGCTTGCCTCGTCTGCTTGTTTTGTTCCTGCCTCTTCTGTAGTCAGTTTTTTGTTAATTAAATCATTTTTTACTCACCGTCATGCTGCCTGCTCGTCCGCATTCCGGGCTCGTACGCTGCACAAGTCCTAACAAATAGACTCAGTACAAGAGTTAACACCAAGTCTGCAGAAAATTGTGCAATTTTTTTTACACTTTGCATTGTACAATTAGAAGTCTACTTTTACATCGGTACTAAAGACTTTGGTGACAGCCATCTCTAACTCTTGTAAATCCTTCAGAAAACAAACCATAAAACTCTTCCTGGTCCTGTTCTCGTTAGTTTGTTGGCCAATGTTGGAATGCAGATATTTGTTTCACCCAGCATTATTTATGTTTGGAGTTCCATGAATAAAATATGTTCAACTAAAATGATTGTTTAAATCTACGTGTAGTTATTATTTAAATTTAGTAAATATCCATTTTCTATACCCACTCCTTTCAGGGCTGCAGGGTGGCTGGTGCAGCTCTCCAGCACAGGTCACCAGTGCACCACAAAGCACAAACACACAGTTTGGACAAACAAATGCACAAATTCACACACACTCAAACACCTTGTAGGGACCTTACATTGTGTTCCATTCATTCCTATAGCCCTGACTCTTACCCTAAGTCTAAACTTTTCCGGTACATACCTTACACTAAACCTAATCTAAACTCAATTCATACCTTAGTTCTAAACCTAACCATTAACCCTCATAACTATTTACTCTTGTATGGACCAGGCAAAATCTCCACAATGTTTTAGAGAGAGAGAGAGGAAGTGAGATGGATGTATTTGGGCTCTGTGAGAAAGTCAGAGTACCTGGAGAGAACACACAAACTTTATAAAGAAAGACCTTGGCCTGGTTTCAAACTCATTACTTTTCTGCTGCAAGTCAGAAGTGCTAACAATTACTCCACCATGGAACCCAATCAATGTATAAACTGTATTATACATCACTAATTTCATTTATGAAATTCTGGATTTTACTTCGTATCTATCATGTCTAACAAAATCTGATCATGTTACCTACTTGCAGACTCATACCCAAAATTAAGGTGGCTCTGCACCCACTGTTGGTTTAATATTTTGCATATAATTTGCTACACAGCCTGCTCTATCTCAGCATATCATTCATAAAGCATATAGCACTAATTATATCCCACTGCACACGTGCCTATTAACTTAAGCAGATGTGAGCAATTTGCATACTTCTGCATCAGATAACAGTTGTCTACAGAATACTGTCACAAAAGCGAAAAACGTTTTTCAATACAAAATACAAAAGTACAGCTAAAGATTGTTAAAGATTGCATAATTTACCCCACAGCTTAAATACAGAAAAGCATGTTTGAACTCTATAAGCTTTGCTAATTTGTGAAAATTACGTTAGTGAATTCTTGACTATGATTTAAATCCATGTATTTTTCTTCATAAATGGAAAAAAGGTTCTTGGACTATAGACAGAAAAGAATGATCAGAGCAAGGAGCATCAGAAAGACAATCCAAATTAGTCTACCAGTTGCACCAGTTGCAGCATGAGCCTGCAACTGGTTTTAGTCCTATTCAAAAAGTTTTGCTTAGCAGCTTTTGGAAATTAAGTACTATCTGTTGTTCTAATGTACTGTAAAACTTACACAACAGTCTTATTGTTCAGAAATTAAATCTGCAACAAGAAGACCTTGCACACTTTTGAAAATATGTCTATAAATTGCAAAAATATTTTGTAGCAATATCCCGCACGGATGAATTTATAGAAGCATATGCTTATGGCCCAAACTGTAACCTACACAAATATACATCATTTTCTGTGGATTGTGTTTAAAATTCACTACCTAATGTTTCTTTTAAATGTTGACAAACATAACAACTGAGAAAGATGCAATTTGCTCGGCAGTGTAGAGTCTAACATAGTTAAAAACGTGCAAACTCAAAAAGACGCACAGTCCTTTAGTAGTTCAGGCTATCATTGTGCAAGCTATTGACATAGGTCCAATAGCAATAAGTTGGATTCTTTCAGTTTGTCTTTTGTTAACATGGTAGATCACAAACATCAATGACATTTATCTATATTTTAGAACAACACCTAATTTTAGTGTTAAACCTTCGACAAAATAAACATCAGGATGACTAAAAGGTGTGAATACTAAAAAGATATTTTGGGCAAGCATTTTCCTGTCATCTGACTTAAATGCTTTGCATTGCTGGCCTTGCTAGTTTGACTTGTTTCAGTCTTTTTCTCACCTATCTCTCCTCTTCCTCAGGCTTTCATGCTTGGAAAAAGCAGCAGCTGTCCTGTCCCCTGGGTTTAGTATGATCCAATGGATTGCCAACAACACACTATAGCTACAAGGCCTCTGCTAATCACACTATCGATCCTGTAATTCCTCCCATTTGAAACTCTTTAGCTCAGTGGGCGGTATCAATGAATAACGTCAAAGTCTGTGTTTCTTCCCTTGTTTGTCGAAGCACCTGGTGTCTCTGGGGAGGTGACTTAGACCCATGCACCTTCTCCAGATCACAGCCTTTCTGCCTCTTTAGTATTCAGCTGCCACAGACTCCACAGGAAAGTCTGTCACGTTGGGAACAAACACAAATCAAGCATGGGTGATCAACTTGCCTCCCTTTGAGTGTTTCTGTGTGGAACTACATTGTGTTTTGCAATGTTTTCTTTGTTTGTTTTTTTCTGTTGTTGTGCATGCAAAGATTTTTACCTAAGAGTCAGGAACCATGATGCAACAAAGAAGCATTCGAATTTGAACTCCAATGGAATATAAATATACAGAGTAAGAGCTTGTGTTTTTGGCAAGGCTTTGGTTCATTGTATGCCTTTGTAAAGGCTGATCCCAATGACCTAAAATGCAGGGGCCAAGGTGGAACTACCACAATACAACCTAACACCATAAATAATTTTAACTCAAAACATAAGCATTCGCTGAAACTACAAAACTAAAGCAAAACTGACACAAAAATAAAGCAAAGTTATTTAGTAAACCTGAGTCCTTAACATCGTGTCATATAATCCAAATTTTTAAGAGACATTTGTCAAATCCCTCCACAATAGACCAAGTCATATGCAGCATGTTACACACAAGTAATTACATTGAAAACAACATGATGGTAGTTTTTATACTGTAGACTGTTGTCTATTTAAGTATTCTCTGAACCAAGCTGTTAAAAATTGTGGCTTATCATATTGCACCTGTCCTGGCTGAGAATGCCAAAAAGTTCTTGCACAGTGAGTGGAGCAATCAATTTCTATTCAGTGTAGGATTTCTATGAATTGAAAGAATGCTTGAGGAGTATAAACATGATGGTAAATTAGTTTTAATTAAAGCTTCTCAATGCTGCTTGTAAAGAAAACCTCCAATCACCTTTTTCTTGGCTGCCTCCGATGCATGTTGTTTTTATTTGGATCATCTGTTGGTAAACTGCTTAAAAAGACTGTTAATGAACTTTCAGTCAGATTTTTCCTCTGTTTTCCTTCAAAATATGAGCACAAAGAAGCCAGAACATTTTGGCAAAGCATTTGGGTCACAACTTCTATCTATGTAAACCATCATTAATCTTAATCTTAAATGTGATATCAGAGTAATATGGTATAAGTGTCAGGTTCAATGAGGTGTAGGCACTTTCCACCTTTCAAACTCAAAAAAAAAAAAATTAAAAGACATCTTTCTTTTAACTTTTTGAGCCAAAAACTAAATGATTTTGGCCTTGGAAACCCATTATATAAGTTTGAGAGTAAGTGGTGCAGATGTTTTCCTGTATACATATATATATATATATATATATATATATATATATATATATATATATATATATATATATATATATATATCGCTCCAAGACCATGCTTCCAAGTAAAATCCCCAACAAACAGCGTTAAAACACAAGTTCATGACATTACATTAACAAAAAAAAAACATCCCAAATGTGTCCAAACAGAGAGTGGTTTTACCTCAGCAAATTTCAGTTGCTGGGGACAAGCACATATTTAAAGTGGTAAAGCATAGAAGCTAAGGTCTACTTAAATTGCACACCAGCAGCACTCTGTCCCCTGCCCTGCCAGTATGGCACTATAGCATCGCCAGTTTACCTCAATTCGCTCCAGTCTTTATGCATTTAGTGCTGCTGTCTCTGTCTTACTAACTGAATTTCATTATAGCACACTGTTACACAAGCAAGCTGCTGGGCTGGCCTCTGGATGAGAGGGCCAATCAATACAGTTAGTATCTGCCCCCTCTTATCTCTGTCGCCTGTGACAGCCCAGCTATCTGTAATAGATCTTAAGGATTAAGGGGACCCTTCTTAAGACACTTCTTTACTGAGCTCTGGCTGAGCAGCAAAACCCATAGGGGGTAGCCCTGGACATGCTGATCCACTCCTTATGCAGCATGAGCTGCATAAGGAGTCCCAGGAAAATGGTAAAAGTGACATACTAGCATAAAGAGAAGAAGATGGGAAAACACAAACAAGGCTATGCCACTGAGGATGGGGCTGGAGGAGGGCAAAAGAACAGCTGTAACACAGAGGGACAGCCAAAGAGGAGGGGAAAGGACGTTTGACTGCTGAAAAACTGTGTATAAACAGAGAGTGAAACGAAGTGCAGCAAATAAAGATAGAGGAAGAGGAAGAGAGAGAGATGAGCAGAAAGAGGATAAGCAGGAGGCAGCAAACGCAGGAGCCTATGTAATTTCTCTAATCCTCGTGGCATTTATACTTTCACCAGACAGATAATAAAAATGAAAAATAAAATGGAAAACTTTCACCCGCTGAGTGGGCACATGATTTTTTTAATCTGTTGCACTGCTTAAACTTTTTTTTCTCCTTTTTCCACATTGCCTCAGTGGCTCTGTGCTTAGTCAGCAGAATTCTATTTGGGATATTATTTCATGTCAAGGCAGATGGCAGAGGTGACTCACTACAGATTTCCTACATCAATGACGACAGACAGATGGGTGGTTAAATAGAGAGTTGCATCTAAAATTATTCAACCCACTCTGCAAATAAGTTTTTTTGGGGTAAAATATACAAACAGGGAGCAGTTTAAAGATAAACAAAAGAAACAGACAAATTTTTAATAGTTTAACACAACTAATGTTACCAGTGGTTTCTCAAAATTAAAAACAAAATGACTACTACAGTCTAAAAATCATTCAACCCCTGCAAGACAAGTATCTTTAGTTTTTAGTAGCAACGGCCCCTTTTTGCTGCTGCAGAAGTAATGCATAGCCAAACCCTTGCTGGGGTGCATGCTGCCATTACATTTATCCAATCCCACCGGGAATTTTCAGAAGAGTTTAAGCGAGGTGACCCTAAAGGCCCAGGACTTCTTCTGAAATCAAACTTAGGCAAATTTCAGCTTACTTACAGGTGGCATGTCATTTGCTCCCAGATGTCATGATACTTGATTGAATCCATGTTGTGATGAAACTGAAACTGAAGGGGACTGTTATTGTGCTTTTCTGTCAGTAGTAGCAAATGTGGCAGAAGTGGAGTTTAAGCATAGAGTCCTTAAGCATTTTGGATGCACCTATTATGGAAACTGAAAACTGAGTGCCTGCTGCCACCTAGTCTCGCTGTAGATATTTTGCAATCAGTCAAGGGTTATTGACCACCTACCTCCTCAGTAATCTGTTAGTAGCTGTTGATAGTTACCTATTTCTGCCAGCTTTAGGTGGTGTAGCCACAGTTCTATTAACTAAGTTGAGATTCTATTAAATAACCATGCTTCCAACTATCTCTTGGAAGATTGGAGCCTTTGCTGTCTTTTTGAATATTTTTCTTTGTCTGTGCAAGGCAGTGATCTGTTTTCTGAACTTTATGGGCAGTTCTCCTGCTTGACAGCCATATTTACATCATGCAATGAAACATTAACAAGAATGGTTCAAGTATTTGTGTTTTTCTATCTCAAGCACATGTGAAGCAACAAATGAAGCTATGACTGGTCATATCACCTGTGCCTGAGACTTCACCTGAAGTAAAAACATGCTCTTATCCACATTTGTGCTCAGGTGGGTTGAATAATTTGGAGTAGTCATTGGTTTAGTGTTGAATGTGGACAAAATCCGTTTTGCTAATAAACCCTAATTTGCAGGAGTAGTTGAAAATGATAGATAGATAGATAGATAGATAGATAGATAGATAGATAGATAGATAGATAGATAGATAGATAGATAGATAGATAGATAGATAGATAGATAGATAGATAGATAGATAGATAGATAGATAGATAGATAGATAGATAGATAGATAGATAGATAGATAGATAGATAGATAGATAGATACATTGATGATGGATGGATGCATGGAAAATAACTGTAGTTAAGTGGGGAAAAAAACAAAGTCCAAACTAAAAGCCAGGAATCATATTGATCAAGATTTAGGAACCAATTATAAGACTATCTGGCTCCTCAGAGGCAAAATATAAAGAAGTGAGCACTTTGTAGTCTGCTGTGGTTTGTGATTGTCAGGTATGTTCAGCCAAAGTCATTTATCAGACACTGTTTTATGCAAAGGGAATTTGGTCTGTGTGCTTACAGCTTTTCAGACATGTTTATTAATAATTTAACTATTTAAAAGAAAGTAAATATTTTTAACATCTTGTGAGGATTTAAATTCTGCTATGTGCTGTGCCAGTGGATCTAAAGGGCTTTTCCCAGTTGAGGGAAAAATTTAAATGAGAGAAAATTGAAGTACTTTTTAGGTAGTACATAAAGCCCTCCGCAGCTATTTCTGGACTCAAACAAATGTGGCCCCTTTTTTTTCTAAGCACATCACAATTAACCCTGAGTACAAGCAGGTCAGAAAGAAGTTATTTCAGTCTTTTTCAGCAGTTTCTACAAGTCTGATTATGCCAGTGCCCTTAAATCTTCCCGAATACCCCTTGAGTGATTCCATGAGCAGAGAGCCAAATTAATGTGGATGTATCTGTCCGTAGGCAAGCAAATGTAATTGGAAAGAAGAAATACATGAGGTAAAGTACTCATAAGAATGTCATTAATAGGAACCAAACGAAAACCTAGAGCGCTCCACTGCTCATTGACCAGAAACCATGAAAAAAATAAAAGTATTACAGCAATATTGAAAAATAAAAAATGACTTTGCTTATTTTTCAGAAATTTGTTTGATTTGCGTACTTCTTTTATTTCTACTGTTTTTCAAAGCAGAATTATTAATTTTAATAATTAAAAGTTTTTGACAACACAAAAGTCTTTGTCCGACCTCTTTCAATATGAAGTAACAACCATGTGTGCATAATAACATGCAATCTGGATCTGCAGATGTATAACAGTGGAGCATAGGACATAGACTTCTTTCTTGATTAACAGTAGTCCCTTGAAAAGAATAAGCACATGTAAGCACTTTTTCTCCGTATATCTTCAACAAAGGAAACATAGGTGAGCTCTGTGGAAGTAAATTAGTGAAGAGAATCATTTTGTTCTCATCTTGTCTTTCTGTTGGAAACACTTTTTCCCCCAGGAATATAAAAAAGTTGAAATATTCACTTTAAATGAAGCAACAGCCTAAACCTGTGCAGAGGACACGGCACACAACTTTGGCCCATAGCTTGAGCAGGGATTAAGCAGCCAGACCAGCAGTGTTTGTGAGGATAAAATTTATTTGGTAAGAAAATGCTTTCAGTTTTAGTGGTTTTTAATTTTTTTTGTCCTCTGTTGGTGCAAAATGTCTACTGATATCTGGAGAACACGATCAATCAATAAACATTCTTTCTAACTTATTCACATTCATGTTTAGCCATGATAATGAGCTTCAGCTAACATGTTTTCTTCTGTGTGTCTGAGGCAAATGAAAGAGAGCATGTTTGACAGCAGCTGCTTCCTAATTGTATACCAGATTTAACCAATCTCATCGTACAGCTCCGAGGAAGGAGCTTCACAGCTGGAATCTCTGTTACGTCACAGAGCTACAAAACTCTATTCCAGGCAGCACTTCTTCCTCTTTCCCGCAGTGGTCCACTGGTTGCACAGGGGGGACAAAGGGGGCGCCCACCACTAAACTCATTTGCCCCATCGACCTGCTAAACTCACTGGCCTATTGGATGTGCTCCGCTGTATATTGGGTCACATTAAGAGGTTGGGTCTGGACGGATAAAATTCATATATTTGGGTAAAACAATTCAAAAGTTGTTTATTCTGTTTGGGTTTTATTTTCTTTGTGGTGCTAAACTGCTTGAGTGCTAAAAAGCCTCATAGCCTTGATTCTGTTTTTTTTTGGGTTGTGTTTTAAAGTTACGACAAACTATATTTCAATACTTTCCACCGACATCTTAAGAGTGTCAATTCCTGTTCAAAATTGATTCACTGTGAGAGCTAATTGAGCATAACACTAAGAATCAATTGTCCAAAGGGTTATTGGTTGCTAATTCGGCAAATCATAATTTTAAGTATTATTTTATTTAAATAATATTTTATTTTCCCTTCTGATTTGCAATGTGAACTGGTTGTATGAACACATACAAATTGTTGTTCTTAATTTGGCCTCAATTCAAATTCCTCAAAACAAACCTTGGTTCTGAAACATACATATTCATATTAAACTATGATACCACTGCATCATTTTATTGGTTATTGATTTTATTTTTGTTGTTTTGTTTTCTTTAGTTCATTAGTTTTCCTTAATCTTTACTTTTTAGTAAGCAGTTTAGTTGAATGTTAGTCTAGTTAAGAGTTAAAGCATTTTAACTTGAATTGTTTTGTTAATAAATTCTTGTATTTTGGAGAGAAGCTGTTTGTTTTTATACTTTAAAAGTGTGCAGGAATTGCTATTTGAGAACACCAGTGCGCAAATTCCCTTAATTTATTGTTCTATAATACCACATCTTACTTAATAAAAATTAACCATAGCCATAGCAATGTCTAATTGCAGATGCTTTAATTTAGTAGATACTTTTCCCTGGTTATACAAGGCAAAGAGAAAAAAAATCTAAACATTGATTTTAAAGAATAAATAAACAATCTATACTTATTACTACTTATTACTACTACTATCTGTACTATTAAATATTTAAAATTCAGGGAAAGATTTGCAATATTTCAGGCAACACTTTTTTGGTTTATTTTTCCATTTCTTTTCTTTGAAATTATATTGATTCAATCACAGAAGGAATGTACACAAAAGCAAAATAATCAATTCTGAATTAAGATAAACAAGCAAACATCATCTGTTTTTATGATTTTTTTGTGTAACTGGAATGTAATAGGAACGGTATGTCACCTTGATGTTGTTGCAATAGCAATCAGGAGAGAGCAAGGCTCATGTCCCCATGGGGGCTGTTCTGTTGCTAAAAGCCCTGACAGAGTTTTTTTTTTTTTTATGACTTTTGCCCCCATTTTGCTGTTGCAGTACAATGTGACAATCTTTGCCTTTACAACTATCCAAATCCATCCTCACTACTTACACAATGCTCAAGGTGCACAACATTTCCAGTTAGTTTATCAAAGGAGCAGAAATATATTCGAGTTCTGAGATTGAAGTTCAGTTCACACCGCCACAATGGACATTGAATAATTTACTGCGGTACCTTTGCAAACCTTAAAAGAAAGCCCACTGCTTTTCATTGAAAGTAAAATTTTAGGCTTTTCAAAACTCTTTGTTAAAGCTTTGCTATCTTGTTTTATTCTAGTTATGAAGAATGAATTCTAAACTTGCATTGCAGCACTTTCAACTCATAAAGCTCATTGAGGTGCTTTTTAGTAACTTCCAATTGATCAGTCATCCATCATTGGGCCATGCAGGCTTTCTCAAAACACCTCTTCAGGGCAGGATGCCAAATGAATATGGTTTCTCTTCCACTCAACATTGAACAACCTATTACATTAAATAAGAGTGCTTAATTTTCAAACACTCTATTTCACAATCTGTGTGCAATGTTAAACTACCTGTCAAATTCACGTTAAAATGCTTAAACTGTGCTTAACGCTTAAACAAAATCATTATCTGTAAAAATTCAGTAGCTTGAATAGATGGGAGTGGAAATTTAGCTTGTGCCACCTATGATACTGAACCAATACAGCTTTAAGTTTTGTTGCTACAATTTTATCTTTTTTTTCAGCATAGTCTCAAGTTTTGCATTTGCCACAATGAAACATTGAAATAAGGTGGACACAACAGCACAGACGTTCCAATAAACCCAGCAAACCATAAAAGTATGAACAAGACAGCAATGTTTCTTCCCTACTGGGAGAGAAACGCTCAAGTGGAAGAAGGCGTACTGAGGAGTGGCACAAGTAATCATGTCTTGAACTCCACTTTGTCCAAGAGTTTATTGCTCATATAAACTTAACAGAAGTCCAGATGTAATGTTCAAATGTAGACAACTCTGTCAGAATGTTTCAGAATATTTTATTTTAAATTAATAGCTTATGTGACCAAATGTTTTGATAAGTATATTAATGGAAAATTGGGCAGAAGGATAAACTGGAGCCCCAGCTTGAAAGAGCCCACCATGGATTTGAACCCAGGACCTTATTGCTGCAGGTTAACTATACTGACAACAGTACCTCCATACAGCCTGGAATGAATGATGAAAAATGGCAACCTCATAATGTCTAATTAGACTTCTTGACAAACTATGGAATCTGGTTAACAAAATTTATACTCTATGTAGACAAAGGGGCACAAGCAATGGAAAAAAATGCAGCCATGAGAGTGTAATAAATCAAAGGTTTTCAGGGAGACTTACGAGGCATGGACTACAGCTGGAGTCAGTTCTTCAAGAGCCAACACACACAAGTCTATTAAGCCCAGGTAAGATGCTTCTGGTGTTGTCTTTGGTTCAGGAGTGGCTTAATACAAGCAAAGGTTTGTTAAACAGACACAGAAAAAAACAGCTTTGCATTACATCTAAGCAATGTATAAAAAGGAAAAACCCACCAAAACAAAGATGCCTATTAAAGTTCAATGTTGTTGAAATGTTGTTAGGGTTATTTGTGTGACAGTGTTGAAAGGGTTGAATTTGGACAGGACATGTGAGTTAAACAAAGTGCAATTGGTTAAAGTATTTTTTTGAATAAGGACATTGACTGACCGACCTGAAATAGTCATAAAAATATCCTCCATGGCTTTATGTTTAACATAAAATTAGAAAATGACAAAAATACAGATTCAAAGATAATTCAATACTAATAATAATATATACTAATAATAATTATTAAAAATAGAAAGATGGCACTTCTGATCTATTGAGTACTGTAAGAGTTTATGATTATTGATTATAAATATCTATCAGAATATAATTAAAAATCATAATTCAGAAGTAAAACATTCCAACAAAAATAATGTCTTTTGAATAGAGATCAGAGATACACTCTGGTGGTGTGATTATTGGGCTCACAGTCCTTAGTAGTTACAATTGTTTAATTGTCACTGAAATTTTTAAACAAAACCACACTAAATGTCATTGTGTTATCAACCATTTTACTGAATGGTGTGGGACACCAACCTTATTTTGATATATACACAATAAACACAAATGCTGTCTCTTTATCTATATGAAAATTTTTAAACCAATTGTTTCTCTTACACCCAACTATTCTGGTCAACAACAACTCACCTAATTAAGCATGCACTATTCTACAAAAGGTTTACATTAATAACCAAAACTAAGAATATGTTCTGAGTGTAGATAGAGATCAAACCAGCAGTTTATGGAAAATAACAATTTGGATTGACTCAGAAAATGGAGAAGAAATAATAAATGGTGAAGCCTTCTCTGGTCTGTTGATGCGTCTTGATAGCAGCTATCAGCTGTTATACAGTAGAGCCAGGTTGGCTCAAACGCGGTAAAGCACATAGCAGCCCTTAGCAGCTAACAGCTGGTAGTGGGCTAGTCTCGAAACAAAGGTTCATAAAACTCTGAGGCGGGAACCCAGTAAAAACACAAAGGCCATATACGGTGGAACAATGAGATGAGGCTCAGTTCGCAGCCTCAGTCTTCTTTAAGGTCCACTTTAACTCCAACTGAGTCAGCGCTCAGTTGATCAAACCTTGCTTCGCAGCCGTGCTTCACAGTCCAACATTGTTAAACAGCACTCAGAACATTTGAGCATAAACTTCAAGTATATGTTTTGCATGCAACCAGTTAATACATTGGATTAATTGGTGGTGATCCTAGGTCACCTTAATCTATATGCATCACCCTGCCCAGACTAGAGACCAAAAATGTCCCAAAATAGGAAACAAACGACTTCACTTGGTGGTGAATCCTCTGAGAAAAAGGGTGCAAGTGAGTGGGCTTCCTTCTATGAAGGAATGAAGTTGTTAGTGGCAAGTGTTCGCGTCTGCGAACACTCTAAACGGTTACCTTCTCCTATTCCATCCAAAACGGGGAAAATGTGATGACCTGTTGCAGTCAACTGAAACAAACAAGGAGGAATCTTGTCTTCTTAGGAAACCTCTGTGGGTTTTCACCTTCGCCTGGATTATCTTCTTATATCCTACAGATTTCAAGCTTTGTCAAGCTACTCCGGGAATGGCCAGTTTGGAGGAAAAGTAAACCTCCCCGCGAGCTTCGATTTCCCCAGAGATTACCTCTGAATGCAATACCGGCAAGATACTACGCTGAAATGGCAGCTCAGCGTTGTGTCTGGGTTTTTCCGGTGATGTCAGAGCTGCGACGCCTGTTGAGCTGTTTAGTGAAAGTTGTTTATCTGACCAAAATGGCGGTGACCCAACAGTACAGAAAAAAGTTGCAGAAATTAAATTTACTTGTTTTGCAGAGTTTGGTCTTCACCTGTTAAAAGTTCAAACACACATTGATTAACAGTACCAGTGGAGGTGCTGCTTGCCATTCGGCAACAATAATTAGCCTTGAACAACAGAAATAAATGTATTTTTTTTAATCCCAGACTGCGAAGATTAAATATTATGATTTTCTGACCAAACCGAGTTCAGTTGTAAAGGATAAGTCAACTCTTTAGTAGCTGAATATCTCCATGAGCTTTAATGAAAGCATTTCAACCTGATCGGCTAGAACAAATAAGTGAATAGCCAGACTCACAGACCACTTACCAGTATGTGATTCCAATTCCATGTGTTGCCTAAATTTAAAAAAAAAGCCTTTCAAATGACAGATAAAATGTCTCTGAGAAACAAGAAAAAGTCAAATGACTTTCCATTCATCCACCTATAATTACCATTACCAGGATGATTGATAACCAAGACAGATGTAGAAACAATTTGATGCAATAAAAAACTACACCTATGCCGTACATTTGTTTGTCTCCACATGTGTTTCAATATCAAATATTTGTTGAACAGAATGACAAAGAATTTTAAATGTCCTAGATTACCAAACTGTATAAAGCCTCAAGTTCAGTTCAACAAAAAGAACTTTGACAAGCTTGCATGTGATGTAAGCGTGTGGATCATGGAGGATTTCTAACACTATTCTCTAATGCTGTTGTCTTTGCTTGTTGAACTGAATGATTTTGATTCGGTTGGTATTTTGTATGCGGACAATAGAAAACTAAAATCATGCCTGGATTTGTTTCAACTCCAGTGGTGTTCACTTTGCTCTGAGGCTTATTTTTGTATGTTGACAATTTGCAATTTACCCTCAGGATTGTTTTTTGTGCACACATTGAAAGATTAGCTTTTAAAAATATCGACTCTCTGAAAAGATTGTCATCACTACTGGCCGTGATGTCGTTATGTAGCCAAACAAGGTAAAAAATGACCAGTGAACATGTGTTGCTGGTCTGTACCTCAGAACAGCAACACATGTACTCAGACTGTACAAGCAAACACCATACCTTGACTTTTTTACAGTAGCATTAAAGGCATCCAGTCGTTTGTCCAGCTATCTAGGGAATACTGTATAACATACTAGACAATTATCAGAATCTTTTACATTTTATACAGCTAGCTGCAAACTTTGATAGTAAGGAAGAGAAGTTGGAGCTCTGTTCTGGGAATGACGTCATGTTCAGCATGAGCAAATTCAGTGGTAGTTCTTACCTGAGTAGCGCCCTGGGTTAAGCTCATTTTTTATTCAGTTTCCCAGCAACAATTAAGGTGGTCCCTAATTTACCTAGAAAATAAAGGCTAGCAAACTATGTATTATACAATATCTGTGCAGTGTATAATAATCTGACTCATGTTTGTCTAGTCTAAGCATTTTAGATAATTAATGGCTAGGGATAATTAAATGCAGTTCTGATTCAGTACAAAATAAAGAAAGTGCCTCTTAAATCAAAAGCTGAAAAATCGGATGGCTCAGAAAGCAACCTTAAATTTTTATAAAGTGATTACACTGTGACATAAATTGTGGTGACATGCAAAAAATCATAACTATGTAAATCAAAAATGACATGTCTTAAAAAAAGAAAAGAAAGGAAAAATGCAAGTCCTCAGCTGCCCTCAAAGCTATGCCACCCTGGGCAAGGAGCTATGTCACCCATATGAAACCTAGTAAGTTCTAATTAAAAGTAAAAAAAAACAGTGGGATTTGCTAATTGTTATGCTCATTGACCAAGCTAACTACTATTAGCACTACAAGCTGATGACAAGCTATTTTCTCCATTGTATAGATGGTCAATCAACATGGGCACAAATATAGATTGCATGTGACTTTTGAGGTCTTATATCCATTCAGTACTCCAAATAAACAATGTACATCTGCAAATGTTGCTACATGTTAAATGAACAGTAGGTATATTGAATCCTCATTGGAATTTTGTCTTCAAAGGATTTTCCATTAGATTTTTCCAAATTGCAGCCACATTTTGCAAAAGATCACAGCATTAATATCAGTCACAATGTTTACATAGATGCATGTTTGACAGCTGAGTGTGTTATATGAGAGATATTTGTCACACTCTTAACTAAAATCAGCTCAAATCATTGCCTAATTATCAAATTAGCACACTCTTCTTTAAAAAGTGTAAAGTAAGTCTAAATATCTCTGTACTGTTTGCTCTGCATGAAGGAATCACTTGTAGTTTGTTCAGTGATAAAGAAATAATGAAACTTGTAGTGTCACCGAACAGTCTAGAGTCCTGGAACACTGCAGGGTGCAGTCACAAGAATTTGGATAGCTGCTGAAACATGATATATCCTCAGACTGTAGGCTGTGTGTTAATTATACACAGTGGAATCAGCCTGAAATATTGGATCTAAAATAACGCGACATTTAATTAAAGTAAAATGGAGGTCAAGTAATATTTGTGACAACAGTCTGCCATGATGTGAAATCAAGCTGCAAAATGTATTCTGTACTTCTATTTACACGATTAATATTAGGTTGCTAGAAACAAGCACAAAAAATGCAATGTCACAAATTAGTTGCTTGGTGTCCTGAAAGCTGTGGTGAGTTATTCAGGTTTTGGTTCATAAGATCAGACAAAATTATGCTTCTTGTGGTCTAACAGTCAAATACATATTGGCAACAATGCAGCAGGCAGTGATGTTTTTAGTGAGAAATGCCTTCTAATAGAGCACTCTAAGCTCCACATTAATGGTTGTCATTTATCTATACCTTTTAATAATATCTTAATTTTATACTGAAATAATTTAAATGAAATAATATTTTGGTCTATTGAGACCAGATGTTGAAGCTTTAGATTTCATTTTGAACAATACACCAAGTAATGACTTGTCAGTTACAAGACAAATTTATTCTATAGGTCTGTTTTGGGGAGTGCAATCTCCCCTAGACAGACGTCCTCTGTTGGGTTGGCAGTATCAGATTCAGTGACCTTAAAAAGCTGAACAAGCTTATAAACAGGTCAGTTCTGGGGACTGCTCTGGAGCTGGAACTTCTTAAGTCAGAGCCTTTTTCAGATCCGCTCTGACAGGCATATAGGACTTTTAGAAGAAATTTGGATAGTTTGAGATACAACAACATTCTTTGGGATTATTAAGGTGGATCTGAATCAAATTAAACTTAATTGAATTGACTTAGATTCAAACCATATCCTCCTTTTCTCCTTTATATACTAAAAACCAAAATTACCTTATGATATAAAAAGGACACCACAAACTATTACTGTTTCACTATTGTTTCGGAATACCTAAACATTTTGAGAAGTAGGATTATTTCCCAAAGACAGTTTTTGCTATCAGTTATTTGCCCCCTGCTGGACATCAGACAAAATGCAGCATTGAGGTGATCAAATAGCTTCATTTTTCAGATGTAGGTGGGTTTATTCACCTTTTCTATTGATTGTTGGTTCTTATCTGGCTGTAAAGGAATTTATTTGCCTTATATTACATTACCTTGATTTCCTTTTATTCATCAATATTTTGAATATGCATCTATTCAGTGGCAAATATTTGTCTGTCAGTTGAGAGTTAGTTACACGTTTTGTTCATCCTTGTATTAAAATATTTTATGTCAACTAATGCAGGGCAGTAACATCTGAAGCTTTGCCTGTGGTAATACTGTTCCTTTGAATAGAAGTGGATCAATACTTTGGTCGTTTACAGATGATAGATCTGCACAGGTCCACAAAAAGCTGAGCGGGAGGTGAGCATGTCGGTTTGTGCTCACACAAATTCTTCTTTAGCTTCGCTGGCAGCTTCAGCTGTGCTGGGGTGGTGCCTAGGGGGAAGTACATCTTTGGTTAATGTCTTTCCTCGATGGAGCAGGAAGATAGTTTGTTTTACTCCTGTCATGGCCAGTTGGGGCTTTGCTCGATGTTGAGATGCCCTAACACATAGTGATAATAATGCAGTGATGGTAATGGTAATAAAACACCTTTGTCACACCACTCAGGAATAGGAGAGTAGAATGGATTAGCCTGGGTATTATTTTTCCCTTTTTTGGCCATACTTCACTGCTTCTCTATACTAAGCCAACCTTATTGCATATTCTGCAACGCACATATGGGCTTGCATTAAAAAATTGGAGGCAAATCCAGAGTTATGAAGCGGCAAGAGCAGCACTTGGAGGCCCAGCGCAGCAAAACAACTTAATGTCAGTCACTAATCTAGTTGCAGGTGTTCAAAGGAGCAGAGCTCAATTAAAGCAAATTGGCTTCCACACAGTTATTTAAATTAGTTTAGAATCAAACCCCCATAAACTAAATATGCTTACCTTGGCAGAATTTCCTCCCTTCCTCCTCACTTACCAAGACACTGTTGAGAAGCAAGGAGCTGAAATAAAAATGTGAACAAAAATATGATCAGGGTCTTTACTCTCAACGCTGCCTTAATCAAAGCTTGGATGTGATGACACCCACCCCATGAGGTGGTTCCTGGCGAGTATCTCAAGAGAAACCCAAGGTAATAAGGTATTAATTCACTACCCGCACTGCAATTAGACATTAGATATTAGACATTATTTAAAAGCACCAGTTGTGTGTCTGACACAGAAGGACTTTAAAACTTTTTCAAGACTTCTAAACTTTATTAAGATGGTTAGATCACTGACAGTTATAGGCAACTTTTAACCTTAAGAAACTTGTGTAATTTGGGCATCAAGTGTGTGCCATCAAGACCTTCACTCTTACAACTGCTGGGTAAAAACAACCCAGTTTGGGTAATTTAGCTGAACTATCCAGTTCTGGATTGGTTTAAAGCAACTGGCTGTCATGATCTGCCTTCATAAGGCTTTTGAATCTGAGTTCCTTATCTGTTTTCTCTCCTTCGGTTGCTGTTATTTCAGTTCATTCATATTAGACCAGGTATATGTGTTTGGATTACTATATTCTTTAGCTCCTTGTTTACTACTAATATTCCTGTATAATGAATTATGTTTTATTCCCTGCTCATCTTAATCAGCCTCCCTTCATCAGTTGTTCTGCATTCTTTGTCACCAGCTGCCTCATATTTCTCCTGATTAGTTCCTCCTGATTATTTTCGCACTACTGGATCACACTGTTTATCTGCTGACTATCTGCTTCATCTCTGTACTGGTTTGTGTTCTGTGCCCTGCCTCCCTGGAAGTTTTCTTGTGTTTTGTTATTTAAACAACTGATCTACTCACCATGTGACTTGATGTTCCTGATCTGCACCTTGGTCCTGCAAACTCCCAGCCAAGCATGACAGGCTTGTGTTTCAGAAACTATGTTAAGGTGGCTCATATGTAATGTTAAGACTACAAAAGAGTTTGTTGAAAAGAATAACTCATAACCTGGGATAAAATGAATGATCAATTTGTCTCCTATATCCTCATAATATCCCCATTGGGAAAGAGAAAGAGAACACCTGGGACAGAGCAACACACCCATGGACCCACACCTAAAAGGCATTTTAGAGCAGTTAGTTGACTTAACATCCATGTGGACTGTAAGATGAAACTAGAGTACCCTGGCTGCTTTTTTCTGTGGTACCCAGAGAGAGCCTGTGTATGCATGGTGCAAACTTGACAATTTGACACTGAAAGAAGCCCTGCTTGGATTTGAACGCAGGACCCAACAACTGTGCCACTGTACTGCCCTGAAATGGATGATGAAAAAAAGGCAACCTCATAATGTCTAAAAAGGCTTCTTTACAGACACATGAATCTGGTTAACAACATTCATAGTCTATGCAAACTCATGTTCTAGTTTTTTTTTTTGTGATACACCTGTTCTGTTGCTTGTTAACACACAATAGCAACTTAGCCAATCATAGGGCAGCAACGCAGTTCGTTTAGGCACAACTGACTTGCTGAAGTTTAAAATGAGCATTAGAAAGAGTATATAAATTACTTTAAATATGGCATGGTTGTTAGTGCCAGATGACTGGTCAGAGTATCTCAGAAAACAGGGATACTGGGATTTCCACAAAAGGTTTACAGAAAATAGTCAAAAAAAAAAAACTATCCTGTGAGCGGCTATTGTGTGGATAACAATGTCTTGTTGATGTCAGATGAGAATAGGCAGACTGATTTGAGTTAAAAGAAAGGCAACATTGGTCACAACCAAGGTATGTAGAACATCATCTGTAAACAAACAACCTGTTGAACCCTGAAGCAAATGAGCCACAACAGCAGAAGACCGCACTGGGCCACACTGGGCCTAAGAGTCAGCTAAGAGTCATATTGACCAAAACTGATTGGAAAAACGCTGCCTGTTCTGATGAGTCTCAATTTCAGCTACAACATTTAGAGTCAGAATTTGGCGTAAATAACATGAAACCACTGATGTACATGTCTTGTGTCCACGGTTCAGGCTGCTGGTGGTGGTGCAGTGATGTGGGGGCAATTTTATAAGTACACCTCAGGTCTCTTGGTGCCAACTGAGCCAATTCAGCCTACCCGAGTACTGTTCCTGACCATGTCCAAGGCTGCTTCCAGCAGGGCAACACTCCCTGTCACAGCACTCATATCATATCAAATTAATTTCTTGAACATGACAATAAGCTCACTGTGATCTCAAACTGATTTAGGATGTGGCTGAACGAGAGAGTCGCATCAATAATGCAGACAAATCTGCAGTATCCATGTAACATTACCATGTCAATATAGACCAAAATCCCTGAGGAATGAAGAATTACGAAAAATTACGAAGAATAGTTCTAAAGGCAAAAGGCAATTCAACTCAGAACTGGCAAGTTGTTCCAAATAAAATGGCAGGTGAGGCTATATTGACTTTTTTTGGCAATTGATAATTCTTTGACCAGATGTATGCTATTTATAGTAACTGTACAGTATTTGTTATGTTTTAAAATTTCCCTTACTGTACAGTCTCTTAATACTATTTTTTTGTGTGTTTTTATATTTTTACCTCTGTGGGAGTCTGCATGCTTCCATTTTGCCTGTCACTTTGCTGCTGGCACACCTGAATTTCCCCAATGAGGGACAATAAAGGATATTTCTATTCTATTCTATTCTATTCTATTCTATTAAGTTTGAATGTCAAACACAGCTAGCACTAGCTTCAGCAAACTAAGCAGGCAAAATGTCTGTTGAATGTGTTTTGTCGTTTTTTATTTCACCATTGAAATCTAATCAAAATGGAATAAAATCTTTGTTTTTCACAAAAATTCTAAACTAACCTATGTTCAGACAGCATGAACCAAGCATTCTGGTTAAAGAAATAGGCCAGTAGTTTTTAGAGCATATAAAAATAACAAAAGAGTATGTTTTGTTGTTTTTTTAGGACTGATAAATTCATGAGCTCAACCCACTCTTCTTTAATGTAAGCTTAGAGGTGATGAAGCACAGTCTTCATTGCCAGAGTGATAATGAGGCCTGTTGATCTCAGAAC
This sequence comes from Crenichthys baileyi, assembly GCA_036173005.1. Taxonomy (NCBI): domain Eukaryota; kingdom Metazoa; phylum Chordata; class Actinopteri; order Cyprinodontiformes; family Goodeidae; genus Crenichthys; species Crenichthys baileyi. Next base: position 339,185 of record JAHHUM010001467.1, on the reverse strand, counting down.
TCAGCAGGTCTGAAAAACTTAACAGGAAAATGTCACGTTTTCCTCTCATACTTGAATGAATAATGCATGCTGCAGTGGTAAATAATCAAATTGGCTAAAAAACTGTTGATTTCCCCGTGCTTCTGTTGAAATCTGAATTGTAATTCAGCTGCTCCGTTATAAAAATTCCCAGTGGAATAATTTTAAAAAGCACAGCTTTCAAGTACAGGTGCATCTCAGAAAATTTAAATATCATTACAAAGTGTAGTATTTCTTTTTGTCACTCATTTCAGAAAGCAAAACTCAATAAATTAAATAAGAGTAAAATATTTCAAGCTTTTATTTTTTCCAGTTTTGATGATTATGGCTTACAGAAGATGAAAACCCAAAATTCAGTATCTCAGGAAGGATTAGTACGGAGCCCGCGAGGGGACATGGGGGGATTTATTTTCCTTTGCATCCCCACACAATACTTTTGCGTTTGCTTGCAAAAGTTGTCAATCACCTTGAGAAAGCTGTGCATTTTGGAACAGCAGCACAGATGACAAACTGCTCACAAAACAAACAGCACTAATATGGCATTGGTATGGTTTATTTGTCATATGTAGGTTAAAATGCAGTCAACAATGCGATTAAATGCTTAAATGCGAGCGAACGCAAGAATATTGCGTGGGGACGCAAAAGAAAAAAAATCCCCCATATCCCCTCACGTGCTCCGTAGATTAGAACATTACAATAAGAAATATCAAGAGATATTTTAAACACAGATGTCAGGCTTCTGAAAAGTATGTTTATTTCTTTGTCCTCAACACTTGGTTGGACCTCCTTTTGACTAAATTACTCCATTAATGCGGCATGCCTTGGAGGTGACCAGCCTGTGGTTCTGCTGAGGTGTAATGGAAGCCCAGGTTGCTTTGACAGTGGCCTTCAGGAGATATTTATTGTTGGGTCTGTTGTCTCTCATCTTCCTCTTGACAATACCACAGACTGACTATGGGTTTCAGGTCAGGTGAGTTTGCAAGCCAATCAAATAAAGTAACACCCTGGTTTGGATACCCAGCAATGTGGATTCTTTACCTCTTCACTATTCCTCCAGACTATGGGACCTTGATTTCCAAATGAAATGCAAACTTTACTTTCATCTAAAAATAGAACTTTGGACCACTGAACAGCAGTCCAGTTTTTTTTCCTCCTTAGCCCAGGTTTGATGTTCTTTGATGTCTCTGGCTCAGGAGTGGCTTGACACAAGGAATGCAACATTTGTAGCCTATGTATAAGATTTATCTGTGCATAGTAGCTCTTGATGTATTGACTCCTGCCTCAGTCCACTCCTTGCAAAGCTTCCCCCATATTCTTGAATGGACCTTTTCCTACCACACTTTTTACTTCCGATCAACGTTCTATGAATTGTTTTGGTTACAAGGTTCTGAGTTATCAGAAATATTAGCTTCATCTAAACCTTCAACTTGTATGTTAGACCCAATCCCAACCAAATTATTTAAGGAAGTGTTCCCTCTGATTACCAGCCCTTTTTAGATATGATTAAATTTATCTTTATAAATGGGTATGTACCACAAGCTTTTAAAGGTAGCTGTAAATAAACCCTTTTGCTTAAGAAAACCTTCGCTTGATCGAGATGACTTAATAAATTACAGACCGATATCCAATCTTCCCATTCTTATCTAAAAATTCTTGAAAAACAGTTGCTAATCAAATGGTGTGAGTATTTACACAGCAATAACCTGTTTGAGAGTTTCAGTCAGGTTTCAGAGCTCATCATAGCACTGAAACAGCTCTGCTGAAAGTCACTAATGATATTCTTATTGCCTCAGATAATGGACTTGTGTCTGTACTGGTTCTGTTAGATCTCAGTGCTGCATTTGATACAGTCGATCATAATATTCTCTTAGAAAGGCTGGAATATGCTGTAGGATCAGGGGAAAACCCCCAGGCTGGTTTAAATCTTATTTGTCTGACAGATTCCGTTTTTTTCTGAAAATGAAAAATCATTTTTAGACCCAGGATTAATTGTGGAGTACCACGGTTCAGTACTTGGGGCCCAATTCTCTTATATTCTATATTCTATATTCTATAAATATGCTTCCAATAGGTAAAATTTCAGGCCAGCATAGAATAATTTTTCACTGTTACGCTGATGACACTCAGCTTTACTTATCCAAAAACCCCTGATGAGCCCAACCAGTTAAATAGACTACAAGCATGTCTTGGGAAAAATAAAAAATTTGGATGACTTTAAAATTTTCTGCTTCTAAATTCAGACAAGACAGAAGTTGTCATCTTGGACCGGAGTCTTTAAAAAAAAAACTGCTTAGTCAATCACTTAACCTGGATGGCATTAAATTGACCTCCGATAATAAAGTAAAAAACCTTGGTGTTTTTTTTTGACCAGGACATGTCATTTAAATCCCCTTTAAAAAAGTTTCCAGAATTTCCTTCTTTCATCTCCAGAACATTGCCAAAATTAGAAATATCCTGTCCCGGAGTGACGCTGAAAAACTAGTCCCTGCATTTGTTACTTCAAGGCTGGACTATTGTAATTTTTTCCTATCAGGATGTCCACAAAATGCAGTTAAAAACCCTTCAGCTGATTCAAATGCCACCAGCAAAGTTCTGATGAAAAATTAAAAAAGAGATCATATTTTTCCCCTACTTTAGCTTCCCTTCATTGGCTCCCTTTTTAAACCAAATAAAAAATTTAAAAATTTCTCCCCTCACATATAAACCCCTTAATGATTTAGCTCCATCATACATCAGAGATCTGATTTTTCCCAATGTTCCTAAACAGAGCACTTTCGTTCTCAGACTGCAGGTTTTACTGGGGGTTTTCCTAGAGGCCTCTAGAATTAGAATGGGGAGGCAGAATCCTTTAGTTATCAGGCTCCTCTCCTGTGGAAACCCGGGTTTTTCCCAGTTTTAGTCCGTGAGGCGGACCCCCTGTCTACTTTTAAAGGGCTAGGCCTTAAAACTTTCCCTTTTTTTGATAAATTTTTTAGTTAGGGGCTTAGGTTTACCTGAGCTATCTTCCTTATTTTACCCCCCCTTTTCTCCCCTTGTTGGATGGAGTAAGGGGGGAGTCAGGTTTAGCCTAAAACCGGGCTCAGTTATGGTTGAGGTGCAAACACACCCTCCTTTCCGCTACCTGATTGACCCCCCTCTTTTCCAATGGTTATGGTTTAATCTGACAGAGAGGGTATCCCAATCGTTGTGGTTTTTTGTATAACAATGGCCATCAGTGGGCTCTAGATGGACCAAACTGTCTACTTTTTAAGGGCTAGGCTTAAAACTTTCCTTTTTGATAAAACTTATAGAGTTTAGAGTTAGAGTGGCTTAGGTTATCCTGAGCTATCTCTGTAGTTATGCTGCTATAGGCTTAGGCTGCTGGAGGACATAATGACCACATTCACCCTCTTCGCTACATTCTCACACTACTCTTCAATTTTGCATTATTTGCCGTTATTTCAGCTTTTAACTTTGTTCTCTCTCTTTTCTCTTCCTAGAAGCTACACCTGACCTGACTCTGTGTCTACCTGTAACACCTTTCTGGAGAGGGGCATCGTCCGAGCTTCTGCTGCCAACAACTTAATGCTCCCCCCTTACCGATGATCCCATTGCCCTGTCTTTCGTTTTTAACCCTTTCTCTCTCCTAGACATAGCTAATGACTGAGCTTTTACTGTAAACAACTCTATGTGTTTTCAGACTCAAACATTGAAAACTGGCTCAGAGTTTATCTGTTTTCTTTCTAGGTGAAACGACAAAGGGAGCTCATTCTTTTTCCTTCCCATAGAAAGTACTCCTGGATCAGTGCTTCTTTGTTCTCTTTGTGTCTCTGCTCTGTTCTCTCTAAATAGTCGGTCGTGGCGAGGGGCCCTCACACTGAACCGGTTCTGCTGGAGGTTTCTTCCTGTTAAAAGGGAGTTTTTCCTCTCCACTTTCGCTACATGCATGCTCAGTTGGGGGATTGCTGCAAAGTCAATCCCAGTGACTGTCCACTGTCTTAAACATGTTTCATCTGGGGGGAAAGTGAATGCTGCAAGTCACTGACTGGATGCAATCTGGGGGTTTCCTTAGGTAGACAGACTTTTTCCAATTTGAATAAAAAAATCTGACTGCACTGTTCAATGATTCGGATTAATTGTAATGCATGTACCTGACTTTTGTGAAGTGCCTTGAGACGACATGTGTTGTGAATTGGCGCTATATAATTAAACTGAATTGAATTGAATTGAATTACAGCACTCAGAGCAACCAGCTTCTTTAGCAATGACCTTTTTTGCTTAAACTTACTTGTGGAGGCTGTGCTCTAGACATCTGTCAAATCAGCAGTCTTTCCCATGATTGTGCAGCCTACTGACCCAGATTGAGAGACCCTTTAGAGGCTCAGGAAACAATTGCAGGTATTTTGAGTAAATTAGCTGATTGGGGTTTTACACTTTTACAGTTTCCAATATATAACATTTTCACAATATTCTAATTTTCTGAGACACTGAATTTTGTGTTTTCATTATCTGTAAGTCATAATCATCAAAATGATAAGAAATGAATGCTTGTTTCACCAAATGTGTGATTAATCTATATGAGTTTCACTTTTTAAAATGAGTGACAAATAATATTGAAATTGTCACAATCTTCATATTTTCCAAGATGTACCTGAATAAAGGCAGGCTAACAATAGAGACTAGGCTGACAACCTGAAACTGAAATGTCAAGTTCACTTCTCTTCTTTTCATTTCTTTTTTGTTTGCTTGCTTTAACCTTCTCTTACATTTTATCTCCCATTCACCATTTACTTTGTTTTTTTTTTCAATATTGATTTTACTCCTTTTTTCTGCTTAAATATCTCTACCCACATCAAATTCACTGGTCCAGTGGAGAGGAGGATCAGTCAAAATACTCTATTCACATTATATCAAATCTGGCTTATTTTCTCTTCATATCATCCCTTTCTCTCTGACTCTAGACTTCTTCTCTATATCAGCAGAGTCTCTTGTGGCCTGAAAACAGATCAGTCAATCAGTGTACTACATCCCCTGCCCTCCCAATCTCTCTATTTCCCCCTTGATTTTATCTCAGACTTTGCCGGCTCTGTCTCCTGAATGCCCGTGTGCCTATGGTTTCTGCTTGTTTTTGTCTGTCTGTCTCTTTGTGTGGTCACTGTGTCTCTCTATTTTTGTTGATCGGAAGATTAGCTAAATCCAGTGGGAAATGAACAGAGTGTTAACAGAGCCCAGAGCACCTGTGGGAACGATGACCACAATAGGGACAAGAGCCAGGTGTGGCTCAGTGAGTTTGCCTCCGTTGGTTATGAAGGGAAAAAGCTAAGAGATTTGCACAGTCAGAAACTAACTCCTGAGGTTGAAGACAAATTTAGGAGAAAATTACAGCCAGTGGGAGTGTTGTGATATTTAATGAAACTGTAATTGCTGTCCTTTCTTTCATCACAACTTGCATTGAACAAAGTTTCAGTGCCAAAAATAGTTGTGGCCTCAAACAGAGCTCCAGGTTGACTCAGAGCTTTTTGAATTATTTTGCTCACTAGCTAAAAGAAAGAAGTGTGATGTACACACTTCAAAGTACATATCATGAAAGAGCAGTTTTTGGCTGAAACGATAAGATGAGGAGACACGGGAAGCTGCAGTTGGTATACTTATTTAAAGAAAACATCTAATTCCTTTCATTCGTAAAAGTTATCTTCATGCCAAGCCAAGCTTCAATTATTGCAGCAAAGTAACTAAGTTAAAAGATAACTTCTCTAGAGGACAACCATGTAAACAACCTCTCATTTATAATTTAACACAGAGACATGGTTCAGAGCACACGAAGAAGCTTCAAGGTATTGCATGATACTGGAAGCTAATGTTTTTGTAGCTTTGCTTTAGATCTTTTGGCAAACCAAAGAAAAAAAGCAAAGTTGTTTTCTTCAGCGACATTAAGGCATTATTTTACGTCCTGTTTCAGTTACAGAGAAACACTGGACTGGAAACTGCTGTTCTAATGAAAATCCTCTAAAGGAAAATTAATGAGCAATTTTCTAATAGTAAAAACCTATTATCCTTAGACAGCATAAAACCAACAGTTCATTTTATACATATGAACATTGGGGATTTTTCCCAGAAAGAGAATAATACAGACCATTTTGACCTTTGTCTAATTTTTTAATGAAAAGAGGCAAAACTGATCAAATCTAAAGCAGCTGGAAATTATAACTTCATCTATTTTTTTTTATTTATTATTTAACACCATGTCTACAAGAGTTAGAAAAAAAATAAACACAAAATTGATAAAACAAGGGGAATCCACCATGAAGGGTAGAGGGTGAACTTTGTCGGTTATCTAACACAGACCAAACTTTTCTTTTTTTTATCAGTCCTTGATATTGTGAGTTTTAAAGTCATTTCATGAGTAATCCACAAATACTTTTTTCTGTCTGTCCTCATGTTTACAACCTTGAAGTTTAAAGTTTAATATTGTATGTTTGGTGGTCAAAACGATACGCTAATAAACTTATAGCCATCCATTTGTACATTCACACTAACTCATTAAACTATTTTACCAGCCACTGTGGACATTTCTTAATGTGAGCAGCAAAAAAACGAAGCACACAGCTAAAACCATGGATTTATTGTCACTGTGTAAAAAGGTATACAACACAATTTTACTATGCTCTAACAATAAGTAAGACAAAAACTTTCCTGTTTTATGTCAGTTGCAATTACCAAAATTATTTATATTTGCTAAATGTCAGATACATGAGAGGGAGACTTTTTAGAGAACGTTTTTTGTTTCTTTGTTTAATTATACAGGGGTTGGACAATGAAACTGAAACACCTGGTTTTAGTCCACAATAATTTATTAGTATGTTGTAGGGCCTCCTTTTGCGGCCAGTACAGCGTCAATTCGTCTTGGGAATGACATATACAAGTCCTGCACAGTGGTCAGAGGGATTTTCAGCCATTCTTCTTGCAGGATAGTGGCCAGGTCAATACGTGATACTGGTGGAGGAAAACGTTTCCTGACTCGCTCCTCCAAAACACCCTAAAGTGGCTCAATAATATTTAGATCTGGTGACTGTGCAGGCCACGGGAGATGTTCAACTTCACTTCCATGTTCATCAAACCAATCTTTTCCCCATTTGCTGTGTGTATTGGTGCATTGTCATCCTGATACACTGCACCGCCTTCAGGATAAAATTTTTTGCCATTGTTCGGTACCCTTGGCAGTGACGCCCCATCTAGCACAAGTATTGGGGCCCAATGGAATGCTATGATATGGGCAGCCCAAACCATCACTGATCCACCCCCATGCTTCACTCTGGGCATGCAACACTCTGAGTGTACGCTTCTTTTGGGGCTTTCCACAACGTAACTCTCCCAGATGGGGGGAAAACGTAAAGTGGACTCATGAGAAAAAATACATGTTTCAATTGTCCCCGCCCAAGATTTGCGCTCCTTGCACCATTGAAACCGACGTTTGGCATTGGCATGAGTGACCAAAGGGGGGTATAGCACCCGGGGCCGTGTATATTGACCCTGTGGAGCTCCCGTGGACAGTTCTGGTGGAAACAGGAGAGTTGAGGTGCACATTTAATTCTGCCGTGATTTGGGCAGCCGTGGTTTTTTTGTTTTTTTGGATACAATCCGGGTTAGCACCCGAACATCCCTTTCAGACAGCTTCCTCTTGCGTCCACAGTTAATCCTGTTGGATGTGGTTCGTCCTTCTTGGTGGTATTCTGACATTACCCTACCGTGGCTCTTGATACACCACAAAGACTTGCTGTCTTGGTCACAGATGCGCCAGCAAGACGGGCACCAACAATTTGTCCTCTTTTGAACTCTGGTATGTCACCCATAATGTTGTGTGCATTTCAATATTTTGAGCAAAACTGTGCTCTTACCCTGCTAATTGAACCTTCACACTCTGCTCTTACTGGTGCAATGTGCAATCAATGAAGACTGGCTACCAGCCTGGTCCAATTTAGCCATGAAACCTCCCACACTACAATGACAGGTGTTTCAGTTTCATTGTCCAACCTCTGTAGGTGTATACATACTAGGTGTCTTAGGGTGGACAAAAATCATGGTTTGGTCGACCTCTAGATCCTCTACGTGGGTTTCTTCAACTACCTGGCTGTCCTCCAGACGGGTGCTTTCATAGGTCCCACTGGCGACACAGTTGCTCTCCAACATGATGCATTCTATTTTATGCAGTTCAACCCTTACTCCTTTAACTGAACACCCACACATGATGCTGCCACTGCTGTACTTATATATAGTTTTCTCAGGTTTACAAATTTCCCATTATTTCCTCCAAATATAACAATGATCTTTGTTCCTGTGTGCATTTGCAAACTGTAATCTGGCTTTTTTGGTTTTGGAGTAATGCCTTCTTCCTCTCTAAATGTGGCCTTTCAGCCCAATTCAGTAATGGGGATAATGACACTCCATTAGCAGTTTTTTTAAAGATTTTTTTGTGGAATTAGTGGGCTTTATTTTTCCAGTATTTTTTTTTTAAAGTAGGCAGAAAGGAAATGGGGTTGGCAAGAGGGGGAAGACATGCAGCAAATGAGCCAGGGCTGGGAATTGAACCCAGGACGGCCGTGTTAAGGAATAAAGCCTATGTACATGAGTCAGGCGCTTAACCCATCTTTTTCCTGCACAGTATAATGGTTGGATATCTTCATGGTCTTTATACTTGTATATATCTTTGCTTGAACAGATGAATGTGGATGGAGCTTACAAAACCCTGAGCTTTAAAAAAATTATCGGCTTAGTGTAAGTAAACTTCTCTGTTTAAAAAACAAGGAAACATATCTCTCTTTTTTTGACATTTGGGAAATATAATTTATCTTGATAATCCTAACTGACCTAAAACATGAAAGGTTTAATCTGATCTAATGTCAGACAGTGAGGATAAAAAAGTTACATCTTTTTTATACAGTTATTGTTTCCACTGCATAACCTGAGACATCCTTAAAAAAGTGTACAGTACACACCCAGGACCTAAAACAGACACATATCTACTAGGTAATTGTGTTTTTTTAATACCAAAATTCTAATGTTCATGTAGTTATGTTCCTTTGAATAAACTTTACTATATTTATTTATCTGGAGCTTTTCACATTCTCTCACATACAAATGTCATTTGACGCATGATTGTGTTGTATTTGTTTTAAACCGAAAATCTGAAAGTATAATGTGCATTTGTGTTCAGCCCCCCTGAGGTAAGAGTTTTTAGAACCACCTTTCCTCCTTTAAGGTGAAACCCTACCCCAGACCTAAGTCCGCTGTGGCCTCCAACAAGTTTGCAGGATAGAATTGCCTTAGCTTCTTCCCATCGACTGAGGAGCTACATTGTCTCTGTTGCAGAAAAGCATGCCCACAACACAATGCTGCTACCACCATATTTCACTCTGGTCCAAAGGTTAAACTTTTGTGTCTCATGTTTGTCGTGACCAATACATTCTTGTGGCGAAATGCAAGCAGGCCTTTAAAAACGACCTTCTTCTTGCCACTCGCATAAAGGCCGAATTTTTGGAATGCATGACTAAAAGGTGGCCTGTCAACAGATTCTCCCACCTGAGTTGGGGATCTCTGCAGCTCCTTTAGAGTCACCATGGGCCTCGCGGATTATTCTCACAAAAGTGCTCTTGCAATCATTTTCTTTTGATTTTTACAGGATTGAATAGTACTCTTAAGGATGTTCAAAGCTTTGGATATTGTTTTTTATAACTAAACACTGCTTTCAGCATATCCACAATTTTAAAACTGATGGGTCTGATGTGTTCCTTGTTCTTATTGATTTGGTTTGTTCATGCTCTTTTACCATCTGAGGTTTGTTAGGGCCTCTCTGGACACATGCATTCAAACTGAGATTAAAATAAAATACAGACAGATGGATACAATTTACAAATTATGTTACTTCTAAAGGTTGCAATGGAGTACTAAATGCACACCACACTTTTCAGTTTTTTATGTGTAAAGTAATTTTGAAAACCATGCATAGTTTTCCTCTCAAATCTTAATTTTATGCTACATATTGTTTGTCTAGCACATTAAATCCTAATAAAATAATTTGAAGTTTGTGGTTGTGACAAAATGTGAAAAATGTATGAATATTGTACCAAAGCACTGTCTACTAGACATTATATGATTAAGTTCCAAATTGTTTTGTTTTTACATTTTACCAAAAATCATTTATTTCACTTCTAAAAAAATTAACAATGATCAAATCCCATACTGTGCGTTGAAATTGTAGATTTAGAGTGACTTGGTAGTTATTATTCCAGAAGCACACCCATGGACACTCTTGACAGCAGCATATTTAAGGCCACATGGCATGATAAATGAGTTAGTCCACCTTGTAGGATATTACCCTTTTTCTCCAGCGTCGCCTTTCATAAAGCCTTCCCTCATCTCAGTGCTTGAACACTATAAATACTAAAAGAGTGGCCAGCTTTTAAAGTTTGCACATTGTTAACGCTTCCCTGACAGAACATTTTTGTTGTCCCCCTCCTTCAGATAGCAAAGTTTGCACCAGAGCTGGGCTTGTGACAGGGACACATTCATCATATAATAAAATGATGCAAACTGTTACCAGACACCAAAACGAAACTCAGCGAATGGGAGTCATGCACAGGTAGGAGGAATAGTAGTTATTCCAGGGTTATTTCTTTGGTTTCATTGCCAATAATATGTTAAAGACACAAATATTGTAACCCTTGCTACAACTTAATGAAGCGGGTTAGGTCACTCAAATATAGACTCAAAAACAGACAACAGTTTTTATCTGCCAGCTGTCAGAATTGTGTTGAAATATATCTGCAAATTATGTTTTTTTTTCATGTACAGTTTCTAGCTTTTATAGGTATTTTACTTGTAACTTTCATTCAGTGATTTTACTTTATTTGTTACAGGTACTTGACAGTAGCAGCTGCCATAATTTCATTTTGCACTGGCGTGATGACAAGAGCATTCTGATTCTGATTCAGCAGTATATTAGACAAAAAAGAAAAGAATGATGGGAAGTTAGAAAATTGCCCTTAGTAGCAATTCCAATGTTAGTTTTATTTGAGAACATATGTAGAATAAATGCAAATAAAAGAAAAAAACAAGCTATTACTTATAGGTTGAAATTTTTTTTTTATTTAATTTGAAAAAAAAACATGCCTTAACACTCATTTCTATAAACATTTTATTATTCTACAGTATTCTGCTGCCACCTATTGTTAGGATACAGGGCAGGTGTTGCTGACATACAAAAAATATCCTTTATTGTCGTGCATTAAATGTTTCATTCTTCTGTTGTTAAGCAACTTATATAGGACCAACTTTTTAAAACTAAATCACATCAGTTTGGAGGAGCAAATTTTATTTGGCAGAGGTAAAAACAGATAGCACAATAAAAAGCTAAATTAAAAAATTCAATAAAGAATTTTAAAAGTTTTGATGCAAGAAGACTGCCATACTGTGCATTAAAGAATGCCTGTTGTAAAGGCTAATACTTGTTAAACATAAGTCACAGTATTCAGCACAAGTGATTACATGGAGTTTTAAGTTTTAAGAGCAAATACAATATCTGGTATTTCTAACATTGCTTTTTAGAGGTTCTGTGGATCAAAGTTCACAATATTATTAGCTTCAGACCAAGCAGAATACCGGGATCCATCCATTTCTGTGGCAACCTCGTTGCCACTGTCCAGTCTATGGCCTTCTCCACCAATAGAAGCTTTGCAATCAGGACATTTGGATCTCTGATTAGCTCCTCCACACTCCGTAATAACATAGACATGGCCATTGGGACATTTGTGCCAGTGGCCCGGCGGCATTTTCATCGCTGAGACGATCATCTTTCTCTCTTCTTCACTGATCCCCAAGCCCGTGACTGGAAACTTTTCATCCAGTCTCTTCATGGCTTCTTTCACATTTAGTTGATCTAGCTCAGTGAACGGGCCAGGCATCTCCAAGGCATGTCTGATTTCTTGAACTTCAGACTGCATTATACTCATCTGTCCTTTTGTGTCTGCAATGTGACAACGGGCATTGAGTTCAGCCAGTAAGTTGAGTCTCTGTAGCTCTCTCTGCAAATCAAAGACTTGTTGGTCTGTGAACTTTTGGTCTGTGTTATTGAGCCAAGACATGAACTGATTGACACTCTGCTGAAACATGTAGCCATCTGTGAATAACATTTTTTCCTTTTGAACTTTTAGAAGCTTTGCAACTCTGATCAGAAAATCAATCTTGTTTTCCATGATCCACAGATCATTTGTTGTCAAATAAGTTTTTTCAAGTTTTTCTTCGATCTCCATATACTCTTTTCCAACGTACATTTCACCAAATATAAGATTTTCAACCCATTGATTTTGAAGGGTTCCTCTTTTTTCATCAATATATGACTGCTTTCCATTTATCTTCTTCTTTACCATCTCTATCTCAGCCAGACTGCGGTTGATGTGTGATCCGTAGCGCAGATTCTTACGTATTGGAGTTTTACACCTTGGACATTCTTTTAGATTTATTGCTACCTGCTCTTCTTCAGGTCCTTGGTTGGCGTTAGACATCCATTGGTCCATAGCTGTAGATTCAAAGACGTGTCCACAGTCTTCCAACTGAATAAAATGAGCGTCAGGTTCATCTTCAGTGCCAAAGAAAATCTCTGAGACATCATCATGGTCACAGAAACGACATTTGTTCGGACATTTGTCTCCGCAAAGACCAATGCATGGGTGGCCACATTTCAGGCTCTTTGTACAAGGTTGAGTGCACGGTGGACGATCGCATGGCTCGTGGCAAAGTTTCCTGCAGCTATGGTGAGGACATTGCCAGACACAGGGCTCAATGCAGGGAGCACATGGTTGTCCACACTGCCTCATACACTTACTGTGGACACAGCAGTTTTCACAGGGCCTCTGACAGGGGGGGCAATCACGAGTGCAAGGTTCCAAACACTTGTGAGAGCAGATCAGAAGACGTTCACATCGTCGAGCGCAGGGGGTGTGGAAGCGCCTCTGGAAGCACTTGCTACAGGTACCGCAACAGTTATGCCCACATTTTAACTGGTGCTTACATGGTGCCCTACAATCAGGCTGCTCTTTGCCTGTTTTGTAAAAACAAGCACCTTGCTGGATGTGTCCACAACTAAGTCGTAAAGGGACTGTCACTATGCACTTAGTGGTGCATGGTTTCCCACAGACTGAATTGCAGTGATGTCCACAGGGAAGCAGCTTAAGGCAAGGGTCCTGGCATGTAAATGTCTCTGGGTCCTGGTGACAAGGAACCCGTTGCTTGTGTTGACACTGAGGTATGATCTTCTCAACCTTCACTGGACATTTCTTTGGACATTCTTGATGGCACAAACGTGCGCACTTGTGCCCCTGATTACATAAAATCTTCTCACAGTTCTTGGTACAGTTAAACTCCTTATGCTTCGGGTCATAGGGATGACAGACTCTTGGGCAAACATGGCCACAATCCAAGCGAAACTGGCAAGGCTGGGTGCATCCCCCCTCAGGTGCCTGTTTGAAATCCTCTGCGTTTGAAGCCTTGACTTGGCGATTTGGATGATTCTGGCAGCACAGCGTCAGAGCTTTTCCAACTTGCTCTTTCTCCCTCAAAGTGTGGAAGATATTGCTCCACAGTTCCACTCTGCTTAGGATCTCGCTGTTTCCGATACAGTAAAGGCCTTTCTTAGCACGTGACAAAGCTACACAGACACGATTGGGAATGTTTAAAAAGCCAACTTTTCCTTGTGGGTTGCTACGAACAAGAGACAATAAAATAATGTCATTTTCTTCACCCTGGTACTTGTCCACCACATGTACCCTGACCCCTGAGAAGCCAGTGGCAGGCATTAGCTGGCGCAAACAGTGAAGCTGGCCAGTGTAGGTCGTAAGTATAGTAATTTGTTCTGGTTTGTAGTCTTGGAGGAGGAGGTACCGGCACAGAGCAACGACAAATTTTGCCTCATGACTGTTCTGATGGCTTCTTCCATCTTTGATCTCTTCCTCCAGGTGGTTGTGCTCCAAAAAGAATAGATTTGTGTTCAGGCCCTGTTAAATTAAAATGAAAGCACATTTCATGATTATCTTCAGCATACAGTATACTTAATGTCATTTTAACTCAGCTTAAATTGCAGAAAATATCAAACAATTACAGATATCTTTATTCATGAGGGTGAGAGATCAAATGTCTATTGGTTTAAACAAGCAGAAAAAAGCACTTCAGGAGAGAAAATGCTTCAGTACCTTGATGTTTTCATATTCAAACACAGAGGGATGGTTCTCCAACTCTGAGTAAATGTGTGGGGTCAAAAGACGAGCAATATCCGGCCTCATACGATGCTGTAGAGTAAAACACAAACAAAGATTAACAAAGCAAACTCCAACATATTGAAACCTGTGTTTCAAAACCAAGTTCTGCTAACGTTGCGTTTAATTTATACCAGTATTGGAAAAATTAATGCAAAAAGACAAACCTGATAGTTTAGTCTCACGTAAGGCAGACCCATGTTCACCAGCCTCTCAAACATAGACATTTCCAGGCTGAAGTTTTTAGCAAGATCGTACACTGTGGCACTTGGTCTCAGCTAAGAAAAAAAAAAAAACATCACATGTAAATTATTATCTTGTACACCTAAAATACAATAAAATAAAATAAGTTCTGCAATCTATCAAGGCATTTTTTTTTCCCATCTTTATTACCCGGTCTTTAGTTGAACTTCACAAGTTCTGTATGATTTCCTTGCATAATTTTATTTTATTTGTTTTAGGCTAGTTTTACATTCTTATTATTTATCTTTTTGATCTGATTTTTACAGCTTTTTTAGATTTTTTTTCTCTGCTGGGCTGCACAGTGGCACAGTTGGTAGCACTGTTGCCTTGCAGCAAGAAGATCCTGGGTTTGACTCCGGACTAGGGGTCGTTCTGCACGGAGTTTGCATGTTCTCCCCGTGCATGCGTGGGTTCTCTCCAGGTACTCCGGCTTCCTCCCACAGTTCTAAATTGCCCTTAGGTGTGTGCATGGTTGTTTGTGTGTTGCCCTGCGATGGGCTGGCGACCTGTCCAGGGTGTAACCTGCCTCCTGCCCATAGACTGCTGGAAATAGGCACCAGCTTCCCTGCGACCCACTATGGAAGAAGTGGTATAGAAAATGACTGACTGACTGACTGCATTTATAAAGACAATTTTAAATAATTTGTCAAATTATTATGGTTTTTAATTTGATATTGTTGTCTGTGTGCTTCTGCCTTTGTTTTTAAACTCTGTAAAGCACTGTTTTTTTTGACTGTATGAGAACTATGCTGAAAATAAAATCAGATGTGTGATGCATATTTATGCATCAAAAAGGTAAAAAAATGTTTTTAATCAGGTTAAGCCTCTCCTTTAAGTTGTGATTAAACTGAAATGTACACTTTTATCTTAGTTGGCATCTCCACTAGAACTTTGTTCATAACTGTATCCATCCATACATCCATCCCATCCCATCCCATCCCTCCAACCATGTGATTAAGGGAAAGTGGTCAATCACTTTACGTTTCTAGTGAGGATTTGTTCGAAGCTTCCTGGATAAAGGTGAAAAGAATGCTAATCGTACAGTTGACATTGTTTGCCATTTGTGTGTTGGGCTGAAAGCACATGAATATAAAAAGTATTAAATTTTATTTCAGTTTTTTTTTTCCCCACTGTTTGCCTGTCTGCATAATTCTAAGTGTCTATGTGTGCTTGTGCAAACCTAATTTAGTTAGAGGACAGAGTGTGATTGTACAAGTACAGTATGTGGGAGGGGCATGGAGGAGGCAAGACAAATTCTAGTAAAAATGTGAAGCATTGTGTTCTGCTCGATTCAACACAAAACCTGTGATTAATGAATAGCACAACAATGCCAAAACTTATTTTACTGGAAAAGTGGGATCCAGTTTCAATTACATGCATGGATTCAGGAGTACAAACACCTTTTTTCTAAGTTGAAGTAAACATCAGATAGTTTAAACCCATGGCAAGAGAAGACCAAGTGCAATTTATCCCGCAGAATTTTCAGTAAAACTGTTGGTACTGTTGGTTTGTTCATATACAAGCATGAATCCATGAATAAACAGGGTAATATATGCAAATACTGGTTTACAGCAGACAGAAGTTACCCAGCAAGATGAGATCAGGACAGAATATTTAGATGTGTGACGGAACTGAGTGTAGTTGTGATTACATGCCACAGATATCTAGACAGGCTGCCTGCCCATATGTGCTTGGCAGGCCTTGTATAATAGTCTACTGATGTCCAGAATATCACTCCTCACTAATCTCTTCTGTCTCCAGTAATGGCTAGCTGTTTTACTATAATCTCATTTTTGCCATACCCTCAAAGAACATAGGGAATAAAACAAATACAATAAATCCTTCACAGGAATGTCATGCTTAAACATTTCACCCAGACATATAAGTGGGACCAATTTAAACAGGTAATAGCAGTTTGGTAATACTGTGCACCAGTAGAAAATCTGAGATGCTGAGTTTAATGAGATGCAAGATCACTAATTGTTTTGAAATTGCTCGATTTGTACAAAAGAGCTTGTACCTGCTGGTGATCCCCAATGAGGATGAGGTGTTGGCAGGCATTGCTCAGTGTGGTGATGGTGTGGGCTTCCAGGACTTCTGCAGCCTCTTCAACAATCACAAGACTTGGACGTACTTCCTGCAGAGCTTTACGGAACTTAGCCGCCCCTGTTGTCGTCATGCCGATAACCTAGAAAGAATATGGTTTAAGCCTATTTAATTACACAGCTAACTAGGATTAACTTCTGTGGTCATAAAAATGTTTAATCACCACCTAACATAGGAAGGAGGACAAGCTGGCTAGTCTAACAATGTAAAAAATTTTACATTTATTTTGATAACCTTGTTTAAAAATTCAATTAAACTTAATGTAGGGCATTTTCTCTAGAGAATGACCCAGTGTGTTAGCATTTCTACAAAAAATATTTGTTTTAACAGTTCAAAAAATCTAGTAATTGTGTACCGTTGCTTTCTTGAGGATATGAAGATTCTCCTGCCGTTTGACATCAGCCAGTCTGTCCACTGCATTTTGGTACGCCTGCTCAGACTCTAGGGCTTTGGTACGAAGCTCTATTCTGTATCGTGTAACCCACAACCTGCACAAGCAAGTAAACAAAATGTAAAACACATGTAAGTGTTAAGGTTTTCAGTTGGAGCAGTGTTCTGTGTGTTGGTTAACTTAATATTGCCTTGGTTTGAACTACTAGTGATACCTACAGATTAGATTATACAGAGACAAAGGACACTGTTTATTTCCATTTCTAAGTTTTATGGTGTAAAAGCTTGGTGTACACCTTTAAAAAAAAACTTCAAATTCAATATTTTTTCTACAAAAACCAGGCATTTCAATCATACGGTAAATAAAGGCGATGATTATGGTCAAACAAATTCACTGTTTCTAAATTCTCACCTGATGAAATTTAATGACTAAAATTATTACAAAATAATGCAAATTGCGTTCAGAGCAAAATAAATGTCACTTTCCAGACTCAGTTTTTTTCCACAATGAGGGAGATTAATAATGATCTGAGAAGTGTTTGTAAATTTACTGTACAAAAAGCGAAAAAAAAAAGGTATCAAAAAGAAATACAATTCTATCATTGGAGTAAAGTTACGTGATGAATAATGTATAGATTTAAAAATTTGTAATTTGCTTTTGGTTTCCAAAAGACTGGCCAGAAAAGGCCTTTTTGATGATTGAAGCTGTAGATTATGTATTGTTAGGTTTTCTGTCATTCTGTAGAGTATTTGTTATTGATGAGTAAGTAAGTTAGACATATTTATAAAAGCATATACTCCTGCCTAAGCCTTTTCAGTCATTACATTATACATAGCCCAATGATGATGATGTGATGATTACATTTATTATAAAACGACTGAATAAGTCTACTACTACTACTACTACTACTACTACTAATAACGCTACATGTTCTTTCCATAATCACTGTAGTTGCTTTTTCTAACTCTAACTAAGATAGGATCAACTTAGATTTTGAAAGCAATTGAAAGGATAGGGCTTGGCTTGTAGGGCTCTTCTGTCTACATAAATATACTACATGTCCACTGTTGGTCTATAGAAATGGGAAATCAGACTACACCTATACAGTTAAGTATAGTTATTTTTGACCTACTGTAAAACTAGTTGCTAATGTAAAGGCAGAAATCAATAAATAAAAATAATACTACTAAATACTAAGGAACAAATGACTTTTTATGTATTATGCATGAATTATTGCACTCTAGATTTCAGTGCACAGTAGTTAAACAATTACAAAAATACATACTGTATCTGCCAAAGAAGAGAGAACAAAACCCTGTTGGTTTTAATCATTTATGACCCCACAGTCCTGTTTTCCTAGTAATCAGAAGCTTGCAGTTACAACTTGGCTCTGTGGGATGCATTTTTTACAGATTATTTGACTTAATTATACACTCTGGGACCATACTTCTTCTGCAAGCACAGGTTTGATAAGGGAAAAAAGGAATAAAGCAGAACACGGAAAAAAAAAATGAAAGCGAGGGCAGTTAAAATAAAAATAATCAATAGAAACAGGTGACAGAAAGAAAATAAAGGTAAGTGGTGAGAAAATGAAATCTAATTAGAAATGCAGACATACCGGTAAAGTCTCCATCTGTCTTCCAGATTAAGACTCCAAATGTCGAAAATATTATTCTCCTCCTGCTCAGTCATAGCTGAACTCTTCCCAATCTCTTTTCTGATTTTGTTCTTCATCTTTCTCCTCTGGTCCCGTTGCATCTAGACAGACAAGGGGAGGGTAAACTTTTATCATCACACTTTCATTTTATAACAATCAACTTGATACTTTAGCTGTTTTTAATAATTAACTGAAATAGGATGGTGTTAAACAGTCCAGAAAATATCATAAACTATTGTTATTAACTCTGAAGAGATGGGCTCTGGGTGGCTCAGTTGGTAGAGCAGGCACATCATGTGCAGAGGCTGTAGTCCTTGACGAGGCTGTTCTGGGTTCAAATCCATAACCCTTCTCTCCATACCCTCTTTCCTGTCAGATTGCTACAATAAAAGGGCACTAGTGCCAAAAAAGTATGAAGAGATAATATTACACGGAGGCAACCTTCCTGACGGAACAAAACTTATTTGGAGTATTAAGAATAAAAATGCTGTTTGAGTACATCATGCTGCAATAGTGATTTTCATTTTTTTTTTAAAAGAACATACTTAACTGCTACGTTCATTTGATTCAAATCAACATTAAATTTAAATGTACTATTTGAAAAATGTTAGTGCTAGACTGTTAAAAGGTCCCTTGAGTTGTTTGTAACTGTTGGCTGTGCTATAGAAAAGGGCAGCACACAAGATAATGAAGACCTCTAAAGCAAGTGACAGGTTTCACACGCCTGCTTATTGCTTTATATCTTTCCATTGGGCGACATATAATTTTTAAATAAGGCTCTTCTCATATTCGAAAATAAAAACTGTTTATATCATTTGCAGTTTTTTGATGTTTTGACATCCTAGTGCTGCGATGCACTGGCAACCTGTCCAGGGTGTACCCCGCCTCTCGTCCGTAGACTCCTAGAGATAGGCACCAGCTGCACTATGACCCTGTATGGAAAAAGCGGGTGTAGAAAATGGATGGAGGGATGGACATCCAAGTATACCAGATGTACCCGAATGCAGCTGTCCCTTATTAATGGAGATTCCTTCTTGCATTTTAAAAGATTTTCAGAATTTGGGTGGATTGGTTGCTACAGGTAGCCATTCGGACGTTAGCTGATTTTTCTGCAGTACCAGCGATGTTTGCATTTGGCTTGAAGCTGTTATTGTTGAGTAATTCATTAAGTACAGAGTATACACTGACATAAAGTTTTGGTACAGTCCACCCATCTTTCTCCACTGTAACTTCATGAGAAACCGTAATGTTCCCTAATAGTTGAGTTTTTTGATACCTGGGAGTCCTCTCTGTTTTGTTTCAGTGTCACTTTTTAAAGTTGTGCTACAAAACATTGCATTGTGCACTTAGTTCTGCACATAAACATTCCACATGTGTTCAGATATTAAACAAGGCTGTATTTGTTCGGTACGCTGAACCGACAGGGCTGTTCCGGATATTTTTGGTATATAAATAAAATCCAGTAACGTTGTTACCTGCCATGCTTCTTCACTCTGCTGAGCCCGTACGTCAATGTTGTCCAGGTTCATAGCCAGCATCAGTTCTTCCACTTCCCTGAGACTCTCATCCACTTTGCCTTTCTTCTTGTCATCTCTGTCAGCTCTGGGACCAATTGTCCAGCCGTCGTCAATCATCCGCTCGGCTTGGATCAGCTCGGCCTCTTCTGAAATTTCAATGAGGTCATCTTCCTCCTCCATTGCTTGTTCTGCTGTACAGGACACAATAACATATTGAATGAGAATCAGGATAACAATTATTTTGGTCTCTGGGTACAAATGTAATACTATAAAATAAGTTGTCAATAACAACATACTTTTAAACAAGGCAATACAATGCAAAATAAAGTGCTACAAAATGAAAGAACTTAAAGAGAAAGAGAATATAATTATAAATTCAAAATATTATAAACCCAATATTATATTTATGTGCAGTACATTTCATTATACATACATTTTCAAGTTGCCCAGTTTGCTTATTTCTTTTGGCAGTCAAATTGAATTCTTCCAAGGCCTTTATGGTCATTTTAATGTTCTGGAAGCATTTAATTAAGCAGGTCGTAAAGCCAATTACCAAACACCTATATACTATTTTCACAGTTTGAAAGACCTACCGTCAAGACCAGCAGTCTCTGGCTCCCTCTGCTGGAAGTGAGTCAATCCCAAACCCAACCACTCCATCATCACATTGGTGTTCTTTCCCTTCACAGTCTCAAAGCTGTCCTCTATCTGCAAATCATTGGAAACTAAAGATTTGTATTTTGGTTGCTCGTCTATTTTAGTTTACACATGCATAGAAAAAAGGCTAATTTCGCTTTCTGTTGACTCACAGGGGGGGAGATGAGACTTTCCCAGTGTATATCTGAAATAAACCTCTGAAGAAAGGTTTCGCGTATCACCCCTTTAAGAGAACACTCCAGCTTCATGCTTTGGCTTTGGATTGCCCTTTCCTCCTCACACAGCTGCCTGTAAATCTTTAGAACAGGAAGAGTAAATTACATAAGACTACATTACATAAACATTATTTAAAAGAAAATAAGAAACTGAAATATGTTATTTCTTTATCTGTTGCGTGATGCCGCTTCACACAACAGCTTAGAAGATATGGGAGAGTTCACCTGATTATATGCAGTACGAAGGTGTGATGGCAGCGTACGTTTGAAGTTCTGTGAGTGGGTCAGCTCACGCAGATTAAACTTTTTCAGGATCTCACTGTTGCTGCGACCTCCCACTCTCACGATGCCGTTGCTCAGAAATTTATGAATGCCTGAGATCAGATGCAAACCAAATGAACTATGAATACCATGGAATTTCCCATCAACATCGTTTGCACTATGATTGCGATTCCTGTACTCAATTTCCCATGGAAAATAATTATTTATAAATTAAAATAGATCCGAGGTATCTTTATATGAAAAAAATACCAGTTGCATGTAGAGTAGATACATTTGTTATCTTGATATTAGGCCTTTCCTGATCCATTTCCTGATCCATTTAAGCAGTCTGGAAAAATAGATTAGATTTCATTTTCATTACTTACCCTCAAGGAACTGATCCAGAGCGTGGTTAGTATAGCACACAACTAGCATTGGAGCTGGGTCAACGATGTTCCAGAGTTCCTGATTGGTCAACAGAGCCTGAGCAATCTTTAGGCCAACATATGTTTTTCCTGGAGAGAAGACACAGAATAGATTTATTTGTGTTATAATATTATTCAGGACAGCTATTCCATCTTGAGAGGAATTTCTGGAAAAAGAAACCTGAGCATTTACTGGCATCTTTTTTAGTTTAGGTTCCTGACTTATACAAATACGGGCAGTTCATTCAGTCTTTGGATTTTTTTTTTAAATCACAGATGGGATAATGCCTCAGGCAACTTGTTTTAGGTTTCTCACCAGTGCCAGGAGGTCCCTGTATGATGGCCAGCTCCTTGGTGAGGGCAAGCTGAAAGGCTTTCATTTGAGACTCATCCAGGCCCAATTCTTCCATGTCAGGCCAGGCCTCTGTGTCCAGGCTGCTAAATGGCCTTATGCTGTTTTTGTGTTCAGGGTTGGCAACAGGTGAGAGGTTATAAACATCTTTTCTTCTTAGGTAAGCTGGTGGTTGCACATCAGTAGAACACTCCACAATGTATCTGGAAACATGCAAATTCACATTAACAGGACATTACAAAGAGAGTGTCTCTTCTGCAGGTTAGGTTGGCTTAGGTCTTCAGCATTTGCAGCAAGATGTTGTAAATGTTCAATAAGTCTGTTGTAAAGAGAACAATGTCGTCTGGAGTCATCTGTTAGGGTAGCAGCTTCAGAAACAGTAGGTTAAAAATGTTAAACAAGAGACTGTTCTGGAGCTTCTAGCTTATTGTGCTGAGAAGAATGCTTCATAAAATGAAAAACAATATCACTAACCACAAGCATCCTCTTCACAATGTAGTCACAACAGACTATCTTCAGTCAAAGGCTTCTTTAAATCTGCTGTGGCACAGACCACAACAGGATATTCATCTTGCCCAAAGCTTTAACCCTTCCTTGAAAAAACTACCATTCATGTAAAAATATGTTGTTTTTTTTGTAAGAGCAAATCAATTTGTTTTTTCTGCAGGCGCAGTATTGGCTAATATCTAGTAGCAATATTTATCTTAGGTTAGAGTGCTCTCTACTAGGAGGAATATTTAATTACAAAACCTACATGTGTTATGAATTGAGCTAGAGAGAAGGATTTAAATGAGTTTGTAAGAGAGAGAGTTTGGTGGTGTTTCTCCCAAATGCTACACTGATTTGTCTGCATTTCAACCTCAAAAAGAAGTATTCTCCAAATACCAGCAGTAAAGCTGGAGGATTTTCTTTTTATTTTACATGAAATTTTAGTGATGTTTATCAGGGACACATGTAGGCTGAATTGAAAAAGCCAAGCTTTCGCTCTAAGAATCACAATACATAATGTCCAAAAAATTAAATATCTGGAGGAAAAATAAGATTACTTAAATTCCGATGCCATGGATGTTAAAATATGTGACTGATGTTTTGGTTCGCAGTAGAGTTCTACAGTACATCGAATTGCAATCATCACTGCATTACCAGGGTGTGCAATTTCATATTGCGAAAGACTGGTTGGTTTGCTATAATATTTTATGTGCAGTAAAACTCTGCTTGCATTTTCAACTACATGGATGAACTTTCAGTGTCCTGTATGCCCACACCTGATGTAGATCCTAGTGCCTGAGATGCTAAGGCTCAGGGAGAGTGGTGGGGACACTCTGATGATGGGAAAAAATAAATGATTGAGGAAACCTTGGGTAGTTGCAGTCTTAATTGATGAAATTTTAATGCCATGTTTTCCTAATATTCTGCAATCCTAGTTAGCAGAGTTGTTAACTACAGAGCTGAAGCACAGCAATTAGAGAATCTATTTAAATTATGGGCATTTTTTAATTCCTTTAAAAAAAAAATGGCAAAGAACAGCAGTAACAGTTTCAGGTTACATACCGGGCACTCTTGAGAACTAATGTTACCAGGAAGTTCATTTGCAAAGCATGACTTGTACATTTTCTTCCCCTCAAAACATTCTCAAAAATATTCTAAATATCCTATTTGTTTTAAATGCACAATGGGATTCAAAACTCTTCCACAGCACACATAAAAACACCATTACCTCTGAAATGGCAAATCTTCCTCAGTCTGCTCCTTTAGGCCTTCCAGAACATATCGATAGGCCTCGAAGTACGCAGTTGTCTCAACCATCAGAAAAAACTGATCATTCTGTCGACAACAAAAAATAAACATGTTAAAGCATCTATATTAATTAGCTTTTCTGATGATCCAAGATTAGCTGCTTAAGTTTGTTCTGCCTCACCTGTATTCTGGCCAACTTGAGTCTGCTTTCCTCTGTAAAGGTAATCTGGACCTGCCCTTTCTCCAGCTCTTTGGGTTCTCGATCAGACACTGTGGCAAACAAGAAGCTCTCAAAGTTATCATAGGAAAGGCAGACCAGGGAACCAAAGAGCAGCCTCTTGGAGTTCTGCCAGCGCACAAACTGCAAGAAAGAAAATAAAAGTATTATTTCCAGTCTGGTTTATAAATATCTTTATTTTTAGATTAGACTGATGAAATCTATCCAGAGCCTTACCTTAAGTGGCTGAACATCAAACTGGACAATGTAGGCGAGACCAGTCTGTGTGCACTTGGGCACCACCAAGTGTGTGTCAAAATACACACGGATGTCATCAAAGCGCTTCATCTTCATTGGTTTATCATTCCTTCCCATGTCCATCTGGTTCTGGATCAACTGTTGAATTCCCTCACGGAGTGGTCGCACAAAGTCCTCTCTGAGTAGCCGGAAGTGTGTATCGAGGTAAAGGTGGGTGTTTGTGTATCTTTGGGAAGTGAGGTTGGGTCTGAGAAATGGCCTGTGGTTCTGCTGGAACTCCTCAGGAGTTGGGTAGAGGGGTATATTCCTGAAATCTTCCTGTTCTTCACCTGTAGCAGAAATTGAGGCACTTTCACTCACTTAAACCCAGAAAAATACTTTTACAGCTAATTATTTGATTAGAAATATCTTACAGAGGCCTAACCTTGGTTATCATCACCATCAGTTAGAAGAGCATACGTGTCCCTATCCGTACGGAGGGTACCCTTTCTCGATCTCTCCTGGAGATGTTCTATTAGGCCCTTCAGAGTTTCCATTTTTTCCTCTATTTTAGGCAGGATGTCTATACCCGATGCCCTCAGGGTGTTGACAGAGGCTTGGAGCATCGTCACTAACATATTCACTGTACTGACAGAGCTTGCAGGGAAGATACTTATCACCTAATAGGCATAGATGAAGAATGTTTCATTAAGTAAAATTATTTCAATCTGTTTAATACACCAAAGCATTATCTACTTGCTGAAAATGATTTTTAAGCAAGTAGCATGTTGTTTAGGCAGTGGTTACCTCTGAGAGAATGGCTAGGATATTTTCCAGATGCTGCGGGTATTGTGATCTACGAGTAGGGTTGGAGTCAGACATCATAGCTCCTACATAATGAAGCAGGGTGGTGCCTAAGAACTTTGACTCTTTTATGATGTCAGCCAGGTGCTGCCGGGTGCCTCGTTCTGTCCTTGAAGTAAAGGCTTTGCTTAGCACCAGGCAGACGAGCTGGATGAGGTCTGGTCTCATCGGTGTCTCAGCAAGCAGCACTTGAAAGCCAGGGTTTGAAGAGAGTGTAATGGCCACAATAGACGGCTCCTGTTTGGAAAGTTCTTCCAGTGTTTTATAACCAAGTTTACGAGGACTTGGAACTGCACCATCTCTTGTCTCACCCTTTCCTTCCATTCTGTCTCCAACATGTCCTCCTCTCCTTGCACCTATTCCTGCTGCCCCTGCTCTCATTCCTTGTCTTTCAGCTCCACCTAGCTGTTCATTTCTGCCTCCTTCGAATCTCTGCCTTTCAGCACCTCCACCTGTATTTCCACCTCTTCCTCTTCCTCTTCCTCCTCTCTGTCTGTCTGCATCTCTTTGACTACTCCCTTGACTTTGTGCTCTTCTTCTGGCGTCTTGTTCTCTTGCTCTTTCTCCCTGCAAGCCTCCTCGTCTTTGTCCCGATTGGCCTCTTTGTCTATGCCTGTTTTCATGTTGGCCAGTATCATTATCTGCAAGACAAATAATAATCATATAGTGAATGATGAAAAGATTACAATAAACAGGAGATGCATGCAGATGTGTGCACAGTGCCTTGCAAAAGTATTCGTTCTCCTTGAACTTTTAAAATCGATTTTTCATGTTACAACCACAACATTTATTGTTTTTTGAGGTATATTATCTAACAGGCCAACATAAAGTAACTTGTAATTGTGAAATAGAAGAAAAAAATTTACATGGCTTTCAAAAAAAAATAAATCAATAAAATCATCATTGTGTGTGGCAACAGACAATGTATCCCCTCTTGAAAAAGAAGGTAATTATTCAAAGGAGGTTGGTTACCTGGTTTAATTCGGAGCTGCATACTTTAAAATAGTCTACTGTTGTATAAAAAGACACTTCGCCAAACTAGAAAAGCATATTTTTTATCGTTAATAGAGGAGAATATGGGTAATTGTTTTTGTGGTTTTTTTTAGTACAGTTGCTAACTTACACAGTGTCATAGCTCTGTTGAGCCATCCATCCCTTAGTTCTCTGCAATAATGACTTTATAGGATTCTTTATAAATAAAAATTGTTTTATTAAAAATAAAATCCTTGTCTTCAGTAAATAAGGCCCCATTGGAGATAACTGGAGCATTTGGACGGTTTTTGAGTCAGTCAATCATTCTTAATTATCAACATTCTAAACTTCAACTAACCATTGTTAACTAACTTGTACGTTGGAACCAAACCCAACCAAATATTTTAAGAAATTGTTCCCTTTCATTACCACCCCTATTTTAGATATGATTAATCTATCCTTAGTAAATGAATGCATACCACAGGCTTCTAAGGTAGCTGTAAGTAAATCTTTACTTAAGAAACCTCTTAATCAAGATGACTTAATAAATTACAGATCGATATCCAATATTCATCTCTTATGTAAAATTCTTGAAAAATAATTGCTAACAAGCGTGTGAGCATTTACACTGTTAGAAGAGTTTCAGTCAGGTTCCAGAGCTCATCATAGCACTGAAACCAACAGGCTGCATCCCAACATGCTTAAAACAGGCTGTAGTTCAGCCTCTCCTAAAAAAAAGCACAACCTAGACCCAACTGTCCTGGCTAATTATAGGCATATCTCTAAGCTTCCTTTTCTTTTAAAAGTCTTAGAGAAAGTGGTTTTCCTGCAGCTGTAGGCCCACCTTGATCTAAATCGAATTTCAGAAAAGTATCAGGCTGGTTTTAAATCACTTCATAGCACTGAGACTGCACTCTTAAGAGTTTTTAACGATATTCTCTTAACTTTGGATTCTGGTTGTCCTGCTGCTCTTTTATTGTTGGATCTGTCAGCAACTTTTGACACAGTGGATCAAGATATCCTTATCGCAAGGCTAGAATCATGTGTTGGGATCAAAGGTTCTGCTCTTCAGAGGTTTCAGTCATATCTCTCTGAAAGCACTCTTTATGTGAACATGAATCCCTTCAGTTCTGAATTAGCCCCTCTCAGTTATGGTGTGCCCCAGGGCTCAATTTTGGGTCCTTGTGGGCCTTGTTTGCACTGTACATGCTGCCTTTGGGATCTACATTTTCAAGGTATAACCTTTCATTCCATTGCTTCGCTGATGACCTTCAGATTTACCTGCCCTTAAAAGCAGGGAAAGACTCATTTCAGCTTTTATTGTGCTGCCTTGAAGCTATTAACGGTGGTTGTTCCTAAACTTTTTAAAACTAAATGAAAACAAAACAGAGATTGTTTTCTTTTGGGAACTCTGTAATCTGGGCCCTTTATCCTCCTATTGTAAGGATAACATCAAAAAACCTTGGTGTTTTTTTTTGATAGTTCGACTAAACTGCGGAGGCAGATGAGTGCAGTGGTCCAATCTAGCTTTTTTCATCTCAGACAGTTTGCTAAGGTAAAGCCATGACTTCCTACTGATGTGTTTGAGCATGTCATTCACTTGTTTGTTGCCTGCAGATTGGAATACTGCAACTCACTGTACTTTGGCTTGGAACAGTCCTCTGGTCACCGCCTTCAGTTAGTACAGAACGCTGCTGCTCATTTACTGACTGGTACGAAAACAAATGAGCACATTACCCCAGTGTTGGCTTCCCTTCACTGGCTTCCTGTCTCTTATAGCATGCAATTTAAAATTTTACTCTTCGATTTTTAAATCTTTACATGTTCTTGCCCCTTCAAACCTCTCTGAGCTGCTTCTTTTCATGCTCCGAAAAGAACTATGAGGCCTATCACTTAATTAATGCTATTTATTCCCAGGTCTAAACTTATTTCTCGAGGAGACAGAGCTTTTGCTGTGGCAGGTCCTCGAGTCTGGAATAGCCCGCCTCTCAATATTAAATCTGCACAAACTCTGGAGCATTTTAAATCACTTTTGAAGACTCATTATTATGAACTGGCTTTTGGTACACGATGACCTAAATGTTTAGTTTTATATTTGTAATTTTAAAATAGTTTTCTTTTATCCTATTATTCATTGAGTCTTTTATCCCTCTGGCTGTTTTGTTAATTTCAGCAGCAGTCATTTTGCTTTTTCTATTTATGCATTTTATTTTTCATATTCTATTTTTATTTGTGATGGGGTTTTTTTTAACACTTAGCTATTTTGCTTGTAAAGCACTTTGTTCAAGCAGAGCTATTGGAAATGTGCTATATGAATAAATTTGACCTAGACCTTGAATCAGCACTGGTGAACGTCACTAAAGATATTTTTATGGTCTCGGATAATAGACTTGCATCTGCACTTCTGTTGGATCTTAGTGCTGCATTTGATAGAGTGGATCACAGTTTTCTCTTAGAAAGTCTTGATAATGTTGGAGGGATCAAAATAACCCAACTAGGCTGGTTTAAATCTTATTTGTCCAACTGATTTCAGTTTGTTCATGTAAATGATTAATCTCCACATTCCATGGTTACTTGTAAAGTACCACAGGGTTAAATGCTTAGGCCAATTCTCTACTATGTACTGTATATGCTTCCCATTAGTAAAATTATCAGACAGCATGGGATAAATTTCCCCTGTTATCCTGACGATACTCAGCTATATTATCCACTAATACTGATTTCAGCTTTTAACTTTATGTTCTCTCTTGGGTTTTTTTTCTCTTCAACAAAGCTACATCTGGCTTGGTGTTCTGTTTAGCTGTGACAACTTCCTGGAAGGGAGAAACAACTGGGCTACCTTCTGTCTTTCAGTGTTTAACCCTGTCTCTCTCCTAGAGGTAGCTACTGACTGAGTTTTTACTGTGACTAACTGTATGCAATCTTTTTTATTCTATAGACTTGAAAACCGACAGAGCTTGTTTGTTTAGCTGTGTTTCTCTCCTAGACGAAGCCACTAAAGGAGCTATTACCACCATTGGCTTTTTCATTTTCTTTAACATAGAAAGCACTCCTAGATCAGTGCTTCAGTGTTTTTTGTTGTTGTTGTTGTGTATGCTCTGTCTTTTCAAACACCCAGTTGATTGTGGCAGATTACCGCCTAGAGTGAACCTGGTTCTGATGGTGGTTTCTTTTCGTTAGAGGGAGGTTTTCTTTTCTTATCTGCTGTCGCTACATGAATGCTTAGTTTGAAGGATTGCTGCAAAGTCAACAACTCAATGTAAGAGACTCTGTCCACTGTTGCTACAGAGGCAGGAGGAGTGAATGCAGCAAGTCACTAAATAGATGCAATCTGCTGGATTTCCTTACAACATTTTTTAACCAATTTGAATAATAAATTGAACTTAAATGCACTGTTTGATAACTAGGATCAATTTGGAATGTATATACTCAACTGGAATCTGTCTGTATGATTAGATTGAATAGATGTTTTTTGTAAAGTTCCCTGATATAGCATGTGTTGTGAATTGGTGCCATATAAATAAAAATAATTGAATTTAATACATTATAGTATGTGCCTGTAATCTGACAAAATGTAAAAATATTGAAGGAGTATTAATACTGCTGCAGTACTTCATGTGTGTGTATTATTCTGACTGGCATCTGGGATGTAAACTAACCATTATGAGGCCCTCTTCTGCCTTCACTCAAATTCAGTCTTTCCATGGCCTTTCATGCGGCAGTTGTTGATTTCCAGGTTAGTAACACAGGTTGTTTCTGAAAAGGAAAAGAAAAGTGAAAATAGATATAAATTCCACAACAAAATAAGAGAACAGGAAAATAGCAATACACAAAAACAAAACGTAGAGCACAGATAACACTAGATGATGGGAAACAATTATTTTCTCTATAAACCACTGTTATCAGTGCATGTATTTCCCACTCTTAGAATCAACAGGATTTTGGAAGGTCAAAAGGAATACGGCACGCAGATAAGAAGATAGTCGCATTGTTTATGTCCAGACAGGAAATTAAAGCTTTCTACATGCTTGTCTTTTCGGTTTTTAGAGCAAGATTAGTATGTTATAAATGTACCTTTCAACTTCTTTAAAATACCCGCACAATATTGTACTTTAAATCAATCTAAATGGTTTTGCGCAGAACATTTTCTTTGCAGTCATTTGAAGCAGTGCGCAGCATTATTTTAATGACTTCAGCCAAAGGAAAAGGGCGCCCTCATTAGGAACCGCTTCATTTCCGCGTTCGAGGAAGTTTCCTTTCTCTCGAAACGGATGTTGTCCTTCAATAACAAAACATCCTATGTTTTAGCAACCTAGTGACACCCAATATCCCCAAACAAGTACCCAACTAACGATCTGTACATGCAGTGCTCTTTATTAAAAACAGCTCTTCTTTATTCGTCAACTGTTGCAACGTCTGTAATGTACCTTGAAGTTGTTAATATTCGTTCATAGCTAATTCTACATATTTCCTGACCACTGTCTTTACATTCATACACAATGAAATGACATTGGAACTCACTCACCTTTACTGAAATGTCCTTGACACTAACAGTAGCCCACTTTAGCATTGAACTTGTAGAAAGGTCCAGTCAGATCTATCCTACTGGCTTCTCCCAGACGCTCTGAGTGTGTGACTGCGCCAGCAAAGGGGGCGGCTTTATAAATGCTTGCTAGTTTTCGTTTTCGTTTCACCAGAAATAATACCACGCCTAGAGGACATTGCACTGCAGGGCAAGAAACTGTGATTCAGACGTTACTTACTGGATCCTAGTAACCCATATGGGTTGGTTGTTATGGTAGAGGGTTCGGTCAGAACAGGTTGATTATTATTTCAAGACTACGCAATTTCTAGGGAAGCTGCGCGAGACAACTTGCGGCTATTCGCAGAAATATTGTAATCGTATTGTAGAATAAGCATCGTGAAACATTCCCACATATACAGTATGAAATTTGAAGATAAAACATTTAACATATGTCCGCATCATTTAACAGCCGACAAGCAGAGCGACGCCACTTTAACCATATGGTTGACATAAACATGACAGACTTGTGCTTACTCATTCTTCTGAACATGATTCCATGCAGCAAGGGATCTAGGTTTGTGCCATGTTTTGCATTTGCTAATTTACACTATCAACCATTAACTGAGCTTGCTCGTTTTGTGGTTACTCCTCCTCCCCTTTGCCCAGCAAATGTCCCCCTCCCCAGGTGCTCATCATGGATTAAATGCATGTATAGATCAATGCCTTCCCGAGTTCACGACTGGAGGACACATCTCCCACATTACTAGTGAGAGGGGAAATCTGATATGAAAATCTAATGATCTCATCTGGTGACCGAACACCACTGAGATAGAGAAATAGGGCCCAGCAGAGACTGCAATTTTTTGGGTAAACTGAAACAAACATCACTCCGTGTTAACATCCTCTCAGCAATCTACAGAGCCGTGACTGTTGACATGCTGCGCCTTGTGGTACTTAAGCAAAAATATGGCTGACAAGTGGGTCCTCCAAATGATAGTTAACAGACCTGAAAAGGTCATTGTTGTTCCCCTACCCTCTGTCCAGTATTTTTTTCAGTGACACTGCAGGAACAGGGCCCAGAACAGTGCCAGAGACTCCACACACCCTCTTCCATTAACTTTTTGAGGTGCATGCTGCCATCAGGCCAACAGAACAGCAATACTAACAGCAGAACAGACATACTGCTACACAGCTTTCTGCCACAAAATCTTAAAGATACCAGCTTTTTTTTCTGGAGAATGTTTTAAACTCAACTTAAATATAGTTTGTCACCATAGAACAACATGCCATGGTCAGTCTTTCTATTTGTTTAGCAATGCTATTGTAATTTTTCATGTAATCCAAATAAAATCCACACTTCCAAAAATCAAGAGTCGACATGCACATGCCTCTAGTGACATCACATTAGGGATAAGGAAAATCTTTTGATCTGTCTTTCTGTCACGTTTTTAAAGACTTCCCTCTTTTAAACAGATTTACCTGTATTCTGTTGCAGCAATCCCTTGAACAGTATCTGAGAGCAATATGTGTTACAGGTCCCAGGCCCGGTGCCCAGTAACAGATGCTGAAAAACACAGTTTAATAATGAAAGAGAAGTAAATAGACAGGGCATGTAGGTCTTGACTGTTCTCCAGCATTCCAACTGTAATTTTTTATTCAATTCAAAATATCCAAAAGCTCTACATATCTTCTTTCTAATCATGTTAATATTTACTTTTTCTAAAACATTTTGTTGAATTAATGTATTATTACAAGTCATTTGAATTCAAAATGTTCTGCACTACTCTTACACACACACACACACACACACACACACACACACACACACACACCCCATTAATCTAAATCATCTCTGTTTTTCTTTGTAATGTCTGTTCATAGAATTTATAAGGTTAGAAGATATTTCTATAATAAATTCTTCAATTTGCTCAGGAAATAACATGACCAATAATAAACCGAACTTTAAAAAAGAAAAAATATCAATACAGGAGCCTTGTATTATTCAATCCATATTACAGAAAAAAAGAGAAAAAAAAACACTCCCACTGTTTTCAACTGCCAGCATGACTCTCACTTACGTTTAATTAAACAAAGTGACTTATAAAATGTTCTTTCTTCTAATAAAATAAATGTTATGCCCGCCACTCACCTGAATACAATGTATAATCATGAAACAAGAAAACAGACGAGGCAGGTAATATTTGTTCTCCAGCATTTCAACAGTTAATTTTGCCGTATGTGCTGCGTGCGCATCAGAACCGTCTCTGTCTGCCCTCTAGTGGTGGTATTTGGAATAACAGTATTCAATAATATTCAAAGAAAAAAATATCAAAATAAATAAATACTTCAAAAAAATTAAGGTATAACCAACACAACTAGTCAAAAGTTTGTGCTTGTCACATACATATATCCGCTGAAATTGGCAAACCATTTATGAAAGGACTAGAACGGCCGGATTTCATTATAAGGCAAGTTGGTATAAAAACCACATGGCATCATCAACGGATTAGGTAAGATGATTTTCAAGTCTCAGGAATTTTTCCTGCACAACTGCTGCATTTACCTGCTATGAAAAAAGGTTAGCCAAGCAGAGCAGACTTACTTATGTATATTTATGTATTCTGATTGATGAGGATTTATCTTTTAAACTTCATATTGATAAACTGGTTGTTAAGCTGACACATAAATTGGGTTTCTGTTTTAGAAACAAGCACATTTTTCTCACAGAAAGTCAGGAAGCACCTGATCACTTCAACCTTTTTCCCCATGATGGATTATGAAGATCTGTTATTCATTAACACTTGAATTTTATGAATGATTGTAGCTATTGAGTACATCATTTTACTTTGTATGTTACAGCAAATTGTCCATCTCTATCTGTCCGCAGACTCTCTTACTGGGTGTGTTTTTTTTTTCTCCATAAATGCATTCTTGGGCTTCTTCCTATATATTAATGCTCATTTCTGTGTAGGAAACTGAACTATTATGATCTATGCTCTAAAGACATCATCTTGATCCAGGTCCCAAAAGTCAGAATTTAATTTGTTTAAAAAGCTTTTACATTTTCTGCTCCTGCTACCTGGAATAACATGCAACATGATTTAAAACTGAGTTCTCTTATAGCTTTAGGAGACTTTAAGTAAATTTTAAAGGATAGAGAAATTGTCTCACTAGGTTATTTTAACATCCCAAATATTTAAAGCTATGTGATATCTCAAAGGTGCTCTATGAATTGTGAAATTGTTGTTTAAACTTGTGTGCTTGGTCTTGATTTCTGTATGTTTTACGCTGCTCTCTTGGCCAGGTCACTCTTGGAAAAGAGGTTTTAATCTCAATGATTTTTTTTTCTGGTTAAATAAATGATATGAATGGTAAATGGCCTGTACTTGTACGCTTTCTCAAGTCAGTGAATGGATGGATGAATGGATGAATGAATGAATTAGCCCAATCCTGACAGGTATCCCCAGCATGCATGCGCCTGCAGTGCAACCTATACCATCACCACCATTCCAGGCAACACTTGAGCGAAGAAGTTAAAAAATAAACAAAACTTGTGTCTCCCAAATTGAAAAAAACACATGAAACCCAATTATTAGTGTACTTTTGCAGGTGAAAAATGCACCACTCGATGCTGAACTGTTACTAGTTGTACACTTCACATTATAGCACTTTTCATATGATTTATCTGGGTTTTTTGTGTCTCGTTGCTGTCTCATTTGTGTTGTATGCAATTAAATATACAATGGCTGCAATAAATAAACTGTTTCGATTTGTTTTGCTAAAGAAAAACGTCCGCCTCCCTTTTAGCTGGGTCGTGTGCCGGCTGACTGCTAACGAGCCGACTCCACTCAGCTGGAGCGGACGTCATCACTCATTCCTAGCAGGGAAGCTAACGCTGATGTAGATCTCTTCCGCCAGTGTAAACATGTAGCGGTTTCTATGGGTCTAACTCGGTCTAAAATACGAATGGCTCTTTTAGTGGAAGTATCGTCTATAGAACCCAACCCGTGCAGTGCTAGCTTGTTTATTAGCTAATACAATTGCAAGACAACTATCTGGGGCCGTCTCTCAATGAAGGCTACCGTTGCTAATTAAATAACGGCTAGCTACTTACTAATTGGCAGGTACAAGAACCTTAACAGGGTTTAGTCAAGCGAAAATATGACAAGACATGATTTGCAATAAGTGGGCATCAAGAAGAGGAGAGAAATGAGCACGGCTAGAATTGATCGCGCATCGTCGCCGATGAATGGAAGGCAAGGTACGTGAAATCATATGAAGTTAATTAAAAAGCTGTCAGGATGTGACTACTCGCTATAACTGCTATAAGCGCATGACCCGATTAAACGTAATCTCCCAGTGCCGGATACAACTGTTTAATGTGAATTTCTAACAGTTACGTTAAAAGTAGACCCAAACCAAACACGGTCTTTCTTTCTGGTAGACGGGGAAACCAGGCGGAAACGGAAAATTGCAGACATTACTCAGGCCCTGAATGTGGATCCAGTGGATGTAGCAACCCTGAGGAGGATGGCAATCAGTGAAGGGGGGTTGCTGACTGATGAGATACGTTGTCAGGTGTGGCCCAGGCTCCTCAACATCCCTCCTCACCTCTTGGATCAAGAGCCTGGTACCATGTCTTGCATCCATCTTTAAATTGTGTTTACACAGTTAGATGCAGGTTCCTCCACATAAAGTGTTTGCTAATGACAATTTGTCCTGTCCAGAAAAAGTAGAGCGGGATAACAATAAGGACTACAACCAAGTCTTGCTGGATGTTCAGCGTTCCCTGCGAAGGTTTCCACCTGGTGAGAAGTTTACTTAAAGAATAGCCATTAATCACTCTCAGTGTTTTCCGAATCTTTGTATTTTGCTCATTTTCCTAAAACAAAGCAAACAAAGATGACATTTCCTCTTGAAATTAATGCAATCTGGCAAGAGTTTTGCCCTTGCTGGCTGACCTAGAGGGTTCTGCTGGTAGACAACACAAACCCAGTCCTTTATAGGACTGCAGCCACATTATGCACTATGCACTACAAAGCAATTTGCCAATCCATGTTGCAAGTGATTATGAAATTAAGAGTTGGTGTTGTGAAATGCTGTGCTTATGCTAGCTGGACTGGCAAAGGTTTGTCTGCCAGATGTCCGCCAGTCTGAGTCTGAGGCATTGTTGATCACATTGTACTGCACTTTGATCTCTGTAAGCCTGCGTGTATTTATCAGTGCACAAGTGAAGGTTTTCCTTTTAAATAAGATTGTGCTTTGTTGCATGACATGCTCTGACTGTCTGACCTTTTTAGTAGATAGTGGAATATTATCCAAAAATATTTGTGTTTCTGTGTTTAAACATCTGCTGATAAGAGTTAGTTCTAACCAATTATGACTGGGCTGTTTTTGTTATATATATTTTATTTAGCTGCTCTTAATGTTTTATGTATATGGAGACATCAAAAAAGAGACGGGCCCATCAAAAGATCAATATCAGAAGCTAGCAGCAGCATTTCATCTTCAATGTTTTCGCACAGGTATGCCAGATGAGCAGAGAGAGGGTCTTCAGGAAGAACTAATTGACATAATTCTGAGAGTCCTGCAACGAAATCCCCAGCTGCACTATTACCAGGGATACCATGACATTGTTGTCACCTTCTTGTTGGTCGTGGGGGAGCGCCTGGCAACTGTTCTAGTAGAGAAACTCTCCACACATCATCTCAGGTAAATGCCAAAAGCAAATTGGTCTGCAGTTTGTTCTATTAAATTTAACCTTAAAAGATAAAACTGACATTATTGGTTTTAAGAAACGCTCTTTGTTTTGCCCTCTGTCACAGGGACTTCATGGACCCCACCATGGACAACACAAAACACATTCTTAACTACCTGATGCCTATTATTGAAAGGGTCAACCCTGAGGTGCAGGACTTCATGCAGCAGTAGGATTCTCGGTTATTTTACATACAGCTATAAATAATGATGTTGGCTCTAGCAGATGTTCCAATAAGCAAAAGGAAATAAAACATCCCACAAAACTTTGATGCATGTAAAAGGGGGCGGCGGGGCGTAAAGTTTACAATATGCAACATCCATAACTTTTAGGTAACTAAAAAAAAATGTGTAGAATGCATATGCTTTGCTTTCAGACAGACTACAGTTTATATTCAGGGAAAGAAATCCCTGAACACTGAATGGAGTTTTGCGATGGCTGAATGTTAATCCTTATTAACATGTACTGTTGTGAAAAACCAGCAGCAATGTCTTTTTCAAAAGACAAGAAAAAGCTGAGCTGAATGTTGCACATTAATATTCCAAAAAAGTTGCAGATGAATGAATTTTAAATGAAGCCACTGTGCTCTTTAACACAACACTGATCCTATTATGATAGCTTAACTTTAGACTGTAAACAGCACGTCATTAAGTCCTTTGCTTGGCGGACTGATTCCATAGATTGCCTTTTTAGCTGACTTGCTCTGTCTGATATCCTCAAATAACTTTAAAATTCTCTTAATGTCTGATAGTTATATGTAATGGCATGAGTTATAACTGGTGAAACAAATCTGTAGTTGGGAAACCGTAAATTATCTCAGGCTTGTTTGTAAGTTAATCTCATTGCAGGTCTTTTATTAATTCTCAGGGCTGAAGTGGGCACAGTCTTCGCTCTCAGCTGGCTGATAACTTGGTTTGGCCATGTGCTCTCAGATTTCCGTCATGTTGTACGGTTGTATGACTTCTTCCTGGCCTGCCATCCACTGATGCCAATTTATTTTGCTGCTGTGGTAAGTTTCCTGTCATCACTACTTACTTGAATATTTCATTAGACCAATCAATAGTTTTTCAAATCCCTGAATGTCAGCCTACTGAAAACAATTCCCATGTTCTGTACAGTATATATACTCAGAACATTGCGCATGAATTACTACATCTGAGCAGCCTGACATAAAGGCAAGCAGCCCATGGCACTGTCGAGGTGTTAAGGAAGCCCAGGTTGATCTAATAGTGGCCTTTAGCTGGTCTGCTTTCCTGGGACTGGTGTGTTCATCTTTCTCTTGACAATAGTTCAGGTTTAGGTCAGGTGCGTTTGCTTAGCGATCAAGCAAAGTGATGACATGGTCATTAAAACAGGTATTGATACTGGGGGCAGTGTGGGAAATACTGCTGGAAAATGAAGGCTGCTTCTCTGTTAAGCTTCTCAGCAAAGAGAGGAATAAAGTGCTCTAAAATTTCCTGTTAAGACGTCTGGCCTGGCTTTTGACTCGATAAAACACAGTGGACCAATACCTGCTGATTGCATGGCTCCCCAAATCATCATTGGCCTTGGAAACTTCACTCAGAACCCGAAGCCTCTTCAGTCTCATTCCAGACTCGTGGAATTTGATTTCCTAATTAAATTCAAAATTTACTTTAATTTCCAAAAAGGCTTAGAACAAAATGGACTAGACTGGTGCTGAGTGGTTGTAAGTCCAGGTAGCAAGTTTCTGGAGTTGTCTCTGGTTCAGGAACGGTTAATCACAATCAATACGACGGGTGTAGCCCACGTTCTTTATACGCCTGCTTGTGGTAGCTCTTGAAGCTCTGACTCCATTTACAGTCCATGCCTTGTGAATCTCCTCCAACTTCTTGAGTGGGCTTTGTTTCGCAATCCTTTCAAAGTTGCGATTATTCCTTTTTCTTTTGCCCCTTTTCATACCACACCTTTTCCTTCCACTCAGGTTTCCACCAATAGGCTTGGGTACAGCAATTACCTTTTTCGTCTTACCTTCTTGTGTAAGCTGTCAATGACTGTCTGCTGAACAACTGTCATTTAGCAGAGAATGGTCGTAGCATCACATTTCTGTATTAAAAATTATTTTCTGTTATGTCATTTTCTAATTTGCTTAATTTTGGGGTTTAATTAGCTGTAAGCCATAGTCATTAAAATTACTAGAAATGAACAATTATAGATATCTGAGAAGAATGTGTATAATATGAACTGCCCTTTTTGAATCATTTCACTGAAATTACTTTTTTGATAATATTCTAATCTATTGAGTTGCAGCTGCAGCTTGATCAGATTTCAGTTTGGGCACAATGCCACGCCCATCTTTGATTAAAAGGAGAAATAGTTGAATGTTTATGTGATTGGTGCCTGAGAAGTAAAGGTCACTGTAGCTGTGTCAAATCTTGATGTTCGACATATTTTTCTCAGGATTGCCCCTAGTTTGGCAAGCCTGATTTTTCTCAGAAATGCTTGCACTTGTCACGGTGGGCCTTGAGAAACCCGTCTGTGTTTTGTGATTATGTTGCAGATTGTGCTGCACAGGGAGGAGGAGGTGTTGGATTGTGAATGTGATATGGCAATGGTCCATCACCTGCTGTCCCAGATTCCCCAGGATCTGCCATACGAGACACTGATCAGCCGAGCAGGAGACCTCTTTGTCCAGTTTCCTCCCTCTGAACTGGCCAGAGAGGCAGCTGCCCATGAAAGGTACTTAAGTCCTTAAGGGTTGATGCTTGTAAGCACATTACCCTTACAGGCTGTTTGTCCGTCTCTCATCTCTCTGCTTCTATACAAACATGCATCCTCTTTTTTTCATATAAATCACAAATTAGATTTTCCTTTGCTTTTCACCAACAAGTGTTGCTTGCTGTTCTTTTATTAACTCTTTCAATTCCCCCCCCCCACCCTTTCTGTATCCATTTTCCTTCTAAGCATGGCGACTTCTACTTTTAAGGACTTTGAGCTTGCATCCACTCAACAACGGCCGGACATAGTTCTTCGTCGCAGACGCAGACAAAAACAGGCTTCCCCGGAGAGCTCAACACTGAGCCCTGTCATGACGGTGGCACAGCCTTCAACTGCCCGGCGATTTGTCAGATTGGCAGTGATGGGTCTGACTGTGGCTTTAGGGGCAGCAGCTCTTGCTGTGGTTAATACAGCTCTGGAATGGGCCCCCAAGCTGGACTTGTTTCCTTGAACTACTTTAAAGCCAACCTGCCAACTTTTGTCTTCTTGACTAAATAAAGCTGGTAGATCCTTTCCAAGAACCCTTTGGTGAGCATTTTTGGAGCGAGCTTACTAAGCTGAACATGTTAACTTTCCTCTGTTGTCGTCAAGGATGCATCCAAACATCCTGCTCCAAGAGGAGCTGTTAAGGCCCCCGCTCTTTATGAATCCTTGCAAAGGGTGGATAGGTTTAAAAGCTGTTGCCGCTTTTAAATGAAGAAATCCTCCATGTTATAATGAAGAAACTATTTCAAAGGACTGTCATTGATGGTGTCATGATTAAAGTTTATTTATATTTTGTGATAGGATGTCTGATTTAGTGTAATGCTCACAGAGATTTCTGCTGAAAGCCTGACTCACTACACTTGAAACTGCTGCCATTTTTGAGAGCTGAGAGAATGTATGTGTGAATGTTTGTTTGGGCACCACCCATTTGTTATACATATTTGATACCTGTACTGAGACCAATTTGAGGATCCTCTGTATTTATCCAACTGTAAAATATGAGGTATGTCAGTGATTTTACTGGAACATGAAGCAATTTTAGGGTCATAATTTTATTGTTTTTAGTTTGTTTGCCCCCTCCGATTGTTTAAAAAATGTTTTTCAATTCTAGGAATTTGGATCTTTCTCTGTAAATAGAGCATCTTCAACACATGTCAACCTTAATTATGCATTTTAATTTAGGGTTTTTGCTAAGATCATTTGTGTTTAACATATATAAATACAAATAGGTATTACCAAAGTAAATGTAGTCTAATTAACATACTTTAATAGTTTTGTTTTAGGTTAACCATGAAAAAAGAGAAACAGCTTTCACAATTCAGCAATAAATAGTCTCTGATCAAACAGTTGCAAGAAAACCAAAAGATTGAGTTAAGCAGTCTTAAAAATGTTTTTTCTGTTTGAGTGTATTATGAAGATAGATTAATGCCTTTGCCAGGTATCTTGAAATCCTCAACTGTAAATAAGGAGAGTCCTAAAGCAGCTAGAGCACCTTGTTAAAGTAACTGGTCTACCTGTCAAAGTGCTACCCTTTGTGGTTGTTTGTATGGAACCTTTGTTTATATCAGACAGTGGAATAAAATTGCAGCCTCTCTATTCATGTTTCAGAAACACAAATGACTGGATCTTAACACATTTAGATCCCAACCAGAATGACATTTTAATTCCTAAATTTAAACCTTGGACTTCATTTAAAATAAGCTTATACACTGTTAATTTTAGCCATAGCTTTTTGTTGCAGATTGCAGTGTTACATTTAAATGTAAACCTGCTGAGCAGCACACTGTGCCATTTAAAAAAAGATTTACATTTAAAGTAGCTAAAGCTTTGGTTAACATTGTAGAACCAGTGTGGTTTTGCCTTTGATTTCTGACATACGTAGAACCACAATGTAGGTAAGCTTGGTTTCTGTGTACAATGCATTCATGTTGTCGTTAAAACTGTTCCAGTCTTTTCCATTCACCTTGGGGGTGTTTCAGTGGTTTGGAAGTAACGTAAAAAATTCAAGTAGTTGGTGGAGCTTTGTAATCTCTTTTTCTTTTAACACAATGATGGTTTCAGAGTGGTGGGTCGCCTACATACATTTGATGGTATATTTCTAGAATTAAGCTTCTGCAAAAATCACGAGAACCTGTTTTGAATATAATCAGAACTCAGCATTTCTCACTCTGTATCTGCAGTGTATTTAAAAGATTTA
This sequence comes from Crenichthys baileyi, assembly GCA_036173005.1. Lineage (NCBI taxonomy): Eukaryota > Metazoa > Chordata > Actinopteri > Cyprinodontiformes > Goodeidae > Crenichthys > Crenichthys baileyi. Next base: position 297,833 of record JAHHUM010001467.1, on the reverse strand, counting down.
GAACCCACATAATGAACCACTGTTGGAAATGGCTTTCAATTCCTAATTATACTGAAGGTAAACCGACACAAATTAATCTAATGAAAACATAGCTGTTGATCAGTATTGTAAAGGATCACTTAGTCACATAACACAGCACTCAGTGGTATTTATTTTCATTGCACTAAATAATGTATCTGCCTTTTAATGTTTATTTTTGTTATAATAAAAGTAGTATACTAATGTTAAGTTGTAAAATAGATTGATAATAAACTGGAGTGAAAGTGTTTCCTGTATTTGTTGGAATTCTTTATTCAGTTAAAATTGTGTCCTTTTTTCTGCTGGAAAGTTTTGTGTTTTGAATTTAGTTTAGTTCTACAAAATAATTTCATAACTATTGTTTTGAAATGATTCTGTGTGAATCCTGTATGAATATGATCAAGATTCCATTTTACAATAATCACTGCATGTTTTCCCAGGGCTTCCAGTTTTGAATTAAGGTATATATTTTGCATTGTATCCATACTGGATGAGGAAATATTTACAATATAAACATGGCAAGGCACTTTTAAATGTTGCAAAATGTTAGGGGAAGTTCTGAGGCAGCACTATTCTGCAGTTATGCAACATAGTGCATAACTCAAAACTCACCCAACCAAGCTTGACTAACATTTGAAAAAACAAAAATAATTTCTCATTATTTAAAAATCTGAAGTCATTGTAAAAGTATAACTTTTTAAAATGTTCAATATTAAATGTTTGCTTCCTAATTAAATACCAGAGAGATCCAAAACGCCTAAGGATACAGAACACATCGTGCAATACATTTCATCCAGCACCTCTTTAGGAGTGAACACTGAAGAAATTGGGATAAGGAAATTATTAAAATACATTTTCATTACTGATCTGAGCTGTTGCAGACCTCAAACGTCAAAGTCCCCAAGTGCATCAAAACAAGGTGATTTGCATTATAAAAACATGCAATGTAAACAGTGTAAACAGCATCCTTCACCACAGTCTGCACAGAAGACTGCCCAAATAATTCATATGCGGTCAGTAAAATACAAACATACACGATTTACAACTTCAAAATACTTTCATCTTAGTTAAGCTCTGATTATATTACGTTGGCTCCAGTAATTGCTACATTCATTTTGCAGTTATTCTGGTGCTTTGTTGAGACGAGTTGAACTATTAAGCAAAGCTTAAAACACTAGAAACCAAGCAACCTCCTTACATTTAACCTGTTTAGGTGTTACAGCCTTTTGTTCCATTTTTGTCAGAAAGCACAAAAACTCACTGGTCGATAAAAGGAACTGCAAGGATTGGCTGGAGATTGGATCTCACAATGCATTATTAATTAGCAGAAATATAATAAAGGAAGAACTCTTAGTGAGGTATTTTTCATCGTGTTGACAGTTGGCATCTTTAGCTGCAGAAAGATGTATAAATTATTACCTTTTCCCATTGGTTAATGTGCCATCAAAGTTTATAAATGTGTGTAAAATATAATGCGGCCAAGAGTGCAATGCGTTAGATGCTTAAGACAATCAAAACTGTTCACGTTGATAAAGTTGAATCATGCTGAGCTCATGAGTGTCCTCCCCTTAGTGGCAGTTTTGGCAGTTAGGATGACAAGGCTTATTGTTGACCCGACATCCACAACCACCGGATGTATCGCCATGTCCCTTTAAAACGAAGAAAGAAAATAGATGCATAACCCAAGCAACAACACAGTACTTTTCTTTATTAACTACATGTGTCTGTTTAGCTTTGTATGCATATGTGTGGTGACATTTACATTTGGTCCCCATCGAGCTTGTTTGGTGACCCAGCAGATTTCCGTCTTGCACATCAGACAACAGATCCAATCGCAGCCATCTTTTTTCTGGACGATGATGTCACACCGTGGGCATTTCATGGCTTCTTCATTCTGCAGCATGTTCTAGAGTAACAATGTCATTTAACGGCTCTTAAATTTAGGCCCAGATTAAAGAACAGCAACATTAAAAAATTGTTATAGTGTCACTTGGCAAATAAAATGAAATTGTACCACAAGCCTTTTTCCAAATTGTTTGGATTAAGTGAAATATGATTCTTAAATGAACAAAGTCAAAGTCATGAATAAAACTTTATCTACAATGTGGATCATTCAGCAAATATTTATCCAACATAAAGGGTTAGGGTTATATTTCAAATATTTCATTGAAAGTATGCGAGACATCCAAACTGATGAAAAAAAAACTTTAGAATAATTTCATGCAAAAAAAACCTTCACCAAACCCTCTATATGTATACTAGGACCTAAATTAAATTTCAATTTCCATAATCATATTTAAGTCATTGCTCAAGAAAATACATAGCCTTAATGTGACTGCATTTTAAACTAAAATGGTACAATACATATTTACTAATAATGTCTCATTTCATTTTAAGGCAGCTTACAAACCCAGCTTTCTTGCTGTGGTCTGCTTAAGAGGTCACTATGAGCAGACAGGAATCAACGTTTATTGTAATGTTTATGGTAAATAAAAATTGTAAAACAATGTTGTTGGTGTTTTTAAAAAGCTTACCCATAACTACAGGATTATGATAAAAGTATTTGCCCCCTTGCGTATTACTTCTGATTTCGCTTTTTATTCATGCTGAAATGTTTCAGACAATCAAATTTTAATATCAGACAATGATAACCTGAGTAAACTTTTTTGTTTTATTGATTCATGAAATCTAAACCATCCTGACCCTATGTAAAAGTACATTTGCCTCCTTTTAAAACCACAAATTAACCAAACTACATTTGTTTGGTTCAGTTTTACTGGCCACACCCAGGCTCGATTACAGGCCTGTAGAATTCACTTAAAATGACAATCTCACAAAGTAAAGTATGTTACAAGATCTTTAAAAGAAACACAAAATGTTCCACTCTAAAGAAATTCAAGAACAGATGTAAAATAAAGTAATTGACATCCATCACTCTGGAAAGGTGTCCAAGGATATCTGCAAGGTTTTGGGGCTTCAGTGAGAGCCAATAGTAAGAGCAAATTTACAACATAAGAACAAAAATACTGAACAGTTACTAAAAATAGCATACTCAGATGTGAGGAAATGTGCAACTGAGTAGGATAGTAAAAAATGTACAAAATGTGCATGTATATTTGTTGGGAGCTTTTCCTGTCCTGGGCGGAAGGAAGCTTTGAAAACATTCCCTGAGATAAAGACTAGGTAGAAAAAAAAAAAAAAAAAAAAAAGAGTCTAGCAACATTCTTCTGGAGTAATGTTAAAGACTCATTGCCAGTTATGAGAAACGCTTGATGGCAGTTGTTGCCTCAAAGGGTAAAACCAGTTATTAGGTTTGGTGGCGCTTGCTTTTTTACATAGGGCCAGGCAGGTTTGTATAGCTTTTTTTCACTTTCATAAAAGTCATTCTGTCTGATATTATTATGTGTTTGATGATTTGAAACATTTATGTGTGAAGAAAAAATCAAAAACAGAAGAAATCTCTAGGGTGACAAAGACTTTTTCACAGAACTGTATGTTGAAAGAAGATTTCCAATGTCATCATAAGAAAGTAAAAAAAAAAAACAACCAGCTTCAAGGCTGACCTACCTCTAACATCTGCTTGGTCTGCTGAGCTGCTTTGTCATTCTCTGCTCGGATGCGCAGGTCATCCTGGTAGTCCTTACAATTCATGTCTTTGTGGATGGCCTAAAACAAAGTTAGCAAAATCAATTATATCTTATGCTTCTAATATTACAGCATAGGGAAAAAAAAACATTATTACACGGAGTAAAAATTGCAAAGCTACCCGACAGAGAATGCAGTTGATTTCATTGCAGAGGCTGCAGTTGAACTCATTGACTTCATCCTCGTAGATGCACCACCCTCGACAGTTGGGAGTCTGACAGTGGAAGCTGTGCTCGGAGCGGCTCTCTGCAATGTTCAAACGCAGCTCCAGAAACCGCTGGTGCTCCTCCTCTGTGAGCAGCTGACCACAGAATCACAGCAGAATGAAAGGTGCAGGGATTAGGGAAAATCTATCTGAAATTGTACTAGAAGGTGCAAGACAGAAGAAGACAGAGGGAGGACAACAAACATGTGAGCAACCTTCTAAAGCTGTGTGTGCTTTGCACAAATTAATATCCTAAGTGCTGGTTCTCACTGTGCGGTGGCAATGTTATTCAACTTTAGAGTCAATTATAAAAACTGAAATAGGATTCCTTATTTATTAAAAAAGGGTATTAAAATGTATGTGCTTCATAATGTTTTCTTCAATTAATTTCAACTCAATTTCTTTTAAAAATGCAGTTTTACATTTTATAGCATGGTTCAAGATAGACAGTTATGTTCAGAGGAACTATGTTTCTTCACCTGCAGTTGGCTTCAGCTCACCTCTTTTATCTCTCGGTCCAATAATTTGCTCTCACAATCCGTGTCCGCACAATACACCTCAGCATCCTGGCTGTTTGTGACAGTCCCTTTGAGACACTCCCTAAAGGTAGACACACACATACAAAACATTCAAGTATGTAATGCAAATGCAAAAAATGTCACTCACTGCACACTTTGGGAAACTAGACTTAAAGTGGAATAAAATATAAATTATGGAATTTCCACTTAATCCTATTTAAAGATGCACAAATAAAATAGACATTCAGAGGTTAGATTTATATTTGTAGGATGATTAAAAAACAACAATAGTAAACAATTATTGTTATATTGCTATAACAATAACTTTTTCATTTTTACTTTTATAAAGCTTACACAAACTTCTTTCAATTAAAAGGGGCAACATAAGCATCCAAAACCTTTTTTTACTAGAGTCTTACTTCTCTTGACATTTTTTGAAATTCAAACATTTTATCTTTAAATACAACTCACTCAAAATTACTTTAAACTCCCAAAATCCCAAGATCAGTTCTATCAAGTCATCTGTTTTTACTTCCTAAGCCACAGAGAAATTTTCTCTCAAACCTGCAAAAGGTGTGCAGACATTCTCTAAGCACAACACCCTCTCCTGGCTCCAGAGGGGAGAAGCAGATAGGGCAATCTGTCTCTATGGTATTAGAAATGAGGTTCTGCTCATCTGTGGCCAAAAAGTACATGTAGTTTTTCTCACGTTCCAGCTGCTGAGCCTACATTACAAGGCACACAAAACATGGATATAGTTAAGCAATTAAACATAATTTATATCAATCGATATTAAATCTATCACAATTATCACCAACTTCGTTATCAATAATTAGGGAATTGCTCTGATAAGGATCAATTACCACCTTTATTTATATCATATAGTGTGTCGTTTCTTTCGGCATTGTTTTGCCTGGTTTTTAATGAGCATTTGGTACCTCTTCATATTGCAGTAAGGCCAGCTGTTCTTGTTGAATGCGCAAAACTTCCTCCTGGTCAGGCTGATAGATGTCTGGCACCTCATAGTCCTGTGGCCTTTCCCCTCCACACATCTCACAGCCGGGACGGGTTGGCTTGTTAACGTATGTGCACATTTTACAGTCCCAGCCAAACTAAGCACAAATACACACAAATTAACTTTCCTGTTCTTTCAGGTGCACTACTACACAAGCACCTTGTAGACTGATAGCACAGTTAGGTTGTGTAACTTCTAGTAGATAGATATATGTTTGCTAGAGGTCTGCTTGTGGCATCCACTAGTTGTCGAAATGAAAACTACACAATTCCAATACAAATTTTAGGGTAACAATAAACAGTAAATAGTAACATATCCAGTATATAGCAGCATATCCAAAATCATCCCATTGTAATGTCCTTTATCATTAGATCATTTTCAGGATGACCAAAACGTCACATTACACAAGACCCATGTATAGTTCGACTGAAAAGTCAATATACACTCTCTTTGGCATGAAAGTCATTCATTTTAGACTTTTGATATTTCTTTAAAAAGATGTTAATTTTGTAAATAGTGTGATTATACAACAAGCAATTGGCATGATTTAAGAAACAATAACAGGTTGAAGTTGAATTTACCGTGGATATGCTCCAACCCAACCAGGATGAAAATTATATAGGCAGGTGCAAATATATACATGCAGCCTCAATTAAAATTTGATTAAAAATCTCTGTTAACCTTTTTAATAATTCTGACTAGATATTTTTACCATTCTCTTTTGCAGCATTGGGAGGTTTCTTATAATGGACAGAGTTTTAAATCATTCCACAAATCGTCAATAGGGTTGAGGTCATGGTTTCAATATTTACCTCTTTAATTCCAATTTTCATGTGTATCTAGGATTAGTGCCCTGTTTAAAAACACAATTTTGTTGAGGTTTCAGCCATCTGACCCAAACTGTTACCCTCAGATAAACACAAATTAATTAGGGTGTTCAGGAACAACCCTGGATCAAGCCTCAAGTCTGCAAACTGGAAGCTGTGAGAATTCCAGGCTCACCGTTTCACAGTGGAGCAAGCTCCACACTGGAGGGGTGCTGACCAGCGAAAAAGCTTGTGCTCTGAAATCAGCAATTTTAAGCTCGACTGAAATGTTCAGCCGCCCAAAATGGTCAAGCCAAAAGTCTCATGGTGAAAAGTTGTATGGTTAGACAGAACAAAGATTAGGCTATCTGACAACAATTGCAATTGCACTGTACAACATAGATGTAATATTTAAACAACGATAGCTCCAAATTGTTTTACCTTACCCTAAATCAATACCTATAGGGTTGAAACATGGACACAACTATGTCTTCCAACAGAACAAAAATCACATACTCAAAGAGATCCAGAAAATTCCTGGACCGTCCTTAAAAGTCAGGTTTGTGCAAGGAAACCAACTAATACAGAGACAGTTTCTTCCCCCAGGCTGTTTCTCTGTTGAACATTCAATAAAATACAAAACAACAGCATACAGATGTTGCAAATGCACCTTTTTATTTATATATGTGTATATTGTACATTGTAAATATGTATATTCTGTAGTGCAAAAACAAAACCAAAGAGCAAAGTGTACCGGAGTCAAATTCCTTGTTTGTATGTACAAACTTGGCAATAAAGCTGATTCTGATTCTGATTCTAATTCAAATCACCCATCAATTCTCCAAAGGGAAGTGGTAAGATATCCAGCCAAAATTATGCTAAACTCCTGTTGATAACTACAAGAAGTCAAAAGGTCAAGATCCAACTTGCTAAGGGATGTCTAATTAAATAATTGCAGGGGTGTATATTTATTCATTTGACCCTTTATGTATTTAAAAAAGTTTAATTTGAAAAAGCAGAGTTTAGGTTAAGTATTAAAAAGGCCAAAACTACTATGAAATTCATACCCATAAACTGTATATGTAAATGTTTCAAAAGAACTGCAAATCTCAGGCATTATCAAGCCTCTGATTTCTGAATTGTGTACATTCCGACCTGAGGTTTAGCAGCCACAGCAGGCTTGGGAGTAGCCTTGTTTTTAGGAGGTACAGGAGGAGGAGCAGTTTTGTCATCACCGCCCAGCCCTCTAGGGTTAAGCTGGATTGACTGCATAGATTCCACAATACCTAAAGTCAAAGCATAAGAAAATTTAAACTTTTAAACTTTTTGTGCTGTAAATCTTTCTACTGAAGATCTGGTTGGATAATCATAAACAACATGAAAGACATAGCATTTCCTGCCATTTCAGTGTATTACTCACTAGCTAAACGCTGCTGTTCCTGGTCCTGATTGTGTTGCTGCCGTGTAAAATGGGCTGCCTGGGCAGAGAGGATAAACAGGAAAGCTTGATCTCCGCTCTTGCGGATGCCGTGGCTGTATAAAGTTTCCTGATCCTTTGCTAGGCGTCTACCGATCACCCAGCGCTGGAGTGCTGGGTGGAATCCAAAGTCATGACTAATCTGGAAAAGTCGGAGAAGAGAGCATAAAATTTCAAAAATTTTACATTTTAATCACAGAAGTCAGGTTTAACATAATCAATACAGAGTTGTGTAAAAGTATTCACACCCCTTGAACCTTTGTCAAGTTACAGCCATGAACGTGGAATTTTGTGTTAGTGATAGACCAATGCAATCTAGAGCCTAACTTTAAAGTGAAGATATACAAAGATATTAGGGCTATACAATACAGGGAAAATATGTGATAGCGATACTGTTGCTGAAAATTGCAATGAAGACATTGATTATGATTAACGCATATCTTTTCTTTGAGCTTTTCCGTGAGCTCCAGCATTAAAAACATACATTTGGTCTGCATCAAGACCAGTTTGAGACCAACCAACAGGCTAAATATGTTATCAGTTTTGGGCGTGTGAATGTATGGCACTTGAAATATGATATTTAACCAAATATTGCATCCAAGCAGAATAAAGCTGTGAAGAAGTTTAAAGTGCAGACAAGAGCCCAATGGTAGCCCTAGGGAAGATGAAGATGATCAACAGCTCAGATGAGACAATCTGTAGACAACACAACTATTGGGTGTGTCCTCCACAAATATGGCCTTAATTGAAAAGTGACAAAAAGAAAGCCATACGATGTCCTGCTTGCAATTTGCCATAAGACAGGTAGGAGACACAGCAGACATTGTAAAAAGGTATTCTGGTCAGGTGAAACCAAAATTTGACATTTTAAGCCAAAACATGCCATGTATGGGAGCAAAATTATAGTGCTTACCACCTTAAACATACTATCCTCACTGTGAAACATCATGGTAATGGAAGGATGCTGTAGGGATGCTTTTCATCAGGTTAGAGTTGATGAGAAGAAACCTGGAAGTAAAACTGTCAGAAGCCACTAAAGACTTGGGACCTGGGTGGAGATTCACCTTAAAAGGAGGACAACAATCCCGAACATAAGCCAGAGCTACAATGGAATGGATATTTGTGTGTTAGAATAGCCCAGTCCGTATCCAAACCTAAACTCAGCTGATAATCTGTGGCAAGACTTAAAAACTGCTGTTCAGATGCTCTGCATCCAGAGAGCTTAAGCTATAATCGCAGTACTGACTCAGAGGGCGCTAAATAAAAATACATGTCACACTTTTCACTTTTTTTCTTTGCAAAAAATGGACAACAATATATCATTTTACTTCCATGTCGTTTTTGTTGGCCTATCACATAAAACAATATAATACATTTTGTGGTTCTAATGTGACAATTTAAAAAACAGTTCAAGGGGTATGAATGCATACTAGCATTAAATAGATGCTGTGGTAATATCTTTATGCTAATGTGTTGTCTTTGACCATTACGGTAAAAATGTTTAAAGTAAGAAGAAGGGATATTCCTACTATTTTAGTCTCACTACTGCACCTTATCTTTAAGTTCTGCAATTTTCATGCCAGTGGAGACAGCAAGAGTCACTGGGATATAGTTTTCCGACTGGGCATCCTCCACACCAACCATCAATCTACAGAGAAGAAAACAATATACCCCATGAGATGAATGTCATTTTCTATCAATGTAGTGGTTTCCAAACATCTATTTTTACCTAACCAGAAAGAAAACACAAGAAAAATGCATGATGATAATCTCCAAATTAAATTCTAAGAATAAGCAATATTGTGACCGACTTTTGCCTGCACTCAGATATCACCCACCTAATGGAGTCCTGAGGATAGACGTGGCTCTTGATACTGACTGACACTGTAACAGAGAGCTGGGAAAGCTTCTTGCACAGATTTGCTGCCTCTTCAGAATTGCCACTGCTGATGGCTTCGCCCAGAGAGAGGGCCAGCTCCTCTGCTGCACCATCAGGAAGAATTGAACCCATCACAGGACTTATCATTAACATTTTATTTCTATCAGTTTCTGAAAGACACTGGTTTTGTTCATTAAGCAGTTCATTTCGTACAGCTTTCACTTTCACTACCTATCATGAACATAAAGGCCTACTAAAAGAATAAGTTCAGCATGTTAGGCCTGACTGTCTAACGTATCGGAATCAACTTGTATCAACTTGTAAACATACTTCGATAATATGAAAAACTGACAAAAACTTCCAACTGGGACAGCAACAACTTAAGGAGTGAGAAGTTAAATTACGGTTAGATCAATCAAAGGAAAATCGAAACATAGCTTACCTTCTTTCAAGTTCCTTCTCTGTAAATCTTCAGAAGCCATTATTCTACCTTAGAGGTCAGGTAACGCATGAATGGCGAACACTTCACAACTGTGACCAAACAGAAACTTTCAGTATTGTCCAACCTTAAATGTTTGAGTTATAGTTCGCTCCGCATCCAAAGAATCCTTCGCTGTTTCACTTAAATACACATTATTGTTATTTTAAGTAATAGAAGAAGTAAATACGGGTTTTACATGGAGCACTTCTTCCCTGCTTTGCCTTCACTTCTGAGCGACTGTCATCGGAACGGAAAGTGAAACTGGATCAAATTCAGGAAGATAATATTTAAAGGAATCCGCCCCTCCTCCCACCGCTCACTATTTAAACGTTTACTTTTGGAGTTTTATTATAAATACAAAGGCAACAATTAAACACACAAACAATTAAAACAGATTCTGCGGGTTATTTACAATAATGCAATGTTTTTAAAGAATGTCAAAGCAATGATACACAACATCCAGCAGATGGCAGCATCTTTCTACAGATGATCCACTGGATAATGACTGCTAAAGTTTTTGTTTTAAGTCAATAAAGGTAAGAAATTTACTTAAAAGAGGCGAGACAGTTGCGACCGATAGTAGAAATTATAGGGTTGAAATGATATACCATCATACAAATAGGCACAGGTGAATAACAATGAGCAATAAACACAAAGCAATGAGACAAAATAAGAGACCAAATAAGTAAGTAAAATGCATAACATATCTTATCGGGACATCACATAAAGAAATACCTAAAAGGAATGGTAAGGAAAAATTCTACTGTGCTTTGCATATTCATACTCTTTGATGTTTTTCCCTTTTTGCCACATCACATCCAGAAACTTCAATGTGTATTGTTGCGATTTTATGTGATAGATCAACGGAATATACAGAATAATTGTGAAGTTAACGGGATGTTATCCATTAATTGAATTTTGAAAAATAAAAATCTAAAATATCTGGCATTTGCACTGCATGCCCAACCTTTAGTCAAAACTACTACTTCCCCTGCAATTACAGCTGCAAGTGCACATGTAGAGACTGAAATATTCCAACATTCGTCGTTGCAAAGTAGCCCAAGCTCAGCCAGATTTCTTATCAAAGCCATTAATCAAAAAGAAACACCTATTTGATTCAGTTCTTGTGATTTACATGCTTGTCCCTCCTTGTTTTTGTATGTTTTTTATGTTTATATATCTTAATATATATTTATGTGGTTTTGTACTTTTTTTATTGGGCCAATTGATCAGGTCATGTAAGTGACAACTGGTTCTGAAATATTTTACATGGTAAAATAAAGGGTAACAATGATTGGATGGCGAGCATCTGTGAACAGCATTTTTTAGGTCTAGAGCTAATACATCAAAAAGCTTTGATGGAAACCATTCATTGGTAGCTGTAGGTTAAGAGTTATCTGTCTACTATGAGGTAAACCTCTGCCCCAGTCTTAAGTCTTTTGCAGACTCAAACACTTTTTTCTCCCCAGAATTTCCCTGTATTTAGTTTATCCATCTTCTCATCATTTCTGACCAGCGTCCCTGTCCATGCTGAAGAAAAGCATCTTCACAGCATGGTACTCCCTCCACTATTTTTCTCTTTGGACATCATGTGTTAAGGATTATGTGCAGTGTTAGTTTTCTTCCACAACCAGCATTTTGCATGAAGGCCAATATGGCCTAATGTATTAGGTCTTATCTGATCAAAGCACCATAATTTGCTGTTTCCGCTATATGGCTTGTTGAAAGCATAGAGCAAGATTTCAGATGGCTTTCTTTCAAAATGGCTTTTTTCTTGCCACTCTTCCCTAAAGTTCAGATTTGTGCTTTTCTCACCTGAGCTTTGGATCTCTGCAGCTTCCCTAGAAGAAGAAAAACATTGCCCCAACATGATGCTGCCCCCTCTATGTTCCTACTTGGTATGCTTGCAGTTGCACCATACTCTTTTTTTGTTGTTGGAAGTTGAATTTAACAGTGCTCTATTAGAAGTCCAAAGTTTTAAATGTTGTTTTAAATCCTGGGCCTGTTTTAAACATCTCCACAACTTTATTCCTGAACTGTCTTGAGTGTTGCATTGTCTTCAAATTATTTTGGTTCACTAATGATTCACAGATGAGCTGTATTTTCACTGAGATAAAACTACACACACTATAGTGTTTGCCCTAAAATAATAATAATTAAGTTACTTGTGAAGACAGTTGCACTGGACTTTATTTTGGGATGCCAGAGTAGATGTGATGAATATAAATTACACGTTTCGGATTTCTACTCATAAAAAAACATTGATGATTAATTTTCCTTCCATTTCACAAATCCGCACTACTTTGTGTTTGTCTATTACATAAAATCCCAACAAAATACAGTGAAGTTCGTGGCTGTAACGTGACAAATTGGTTCAAAGGTTCAAGGTTTGCAAACCTGGGATTTACTGAATGAATCTAATTCTTTTAAAAGAAAAGAAAACCGAGAAATTATTTGTTTTTCCTGCTACAATTAACACATCGAATCCAGATGCATGGCACTCTTAACCGGGCCAATCATCGCGGCTCCAGCAGGAGGGGCTGGCGGCTCAGCTCAGTAGCGCATCATAAAGTTGCAGAGCATCCTTTAGTCCCCGCCTGCCTTTCTGTCTGACTCCACGCTTACCTGCCTGTTCTTCCGCCGCATCTCCTCCACTTCCTCCCAGCCTACGAGACTTTTACAGTTTAGAATATTTATTTTACAGATAAAGAAGTGCGGCTCGACGCGTTTGAAAATATGTTGGCTTGCGCAGAGATGATCACTATGTGCCTGCAGTCGGCCAAACAGAAGCATCTTCGGGCTCAGCAGCAACAGCAGCCGCTGCACAGCTCCGGACAGGGGCTTACTATCTTTCATGATGTGAGTAGAGATGCTGTTTTACTGGACCACAGTATAAAGTGCTATTTTTACACAGTTTATTAATGTTTCGTTTTTTTATTATCTGCATTAGTTAAACATCTAAGGTTCAATCTAGCAGTCCATATTAGATTGTAATAAAAAGAGTACTAAAATTAATTCAGTGAGTGACATGTATGGATGCCTTTATTTATTAATATATGAAAAATGATAATGGAAATAGAAACAGGAGGGTTTCATCTGGTGTGTGTGTGTGTCAGTGTAAATAGGAAGATAGGAAGAGCTGCAGCTGCTGCAGCTGCTGCCTCTGCATGATAAATTAAGCTCTCAGTTGGACAGTTTTAGGGACTGTTGGGGGTTCTCCCCTCTTGTCACACTTGTGCAAACCTTTACCCAATGTACCTTTACCGAATGACTACAAAACATAGTTGCTTAAATTATAATACTATGATTTATAAAAGTCTTGTGGGAAGAAGTTTTCTGAACAAATTTTATGATCCCAGAAGGACGGTGGCATATGTTTTATGGTTATGCTACAAATTATATTCTGGAGAGTTCTGACCTGTTTCTGCTCTTCCCAGGAACCCACAACTAAAACAATGCACAGACATGTTCATTGACAGTCCTGCTTCCAATGCTGCTTAAAACAAATATCACCTGCTGCCAGATTAACCTGCAGTGCTGCCATAGAAACCACCTATCTTGTTTTCAGGCCAATGATGATTCTAGGTTTGAACTCTCACTATAGCTCACAGCTTTTATTCCAGTCCATCACTCTGACATTAACTAGACAGCTTTTGAGCATTTAATTCAATTCAATTCAATTCAATTCAATTCAGTTTATTTATATAGCGCCAATTCACAACACATGTTGTCTCAAGGCACTTCACAAAAGTCTGGTACATACATTCCAATTAATCCTAACCATTGAACAGTGCAGTTAGATTCAGTTATTTGTTCAAATTGGTTAAAAAAGTTTCAGACACTTGTAGCATTCACTCCTCCCAGATGAGCATGTAGAGACAGTGGACAGTCACTGGCGTTGACTTTGCAGCAATCCCTCATACTGAGCATGCATGTAGCGACTGTGGAGAGAAAAAACTCCCTTTTAACAGGAAGAAACCTCCAGCAGAACCAGGCTCAGTGTGAGCGGCCATCTGCCACGACCGACTGGGGGTTTGAGAGAACAGAGTAGAGACACAAAGAGAACAAAGAAGCACTGATCCAGGAGTACTTTCTATGGGAAGGAAAAGTAAATGTTAGTGGATGTAGCTCCTTTAGTCGTTTCATCTAGAAAGAAAGAACCGATAAACTTTGAGCCAGTTTTCAAGGATAGAGTCTGAAAGAGAGCACATATAATTAGTTACAGTAAAGCTCAGTCAATTTCTATATCTAGGAGAGAGAAAGGGTTAAACACTGAAAGACAGGGCCATGAGCCTCATCGGTAGAGGGTTAGCATTAAGTTGTTGGCAGCAGAAGCTCGGATGATTCCCCCTTCCAGAAGGTGTCACAGGTAGACACAGAGTCAGGCCAGGTGTAGCTTCTAGGAAGAGAAAAGAGAGAGAACAAGAAGTTAAAAACTAAAATAACAGCAAATAATGCAAAGTTGGAGAGTAGTGTGAGAATGTAGCGAAGAGGGTGAAAGTGGTCATTATGTCCTCCAGCAGCCTAAGCCTATAGCAGCATAACTACACAGATAGTTTCAGTTCAGATTATTTAGTTAAACGGCGCTTATTTACGACAATGTCGTCTCAAGGCACCCCACAAAGGGTCCGGAACGGCGCAGGGCCGCTGGGGAGGCCAGACCAAATCACCGAGTGCCAGAGCCCGGCCACCCCAGAGCAGGCCACGTGTAGGGGAACTAAGTAAAATAATAAACTGATAAACTTTATCCATCTAGAGCCCACTGATGGCCATTGTTATACTAAAAACCACAAGGATTGGGATACCTCTCTCTGTCAGACTGCTTATAACCATTGGAAAAGACATTACTTAGCAGACATTTTCAGCCCTGTGATCAGGTTTGATGACATCAACTTCTTTTTTCACTTCTCGGTGAAGCATTTTTCTGTTAAGTGCAAACACAGGTTGAGTCTGCCAAATGTGTCCCTGATAAAAACATTGCGCTTAAAGTGTCTGACAACAACTTGTAAAGGCGATAATATAAAATTGCATTGACAATTCTTAGTACTCCACTGCAAGCTAAATTTATTGGCAAACTGTACAAACTAGTAGCTATTTGTGCTAAACCAATAAAACAAGAACAATTTAAATAACTCAACATAACCCTTATTACAAGTGGTTTCTCAAATTCAGTACCAAGTATCACTTTTAATGACTACTGCAGTCTCAAAAGTATTCAACTCTTTCATGACAAGCATCATGATAGGGTACTCCACTAATTACTAATTTAGTAATTAATGGAGCACCCTTCTTCTGTCAGAACGTGCAGCAAATGGGATGCGTAGCCAGACACCAGCTTCTGGCAGCATTCATGTGAAATCTTATCAAATCTTTATGGACAAAGGTCTCCAGTTCATTAAACAGTCATGTTCAAGTCACACAACTAAAAAGCTTCGGCTTTTTCACAGACGGCATGACATTGTGTCCCAGGGTTTCCTGATCTTCGATTGAATCCACATACTAAAGTTTCCCTGTGCCAGAGGAAGCAAAGCAGCACCAGAGCATTAACGACATTGCCATGGTAGACTTACCGCTTATTCATAGGCCAAACAAGTTCCAGTTTTGTTTAAACAGTTCACAGAGCAGAATGTCAAAACAATTCTTAGAGTTGTAAGAAAATTGGAGCCAGCTTTACTTGTCCTTTCAGGTCAGTAATGGTGTATGTTTTGGAGTTAAGGTACTAAGCCCTTCAGTGTGAAGTATGTACCTTACTTTTAAAACTGCTGCAGGTTAGTTGCAGTCAGTCGAGTGGTTTTGAACACCCTCTTCCACAGGAATCTGGCAGCAGCCTTGGATAGTTTCCTCTTCCTCCAGATCCAGCCAGTGTTCATTTAACATTTACCTTGTGAATGATGTTTCCAACTGTTTCTCTAGTAACATGCAAGGTCTTTACTATCTTTTGGATCCCAATGTTCTCTGAAGAATTCTCTTGACTTTGTAAGGCTATTTCATGTGTATTGTAATGTTAATTTTATTTTTATTTAACTATTAAAGTTTTTCTTGTTTAAGTTATTTATTGTAAACACCTGATTCAGGGAATTCTAAATGTCCTTCATTGAGAGCAAGGACAAAAGTGTCTTGGCTTCGATCATATTTCTATGTTTATTTCATTTTCCACCTAATTTGTTCTAGTTATTTAATGCATTGATGTTCAAGGGTATTTTTTCTTGACAGGGAACCATTTCTCTAGAGTTCAAATAGTTCTGCTTGCAGAGTACCCAATTATTTTACTGTAACAGCAGGCAGATGAGACGAGAGAGAGGTCTTTTTGCTTTTAAAGCATATTTTGCAGTCTCATGCTGTTGTAGCCATCAAACCCCTCAGTGTGAAGCAGATTGTCATCTGGCTGGGAGATGTGCTGAAGGTATAACTCATTTTATGCCTTGAATTAAAGCAGCAAAGCAAATCAGTGGTGATGAATTGTTGCGATATAATATTTTTTTATTGTGGAGGTGGTACATGTTTATTTTGTTAACAAGAGATAAATAAACCCCAAGTGCTGGGAATCATGTTTTGAATGAAAAAACATGTTTTCCCCAAAAAGCATTTCGGTTGTGAGGTTGATTGACTGTGCATTCAACAAATATTTATTCCATAAATTACTGTGTGATTAGAGCATCTGCAGTAGGTCCATGGTGAGTCCTATTTACAGGATAATGAGTAATCACTAATGTCAAGGGTGCAAGGATTACAGCATCTTAAAGATCATGAGTTGCTTCAAAAATGGCAGGAACAACAAATGATGCTGGTTTGTGTAGGCTGTTTAATCATTCTTACTGATTCTCTGCATCAGGAGTTTTTTTTCCTGGGGTATGCTGTAGATTCCCATCTCTTTTTTCCTCATTTGTCCTTTATATCTCTTTCCCCTCCCCCTTTTGAGGTTCATCTCTCCTGCTGTGCTGGAAAAAACAGTAAAACTATGACACTTTCATTCTTCAAGGTAATTTAGGAGCAAATCAGAAACAGATTCCTCGTTACAATCACCTCTTGCTCAGAACTGTTTATTTTTCATAAGTCCTGTGCAAAGTCAGCAGACGCTATGAGATGCCACTGTTTTTATTCCTGCCACCATGGCATCAGACTAGCAGCATGCTGGTAAGCAGGTTTGACCTTTTCCTGGGCTCACTGTAAATGATGCACTATTGTCTCCTGACACTAGAGAGCCCAAAGACACAGGCCACAACAAACAAGTATAAAGCGACCTACTCTCCGCTAAATTGAGCAGGAGGGAAGAATGCTTTGATGGCAAACGAAAAAAGCAACAGAAAGAGAACAAATTGGTTTGCTTAACACAACAGTAAAGCAAATATAATATCAAGGACATATTTATGTAATAACTGAAGAGGGATCACATTGTCATGCCACTGTGCTGTTTAAGTCATTACTTTAATCAAATAAAAGAGAACAGTTCTGCAGACACTTTTCTGTCTTGACAGATAATTAAAAACAGTATGACGACTTTCTTGGAAATGGCCTGGCTCTTGTTATAAGTCAGGCAATGACATACGATGGGCAGAAGTGCAGACTTTGAGCTTATTGACCTTTAGAGAATGAAAGTGAAGTGCAGGTTTGGCAGTTATTATTAGCCTACAGGTCAACTTTGACAAGCATGTCAGGCATGACCTCTGCCTAACAATGGAAACAAATAACTCAGAGAAAGAGAAGCGTAATCAATAGTTGAGATAATATCAAATGCACTGGGTTCAGTACAGTCAGAACGTATAGGGCATAACCTCCACTAAATGAATTCGTTTGACAGTGTGGCATGTTTTTTTGTAGCATTGTCTAATTAAGTTATGACAGTCCTGCTATACTTCAGTCTTGACCGACAGACCATCTCAGTTTTAATTTCTCACGTTACACTTCTTAGACCACATCCTTGGCAGTGAAAAATGGGCAAATCTTAGAGCAACATATCTTTCTTTACATTATCTTAACTACTTATAATTGTTTTCTTTAAAGCTGTAACTGTTTTTTAAATCAGGTTTTGATAGAATATTTTACTTTTTTCATGGCCCCAATTCATGCTGTTTAGTGACATTGAGCAGTTTTTGTAACCAGTTCCCCCAGTGGGCCCACCACCTGCAGGGGGAACCGTGAGGGACCGGTGGAAAGAGTACTGGGCAGTGGTGGACATCGGCAGTAAGTGACGCTGTAAAGCTGAAGAAGGAGTCCTATTGGCTGTGGTTGGCTTGCGGGACTCCTGAGGCGGCTGACGGGTACCGTGAGGCCAAGTGTGCCACGGCCCGGGCTGTGGCAGAGGCAAAAACCCGGGCTTGGGAGGAGTTCGGTGAGGCCATGGAGAAGGACTACCGGTTGGCCTTGAAGCGATTCTGGCAAACCGTCTGGCGCCTCAGGAGGGGAAGCAGTGCTTTGCCAACACTGTTTACAGTGGGGGTGGGAGGCTGCTGACCTC
The DNA here is from genome assembly GCA_036173005.1 of Crenichthys baileyi. Lineage (NCBI taxonomy): Eukaryota > Metazoa > Chordata > Actinopteri > Cyprinodontiformes > Goodeidae > Crenichthys > Crenichthys baileyi. The sequence continues at coordinate 279,334 of JAHHUM010001467.1, read as the reverse complement.
GACTGGGGACATTATCGGGCGGTGGAAGGAGTACTTCGAGGATCTCCTCAACCCTGCCATCATGCGTTCCCTGGTGGCAACAGAGTCTGGGGACTCGGGGTTAGACTCTTTCATCACCCATGCTGAAGTCACCGAGGTGGTTAAAAAGCTCCGCGGTGGCAGGGCTTTGGGGGTGGATGAGATTCGCCCTGAGTACCTGAAGTCTCTGGATGTTGTAGGGCTGTCATGGTTGACACGCCTCTTCAACATTGCGTGGCGGTCGGGGACAGTGCCTCTGGACTGGCAGACTGGGGTGGTGGTCCCCCTTCATAAGAAGGGTGACCGGAGGGTGTGTTCCAACTACAGAGGGATCACACTCCTCAGCCTCCCTGGTAAGGCCGGGAGAGTACGCCAGGGAGAGTCCGGCCGATAGTCGAACCTCGCCTTCAGAAGGAGCAGTGTGGTTTTTGTCCCGGCCGTGGAACACTCATGGGAGTGTGCCCAACCAGTCCCCATGTGTTTTGTGGACCTGAAGAAGGCATTTGACTGTGTCCCTTGTGGTGCTCTGTGGGGAGTGCTCCAGGAGTATGGAATCGGGGGCCCTTTATTAGGGGCCATCCGGTCTCTGTACAAGCGGAGCAGGAGTTTGGTCCGCATTGTCGGACCTGTTCCCGGTGCATGTTGGACTCCGGCAGGGCTGCCCTTTGTTAAACACTAAAAGACAGGGCCATGTGATCATCGGTAGAGGGTGAGCATTAAGTTGTTGCCAGCAGAAGCTCGGACGATGCCCCTCTCCAGAAAGGTGTCACAGGTAGACACAGAGTCAGGTCAGGTGTAGCTTCTAGGAAGAGAAAAGAGAGAGAACAAGAAGTTAAAAACTAAAATAACTGCAAACAATGCGAAGTTGGAGAGTAGTGTGAGAATGTAGCGAAGAGGGTGAAAGTGGTCATTATGTCCTCCAGCAGCCTAAGCCTATAACTACACAGATAGTATCAGTTCAGATTATTTAGTTAAACGGCGCTTATTTACGACAATGTCGTCTCAAGGCACCCCACAAAGGGTCCGGAATGGCGCAGGGCCGCCGGGGAGGCCAGACCAAATCACTGAGTGCCAGAGCCTGGCCACCCCAGAGCATGCCACGTGTAGGGGAACTAAGTAAAATAATAAACTGATAAACTTTATCCATCTAGAGCCCACTGATGGCCATTGTTATACTAAAAACCACAAGGATTGGGACACCTCTCTCTGTCAGACTGCTTATAACCATTGGAAAAGACATTACTTAGTAGACATTTTCAGCCCTGTGATCAGGTTGGATGACATCAACTTCTTTTTTCACTCCTCGGTGAAGCATTTTTCTGTTAAGTGCAAACACAGGTTGAGTCTGTCAAATGTGTCCCTGATAAAAACATTGCGCTTAAAGTGTCTGACAACAACTTGTGAAGGAGATAATATAAAATTGCATTGACAATTCTTAGTACTCCACTGCAGGCTAAATTTATTGGCAAACTGTACAAACTAGCAGCTATTTGTGCTAAACCAATAAAACAAGAACAATTTAAATAACTCAACAAACCCTTATTACAAGTGGTTTCTCAAATTCAGTACCAAGTATCACTTTTAATGACTATTGCAGTCTCAAAAGTATTCAACTCTTTCATGACAAGAATCATGATAGGGTACTCGACTAATAACTAATTTAGTAATTAATGGAGCACCCTTATTCTGTCAGAACGTGCAGCAAATGGGATGGGTAGCCAGACACCAGCTTCCGGCAGCATTCATGTGAAATCTTATCAAATCTTTATGGACAAAGGTCTCCAGTTCATTAAACTGTCATGTTCAAGTCACACAACTACGATGGCCAGTTTATACCAGGACTTATTCTGTAACCAAGCCTTGGTGCACTTTGTGGTATGCATGTGATTTTTGTCCTGTTGAAAGATCCAGTGATTCCCTAAGCTTCGGCTTTTTCACAGACGGCATGACATTGTGTCCAGGGCTTCCTGATCTTCGATTGAATCCACATACTAAAGTTTCCCTGTGCCAGAGGAAGCAAAGCAGCACCAGAGCATTAATGACATTGCCATGGTAGACTTACCGCTTATCCATAGGCCAAACAAGTTCCAGTTTTGTTTAAACAGTTCACAGAGCAGAATGTCAAAGCAATTCTTAGAGTTGTAAGAAAATTGGAGCCAGCTTTTCTTGTCCTTTCAGGTCAGTAATGGTGTATGTCTTGGAGTTAAGGTACTAAGCCCTTCAGTGTGAAGTATGTACCTTACTTTTAAAACTGCTGCGGGTTAGTTGCAGTCACTCGAGTGGTTTTGAACACCCTCTTCCACAGGAATCTGGCAGCAGCCTTGGATAGTTTCCTCTTCCTCCAGATCCAGCCAGTGTTCATTTAACATTTACCTTGTGAATGATGTTTCCAACTGTTTCTCTAGTAACATGCAAGGTCTTTACTATCTTTTGGATCCCAATGTTCTCTGAAGAATTCTCTTGACTTTGTAAGGCTATTTCATGTGTATTGTAATGTTAATTTTATTTTTATTTAACTATTAAAATTTTTCTTGTTTAAGTTATTTATTGCAAACACCTGATTCAGGGATAGTCCAACCTTGAAGTAACAAATGCATGGACTAGTTTTTCAGTGTCACTCCTGGAGAGGATATTTCTAATTTTGGCAATGTTCCGGAGGTGAAAGAAGGAAATCCTAGAAACCTGTTTAATATGGGATTTAAATGACATGTCCTGGTCAAAAGTAACACCAAGGGTTTTTTACTTTATTACCGGAGGTCAACCTAATCCCATCCAGGTTAAGTGACTGACTAAGCAGTTTCTTTTTTAAAGACTCCGGTCCAAAGACGACAACTTCTGTCTTGTCTGAATTTAGAAGCAGAAAATTTAAAGTCATCCAAGTTTTTATATCTTCAAGACATGCTTGTAGTCTATCTAACTGGTTGGGTTCATCAGGATTTATGGATAAGTAAAGCTGAGTATCATCAGCGTAACAGTGAAAATTTATCCTATGCTGCCTGATAATTTGACCTATTGGAAGCATATATATAGTAAAGAGAATTGGCCCAAGTACTGAACGCTGTGGTACTCCACAATTAACCCTGGAGTTCAAAGATGATTTATCATTTACATGAACAAACTGGAATCTGTCAGACAGATTAGATTTAAACCAGACTAGCGCTGTTCCCCTGATCCCTACAGCATATTCCAGCCTTTCTAAGAGAATATTATGATCGGCTGTATCAAATGCAGCACTGAGATCTAACAGAACCAGTACAGACACAAGTCCATTATCTGAGGCCATAAGAATATCATTAGTGACTTTCAGCAGAGCTGTTTCAGTGCTATGATGAGCTCTGAAGCCTGACTGAAACTCTTCAAACAGGTCATTGCTGTGTAAATGCTCACACATTTGATTAGCAACTATTTTCTCAAGGATTTTAGATAAGAATGGAAGATTGGATATAGGTCTGTAATTTTTCAAGTCATCTCGATCAAGCGAAGGTTTCTTAAGAAAAGGCTTAATCACAGCTACCTTAAAAGCCTGTTCACGAGTGAGAGACAGACAGATTGGTGCAGCTGCCACAGTAATGGGGGCACTGTGCCGGTCTGTTGTGGTGAAGAGAGAGCTGAGCTGAAAAGCGAAGCTCTCGATTTACCGACCGGTCTACGGTCCTCCCCTTCCCTATGGCCATGAACTTTGGGTCATGACCGAAAGAACGAGATCCCGGATACAAGCGGCTGAAATGAGCTTCCTCCGTAGGGTGGCCGGGCACTCCCTTAGAGATAGTGGGAGGAGCTCGGCCATCCGGGAGGGGCTCGGAGTAGAGCCGTTGCTCCTCCACATTGAGAGGAGCCTGTTGAGGTGGCTCGGGCATCTATATCGGATGCCTCCTGGATGCCTTCCTCATTAGGTTTACCAGGCACGTCCCACCGGGAGGAGGCCCAGGGGACGGCCCAGGACATGCAGTAGAGACTATGTCTCTCGGCTGGCCTGGCAACGCCTTGAGCTCCCTTGGAGGAGCTGGAGGAGATGTCTGGGGAGAGGGATGTCTGGGCGTCTCTGCTGAGTCTGCTGCGACCGCGACCCGGTTCCGAGTAAAGCGGAAGACGACGAGTACGGGTACGAGTTTATATTTTTGCACCATATACTTTTAAAAGAGCAAACACAGTATCATAATATCAGATAATCTGAGCCGATCCGCATAGGGAAGCCAGGATGTTGTGGTTACTGCTAGACTCACTGGGGACTTGGATGCAGACTGACTGATTGGGAAATCAGTCAGTCTGATTTTACTCACTTGTTTAAATTGAATGCAGAGAAAGGGGACACACAGCATTTGGCTGAAGAAACAAGCAAGAGTCTGACTAAAGCAAGAGTCTGACTAAAAACAACATTGGCAGCAGCAGCCCTTTTTCCCTAGGCTTTCCTTTGAGCAGCTGAACACCTTTGATACGATCAAGAGTGAGCAATATTGGTGGTCTTCTTGTGAGCCAATAACTGCCTTTCCCAGAGTTGGTGACTCATCTGTTCTGTAGATGTTCAGCTGATTTGTGTTAAATGTGTTAAGCAAGTTTATTATCTTCAGTCTAAGCAGCTTCACTTATACAGATGCAGCTATGAGTAACTGGTTGAAGAAAAGGATATTTTTTGACCTGACAGTCAATGCAGCAGTGTTTTGTTTTATATACGCGTTTCATTTGTTTTTTTTTATTTACAGTTTATGCTCATCCACCACTTGTACACCTTGCCAGTTCTTATTTGGACCCCTATTTATCTTCAAAATTCCCCTACTTATTTGTGGCATAAATTCAACAAGGCATGTGAAACAGTCCTCAGAGATTTGGGTCCACATTGAAATAATCACACAGTTGCTGCAAGTTTCTCAGCAGGGCATACATGATCCCCATCTCCTGCTTCACCTGACCCCAAATTTCCCCTATTGGATTGAGATCTGGTGAGTGTCCAGAAGTCATTCGAGTACAGTGATTTGATACAGGCAGTGCTGTGCAAGAACTTGTTCAAATGAATGTGTTCATGAGTGGTGCTCACATTTTTTAGAATTTGAACAGTTTTTTATTTTATGAACTTGAGGTGAGGGGAGCTCACTGTGACGTCATTTAACCGCGACTTCTTCAGGTCTGAGCGAAAGATTTACCACTTACTATCTTTTTACCATTCTCTGTAAACCTAAAAGATGGTTGGGTGAAAGTCCCAGTAGATCAGTTTCTGAAATACTCAGAGCAGTTCCTATTGGCACCAACAACCATGCCACATTTAAATTCACTGAAATCTCCTTTATTCACCATGCTGGTGCTCAGTTGGAACTTCAGCAAGCCATCTTTACCTCGTCTAGAGGCCTGAAAGCATTAAGATGCTGCCTTCAGCTTAACTAATTTTACCATTTGAATTAACAAACAATTGGACGTTTGTACCCAATAATCTGGCAAATTAATCTGCTCTACAGAGTCTTTGTAATGAACTGTGTACCCCTGTGCCACTGCCATACTTGCTCTTATCCAAAGATTTAAATCCTATTCATCACAGCAAAAACACATTGCCTTTGTTTTACCCTCTGTCTGTTTGTTCTGCATGGGCACTGTCTGAAAGTGCAGACCAAAAGAAACATCCTGATATGTGAAAATGCCTAAATCACAGTCCTCGTTCTTTAGAACAGAAGAACAAAGTTGCCATTAGAGAGTCAAAGGTAATTCTTGTAGAGAAGCAGCATGTGTTGCTGTGAAAAAATCATATGGATATAAAATTCCATGTTTGAAATGTTCATAAACAGACTTTTAAAAACATGGAATTTATTTATTTATTAAAATGGTGCTGCTAATTTTTGTCATTTATCCGGGACAAACAAAAACAAGATAATGTGGTTGAAAGTGTAATTATTCCTGCTGGTATATGTTTCTTTACATTGAACTGGCATTGGTATGTGAATTCTCCCCTGATCCCCAGCACAAGCCAGCAGACAAGAGAAGAGAAAAGTTGGTCACAACCAAATTTTTGCCAACATGCTACTATTTGCCATCTATAAGTCAATCAGGGAAAAACCCAATGCTTAAATCCTTGGAGTTGGGACATTGCATACTATTGCTGTCCAATTGGACAAGCTTTGGCCAATAAATAAAGCTTTTATGCTGGAACAAGAACAGCAGTCCAGACAAATAACCTAGCTCTGCCTAACTATGCATGGAAACAGTAATCACTTATACCTCTGACCAACAAAAGAGTGGTAACACTGACGATTTCTTTCTTTCTAGCAGCAAAGAACGTGAAAGAATGTTTAAGTGTATGCAAATATCTCTCAGTTCTGCACTCATGCCTTACTGTGAGTATAAATCCATCCATAAATTAACCTTGAAAGTAAAAGCTCTGAGCCATTAAAAAAAAAAAAACGTTTTTTGAAGTGCATGTTCTATGTTTTTAGGATGGCAGATCTATTTAGGTGACGTCCATTCTACTCTAGGAAAAGCCTTTTTCTGTTATAAAAAAAAAGCACTGAGCTGAGTCCTTGCACACCCTCCTGCTAATTATAAGCAATGCACCACTGAGTCCCCCAATGCGAGCAAAGTGAAGAGAAACCAAGGCGGCTGGAATACAGTTACTCTGACTTGTCCATACACTGTTCAAGACAGTTTTATTTGCAAGGCTACTTGATAATTAAAAAAATACACTAAATAACACATCATAGGGTTTGGCAATATGATGATATTAGATTGAGAGGGATAGAAACATGCTGACGGTCTGCCAAAACTCCAGTGATGATTGTTTTGTGGAAAATGCTAAAGGAATTATGGAACTCAGCAAACAATAATTTATTAACATAAAAGAAGGAACATTGTGGAAATTGTTCTTTTGTGTATGTGACCCAAAAAATCTGGATTTTCACAAACAATCTAAGCATTTTCCATCCTTTAACCTGACACCCAAAGTAATAGAGCAGGCAAACAGAGACTGTGTTGGCTGCTACAGCTTCCTGTTTGCCTGTTTAATGTGAGCTGCTCAATAATTTTATTGAAGACTTTGTAGCTGAAATAGGCCAGGGAGTCCTTTCTAAATAAACGTTAAAGCCACATGAGGTGCTGTTGTGAAATTGTTAATATGTGAAGAGATGATATTGTCAATTTTGTAACAAACTAGTTAGGGTGTTTCTTTGTTTTGCTTTACAAAACAGTTTGTTTGCTTCACAAAACAAACAAACAGTTAAAATTGTGTACATTCACCATATAATTTGATGCATTTTAACTTAAAAAATATTTGACAAAACATGGAAACCAGAATTTTGAAGAAAAGACATTTTTAAAACAAATTTGCTGAATTTGGAAAAACATTAAGCAGATTTGTAGAGGCCTGTATAAGGCTTATTCTATCTATTGCTGTTATATGTGTCATGATCTGCACCTGTTTGTGTTTTGTGTGATTGCACTCGCCTGAGTTCTGTTGTATTTATAGTTTTCTGTTCGTCTGTTATCCTCCTGTTGTGCTGGCCTGATTTATCCTTCTGTTAATCCTGGTTTCTGAGTTTTTCTTCGCACCCTGTAAGTTCAGTCTTTGATTAAAGGTATCCCACTACCATGCGCCTGCCGATGTCCTGCTGCTGTTTTGGTCCTTTTCAACTCCAAACAGTGATAATATGCTCTTATGCAGATGCTTGACTTTTATTTCATATCTTTATCTTCATATTTATCTTATGTTAGAAAGAGTGCATTTTACCCGAGTGTCGCCGTTAACCTTTTTATTTCAACATACAGATTTTATATTGGCTAAAAAGTATTGTATTTTAATTGTACATGAGACAAGAGACAAAACTGAACTGATTTGAATCTTTTTTCTTCATTAATGCTTGGTTTTATGTTTTATCTTTACAAGCTTTGTTTAATTGTACAAGATTCATGAAAAAATGTGATCATAATTTTACTGTAAAAAAGAAAGAAAGGAATAATCTGATATTTATGCCCTGTCACCCATCCCTAAAATACAATTTTAGTTTTAAAGTTGGATAAAAACAGTACCATTGTGCCATTAAAGTTAAGTTTACAGACGGAGCATGCAGCTGGCATCACAGGCAGTTCCACTGGACCTTTTTCAAAGCAGATACTTTGATGTGCCACATCAGAGAAAGCATTTGTGTAATTTGTAAAACCTATGATGGGCCTGTTAAATTTATTTGTAACACTCGAGGAGACAGTAAGCACATGCAGTCTCATAGTTCTAGAACTGTAATTCAGCCTCTGCTCTTCCCAAAACTGGCTTTTGAACCATGCGGAGTTTGCACTGAGCAGCGAGGTTATTTATTATAAACATGAACTGAGAGCAGGAATGTGTGAAATGAACGTATCCAATTACCAAATTCCTATGGCAACAAGCACTGTTTCATAGTAAAATGTTCAACGCAATGTGAAAATTAATGCACGCAGGATAAGGACATCTTTTGATGATGTAGACAGGATACAACAGTAAAAATTATAAGATATATCATGTTTATCAAGTGTTAAAGTGTTGAAGGGTTCACTGGGAGTTTGAATATGAGCAGTTTTTAAGGCTGAGGCACCTGCAGGATAATAGCAGTCCAGCCTCTTCACTGCATTGTGGCCTCATGCTGCCTCTAAAATGACTGTTTACTCCAGAACTGAATTGTTAAGCCCATTGTCGGAGAGATTCTCTCAGCTACCGTTTAACATGACTTACACACACACACACACACACACACACACACACACACACACCTGCACACACACCATAACCGCTTATGTAAATGTTCCGATTTTTTTTTTATCCTTCTATTGAATGCATAAACAATGTAGATATTCAAGTGGAAAATGTTTTGTAAATATTAAACATTGGATTACATTTTTGTTTTGTTTATTGGAAAACTTCCATATTGAAACACGACTCAAACTAATGACTTTGTCCTCTCTGCTTTTTTCCCCCAGATTTTCCGCAGAGCAGACAAAAATGGTGAGCAAATATATTTCAGTCATAATTTAAATGGTCCGAAATGTTTCTGCAGATTTTTAAATTGTGAGGATGCCTACATAAGTTGGAGAATAACAAGCAATTCACATGAATGACTCATGGAGGCTGTTTATTCATCTCATGCTTGAACAAGTTGCTAAGGCTTCAAATTGAAGCCAAGAATGGAATAAAATTGTCACATAAAATAAATTACCTCCCAAGAATATGTTGACAAAATATTGCTAGGTATAACACATGCAGAGCTTTTTTATTTTGTTACAATTTTTATATACTTTTAAAAATCATTAAAAATGTTGCACAAAGAAGACAAACATGTAGCCTATGTTGCTGTCATCAGCAGTCAATTATATGTTGGCCACCTCTGATCAATGAAGCATATTAAGCTGCATTTTTGTAACATTTTGGAATTTGGTTTTGTTTTTCAAATCCATGCTACAAACACACAAAGTACACTGGAAGATATGTTGATAACTTACTGCAGAAAGTAGAAGGCATATTCAACATTTTTTGGATTTTATACTTATCTTGATCGCAGAAGACCACCTATCAGATTCTTCATGCCACCATTGGCCTCCACAACTAAGACATTCTTAAACAGAACATATATCTTGAATATATATAGCTTGATCTGAATCTCAGAAATGAGAGGACACCCTTCACCGAGTTTTAAAGATTTATTTATTTATTGTGGATATGTCCTTCATCAGAATCAGAATCAGAATCAGCTTTATTGCCAAGTTTGTACATACAGACAAGGAATTTGACTCTGGTACACTTTGCTCTTTGGTTTTTGTTTTTGCACTACAGAATATACATATTTACAATGTACAATATACACATATATAAATAAAAAGGTGCATTTGCAACATCTGTATGCTGTTGTTTTGTATTTTATTGAATGTTCAAAAGAGAAACAGCCTGGGGGAAGAAACTGTCTCTGTGGCGGCTGGTTTTTGTGAACAGCGCTCTGTAGCGTCGGCCTGAAGGCAGAACTCTAAACAGTTTATGTGCAGGATGTGTGGGGTCTGCAGAGATTTTAGCAGCTCTTTTCCTGACCCTAGACCTGTATAAGTCTTGGATGGAGGGAAGGTCAGCCCTGATTATTCTCTCTGCAGTCCTGATTGTTCGTTGCAGTCTGGACCTGTCCTGTTTTGTGGATGAACCAAACCCACACGGAGATGGATGAAGACAGGACAGACTGAATGATGGCAGTGTAGAAGATGACAGCCCGCTCCTGTGGAAGGTTGTACTTCTTGAGTTGGCCTCAGGAAGTACAGTCTCTGCTGGGGCCTTCTTCCGAACAGTGTCTATGTGTGAAGACCATCTCAGGTCCTAAGAGATGGTGGTTCCTAAGAACTTGAAGTGATCCACAGCCGACACGGTGTTGTTGAGGATGGTGAGGGGGGTGTATGGAGGTGGTGTTTTCCGAAAGTCCACCACCATTTCCACAGTCTTGAGTGGGTTTAATTCCAGGCAGTTCTGACTACACCAGTATGGTGTGGAAACTTTAAATGCTGTAGCTTACTCCTGGCCCTGCCTCCCCATGCGCTCCAAAAATGACAACATCTTAACAAACTAAAATTCTGTCTAGCCAACCCAAAACTGTAAGCAACCTCCATCTAACCACCTCTTTTAACATTTTTTGGAGGTGTGCCTGGCAAACTCTAGTCCCTCTTAACGTCATTTGCATGCTGATATCAAAATAAATATTACATATCTTAGAAGCTTTCATCCAGCCAAAGATTTGTTTTAGTAAATCTTTAAGATGGCTCTTTTGGCATTTTACTTTGTTGCCATAACATCAAAGCGAACAGTGGTTTCTTGTCTTAGTAAACCCTGGAAATTATTTCAGTGCTTTACATCATAAGTCTGTGATCGTAAATTTATTCTTGAAATAACATTTCTTTTTTATTATACCATCTTTCTCTCATGCTTTTGAATTATTTTCTATGCAGTTCATTTACTAAACAGATTACCGTAAATTCCGGACTACAGAGCGCACCTGATTAAAAGCCGCATGCTCTAATTTTAGAAAGAAAACCAATTTTGTACTTGTACAGGCCGCACCGGATGTTAAGCCGCGGGTGTTCCACGTTGTAATATGATTTACACAGAAAGATATTACACGTGGGGAATTTTTAACTTTTAACTTAATCCGTATGGTAATATAAACAAATGCATATTGCAAATCATTTTTTTCGAACAGTGGCTAACACGGCTACCTTTAAATACACGTACGTTATCAGTAACACACAAATTTCGTTGCTTAAGCCTTTTTACTGAACAGTGCACGAACAACATTCCAATATCTCCTAACTGATATACACTCCAGCCTACCAGGTCAAAAGTCATTGATCGCCTTCTTCATCTTCTTCCTGCGCACTGAAACCATCAAAGTCCTCTTCTTCAGTGTCTAATTGAACACCCTCAGGATCTCGTCACTCACTTCAGCCTCTTCGTTGACGCTCTCACTTGAGCGCATCCGGTCCCCTTAATCACGCAGCAGTCCAGCCTTTCGAAACCCGTTGGTGATTTTCCATGTTGATGAGGGTGAATATAAATAACTGATTCACAATACCGGTAATTGAATTGTGAAAGTGCTCTTGATTTATCGTACAAGTTCATTGGACCTCTTTGAACTACTCATCAATTTAATTGGTCTTCTGTTACCAGGCAAAATGTTTTTGGCAGCATGAAAAAAAACATGCATTAGCTGCACCGTTTTATAGGCCACAGTGTTCAAAGTGTGTGAAAAAAGTAGCGGCCTATAATCTGGAATTTACGGTAGATCACAGTAAAATGACAATTTTTTTGGCTTTTGAGTCATACATGTCTTTCTAAATCTAAGATACCTAGAAAATATTTGCCCTTGTTTAAAACTATTTTATGTGGCTTAACAGCAACAAAAAATCCAAATCCAACATTGTCAGATTAGTTTCTTCTTTTAGAAGCAACTGATGCAAAAGCTTTGACATTGACAGAAATTCTAAATGCAGCCATGTACCTTGCTTTTATTTGTAGTGCATGACATATCAGATCACACTGTGAACGATTCAGGAGATAACTTTTACAATTGCAGTCAAATCAAATGGTTAGACCAAACCATTCTCTTTCCGCTGCTTTTGCTGTGCGATATTGGCTCACTCATGAAGATATTTATTCATCTCTAATAACTGAGGAAATAGGGTACCACAGCAAATCAAGGGGAGGAAGATGTAGCCGTCATCACGGGATATTGTTTTGTTCACAGGTCAAAGAGTTTGTAATCATTGTGCCTCTAAACAACAATTGCTTCTCAACAGTATTAACAACGCTTAAGAAAGGCTTTCTGCATGATGAATTGCTCTGATTCTTCCAACCAAATTAATTCACTGTTAGATATGTTATTATAATGAACTTAGAGGAGATGGCTGTCATCACTAAACTGGCTGCAGAAAGGGAAGGGAGGGAGGACCAGTAATGCAAAAAGCAAGGTCTATATTCCTCAGTAATAAATAGAACTGGGAATAGGCTAAAAATATATTACAAAAGAAAACACTGACTTTTCTTTTTTTTATACAAAAAAAAAACTATAAAACAATAAGCTATTAGTCAGGTTGACAGATCTGATTGTTTGTAGCTCTTGGAGATGTTTTAGAGTTTAAAAGGTGGATTTTATTTTCTGAGGAAAATCTAAAAATCCCAAACAGAGGTAGTGAGAAACTGAATTTATCACTTTTGCTGGCCCATAAAAATAAAATTTTGATGTTTCAAATATCTTGCAAAATTGTGGGCACATTAAAGTGACACCTATTTAGGCACTAGAAATGTGTTTAAATTTGTACATATATTTCATGAGTTTATTAGCCCATGCATATTAAAACTTTAATTTATTATCTTGATTTAGCAACCACACATCACATTTGACACCAAACTAACACCCAAAAAAGGTCATTTGTTTTGAATTTTTTTTCCAGACTGTAATTAATAGCAACACAACTACATTATGATCTCCTAACATTAATATAACCTTATGTCTTTCGACACAAAAATATATTGTATACTTAACAGGTGTAGGAATGTGAAGCTTTGGAAGGTAAGCTTTACAAGTAACTAATCAGCTGTTGTGAGCAGGCAGTTTAGTAAACAGCATCTGATTCATCGTTTTCATGCAACATATTCACTCATTAATGCCTTTGATCTATTTTTAAACCAGTTCAGTAATTGATTAACCTTTAGCACTTATATGACATCTGTTACTGTTTGTACATTAACTACTTTGAAGGATTCTCATTATAGGAAACTCACAGAAAGCTCTGACAGAGAAGCAGTCATTGTATCTAAAGTAATGGAGCTCAAAATATAGCCATATACAAACCCAACATGATCAGTGCAGGCTAGAGATTTGTGTAACTGTTATATAGTCTCTGACTGTGTGCTCAATAAGCTACATTTCTAGGAAATAATGTACATTGGAAGGCTAAAATTTAAGAAACTTTAAGAATCAAACAAAGAGTTCCAGCTTCCTGTAGGGTCTTTTTCCATTTATGATTGTCCAAAATGTGTACAACACCCAGCAAAATAATTAATATCCTCTAAACTTTTTTAAATTTTATGTTACAACCAGAAACCTCAGTGAGGGCGTATTTTTATGAAAGATGACCAGAGTTATGCAAAATTGTGAAGAGGAATTAAACAGACACTTGCCTTTCAAACTCTTAAATACAAATCTCAAAAGAATATACTTAGGAACCCCTTGAGTAACTTTTTATAAAACTACTTTTTGTTGCAGGTATAGCTGCAAGTCATTTGGGGTCTGCCTGTGAACAGAAGTTTTCCAGTCAGACCAAAGATTCTCAATTGTGGACTTTTGCCACAAATTTCTAATTGAATTTAACAACTCAAATGATGGAAAGGACAAATTATAGTAAATGAATGTATAATTTTGCTAAATCTAAACCATCCTATTGTAGCTCTGGCTGTATGTTTAGTCTTACTAACAGTTTTTCTTACAGGATTGCTCTGTATTTAGCTTCATCTATCTTCCTATTAACATTGCCCAGTTTCCCTGTTCATGTTGCAAAAAGGAAACCTCACAGCATGATACGGCGACCACCTTCTTCCATGGTAGTGATAGTGTGTGCTTTGCAGCATTATTTTTCTGCCACACAGTGTTTTACATTTAGACCAGACAGGATATTTTAATTTAATCTGATCAGAACACCTTCCTCTACATGTTTGATGTGTCCCCCTATCTCATCATATACCACATTTGTGAACTTAAATAACTATTAATTTAAGTTTATTGTTACACCCAAATCATTTAATAGTCACTGATCAGTTATTGATAAGATTTTTTTTTGATAATGACTGAACTTTCTTCTTACTTGACTTCTTTGATCTGCAGAGAAGATGCTTCAAACAATGAGTATTGTAGAAAACTGAGCCTAAAAGGAGCACACAGCTGTATGTGAGGATATGGATAGTAAAAAGCAGCTTCAGAATTTCTCACAAATGGGCTTGTGAAACACATCCCAAGTAGGACATTGATGCTAAGAATACCAGTAATAGCTTGAATATGTAGACATCCATAGAAGCTTACTATAAAGAAACCAGAGCCTTCCCTCTTAGTAATGACGGCTGCTACTGAAGCCTAAACCACTTAGGAGAGCCTGCATTGGGACTAACCTTTGAAGGGATATCAGCGTGGCCTACTTTGTGCCCTACTTTGCAGGACATCTCCACTTTCTTATTTGGTTCTTGTTTACTCTAAATGTTTCAAGAAGTTTCTTTAAAGTAGTCCATTTTTTTTTTACTTTAAAAGCAAAGAAGCCACACAGCAATGTGTATTCTGTTTTAGATAACTACGAGGACCTGTTCTAGATGGTGTTTTATTTTAAAGGTGGATTTCACACTTTAACCTCTGACTTTACAGTACAAGCCTCTTGAAGAGAACAGAAAAGTCACCCCAAATCTTGCAATGGTCATTATGACCAACACTTTGAGTTTCAGACATGTCTACTAAATGAAGGTCTTTATTCCTGTGTGAATTTGCACATGGTAGCCTGACTTTTTATGGTGCTTCTAGAGGAATAGCACCTTCATTCCTGAATGTCATTTCAACCTATGTTGGTATAGGACTAGTTTCACTAAGGATAGTGACACTATTTATTGATTCTTCAGCAAGCAGCTTTAAAAGGCCAATTTTTTATGGTTGATATGCACATTTCTCACCAAAACACATTTACAATCCACTTTCTACACCAGTTTAATTCTTGCATGGCTGCGGGGGGCTTGTAGCTATTTCCAGTTATCAATCTGCAAGACGCGGGGTACAGCAGCTCATCAGTCCTTCACAGAGCGCATTATTGTATGTACACATTTTTTTATTTGTTAAAGGCTGCACACTTAAAGTAGCACATTTAAAGACAGGGAGAATGATGGGATGAACTAAAAAGCAGCTTCATCTCTGCAGTTTCCTGTAAGACCAAGAAGATGAAATTATTGTAAATGTTATTAAAGCATATGAAATGGCTCTGTAACTTCATTTGTGCATTATTTAGGTCCATCTAGGATGACTCTTTTGAGTTTTTTTCTACTTTGTGATAATGTTGATTTGTCAGTAGTGAAACCATTAGGTTACAAAATGAATAGCAATATAGGCCAATTATCCAAGCTTCACCTAAAATCAAAGCTTAATCTTACCCCCACCTTAGTGTGAGTGCTGTTTGTGACATATGTGGTTTTATTGTTGCTTGGATGGTCTTAATCAAATCATACAATCAATGACTTAAAGACTAATAAAATCTAACTCTGAGGAGGTTAAACATTAAGATCATTACTTGTGTTTTTCTTTTCTTACTGGAACTATCCTCCTTTCACATATGAAAGCATATACCCTAGAACTGTCAAGGCTGCTTGTGTTCATCATTTGTCCATCAAATAGAGGAGTGTCACTTTTAGGAATCATGCTGTCTGTTTATCTTGGCACTCCAAATATAGGAATCTTCACAGATATGACATGAGGAGAGACATGTGGAGAGATCCTTGGTTTCAGTCTGTAAGCCACAGTACAGATGGTGTAAATATATAAGCAACAGCACAAACTGTGCATGAACGGTGGCAAAAGAACAATGCTAGACATGGAAATTAGAAAGTAATGTGTGAAAATATATTACTGACAATGTCCAGTGCTAAACTTTTATTTAAAAAGGAGGGCATTGAAGAATAGTTTGAAGGATACTTTGAACCAAAAAATGACATTTTCATCCTAGTATTGATTAAATTTATGTAAAGATTTTAAACTGTGATATTTTTGTTTTTTTGTGGGCAAGGGGGGTCCAATTTCTTAATTTTTGAAGGAACCATTAATATTTGAATGGAGTTATTCAAATATGTACCTTTTTTTAAGTCTTGTGTTTTTGTGTTTTTTATCATATTTTAGATCTAAACAAAAACTGCCAAATGTGGCAAAGACAAAGGTTTTATGATGAATACCTTCCACATATTGGTCAGTGGTAACAATGAAAAGCGTCAAAAAGGCTCCACCTGAACAGACGGTACTTAAGCTTGAACTTTAGTGTTTAGTCAGCTAATGGGAACTCACTGTCATCCTTCCTCGTCTTTGCCTGGAGAGGGACCATTAAGCCAGCTGCCCTTCTACATTTTGTCCTTGAGAATTGAGATGTGAAACTTCTACTTTCACAAACAGCTTAGGCATGTTGGTTTTAAACCAACTGTACACCAAGTGATTTGATGTATAGTTAAACTTCTCCATAACTTTATCCCTGACCGTTCTGGGGTGCTCCCTGGTTTCCATTACGCAGGAAGATCAAGGAACACACCACATAAAATGGCAAAATTTGAAAAGGTTGAAGGAGTATGAATGTTTTTGCGAGTCACTGTAGAGTAACTTGATCTTGTATTAAAATACAGACAAAAGCCTGTTTAACCTATATAAAGTTGCCTGTCATGTTTAAGGATAATACACATAGAAACAGAAGTCTGCTATTACTGAATGGTAATATTTAAAATATTATCAGACGGCTCCTTTTCATCTTTTTTTCACAGAAATTTCTTTATGTCAAAATACATTTCTGTTCAACACTGTCAAGTTTATTTTTGGTCTATTTTATCCCTGATTTTGACATGTTCAGTCACAATGACTAACACAGCTTCCAACTCCTGCTGGCATGATTCTGACTCTGCCTGAGTGTCATTACTAAGAACTGCTTGCTGTAGACGCAATCTGTTTATCTCTACTACTTCATAAGGATTGAAAAACTCTCATAGTTTTTCACCAGTATATGTTTACTCATTACCAAATGTGTTATTTGTACTAGCAGAGAGATTGATAGTTTGCTCACGAAGGAGCTCTTCTTCAGAGATGACAATCCAGCCATTCATCGTCTGCTATTGATTTTTTTTGGTGCATTGTCTGCCACAACAACCCGCGCTCAAAATTAACTAGCCTGAACAGGAAATAATTGCTGAAAAACAATTATTTTCTTTTTGAACAGTCCAAAGTTTACATTAACTATATAATTACATGTGTTCTATTAGCAACTTTTCATTTCCTTGCATGGGAATGGGAAATGGGAAGTCGGTGTGATGTAATCTCCTAGGTGATAGCGTTCCAGTTTCCTGCTTGTCTGAAAGTTGGAAAAAATGCTCATAGTCTTCATTACTTGCACATAGCCACTGTTACAACAATAACAATGACAATACTGTTCTACATGGTATTTCATGCATATAAACGGCTTTAGAACATCTCGTCTTAGAAACACTGCAAAGTAGTACATGTAGGACTGATTAAATGTGAAATAAATAATAAGGAACTGCTTAAAACAGTCAAAGTAAGAACGTTTTACTACTATTGATGCAAGTATCAACCATATTGGGAAGTTGGGTATAGTTGTGTTGTCCTGACTTTCCAATTAATGGGGGCGTTCCAGTTGACATTTTCTACTCGGCGGTCAGAAATTCCGACTTCCGAGTACAATGGAATGCATCAGTCTAACATAAATAAATAATTTGCTGCATTAAACTTTGATAAGTGGTATGTTTGGCAACAAATGTAAAACAATTAACTTATTAATTGCCCTGAAACTTGAATTAAATATTTTGTGAAGAAAACATGTGAAACAGTACATGTAGCATATTTGAGGTAGCAGAGCCAAAAAAGCATAGAGGTAAAGGTGATATGAAAATAAGATTAAACATCAAGGTTGAAATTCACTGGAAAACAGAACCATATTAAAATCTGTGTGGCGGGGGGAAAATGTCAAACTGTGGGTAAGCCTGGGTAATTCTAACTGTCATAGGTCTGTTCCTTCACTGCCTTTCAGATGATGGCAAGTTGTCATTTGAGGAGTTCAATGCTTACTTTGCTGATGGGATCCTGACAACCGAAGAGCTGCAGGAACTTTTTTATTCCATAGACGGCTGGCAGAATAAGTGAGTGTTTTTTTTGTTACTTAAAAAGGGGTCTGATAAGGAGAAATAATCTACAATTTCCTTCCCTTATTAAGTCATGAGTTGCATGTTAAAGAAGGTTTTCAGTAAAAAAAACATGAGAGAAAGAAAATGTTCACTGAAACCAAACTCTAGCTGAATCAACTGAGAACAGTCCACATACTAATATTATCATAAAATGTTATCAAAACCACCAGCAACTTCAAAAACCTACTAAATCAAGGAAATTCGCCGGAGGGGATCTGCAGAAATCCATGCTCTGCAGTGAACATTTAATTCACCACAGCTGCTGAGGAAAAAAATGTCTCCCACTGTTGGGGTTTATAGAAATGTTTAAATGTTATTAGGTTTAGTCAGTGGTCCTTATTGTTTTTGCAGATTATGGCTCTGCATTAATAAGAAATGTTAGCAGATTTATCCTTAACAATGCATGTTTTCTAATCTGATTGTTAAATTATGTGCTGAAGCCCAGGTAAAAAAGTTAAGTAAGCAGGCAGGTTTGAGGAGATCTTAAACTGATTTAGCAAGTAGTTTTTCGATATTAAAAATCAGTGGGGTATTCAGCTGCAGTAGCAGCTAACCATGAGTTTTTTCCTCACATTTTCTCTTTGAAGCAGTTGGCATGAGGTGACCTCCAGTATCAAATTAAAGATGTGTCATGTTTTTCAAAACATCTGTACATGTTTATTAAGTGTAATGGTGACATATTTGAACACTCGTGTAACATTAGCCATTAAATGGCTTGATTTTTCACTAAACAATGAAAATGACCCCTAACACTCCATTAAAGCAAAAGGTGAATGTTTTGGGCTGTACAGTAACAGTGCTGTTGTTGTAAATTGTGACACTAAAAGCTGTTTACAGCATCCAGTGTGATGACATCTTTCTGTGAGTGGTAAACAAAGTGAAAGGGGTTTTCATACAGTGGTTTAAATAAAAAAGAAAGAACATTATCCCAGCTGAACACACAGGTATTTCTGAAAAACAGTTTTATAAGAAAGACAAATGCACAATTTATAGGGAAAAATAAGGTACAATCTTCCATTTCAGTCAAGAAAATCTTTGTGGCTTTTGCTAACTCAAATATTATCCCTTCGTGGTTTTAATACAATCATTATGTGTATTTCTTCTTTTAGATAACTCTGTAATATTCTCTCAAGCAGAAATGAAATGCAGCACGTCTTAGCATTTGCCTAATTAACTTTCCTCTTTATCTCCTCCTCCGTTCTGCCCTGCAGCAATCTGGACACTGACAAGCTATCAGGTTTGTGAAAGAGTACATTGTCTGTTTTAATATGTAATTAGGAGTTTCTGTGGAACGTGTGTCTTTTTCAAAATATCAGCAAATGCACATTGATGTCTTATGATAATATGAGGCAAGATCTTGAGATCTGGAAATCAAGGCAGATTTTATGTGCTTTTGACAGCTATTTCAGTGTTTACAGTTTTCTGCAATGGTAACCACATTCTGTTCGTCTCCTCATGTTTAACAGATAACAGTCACCAGAAAAAAAGTTTCATTTACTTCAAGTCCTTACATTGAACTACTCATCCTAAAGTAACCACTTACCTACCCTAAATCTAAAAGCAATTGTCCTCTTTTATAATCTTTAAATGGATTTTGTGTCAGATGCCCTGAATAAAGGTAAAAAAATGGGGCACGCAGACTGGTAAACACCAGTTTTGCCCAGAATAAAACTATTGCATAATTGATTAAATGGGAATGGCTTACTTTCCATTTGACGTCAAAAGAGGTTGACTGTTTTCCAGGGCAAAGGGGAACTTTTATCTCAGATCAAGTTCTAGGAACATTTATCATTTATTGAGCGGGGATTAATTTGAAAAAAAAAAAACATTTTGGACAGACAGTCTTAGCAGGAGTAAACAAAAAAGTAAGACATGTAAGACCCATCAATGTCAGATCAGTGTTGACTGTGTGCCGTACTGTATGCAGATAAAATTAGACTGTTAATTAAGATCTAATACCTAATGAAGTGACACCTAATTTCATATTTTAATAAATAGTTTGGCTCCTCAGGCATTTTAAGTGATTGGTACACTCTTTTCTTGTTTCCTTAACTAACATTTTACCTAAAAAGTGTGTAGGGGTTTTATTCATGAATTTTAAAGTGTATGCATCATCCTTCATAGCTGCTGTTAGGGAGTTCGATAATTAAAACACCACTTGAGGCCTGTTACAATGTGGAGACCTCCTCCAACATCACTGTTATTCCCTCTGAACCTTAGGTGGAGGTATAAACTCCAATTATTGACTGGATGCGAGTTTCTAAATTCTTATTAAACCAGAATTTCTGCTTGTTTGTGATTTAAATTTCACCTCACTTGTCATGGTTTGATTTCTGTAGAATCTGTCATGGCAACATGTAAGGGTCTTACTATAACAATTCATTTGATGACTCTTTCACTGCAATAAGTGTTCAAATATTTATTGTCCTCTTTTCTATTAGATTATTTTTCTGAGCACCTTGGAGAATATCTAAATGTTCTTTCAGCTCTGGAGAGCCTGAACATTGCCATTTTAAAAGCGATGGACAAAACTAAGGAGGTAAGATATCCGCATACTGAATGGTGAGCCTTATCTATTTATGTTAAGCTAAATTCAGTGAGTGATATTTCGCCTAGGCTGAATGAAGATGTTTAGTGCTGTTATAAAGTACAGATTCTTCTGTTTTTGCTTTTTAAGTCGCTCTTACATTTTTTAAATCATCAAACACATTTTAATATCAGACAAAGATAAGAGAGTACATACAAAATTGTTTTGTATTTTTGCCTCTATTTATTATAGGCAAAAAGGTATCTCTGTGTTAAATCTGTACCTATTTGAAAATATGCCTGCTCCCTTTGGTAAATCATGACTTAATTATGATTAAGCCACCTTTTTTGGACAGCTGAGTTCAATTTCAGTAGCCACACCCAGGCCTAATTACAGCCTGAATCAAAAATAAACCAAATGGAACCTGTCTGACAAGATGAAGTAGGTTAAAAGGTCTCAAAAAGCTACACATCATGCTCTGGTCTAATAAAATGTAACAGCAGATGAGAAACAAAGTCGGTGACATCTATCAGTCTGCAAAGGGTCACATTAGTGTTTAAACAGCTTTGGGGACAATAGCGAATGCCAATGAAAACCATTATCCGCAGATGGACGAAACTCAGTGAAAGATGAATTTACCAAGAGTGATCAACATTGCAAAATTTCCCCAAGAGCACATCAATGACTCATTCAGTGAAACATTTTGGAAGATTTGCATGCAGTTACATGTGGTGTAAAACTAAAAAAGCATTTAAGAAAAAGATCATCATGGAGACATTCAAAAATTGTAGTGGTAATGTTGTGGTTTGGGGAAGCCTTACTGCTTTAGGAACTGGAAGACTTGCCGTAGTTGCTGAAACAGTGAATTCTGCTCTCTACCAAACAATCCTAAAAGAGAATGTCTTGGCACATGGTGCCAGGTTGAATTGGATAACCCTTTTCCTATTAACTCAGCTTATCTAATGTCCGACTTTAAAAGATTTTGATCTGAAACATTTAAGTAAAACAAAAGCAAAAACAGAAGAAATCTGTGAGGGCCAAAAACGTATTCATGGTACTGCAAAAACAGCTGTTTCTAGGCCCACAAAAATACTTTGCTCAAAAAAATCGAAGGAACACTCTTTAATCAGAGTACAATATCGTATATCAGGTCAGTTAAACTTCTGGAAGATTGATCTGGTCAGTTAAGTAGTAGAGGGGGTTGTTAATCCGTGTCAGCGGTTTTGGTGTTACAACAGGTGCACTAAAGGGGCAACAATGAGATGATCCCAAAAACAAGAATGGTTACGCATTTTTTCCTCGTTACTTTCGTTGACTGCTTTTCAGTAGTTTTGCATTTGACCAGGGTCAGTATCACTACTGGTGTCATGAGGCAATATGTGGACCCTGCAGAGCTTGCACAGGCAGTCTATCTCCACCAGGATGGCACATCAATACATGCCATTGCTTGAAGGTTTGCTGTCTCCCAGCACAGTCTCAAGAGGATGGAGGTAATCCAAGAAGACAGGCAGTTACTCTAGGAGAGCTGGACAGGGCCGTCCGAGGTCCCATCAGCAGGTCTGGTATCTGCTCCTTTGTGCAAGGAGGAACAGGATGAGTACTGCCAGAGCCCTGGACATCTGAGAATGTCCAGAAGCTCAGTGATGCCCTGGTCAGGATCTGGGGGGAGATACCCCAGGACACTATCTGTCATCTCATAAGGAGCATCCCCTGATGTTGTCAGACAATCATACAAGCACGTGGGGACCATACAAAATACTGAGTACTATTTGTAGTCGCTGCAATGACGTTTCAGCAAATTGGACTTGCCTGCCGCATCAGTTTTTCAGTTCAAATTTATCGGTGACTTCGAATTAAGCCCTCTGTGGGTTAACAAGTTTCATTTTCATCAAATGATAAGGGCATCCTTTTGTTCCCTAACACACATTACCCATTCTATATACGTATGGATATCCAGCATGATATTTTTTCCAACTGAGATCTGATGTTGTTGTCAAATTGTTCTTTTAATTATTTTGAGCAGTGTTTATGTGTAAATATTAACTCAGAGCATCAGGGGACATCACAGTACAATTCTCCACAAGTCAGTTTATAAAAAAATGTTTGATTCTGAAATACAAACGATAGTATATAGAGCAGTCATAGGGACCTATCTGGCCCACATAGACCAAGCTATTCCTTCAGTGAATATAAGAGAAATAAGAAACACAGATTTTCTTTTAGCATGTTTAAACTGCATTAAATGTTCCAGCATTATTATGTAGCCAGAGCTGGTTACTTGACCTTCGCCTCCTTAGCCCCCTGCTCATCTGGGAAACATTCTCAGATCCCCTCCCCTTCTTCCCCTGCAGCACAGCCACTTCTGACTTCTTTGCTGCTCTTGCTGCTGCAGATGGACAAAGATGCTGATTAGTATAACAGCCAGTGGCTGCTACTCAATCTGCCCCCTTTAGTTCAAAGGTTCCCCTGTGTTAAATCCAGAAAATATGCAGATTAGGATTCCACCAGTGACTGATTTTTTTTCCATCACAGATGACTGTTACTTGCGCTAAGAAAACTGCTTTGTACCTGAGAGTTGATTGTCAAAATGTTCCCATATGTGAGACTGCTGTAAAATTAAAAGATTGTTAATTTATCTTAACAAAAAACACCTTGTTTGTTTAATATTTGATACAAAATCTAACATTTTTTTCAAAATATAATCCAACTATTTCTTATGTAACTTCAAACAATGATTATTATCACAAATATACTTACCACGTGAAAGACTCATTTGTTTTGTAGACCAAGTTACATTTGACAAATGCACAATTTCTAAGAAATAATAATGCACATCTACTGCACCATCCACAGTTATTGCTATCCCTGGTAACAATCTTTAACCAGCCTTAAAATAAATGTACCCTTTTTCCATTAGCATAATTTTGTACAGACACTTTTGCAAAATCCAACTGTCTCGGTGTTTATGCCCATACGAATTTCAGTACAATAAATGTAACTTGAGCATTTTTTAATATTTATACTTCTTTAAATTGATCAGATGGTAGTGGAACCCCCAAGGGAAAAAAGTGTCACACAAAGACTCATTTTTCTTAGCCACTCTTTAAAATGGAAACATTTATCCAACACTGTTCTTTCCACTTCTCATAGTGAGATAGAAGGAAAAAACACTTTTAGATAACTGCAGCAAAGATGCCACAAAGAGAGGCACCTTGGGGTCAAGCAGGCTCCATAATAACTATTAGACTCCATGTATACACTCACTGGCCACTTAATTAGGTACACCTTGCTAGTACCGGATTGGACCCCCTTTGGCCTTCAGAACTGCCATAATC
The DNA here is from genome assembly GCA_036173005.1 of Crenichthys baileyi. NCBI lineage: Eukaryota > Metazoa > Chordata > Actinopteri > Cyprinodontiformes > Goodeidae > Crenichthys > Crenichthys baileyi. Next base: position 255,009 of record JAHHUM010001467.1, on the reverse strand, counting down.
CTTCATGGCATTAGATTCAACAAGGTACTGGAAACATTCCTCAGAGACTTTGGTCCATATTGATATGGTAGCATCACACAGATGCTGCAGATTTGTCGGCTGCACATCCATGATGTGAATCTCCCGTTCCACCACATCCCAAAGGTGCTCTATTGGATTGAGATCTGGTGACTGTGGAGGCCATTTGAGTACAGTGAACTCATTGTCATGTTCAAGAAACCAGTCTGAGATGATTCGTGCTTTATGACATGGCACGTTATCCTGCGGAAAAAAACCACAGAAGATGGGTACACTGTGGTAAAAGGGAGGACATGGTCAGCAACAATACTCAGGTAGGCTGTGGCGTTGACACGATGCTCAATGGTACTAAGGGGCCCCAAAGTGTGCCAAAAAAAATACCCACCCTTACACCACCTGCCTGAACCGTTGATACAAGGCAGGACTGATCCATGCTTTCATGTTGCTGATCCCAAATTCTGACCCTACCATCCCAATGTCGCAGCAGAAATTAACACTCATCAGACCAGGCAACGTTTTTCCAATCTTCTATTTTCCAATTTTGGTGAGCCTGTGCGAATTTTAGGCTCAGTTTCCTGTTCTTAGCTGACAGGAGTGGCACATTGTCTGTAAACCCTAGAGATGGTAGTGCGTGAAAATCCCAGTAGATCAGCAGTTTCTGAAATACTCACACCAGCCCGTCTGACACCAACAACCATGCCACATTGAAAGTCACTTAAACACCTTTCTTCCCCATTCTGATGCTCAGTTTGAACTGCAGGAGATCGTCTTGACCATGTCTACATGCCTTAATGCATTGACTTGCCGCCATGCGATTGGCTGATTAGAAATTTGCATTAACCAGCAGTTGGACAGGTGTACCTAATAAAGTGGCCGGTGACTGTATGTCGAACTTGACATCAGTCATCAGTCAGTGATGGTCGCTGGTTAATCAACTGTCACTGTGAAAATATATTGTTAGATTGGAAATGCCCCAAATGCTGTTAAGAGTTCATCTAATTCAATTCAGTTTATTTATATAGCGCCAATTCACAACACATGTCGTCTCAAGGCACTTCACAAAAGTCAGGTACATGCATTACAATTAATCCGAATCATTGAACAGTGCAGTCAGATTCTGTTATTTATTCAAATTGGATAAAAAAATTGTTAATCTAAGGAAACCCAGCAGATTGCATCCAGTCAGTGACTTGCAGCATTTTACCCCCCGGATGAGCATGTAGAGACAGTGGACAGTCACTGGCGTTGACTTTGCAGCAACCCTCATACTGAGCATGCATGGTAGCGACAGTGGAGAAAAAAAACCTCCCCTTTTACAGGAAGAAAGTCTAGCAGAACAGGGTCAGTGTGAGCGGCCATCTGCCACGACCGACTGGGAGTTAGAGAGAACAGAGCAGAGGCACAAAGAGAAAAAAGGAACACTGATCCCGGGTACTTTTTAGGGAAGGAAAGGTAAATGTTAATGGATGTAGCTCCTTTAGTCGTTTCACCTAGAAAGAAAGAACATATAAAACGAGCCAGTTTTCAATGTTAGAGTCTGAAGAGAGCACATAGAGTTAGTTACAGCAAAAGCTCAGTCAGTAGCTATGTCTAGGAGAGAGAAAAGGTTTAAAACTGAAAGACAGGGGAAAATGTGGATCATCGGAGAGGGGAGCATTAAGTTTTTTCCCAGCAGAAGCTCGGACGATGCCCCTTTCCAAAAGGGTGTTACAGGAACACAGAGTCAGGCCCCGTGTAGCTTCTAGGAAGAGAAAAGAGAAAGAACAAAGTTAAAAGCTGAAAACAGCAAATAATGCCAAAATTGAAGAGTAGTGTGAGAATGTAGCGAAGACGGTGAAAGGGGTTTTCATATGTCCTCCGCAGCCTAAGCTATAGCAGCAAAAAATACAGAGATAGCTCAGGATAACCTAACCCACTCTAACTATAAGTTTATAAAAAGGGAAAAGTTTTAAGCCCGGGTTAAAAGTAGACAGTTTGTCCATCTAGAGCCCAATGAGGGCATTGTTATACTAAAAAACCACAACGATTGGGGATACCCCTCTGTCAGATGACCATAACCATTTGGAAAAGAGGGGGGCAAAGGTAGCAGAAAAGGAGGGGTGTTGCACCTAACCAAACTGAGCCGGTTAGGCTAAAACCCGACCCCCCTTACTCCATCCCCAAAAAGGGAAAGAAGAAAAGGAGGAAAAAATAAGGAAGTGCTCAGGATAACCTTAAGCCCCTCTAACATAAATTTTTACAAAAAGGGGAAATTTTTAAAGCCTAGCCTTAAAAGTAGGGGGTTTTCCGCCTCACGGACAAAAACGGGGAGGGGGTTTCCACGGAGAGGAGCCTGAAACTAAAGGATCTGCCTCCCAGTCTACTTCTAGTGACTTTAGGAACCACCAGAAAACTCCCAGTCTGAGAACGAATGCTTTTTAGGAAAATAGGGAACAATTAGATCTCGATGTATGATGGGCTAAACTTTAAGGGCTTTTATTGAGGAGGAGTTTTTAAATTCTTTCTGGATTTAACGGGAGCCAGGAAGGGAAGAAAAAGTGGGGGGAAAAATAATCTCTTTTTTTAATTTTTCATCAGAACTCTTGCTGCAGATTTTGAATAGCTAAAGGCTTTTTAACTGCTTTTTGTGGACATCCGATAGGGTAAGAATTACAATAGTCCAGCCTTTGAAGTAACAAATGCAGGGATAGTTTTCAGCATACTCTGGAGAGGATATTTAATTTTGGAAAATGTTCCGGAGATAAAAGAAGGAAACCCTGGAAACCGTTTAATAGGGGTTTTAAATGACAGGGGCCCTTTGGTCAAAAATAACCCGGGGGTTTTTTTTACTTTATTATCGGAGGTCAATTTAATGCCATCCGGGTTTAAGTGTTTTGACTAAGATTTTCTTTTTAAAGACCCCGGTCCAAAAATGAAACTTTGTCTTGCTAAATTAAAGCAAAAAATTTTAAATCTCCAAGTTTTTATGTTTCGACATGCTTGGTCTATCTAATGGGTTGGGGCCATCGGGATTTATGGATAAGTAAAGTGAGTGTATCAGCGTAAAATGAAAATTTTTTTTATGCGCCTGATAATTTTACCCCATTGGAAGTATATATAGTAAGAGAATTGGCCCCAAGTACTGAACCCCGGGTACTCCACAATTAACCCTTTGGGTTTTTAAAAAGATTTATCATTTACAGAACAAACTGGAATCTGTCAGACAAATAAGATTTAAACCAGCCTAGTGCTGTTCCCCTGATCCCTACAGCATATTCCAGCCTTTCTAAGAGAATATTATGATCGACTGTATCAAATGCAGCACTGAGATCTAACAGAACCAGTACAGAAACAAGTCTCGCACGGTTGTGAGCCAAGATGTTTCTACCGCGACTCGGTGGACGAGTGTGAATGCAACGCCTCGCTTCTGTTCGGGTGTTGCCTGTCTGGTCCTTGGCTGGCCGACAGCTCTCTGCAGCAGCACGCTGCTGCTCCTCCTGCAGTTTCCTGTCTGCCTTAACACCGTTTAGGACTAAAAGACTCCGATTGTTATTTGGTTTCAAAACTGAAACCAAATAATATACTGTGTAGTGTAATATACTGTACACTAATATAATAATATACAACAATAAACATAAATAGTAAAGACCACACAGGTATGGCCTTTACTTTATTAAGCTTTGACTTGATGTGGAGAGACGGCATCATGCTGAAGGGGGTATTACAAAAGATATCCACAAAGCTAAAATGGTGGATTGACCCTGTCCCATAGGATGATTCCAAAGCTCGTTGCAATACACAAATTTTAATGCAATTTCATGATTTTAAAGAACATGGTGCCACCAGCACCGGATCCAAATTGGATCATGCACAGACTTTTTTGGAAGCAGGTGCTCAAGCCAAAAAAATGGTATCCATTGCCAAATTTATTTATAAAACTTAAATAAAAAACAGAACAAATTTATGCTTTTTTAGCCTCGCTTTTCTTGATAGTATGCTGCAAAATCTGTAAATGAAATCAATGGTCTGCTATGCATCGTATACATTATGTGACTGCTTTCTGACAGAGTTGAAACATAACAATAATAATATACCATTACCAATATCAATATAACTCACCACACTTTTAAGTAGCTCAGTTTAAGACCTACCTTTCATTTCAAATTGCAAACCTACTTTAGGTAGTTAATGTCAAAATTGGGTCTATTATTATGCTAATAAAATCAGACAGTAACATCTTTCTATTTATTGATCATTTTTTGTTTGCTGCTCTATCATAGAGCATTACAGTGGCTTGTAAAAGTATTCACACCCCTTGAACCTTTCCACAAATTGTCACATTACAACCACAAATATAAATATATTTTATTAGAATTTTATGTGAAAGACCAACACAAAGTAGTATACAATTGTGAAGTGGAACGAAAATTATACACGATTTGAAAAATTGTTTACAAATAAAAAACTGAAAAGTGCGGTGTGCAAAAGTATTCAGCCCCCTTTACTCTGAGAGCAACCAATTGCCTTCAAAAGTAGCGTGATGATTGCTAATGACGAAATAGTCATTAGCTGGATGACTCTATGACTCTAGTGGGATAACACACAGGTACATTTTTCCATACAGTTATTGAAGATAATTATTATTGTTGAGAAGGTATTATAAAATTACATAAAGCCTCTTTGAGGGAACAACCTTAAATTAGGGATTTGAATTACATGCATGTAAAATGAGAAGAAGGGATGGGATCTGTTCTGAATAATTATACATCCTGTCTTAATTAGATCACCTTTCTTCACTGTTCTTGCTCTTTTTAAGGTGAGGCAATCCTCAAAAGGATTGTTCTTTCCTAGTTAGCAGCTGTGGTCTGTCATTGCTCTGGACTGATAATTGTATGATGTTTATCTGCAGAGGTTACAAGTCAGTCTCCATTTTGACAAAAAGCTCTGCAGTGTTCCATGACTCCTCTGAGAATATGAAATCACATTCATGTTTGGAGACTCAAGCAGCAATTAAATCTCCTATTTAAGTTCTTTCTCTTTGGAATCTCAATACGCAGTTTAAAATACTTTAGTGCATCCATTAACCCACTTAATTACAGCTGCAATGCATTTGCTCTCGAGCTTGCATTCGTGTGACATGTCTACACATTTTTTTATTTGTTTTTGTAACCTGGATTGCAACATGTCAACATCTGTCTTTCTATTAGGAGTACCAAGGTGCCAGTGTGTTGGGTCAGTTCGTCACCAGGTTCATGCTAAGAGAGACATCCAGTCAGCTGTTGTCTTTACAGAGGTCCCTTCAGTGTGCCATGGAGGCTGTAGAGGAGCAGAGCAGCCCCGCTCCGTGAGTTCTGCAATATAGCTCTACCTATGTCTGCTTAGGTCTTATTTAGGGAGCTTTTTGAAATGATTACAACACATTATCCACCCAATTGTTAGACAATATTTAAAAAGAACGCCAAGGAAAATAGCTAAAGTTCTGAGATTGTAAGAGGTCACTTGTGCATTAGGACAGAATAGTAATCACATTCAGTGTCAAACCACAAATTAATAGTTACAGTAGTTCCAAAATATCGAGGACCATTCCTGCCATAACTAAGAATAAATTCGTAAATGAATACATAGTTTAATTAATGAATTACTCACCCAATAAGTAAGTCTGTCTGTCTGTCTGTCTGTCTGTCTGTCTCTCTATTATAACTATCTTATTAAAGAACCATGCGGCTCCTGTCATCCTGCTTGCACTTTGGTTCTGCACCACCTCAGCAAAATATGACAGTATTTTGTTATGTAATACATGTTTTCGTATGTGAGGGAATAAAATTAAAACAAATAAAAGGTCTGGGGAAAATAATAAATAAATAAATTCAAATTTGTCAAAAATGAAAGAAAAAGTAGAGAGAGAGAGAGAAACAAAACATGAATAAGGGTCCAGAGATAAATTCTAATTCAAAGATTGAAATTTAAATATCAATTTATGTCTAATATTTTGATCAGTTATTGAATGAATGTTTCTTTTTTTTTTGCATTTTGATGCATTTAATGGCACATTAATTAATTTGTTAAACACATTTTTTCGGAATTTATTCCTAATTATGGCAGGATTGATCCTCAATGCCAAAAACAGCTAACATTCAAAACCACAATATCTCTATTACCTGTTCCTGTAGTGCCCCAATATAAGAAATTAAATCCTAATGATTACACAATCAATGGACATTATTATTGCTAAACCCAGACATAAAGCAATACTTGCAAAAACATGTGTTCACTCTTTTTCTGACATAAAATCAGCATCCCTGTATTTGCTTAACTTTTAAAGGAATTGCATGATCTGCTTGATGTGAGAGAGTGGACTGAATGTAGCCCTCCTCTGACCCAGTCAAAAACCCTAAAACTCTGTGTTCCCCTGCACAGAATAACCAACTGGAGAATAATAATGATTATAATCTGAGAGGTTAAGGAGGAGATTAGTAACAGGTTCAACTCCCAAGTCTTTGTTGTAGAAAACTACACTCCAGCAGTACCCATAAACTACAAAATACAAAAGCCTTGTCAGTAAAATTCACAAAAATAATAAAAGAAAATTAATTACCTTGAGGGAGCCTGAAGATTGATGAACAGCACAAATTATGGCATCTAAATATTTGAATTTCAAATTTCTAATTTTTTCTTTATCATGTAATGTAAAGGATAGTTGAACTCTATAATTTTTCTTAATTAACACTTTTATAAAAAAATGTAAAACTTAAGGTTTGGTAACTCATTTTTACAATTTGTTTTTGTTTTTTTTTTACCAAGAAAAACATATAATTAAGCTATTATAATTCATTTCTCCTTTTTATCTGTAAATATAGGAAGTAGAACTGGTGTTGCTGAAGACTGAAATTTAGAGATGGGAAATGGAGGTGGATAATGAAAAATTAATTTAATTGTAAATGAACTGAAGGAAAGCAACAAAATAGGCTGATGTCAACAACAGATGATCTGACTCTGACTGAGGAAACCAATAACTGCCTATGCTGGGGAGCTTGATTACTGGAATACTGGGACTGCTGGGAACTGCAGGAAGCTAAGACACTGAGGGGAAGGTACTTGGTAAACAAGGGAACGCAGAAGCAGTCACTAAAAACACATGGTAAACATTAAGAGAAATGCAATCTTAGGAAGACACAGAAATTCTAAATACTGCAAATCGTGACAGTATTTAAAAATCATTTTGGCTCAGCTCTGGCAAAGATATATAAAAACTATTCAAATAAATTTTACTTTATTTGCAGTAGCAAAATTGCACATTGAAAAATAACTGCTGTTCTCTAACTTTAAGCTTTTTTTACTTACCTTATTACATTCTGTCTTCTTATTGGGTCCTCGTCCAGCCTTGTTTTTCACAGTTCCAGTTTAGTATAGTAGTTCTTTTCTTGCCTCTGACTTAAAAGGTCGACACACATCTGTCTTACTTAAATGGCATGTTCTCTTGTCTATCCCATTTTGAAGCATGATAGGTTAATATGCAATTCAAGAGCAATTCAAGAGTCAGAGATGAGCAGTGAGTGGACAGAATAGAAATATTTGTGAAGTGCTCTTCCACCCTCAAATTACCCCCCTTTACATGTCACATCATATTTATGCCAACGAGGAACAGGAAGTCATGGTTTACTATTTAAAAGTTCATAAACACTTTGAACAACTTTAATAATTTAAGTATTAATGCTCAAGTTCCATTTATTTTACACAAAGTTTTTGGGGTGCCAATAGGTGTGGTACTTGTGATTTAGAAAAAATATACATATAAGAGAAAACAGTTATTCATATTAAACTTTGGATTTAAAAAAATGTCAACATTATACTTCAACAATAAACTATGAATTTGTATTTTTATAGATTTTTATATGGGGTGCGAGTAAAGGACGATGCCATTAAACTGGATTCTTTTTTAGTTTAGTCTTATGTAGAAAACTTTCAATAAAATTAGATTAGATTAGATATCAACTGTCATGCTCTTTTTACATTTTGTATTTAAGCAATATCTGTGTCTGTTGGACTGTGGTTTTCTTTGCTCTTGAGAGCTCTTCTTCTCCCTCTGGGTGCCAAACTGGTATTATTGGAAATAGCAAAGCGATTATAACCAAAGTGAATTATTGAGAGGAGACTCCAGGAGGCAGAGAAGGTGCTAAAGGAGAATGGATGACAAAGCATGCACCACAGATTCACAGAGAAAAAAAAAACACAATGAGTCGAAAAAAAGAAAGGAAGGACAGTCAAAGAGACCTAAAAAACAACAAATACCTGTTATGATTGTTAAGCCTATGTTAGATGGAGTGTGTGATCGTCAGTAACTGAAGTAAAGATAACTTGAGAAATGTATGGAAACTTCGTTCCATCTGTTGACTCCCAGATTTATAGCTTTTCCCATGGTTTTTGGATTTCAGATTCTGTGTGAGAACCTCCTGGAAATATGCTCCCTCTGCGCTGTCAGCAGGATGCTGCACAAATACACATTAAATTACATGCATGCACAAAGGTCCAACAAAAGAAGGCAAAATTGGAACACTATAACAAATCCTCACAATTGTGCAGAGGTGTTTTGCCACCTTAAGAGAAATACACAAATGAAATGGAACCATTTATACACATTTGTTAAAAGGTGTGAGTGTTCAGAACCACACAGAGTTGCTGCCTTTGACACATATTTTCCACTTTGGCCAACACATTTTTCTAGTTATACTGAGCTGTGTGTGTTTGTATAAGTGTGATAATTTGAGGGTGGAAGAGCACTTCACAAAGTTTCTATTCTGTCCACTCACTGCTCATCTCTGACTCTTGAATTGCATATTAACCTATCATCCTTCTTGACCTCTTTCCACTCTACCTATCTCTCTGCAGTGCACTCACACTTTGTTTCCCAGTCTCCTCATTCCCCACTCTAATTTCATTCCATATCAGCTTCTCCTTGCACCCTTGCGACTACCTCTGTCTGCCATATCTTTAGTTTGTTTCCTCTAGAATCCTCTGACAGTTGCTGTCTTTCTCTCTAATGTTTGTCTCCCTGGGTCTCCAATCGCTGCCATGGCAGGAGGGAGGTAAAGGCTCCCGAGCTGACAGCAGTACAGAAAAATGGCAGGCGGTGTGGTCGCAGGGTCTATAACAACCTGTGTGTGTCTTCATCAGATCCCTGCTCTGAGATGCCAACCACAGGTAAAGGGAATTTATAATTAGTTTTTAAATCATGTAAGAGAAGGTATTTTATATTTTTTACTATATAATATAATGCATATGTAAGCCTAATGTAGTTTTACATTATTTTCTCAGATGTATTTTTTACCTAATAAGGTTATTTTGAGATATTTTTTTATTTCTTTATATTGAGCCTTATTTGTTCCTATGAAATATTATTCCCAATCACACTGTTTATCTTTACCCCTTAATATTTCATTTTATACATGTATGGTTTTCATTCTCATTTTTTGTCCTTTTCTTTTATTTATCATCTTCTTTAAAATTGGATTTCATTGTTAAAACTAAATGTGGCACTAGGATGCGCCATCAAAATAAGTGTGATACTTAATGCAGTGTTTTCCTAGAAAACCTTTGTCTTTACAGTCACTTGAGTGTTATTTTGACACATGCCACCCACTCAAACATGGCTGCTGACCAAGTACACCCTTCAGGAATATAGAATTCTCTAAAGGCAGCTGCCTGTTTTGACAGAATAAAGGGAGCTGTCATTCGGACAAACCGGTTCATGAAAGGTTTGAGTCGCACACAAACAAATAAAAACTCTTAATCTGACCTCCCAATCTACGTGGACCTGACGGACAGATGTACCAAGCTATTTGCATGTGTTAAATGTTTGCTAAGCTGAGTCTGCATGTGCTTCTAATTCTGAAACTAGATGCAAAGGCAGATCTCCACCTAACATTGTGTCAACAAGCAAACAGCCTCTCAATGTGCTAACACAGTTTTCCAACATTTAAAGGAGACACTATTCATGCATTTAGGGATAAGCCTGCCCATATTTGTGTATGTATATGTTTGGGGTTGTCAGCTTTAGCTAGAGAAAATAACTCCTCATTCTTAAAAAACACAGCTGTTTATGCTATGCAGGTTGTGCGTAAAAACAAGGTCTGGTAAAATCTGGATGATATTTTGTTGCAGGAGCAGAAAAAGAGATGGTCAAATGTTGGGGTGGCTTTCCAAAAAAACGAAGAATTTTACGAGTGGAATTCCTCCTCACTAGTGCCTGATGCATTTGCATATAATTTCCATGTTCAAATAAACTGCCTAAATGTTGTTTAAAATCATGTAATGTTTAGAAAATATTTAACTGTGCAGCTGATGGATTCTTATTTTGATATAATTATCATTAAAGTATCTCTATTAATTGCTGTACAACACTTCAGTCCAACTTGCAGGCTTTTAAAACAATGACATTGACAATCTGAAGTCAATACAGTATGGTATTACACAATTATGTTTGAATTCAATCAATGCTTTTTGTCTCTAAAATAATAAGAAAAAATGATGAATAATTATATTGTCTTTTACAATTTGCAGCGTCCCTTAGTAATTTAAAATGTCACTTTTGATCTCTACAGTCAGATGTTGCTCTTAAAGTCTTGAGTAAAGGCTCCTCAGGTCAAAACTTAGAGTTCTCTGTTAATTAAAATAATAGAAATAAAAATAAAGCCTTTTTCTCTTTAATTACTGCTGCAGCTGCTGTATTTGTGGCTGAAGAGATAAAAATAGGTGCAAATCTTTTTCATCTGCTTGACCTTGTAAGCGAGTTTGCTCCGGCATGTATTTTGTGCAATCTGCTCTGGATCCAATGCATAAACAAAGCAAACACCACAAAAGGAGAAGAATGCATAGCTCTGTGAATTTCTCCTTGAATGTCTGCAAAATGTGCTAGACAAGAAAAGAACAATGCAGCTTGCAAGACCTGGGCCTTGAACATGACTCCTCTTTTCCCACATGGTCATGCTTTGCAACACAAGTACACATGTTGTGATGTTTTGTTTTTACTTAGGGTCTGATCTAGGAACTATGAGAAACAATGTAAGGGAATATAAAAAAATTTGAAAGTATTTTCGGTAGTAATTTTTTGCTTTGCTAGCCCATTAAGCCCCAAGTCTTAACAACTCAGTTTGACCTTAATATCTGGTGGGTTTTGAAGCTTTTGCGCCATTTTGCGATAAATGTTTCTTCTGTGGGTAATTTCAACTGTACATACACTCACCGGCCACTTTATTAGGTACACCTTGCTAGTACTGGGTTGGACCCCCTTTTGCCTTCAGAACCACCTTAATCCTTCGTGGCGTAGATTCAACAAGGTACTGGAAACATTCCTCAGAGAGTTTGGTCCATATTGACATGATAGCATCACACAGATGCTGCAGATTTGTCGGCTGCACATCCATGATGTGAATCTCCCGTTCCACCACATCCCAAAGGTGCTCTATTGGATTGTGATCTGGTGACTGTGGAGGCCATTTGAGTACAGTGAATTCATTGTCATGTTCAAGATACCAGTCTGAGATGATTCGTGCTTTATGACATGGCGCGTTATCCTGCTGGAAGTAACCATCAGAAGATGGGTACACTGTGGTCATAAAGGGATGGACATGGTCAGCAACAATACTCAGGTAGGTTGTGGCGTTGACACGATGCTCAATTAGTATTAAGGGGCCCAAAGTGTGCCAAAAAAATATCCCCCACACCATTACACCACCTGCCTGAACCGTTGATACAAGGCAGGATGGATCCATGCTTTCATGTTGTTGACGCCAAATTCTGACCCTACCATCCGAATGTTGCAGCAGAAATTAAGACTCATCAGACAAGGCATCGTTTTTCCAGTCTTCTATTGTCCAATTTTGGTGAGTCTGTGCGAATTATAGCCTCAGTTTCCTGTTCTTAGCTAACAGGAGTGGCACTCGGTGTGGTCTTCTGCTGCTGTAGCCCATTTGCCTCTAGATTCGACGTGTTGTGCGTTCAGAGATGCTCTTCTGCATGCCTTGGTTGTAACAAGTGGTAATTTGAGTTACTGTTGCCTTTCTATCAGCTCGAACCAGTCTGGCCATTCTCCTCTGACCTCTGGCATCAACAAGGCATTTGCGCCCACACAACTGCCGCTCACTGGATATTTTCTCTTCTTCTGACCATTCTCTGTAAACCCTAAAGATGGTAGTGTGTGAAATTCCCTGTAGATCAACAGTTTCTGAAATACTCAGACCAGCCCGTCTGGAACCGACAACCATGCCACGTTCAAAGTCACTTAAATCACCTTTCCTCCATTCTGATGCTCGGTTTTAACTGCAGCAGAGCAGTTGGATAGGTGTACCTAATAAAGTGGCCGGTGAGTGTATGTGGGTAAAAATGGAAAAAATTCAGGCTCTATCCTGCTTCACTTCGCATTTGGTAAAAACAACTCTTACAATGCATGACGACCTCACCAGAATAGGGATGTGCACAACTGGCTGAAATGACAGAACTGTCTCACAGTCACTGCGATTGTCATTATTTTGTAATATGGTTCATTAGGCCAGCAATGGCACAAATTGAAATGCATTTACAGTTAAACCCAAAATTATTCATACCCCTAGCAGATTTAAAATGCATTTCAATTCAACCAATAAGTTTGTTTCTGATAGGAAATGGCACAGGCATATCTCAAAAGATAATACAACAAACTGAAAGGAGTATTAATTTTAAAAAAGCCTTCTAATAATTGCTGATCAGCGTTTTGTTTTTTTTCAGTGGTATTTTTATTTTTAGTGAGCTCCTAGTCTTTGATATTGTATGAGATCCATGTCAGGACTCTGGCTGGGACACTCCAAAACATTAATCTGTCAAGTGTTTGGGGTTTAATTGTAAAAAAAACTAAAGTCAGATTGGACAAAGAGCTGCTCTATGGTGGCGTAAAATTTGGTTTTACAATTGGTTTTACAATATATTGTACCTGCTGTTTTTCATTCCCCAGCCTTGTAATAAACTTCTCCTCTTTGTGGGTTGTTTCATGCAAAACTTTTAGCATAGAAAAACAGCAAATTGGGGTGCGGCGCTGGTGGTGTAGGGGTTAAGCGTGCGACCATGTGCAAAGGGCTATAGTCCTCGCTGTCCGACGACCTTTGCCGAATGCCCCCCACCCACCCTCTTTCCTGTCAACCTACTATTGAAAAAATAAAGGCCTCTAGAGCTGCAAAAAAGATATTGAAAAAAGAACAACAGCAAATTTATCCACATACTTAAAAAGATACACAGAGATTACGCAGAGATTATTGGCACTCGTGAAATTTGTTCGTTTGTTTGTTTGTCAGACTGCCATATTCAATGTTCAGTTAGATGTTATTAACAAGAGCTGCATGCTGGTGAATTTCTGGCTAATTAAGTTCATTTTTCTTCAGCATGGTAACTATTGACTGTCAACTAAAAGTTTCATCCTCTGAGGATTATGAATAATGTGTAATGGCTGCAGCATTTATAAATTTCCTCTCTGGTCACCCTGACGCAGAGTTTTACTGATGGACTTGTGTCAATCTAATGGAATTCATCATCGGATTTTTGCTGTTGTGTTGGCAAAAGAGGGAACAGCTTGTTATTAGAGAATTGCTCTTCTTGTTTGTGTATGCTAAAGCATGAACCACATACTTGTTTAATTAGTTAGTTGGTCCATCGATTGTCTACAGGCATCAACAAAGAAGATGACGAGAACTGGTGCTCTCAGATCAACCGACTGCAGCAACTTTTGGATAAACTGGAGTGTCAGGTATGATATGAAGATTTTCTTTTCCTATTGTGTCCTTTTTAAATTCACTGTTTATCTGTCTGACTCAGTTACATAAAATTATCATCCACGAACGTGCATTTCTACATTTCTTTATTGCGTCTTTAAAGCTTGCATTCTTGCTCATCAAGCTATCATAATCCAATAAAAAGCCAAGGACACCAACAACGTGTTTTAAGAAAAACAAGATCCTGATCACAAAGAAAAACCTTTAGGCTTTTTAGAGCAATTTCTTTGGCAAACGTTATAAACACTCAGGACGAAAACACAGTTTATATTAAACTCTAGGCTAATGAGAAGACAGAGAAAGTCAAAATTTGTTTACCTGCACTTAGATAGCAAAAGGTCAATGACAGTTTATCCATAATTGCTGATGGGAGGATATATTCGATTGGCATCCGTGGAAAAAAAAAATCTCACTGTTCATCTATTTTTTTATATCTATCTGCAGATAAGTTTTGTCCATATTTGCTTGTTTGCTGTTTGAATTTTGCTTTAAAAAACGCAAAGCAGCAGATATCGTTTAATTTAATAAACTTCCAAGAGCATGTCCTGGTGAGCCTTTGGTTGTAAAATATGTAACCTTTCTATAAATAAAAGTATTTGTAAAACATAAAAAATGCATCAAAATGAAAGAAAACTTTCCTCCTTTGAAATATAAGGGTAATAAATCTTAATATTGTCCGACAACCTTATGTATTAACTTTCAAGATTTTTTTCTTAGGGCAGATGGAATTAAGGTATTAAAATAATGTGATCCTCAGTTGGACTACTCGGAACAGGAGTGCATAATCTACCCTGTCTTGCCTTGTCTGTTTACATGCATTTTAGTCTTGGTTAAGTTGACAGTTTTCTGCCTTATAAGTTTCAGTAGTGACACAGAAAACAAGCCTTGACGCTGCTGTCTGAGTACCTTCAGCACATCAGCGTCTAATGAATTGTGTTGTGTGTTTTAATTCTCCGTGGCTGGTGAGTATGCTCAAAAAGAAAAGTGGGTGCTGTTTTAAATGGAGCTCTGCAGATCTTTGTTCCTGTCGAACACCAAGCGCAGTCACCTCTCCGGCTCTCATACTGTGACCAATTCTCACCACACGGCCTGAAGCCTCTTTCATGCTCTCCTGCTCTTTCTTCTTCCCTCTGTCTTCCCTTTATTAACTCCTGTTACTCTCACCTTTTGATGCTCATTCTTTTCCTCCTTTCAGTCACTCTCAAAGCATTTTTTTGCTCTGTCCAGCCATCGGTTTTGTCAAACCAGAGGGACTCAGAGTGCAATATCATAGCAATTCATAACCTGCAGGATATTCGGAGGGTAATATCCATCCCTGCACCTCAGCGCCGTCGCTATCAACACGTACCGCCTGTCTATCTCTATTTGCTGCTCTCTCAAATACAACACAATGAGTTTATGGCCTTAAAGACAAAAGGCTCACTCTATGTCCTCACTCTTAGTCTTTTAAATTAAAATGACACTTTTACAGAGATCAAAGTGTATAAAAACTGGTTGCAAAACAGAAAAAAATCCATGTTTTTCATTAAAGGAGTCCTAGCTCTTTTCCAAACTGCATCTGTGACTCATCACTGCTGTTCTGAACTCAAAGGGCATTTTTAATGAGTGAATGTAACCATTGTTACAGTATCTCGCTATGTTAAACCATGTTTGCAGAGGCCTTAGAAAAACTGAAACAATAAGCTACACACAGAAAACTATTGGATGCAAACAACAACACAGAGTAAAATTAAATAAAACTAAATAAATCAAACACGAACCATGAAATCATGAAATTTAAACTAATAGGTTTACAATGTTCTAAATTTCTAAACTTTTCTAAAATGTAAGTATTGACATACTGTATGAAATTTAGAATATAAATAATTAAAAATGTAAAGTGATGAAAATTGAATTGAGCTGGTTGTAGGCATTCTTCCTGTTTTTACTTAGAACTGGGCTCAAATACAATCATTTATCTCAAGTCCTCTAATATGGCTCAGCCATCAGGTTTTTTTCTCATATGTCACTTTCTTGCTTTAGGGTCCCAAGTTGGAGCCACTCAAGGAGGATACACTGGCCAGCACATATAAGTCTGTAAGTGAACACTTTTATCTGAAATACAAACAAAATCAACAGAGTTTCACTGTTTTGTGTCGTGGTAAATACATTATTTATATGCTTTACATTTAGAGCTTTTTACTGTAGTGGTCAGAAACCCTCAAATAAATACTTTTTTTAATACATGCGTCTTTGTTTTAGACATATATAGCCGCAGTCAAAGTTTAAATCCATATTGATCTGAATTACAGGTTTTATGTCTGTTTCTTTGTTTTTCTTGCAACTGAAACAGTGCACTGACATGCAAATGTGCAGGCAGTAAAAATCTGCTAAGATGTTGGTGTTTCCAACATACTTATGGTCAATCTGTGTAGCATAGGTTAAAATCAATATTACATTTTTTATTTGCGTAGATTATTTTTAGCTCAGCATCTTGAAGAAAAGCTTTGTTCTCATGATTTTAGACCTGAAAAACTACTTAAATCTAATTACTAATGACATCTGCCTTGGGATGTAAGGGAAAAAACACACTTTGTTATTAAATTATTTTCATTTTTGTAAGGAATATAACTGATGTGCTTACATACTCCTCTTAGTAAACAGGCATGAATTGAAAAGTGCAAAGTAGCATTGTAGCTGTGAATACATAGTTTTTTTGCCAGTTCATAAAATCCTTTCGGACAGAATTCCTATTGATAAACTGACATAATGTTGTGAACAGTGAACAGATACAGTTTCATTCAGAAAATAAACAAATAAAAACCACATGGATTAAACTTAGATAAAATGCATTAGAATATAGTACTTTTAATCTTTAAGGGATTTTTCAATGTGACAATTTAAAAAAAGATCAGCTGTTGCTGTGATGATTCTTCTGTGTTAGGGGTTTGTTAAAGTTTCTTGTCTGTTTCTCTGCACTTCCCTGTTCAGTTGCTGTTATTCTAGTTATTCTCATTAGATTAGGTTCATGGTTAATTCTTGTGTTTCAATATTTCTGTTACTTCTGTGTTTCCATTCATCTGTGTTAATTAGCCTCCCTTTTTCAGTTCAATTCAATTCAATTCAATTCAATTCAATTCAGTTCAGTTCAGTTCAATTCAATTCAATTCAATTCAATGCAGTTTATTTATATAGCGCCAATTCACAACACATGTCGTCTCAAGGCACTTCACAAAAGTCAGGTACATACATTACAATTAATCCGAATCATTGAACAGTGCAGTCAGATTCTGTTATTTATTCAAATGGGATAAAAAGTTTGTCTATCTAAGGAAACCCAGCAGATTGCATCCAGTCAGTGACTTGCAGCATTCACTCCTCCCGGATGAGCATGTAGAGACAGTGGACAGTCACTGGCGTTGACTTTGCAGCAATCCCTCATACTGAGCATGCATGTAGCGACTGTGGAGAGGAAAAACTCCCTTTTAACAGGAAGAAACGTCCAGCAGAACCAGGCTCAGTGTGAGCGGCCATCTGCCACGACCGACTGGGGGTTAGAGAGAACAGAGCAGAGGCACAAAGAGAACAAAGAAGCACTGATCCAGGAGTACTTTCTATGGGAATGAAAAGGTAAATGTTAATGGATGTAGCTCCTTTAGTCGTTTCACCTAGAAAGAAAGAACATATAAACTCTGAGCCAGTTTTCAATGTTAAAGTCTGAAGAGAGCACATAGAGTTAGTTACAGTAAAAGCTCAGTCAGTAGCTATGTCTAGGAGAGAGAAAGGGTTAAACACTGAAAGACAAGGCCATGTGGATCAGCGGTAGAGGGTGAGCATTAAGTTGTTGCCAGCAGAAGCTCGGACGATGCCCCTATCCAAAAAGGTGTTACAGGTAGACACAGAGTCAGGCCAGGTGTAGCTTCGAGGAAGAGAAAAGAGAGAGAACAAAGTTAAAAGCTGAAATAACAGCAAATAATGCAAAATTGAAGAGTAGTGTGAGAATGTAGCGAAGAGGGTGAAAGTGGTCATTATGTCCTCCAGCAGCCTAAGCCTATAGCAGCATAACTACAGAGATAGCTCAGGATAACCTAAGCCACTCTAACTATAAGTTTTATCAAAAAGGAAAGTTTTAAGCCTAGCCTTAAAAGTAGGCAGTTTGTCCATCTAGAGCCCACTGATGGCCATTGTTATACTAAAAACCACAACAATTGGGATACCTCTCTCTGTCAGATTGACCATAACCATTGGAAAAGAGAGGGGGTCATACAGGTGCTCTGTATTCTCCCTGTCACCAGCTGCTCCACATTTCTCCTTATTAGCTCTTCTAGTGCATTGGTCATTTCTCCACCCTGCCTCTATATTTAAACTCTCTGGTTTTCATTGCTTGCCATCGGATCCTACTGTTTATCATGTCAAGCATGTCCACAACTGTTTGTCATGCCCAGCCTGTTGGTTAACATTCTCCATACTACTGTTGACTACCTTCTCCATGTCCATTGTCTTCATGTCCATCGTCTCCATGTCCCTGTTTGCCTCCCTACACCATAACAGTTACTGTACCAGTGTTCCATGTCTTGCCTTTTTCTGTAAGTTTACCTGTTCAGTCATTATTAAATATTCAAACTCACCATTCGGCCCCCACACTACTGCTTGCACATTGGTCCTGCTCAACCCCAGCCTTACATGACAATTGCGAAAAGTAACCGACCAAAAAGTTACGATTCTGTTGAAGTTTGAAATGTTGGCTAAATCAGACCCATTTTAGTTTTTTCATTTCAAACGCTGATATTTCAACGACTTTCTCATGAGAGCTATCTCAGCACTCTCACACACATCTCCTTATAGCTCTTTACATGATTCAGATTTAAGATCTTGAAATCCTCCTTTTCCTTTTTCTGTCTGTGTTCACCTTTGTCTGAGCTTTTGAGATGACAGCGAAATCCACAATAAAACATGAGCAGCTTCTTAATGAGCCAGGATTGAAAGTTTGTCTCAGTGATCAAAGTCCAGTCTCAGCTCAGTATTTCTTTTCAATGTTCTTAGGGTTCTCTCCCATTTAAATCAGTTTGCCTTGCCACATCAAACACTAAATTATTTACTAAATGCATCAACAAAAACTCTGAAATCTTGTAAAATGATTACAAGATACATTTTGTGGAGACAAGCCTAAACTTTGTTTTTTCTTGTTTGAATTTTGTTGGCTTTTTGATTATAAGGTTAGGAGCATTTTGAAGCCATCATTCTCCATATTTTCTAAAGCTGAGAGACTGAAACCGGTGAACATGAATGCAAACTTTTTACTGTGAGCGTTCATTTCATTTCAACGATTTCTAGCATATTTCTCATTTAACTACACATAAAACATGCGATTTATCATTTTCTATTATATTCTCTGATTCTATATTCCTTCCCTGGTTGCCAAAAGACTTTCTTTCCTTCCTTTCATCCCTGTACTCTTTCTGCAAAAACCTGCTAGAGAGAAGAATTTAAAACCCTGACCGTGCAGTTCTCACTATTTTTAAATGACAAGTTATATTATTGCTCTATTAAAAAATCCTGAAGAGTTAAAATTTCTGCAGCTAAATTACATTGAAATGATTCATCTAATTTTATGATATGAACTTAATATAAAGAGTTGCATTTGAGGTAATGTTTTCTAATGTAAAGAGTTAAATAAAGTAAGACTAGACTGAATGCACATCGTGCAAGCCTGTACATGAGCAACTTATTTTGTTATGTGGTATACATTGTTTAAGTTTGTCATTAAAAATCTAGAGTAACTTCTAGATAACCTTTTTTGAAGTTATTTCAAAAGGTGTGTAATAAATCATAAACCAACATGTACAACATTTGATACATTATTTTCCCAGTTTCATTATAACAGTGGTCTTATAGTGAAGCTGTCTAATAAGGAAGGCATCAGAGGTTTCCATCTGCACACTGTCTGCCCATAGATCTGTGGAAGGGATTGCTAGTGTAAGGCTTCTCTCACACACACATATTTTTTACCTTGATCTTTGCCAGAGCACTTATTAATATAATGACTTATTTGCTCCTAATCTTCGCCATCATCTATACATGCCTCATCTAAACCTTCTGTCAATTTAAAATTAGTCATTTCAAAACATAATTTGAACATGATCCAGAAATTGAGGTCTCACTAAATCATCAGTGACTACAAATGTGCCTGACGTCAGTCTGAAAATCAAACCCATTCCAAAGATGGACTCCAAAGCACAGACACAAAGTTCTGTTTTCATCTCATCCTCCCTTCTGTCTCCTGTCTCATTGCCAACAGAACATCCTGCTGGTTCAGAGGCAGATGTCCGTGATTGATGACGAACTAGATAACTTCCGGAAAGTTCTCAACAGCTATATTGATGCCACTTTAGCCCACTCTGACAACTTGCAGTGAGTATCCATCTGCTTCCAAAACAGTAATCCATCTATTAAAACACAGCTTTAGATCTGCTGCACAGGCAGCTTTTCAACTCCTGAATAATACTGAATAAGTGGTTAAATTAGCAGAGGTGCCAAAAATTGATACACACTACCGGTCAAAACTTTTAGAATGCCTTTCTCATTTAATGGCTTCTTTATGTTTATGTTCTCATTGCAGGCATCAAAACTGTGAGTGAACACAAATGGAATTATGTAGCAAACAAGAATTGTAAAATAACTCTAAATATGTTATATATGTTAGATTTCTTAAAGTTGCCGTCCTTTGCTGTGGTGACTGAAATATTAACCTTTGGCCGTCTCTCAATGAACCTCTGGGTAATTCTTTCAAGACTTTTTGGAAAACCGTGTCAGGTGACCCTCTCGTGAAGCTCATGGAGAGAACGCCAAGAGAGCAAAGCAGTCATCAGAGCAAAGGGTGGCTATTTGGAAGAATCTAAAATATAAAGATGTTTACAGTTATTACACACTTTTAGTTTACTATTTAAGGCCATGTGTGTTCATTCACTGTTTTGCTGCCTTTGGTGAAAATCTACAATGTATATAGTCATGAACATAAAGAGACGCGTTCAGTGAGAAACTTTTGACCGGTAGTGTACATATAATTTATATACAATTAAAAGATTCAACTGTGTGATTAGTTCATGGATGTGTACTTCAAAAGAGTACACACCCATGTAAATATGTCAGGTTTTTAAGACAATGATAAATATTTTTCAATTTACAATGTTATTTTTATCTTATATACAGTTCAATGGAAAAATAGACAAAAACATTTTTCAGAAGCAAAGAAATAAAAAACAAACTAGATGCAAAAACCCAGATGCATGAGGGTGTTAAAGCACCTTTTCATTCAAGGTCCTTTCTTCTTTGGGTCAGGTTAATCAGTATTCCACAATTTGACTTGGTATCATTAACTGTCCACTAAAAAATCGATTAGAGTGTCAGGACTTCTGTAGACCACAGTGTGTCTAAACTTCCAGATTTATTTCTTGACCCTGTCAAGCCCATTTTCCTCTAAAGAATCATTCTTTTCTTGGGGGGAGGGGGGTATTTGCTTGGACTCACTATGTTGCGGAAAAATAAAATCCGTCTTCACCCTCAACTTTCCTGCAGACCTGAAGAACTTGATCCAAAACTGACTAGTATCCAGAACTTTTCTTAACTTTATCCACCTTGACAAAAAACTCAGTTCCATCTAAAGAAAAGTAACCCCAGGACCATAGTGCTGTCGCCGCCATCTTTCAATGTGGATGTGGTGTTTCGGTAATGTGCAGTGTTGTTTTCATGTCAAACAAATCTTATGGCCCTGTGACGTAAAAGTTGTTTTTTTTTTATTTTTTTATTAAATTATAACAAATTCACACACAAGGTTTTGATTTTAGCCAGGCATGGATGTTTTCATTGGGAGAAAATAATTATTTTCTGTAACCATAATTCGTAATCCAGAAATATGGAGAATACAAGAGATTGTTGACATATGTAGAATACAACCAGTACTAGTTTGGAAATACCTGCAACCACCTCAATGTGGCTGTATGCCTCTTGGCAGGCTGTAGAGATATTTTCATCCTTTGTAACCGCACCACAAATTATGTCTTTCGGTAAAAAATCCAAATTAATAAAGGTCAAGAAAAGCTTACAGTCAGATTCACTACATTTGATGGCAAGTGTAAACTTTAGAAGACTAAAAGCTGAACTGAATCAGAAGGTGTTTGAACAAAGTGCTTCTGCAACCAGGATGTTACAGCTTGTAATTAATTTATATTTTTTGTAATAAAATATTTTTTATTATTGTTTTGTTTTTTAACTTGATTTGCACAGCATAAATATCACATATGTTAAAAAAAGTTTTAAAATAGTTTATTGTGGTCACATTTTGTTTCACAAAGACCTGGCAGTTCAAAGTGTGTTTATTATTAGTTTATAAGTGACTCTTTACAATTCATTAAGATAGGCTGTTTTTTTTATGAAAACCTTTTTTCTAAGACTTGCCTTTTCCTTTGCCTGCAGCTAGCTGAAATTTCTCCCAAGATTAAAAACTGCCTTCTCTTGTAACTCACTTTTCTGTTATTTTTCTTCTTCTTGACCCACTCTTCTTTTTCCTCCAGTGTGTCTGTTCAGAAGCTCCCGGGAAAGTCGTGTTACATAATGTATGAGTTCTGGCAAGACCGCATCTCCTGGATGAGGTTCGTACCGTGCGTGTGAGTGTTTGTGTGTGTGTTTGTGTGTGTGTGTGTGTGTGTGTGTGTCTGTGTGTGTATGCAATAGATATTGGCACACTATTTGGCACTGCTAATTCCTTGATGGAAATGTTCCCTCACCAGAGAAGATGAGCAGATGGCCCATCTCTCTGTTCACACAGACAAACTCAAACACACACAGACACAAAGGTGATCCTTAAATGATACTAAATGGTGTCAATAGGTATATAACAGATACCATTGATTTGTTAAAATTTGATGCATGTTTGATGAAGTTATTTACAGACAAGGTTTTACCTCTGCTTTATCTTTTTATGGCTTTGTAGCTATCTTCAGTCTAATAGCAGCAAAGATTTCCAACGCTGCATCATTGACATGATGGAGGATGCTGAGATAGTTTCTACCATGTTGCTGCCAGGTCTGTAACTTTGCATGAATGTGGCTGTATGTAAATGCATGTTAAATATCTTGCTGAAGACATTAGATCTCTAGATTTGCTGGAATTTTTAATAAAATGGGACTTCTTTGTGGCAGAATGCAATACATGTTTGTACCACTGCACTGTTTCTAATTCCAGCTTTAGAGCTATTTTGTTTACAGCATTTTAGACATGTTTAGAAACTTTTCTCTGTTCATGGCATAGAGTTTGGAGATCCACAACAATACATGAACAGAGACAGCGATATACATAGAATCTACCTTTTATGGGCTGCATTTTCTCAAAAACTGATGTATATATGGGTGCAGAAATTATCATTTGACAAGTTGCATTTGTGATTTGTGCATAGACATATTGGCATATTCCAGGATACTAACAATAGGCTGTGGATACAACAATTATCATTTAAATACCATGCCCTTATTTAATTTTGGCTTTGGTGATTTAGCCTATAGAATTTGTGACATGGAGAATATAAGATGGCAAAAACATTTTAAGGAACATCGTTGCAACAGAAGAATATTGACATGCTAAGAGAAAAATACAGGACAAGAAATCTTTTCATACAAATCTCTGCAAATATTTTGTAATATGGCAGTAACTTAGAAGGACTCCATAAGGTCAAATCTGTCTAACAGCCTTCCAACCTATATTAACTCATAAAGGTATGGGAGCACAAAGTTAATTTGAACTGTCCTCTGCAAAATTGTGCAGATATAACCACTAGTATGGACTAACATTTTCCAATACAACTCTTTTTTTTCTTTTTTACATTAATTTTTACATATACAGTATATGAATATGTATGTACATTACAATACATACACATATAATACAGAGACATTTACCAGGAATTCCAGTTCTTTATATATTTTACTTTGCTTGAACCACACAATATCTACTTTCCTCTATGGGGTTTAACTTCTTTCCTATGAATTTATAATTTCAGTATATAGTCATAGTCATATACATATGCTGGCTTTATCAACACAGTTTTCTTGAGGTGCATTTCTTTCACTTAAACATTTTTTAATAAGTGGCCAGTATCCATCAAGATCAAAATAATTTCTCTGGAAGTCTTGCATTACTGAGGCCGCACGTTCCATCATTATTAATTCTAGAAAATCTTTTAGCCAATTATTCGTATTGAAGCAATTGGCCTTTCACACCTTCCAGTTCAACAAAATGATCCTTTTCACAGAGAGAGATGCAAATGTTATTAATTGCTGCTTTGCACCGTCCACCTTTGCTCCCAACAAACCTACCTCAGGACATATAGTAACTTTTTCCCCCATAAGTGTACCTAAACAATCTTGAACTCCTTCCCAAAAACTCCTTATATCCAGGCATTTCCACAACATATATTAAAGTTCCTTTCTTTCCACATTCATGACAACACAGTTCTGACAGCTGAGGGTTCATTTTATATAATTTGTATGGGGTTATATGTTCGGTGCAAAATCTTCATCTGAATAATTTTATGTCTCACGCATTTTGATGAATAATTTGTACGTTGTATTATATAGTTTCATTGTTCAGGATATTAATTGTTTCCCAAGATCTAGCTGCCATTGTTGTTTGACAATATCAATATCACTGCAAAAACAGGGAGAAATAAGTGTATACAATTTAGAGACCGTACCTCTGCCTATTTCAATCTCTAAATTTGTCATCCAGATCCTTATCTTCCCCTGGTGCTTAACCACTAGAGAATGACTTTATGGCTGTAGTAATGTCTTCATTTGTAGTATTTTTTTTTAATCATCCCTATCTGCTGCTTTAATTGAAGATAAGTATATTTTATAAAAGAATGTATGAATAACATTTATGTCAGGGTTCCCTTCAGAATCATATAATTTCTCATAGTAATTTTTAAAGCGTAGAATTTTTGTTTTTGGTCCTGTATTGATTGTCCATTGGTATCATGTTTCTTTAAAATGTGGTGTTTAGATTCAATTTGTTTAATTCTCATGGACAGCATTTTACCTGCTTTATCTCAAGATTCAAAATGATTAATTCTTAGTTCAAATAATGCAAATGCCGTTTCTTTGTGCAATATTTCTTGTAATTGTGCTCTGCATAGCAGCAAGGAATCCCTTAATGCTTGATTATCTGGTTACTTCATGTGCCCTTCCTCACGTTTATTAAGTTTGTCTTTGTGTAGTTTTGTGTAAATGCACTGTTCAGAAGTACCCCCTAAGTTGGATCAGTGGTAGTGTCTGTGGCTAGTTAAGTAGGATGGTAGGGTAATTTGGCGTTTCTTTTTTTTTGATGTGGGGTTTTTGAAAAAGATTCATTCCTGCCTGATCTGCTGGTGCTGTGACCCTGGTGCCAGAAACTGTAACTGTTGAGACCTATGTAAAAGTCGTCTTGAAAAATTAAAAGGAAAACATTCAGAGCTCTGGAAAATTGCTGAAGCCTGTTGTTGCCTTTTTTATCTTATGGTCCTCTTCATGTCTGCTGGTTTTCATCCTGTTTGAGAAATGGACCACTACATTTGGTGGCAGAAGAGGGATGTTTCACTGCCTAAATGGAGGTGGACTATATTAAGAGTTGCTTCCCATATTATTTGGATTGAACTTATTGAATGCAAATTAAAATAAAAATATAATTTTATTCTCCACTTGATTGAATCAACAAAAAGGGGGTAGAAACAAATAGATATGGGGGCATGATCTGAAAAAAGTATATTTCATATTTCAGAATTAAACACATTTTCAACCATCTGATTGGATAGTAGAATATAATCTATCCTAGCGTAAAAAAGGTATAATCTTGTGTGTTTGTATAAATACATCTCCAAATATCAGCTATACCTGTTATTGTTTGAAATTCAGTGTGCCATTTAATGCAGTGGTTGTTTAGACTGATCAATGCTGGGCTGAGCTGCTAGGTTGAAATCTCCTCCAATTGGAATATTTGAGAACCTTGATAATATTACACCCAGTTTTGTCAAAAGTTGGTTGCCCAGTATTAGGGTTTTATATATTGGCCAATATCCACTTATTAAGAAGTCCCAATACAGCTATGTATCTCTCTTCCTTGTCAGAGATTACCTCCAATAAATATATTTTTAGAAATTAATATACTAACACCTTTTGAGGCACTATTACCTTAAGCAGCAAAAACTTTATTCACCCCTCTCTGTTTCAGTTTCAAAGATTCATCTTTCTTTAAATGGGTGTCTTGTATCATAGCTATATCACATCCGAAAGATTTCAATTGTGAAAGTATTTTATATCGTTTCACTTTGTTTGAACTGCCATTTACATTCCACAATATATGTTTAAGGATGGTACCCCCATCTTTAAACATAGTTAATCATACCTTTTGATGTTTGAGTTCATTTTAATCATTTTACTCTGGTTTCCATAACATAAACACTTAACACAGACAACATAAATATTAACCATTAGGGAATAGCACTTAATATAGGGACCTGTTCTCAGTCCTTTATCCATGATCCAAGAATTGGTGGGTCACTCTAGCGTCCCACTCTACCTCTGGTATTTCGGCTGATTCATCTAATTTTAATATGTATCTCATAGTCATTGACATTTCTTTGTTTGCGTCTGCAGACACCCTCCTTTAGTCCCAAAAACACTAGATTTTTCCTTACACTCTGTGACTCCAGGTTAGATACTTTACTTTTCAGCTGCTGCATTTTTTTGTAAAGCTCCCGTATTGTTTTGGAGTGTGCATCTTTGTTGTCT
The DNA here is from genome assembly GCA_036173005.1 of Crenichthys baileyi. NCBI lineage: Eukaryota > Metazoa > Chordata > Actinopteri > Cyprinodontiformes > Goodeidae > Crenichthys > Crenichthys baileyi. The sequence continues at coordinate 228,425 of JAHHUM010001467.1, read as the reverse complement.
TCAAGATTGCTTTTTCGTTGTTCTGCATTTGCCACTTAGCAAACTGTAGTCACAGAGTGTAAGGAAAAATCTAGTGTTAGGGTTTGACCGCACGCGTTTCTGTTTTCTAACTTTTTAAACTTTCCTTTAGTAAATCAATTGATATCAGCAAACTGCTCCAAAAGTTTTTGAGCCCATTGTGGAGGATTTTCCTCAGCCATTCTTTGTTCTCTGTAGCGTTTTCATTCTCGATACAGCTTGATTTTCTCTGCTGCACCACAAGTCCACACTGCCACAACCCTGTGAACACAATCCCTTTGAAGAGAACATACATAGAAGTATATAAAATACAATCTGACAATAACTGATCCAGCAAACTAAACTCATATTGGCACTCAACAAACTACCAAATAGTCATTTTGTAACAGCTTTATCTCGTGTTAGGCATGAGGATGTCCCTGGTTAAAAACATTGAACCACAGATTCTCTGAAGCTCTCGTACTGCCTTGGAAATGTTTCATACCCACTTTAACAACTGATGAGCAAAAATAATCTGTGACAGTTTACTGTCAGGAAATGTGGTTTTAAATTACTCTCATAAATGTCTACCTGCTGAAAATGTATCACTGTTCTTAAATATCAGCTGTCATATTTCATAGGAGTTGACTGTCCCAAACAGGAATATAAATTACAGTCAGTGGAAACATGATCTACTATAAAGTCTTAAAAAATAATATACAATTAAATATATTGCATGAGTGATTTGACCATTATTATGATAATCTATCTGTATTATCCATTAAAAATACTGATCTCAAAAGTAATACAAAGGTGAAGTGCATGAGTACAAAAATGTATTGTTTAAGGATACAAAATGGAAGTAGACTGAGATGAAATGGCTGGGTATAAAGTAAGGGCACAAATTATCTGACCTTGAGCCTACTTCGCTACATACCAGCTATAGAGACTTTGAGCTTTTTTCTAATTTATTATTTTTTTACAAAGACTAAGAAGAGGTAATGCCACCTATAATGGGTTTTTAAAATTAACTTTTTCTCTGTGTTTATTTTCATAATAGCATCTTGTATTAATGTGCTAATGGTGCATTCAAAGACAAATTGAAAAACAAACAAAAAAAACAATACAACATTAAGTAAAAGTAAGAAAACAAAATGTTGATAGAGCGTTACACTTAACAGTTGAGTACATTCCTTAAATTTGGATGAGAATTAGCTTTTCATTAAGTGAAACTCTTCTTTTCCTTAAGTGAAACTCTTCTTCTGGAGTCACATTGAACGCACCATGTACCTTTATGAACATGGTTGAGATTGAGGTTATTTTGGGTTTATATTTTCCAGGCATATCCATATGTATTAGTTCAGACACAGATAAATGTAAATGTAACTTTAACTTTTCCTCTTTTGGTTACACTCTGTTGTATAAACGGAATATGTTAACAGTGCTTAGGGTGAGTTCAACACACATAAAACAACCCTGAACCCCTGATGATGACAGTCTTTCTTCTCAGCCATGGTGATATATTCATATGTGGTTATTGGTATGCTATTTCTGACTCATAAGTCCAGTGCTGCTGTGTAAGTGATTGCACATTAGACTGCAACTCCAGTTTGTAAGGAGAGGAAGCCAGCAGCTCTATCTTCATTACCAGCAAATTTGCTCATTACTTCTAAGATCAGTCATATTTCTGGTGCTTTCAGAATTGTTTGCCACCATGCAAGCAGAGAGCTGTTTTTCCTACTGTGTGCCCATCAGTAACTCTATTGAAGTGAATTCTTAGACAAAAATTAGCTGCCTGCATAACAAAATTAATCTATTTGTGGAGATTCTCTCTAATTACTCAACTCTGTTTATGCACAGAGCTAAGTGGCATATATCATAAAAGTGCAGAAACAATAAACAAACAGACTCCTAGTGCCAAACCCAAATAGAGTAATTGGATCTTTTTATATACTTTTATTTGTTTTTCCAAAGTTTCCTTTAGAACAGTTGTTGTAAATGTTGATTGACACTTAGGAAACATCTAACACAGTCTACTTACAGCACCTTGCACAAACATTTGAACTTTTCTATTTGAACATTTCTACATGGCTTCCATCTGACCTCTGAGCAAAGGTTACATGAAGAAATTCATTTTTGAAAGAAAGCAAAGAGAAGCTATGTTTAAAGTTTAAACATTTAAACAAAGGTGCTCTACATGCAAAGGCTGGTGACAAAACTATTCTGGTACACCAGGACACACCAACCTTGAGGAGAAACATGGTAGGGGCAAGATCAAGCTCTGGGTATCCTCTTTTTCAGCAGCACATTTTTCAGACTGTAATTTTTCAAAAATGTTGAAAACCATGTATTTTTTCCCAGCGGTTTAGAGCCAGCTGTAAGGTTGAAAATTATGGTCATAATATGACAAATGTGAAAAGTCTTGGGGTGTTAATACTTTAACCAGGCAGTTTCATAAAAGACAGCATATTGGACATAAACAGACTATGTTCAGCTAGGTGATATGCCAGTGACATATTAAGGTACAGTGGAAAAATAAGCTTGGAAAGCCGTTATTTGCCTAACAAACATCTATGTAGAGAATTGGGAAATATGAATAAAAGTACTTAGAGTTTTGTTTTATTAGCTTAAAAAACAACATAACAGATATTTAAAAAAACACAATACTTTCTATTCTTATATAACTGCCTATGGTACCAAGTGGTAAACTCTCCCCCTTGACTTAATATAATAAGATCATAACATAAAAAAGGCCATAAATTTTTTAATGGTGGGATTTTTTTTTTGTTTGCTCTAAATGTTTTATTTTAATGTTGAAATGTTCACATTTATTATTAATTTAGGTTGAATATAATCGTTCTGTCGTCACAGAGGTTATAATTTAATGTATGCTGGAACAACAAATTCAAACCTCTCTGGCATTCTTAATTTTGAAATTGAAAGAGGGATTTTATTTTTTCACAAACTGACTTTCACATGACTCAGACACTTCTGCACTCTGCTCGTTATCATCAACATCATTGACTTCTCAGTAAACGTCAAAGTAGCATGATTCACAGCCACTCTGTTGCAGGCCACTACCATGACTCTCCCATCTTGACATTTGATTAACTTGTTGTTGACAAGACTGAACTATATGTACCTATACAGAGAAACTGTGTTAGTTATCAGTTCTGCCTCTTTGCATATTCATTGGGGGATGATGATTTGCTGCGTGGGCTGTGTATGTTTCGCTAGTTGCTAGGCTGCTTTACGTAGTTTGTTTACTTGCACATCTGTGATTTCCCCATGTATGGATGCTGAGAGCTTCAGACATAAACTGAACAGTGCAAGTGCAAACTCCGGGAAGTCTTGAAACCTTCTGGGGAACAGTAGGAACAACATACAGCTTATTTTAGGAAAGACAGTGGATGAAATCATAAACTAAAAGCAAAGCACTTTTCAAGCAGTTTGGAAACATCAAGTCAATCAGAATGTGAGATCCTTTATTCCCCTGCATGCTGAGCTTTGTTGGGTTAGGAGAAGTTATTACTTCTGCCTTCTTTTGATGAATTTGTTTGTTGTTAAGCTACATCAGAGGTATTTGGTTCCCAAGGATTGTGAGGAAGAGGGAGGATGGTTTATGAGCTGTACGTCAGAGAGGTAGGACAAGATCAACTCTGGAGACAACAATATAAGAAAATAAGCAGAACACACCTTTGCGATGCTCTTGGGAGGTACTCTAAGATATTCTTTGTTGAGCTGAAAGGTTAACAAACTATGCCTCTGTGTTAGGTTATTTTTGTTTTTTTTTTATTTTTTCAAGAGGAGCACCAGCTAGCATTTGTGAATTTATTGTGTGTTTTTTGTGTATTACCAGTGTATTTACAAACTTTTGCATATAAAATCACCAATTTCGTGTTAAATATACAGTGGCTCTATGCACTCTTGTTCAGGTCAGGTTTCTGAACGTTGTGAACGTTAGAATTTAACCGTTCGTCTCACATAAAAACTGACATTACATATTGTAAAGATCACCTCTAAGACAAACTAATTTATTAGAGGAAACATCAAAAGGTCCAATAACCCCGTTACTTAATTGTGCATGCACTTTAACTAACCCATTACCCTATTAAGACAGTGTCTCGCCCACGGCCAAAATTGAATAGATTGAAAAAGTAATCTAAAAGGAGGAAATCAGGAAAATCTCATAAAAATAAATACAACTCAGACTAAAAAGAAAAATATAAATAAAAATGGCCTACTGAACATAAGATCTCTCTCTTCAAAGACATTGCTAGTTAGTGACCTGGTTTCTGACAATCAGATTGATTTATTTTGCCTAACAGAAATCTGGCTGCAGCAAGAGGATTATGTTACTATAAATGAGTCAACTCCTACTAATGTTTTTAAAATTTTCCCAACTTTTCCTCGAAATACTGGGCGAGGAGGAGGATAGCAACCTTTTCTTTCAAGTCCGATTTATTGACGCCAGTCCCAGACCAATCAAATAGCTAAAACTCTTTTAAATTTATTTAATCCTTAGTTTTCCTCATCCAAATTGCAAAGCACTAAAACCTTCTATTTTTTTGTTTTGTACCGTCCACCAGGCCCTTGCTCTCAATTTTTAGGATCAGTTTTTTATCTGATTTAGTGTTAAATACAGATACAGTTATTATAGTGGGGGATTTTTAACATTCATTTTTGCACCTTGAAAGTGATACCCTAAATATGCCTTTAATGCTATCTTAGACTCAATTGGTTTTTCTCAAAAACATTAACAAACCTACCCCTTTTTTCTTCATTCTCTGGCCCTTTGGTTGCTGACATATGGCATTGGGTGTAAAGACATAACAATATTTTCTCATAACCCTGTCCTGTCTGACATTTCTTAATAACCTTTTGAGTTTAATTTAACCGAGTACTCCACACCTGAAAGAAAATGTCATTATAGTAGATCATTTCAGACGATGCTGTAACAACCTTTAAATAATCTGTTCCGCTTTTAATCTCCTCATTATCACTGAAAAAAGCACAGGGGAGGGCAATAATTCTGTTTTCTGCCCCTTCACAAATTGATTCTCTTGTTCAATAAATATTCTTCATCATTGGGGTGGTGCATTAGACAATTTCAGCCCCCTTGAAAAAGAAAGGGAATTATTCATGGGAGGCAGGCTCCTTGGTTTTATTTAGATCTGCGTACTTTTTAAAGAAAAAGTTAGAAAAAGGGGGAAAAAGGAAAAGGGGCGCTCTCAAAAACTAGGGGAAATTTCCTATTTAAATTCGGGGAAAAATACCCCCTTTAAATTTTTGTATAAAAGACCCCTTCCCCCCCCCGCCGGGGAACAGCTTATTTCTCATCTTTAAATTTAAGAAAGAACAAAAAATAACCCTTAGTTTTTTTTCCTCTTCAGTACGTTGCAAAAAATTTAACAAAAGGGGGGCAAAGCTTTTTTTGACCCACCTTTCCCCTTTACCCTTTTAAAGCAGTCTTTGACTTTATGGGTTTCTTTTTAAAAATAAAATTTTTTTCAAATTAAAAAGAAAAACCTTTAAAAACTCCTAAAAAGGGGTTTATTTAAATTCCTCAGCAAGTAAAGGAAAAACTTTGGGGGAAATAAGTGTTAACCTGATCTGTTTTGGACTTTTTTGAACCTGGGGAGTTTTGAGTTATCAAAAATATTGGGCTTCATCAAAAACCTTTTAAAACTTGTATGTTAGACCCAGCCCCAAAAACCCAAAATTTAAATTTAAGGAAGTTTTTCCCTTGTTTTAACCACCCCCATTTTAGATATGTTTTAACTATTTTTTGTAAATGTATGTACCACGGTTTTTAAGGTAGCTGAAATTTAAAACCCCTTTACTTTAAAAACCCTTTGTTGATCGAGATGAAAAAATTAAAAAAAAATTACGGGGCCCTTTAAAATTCCAATTTTCCCAAAAATTTCCCTTATTAAAATTCTTGAAAAAATTTTTTTTGCTAATCAAATGGGGGGACCCTTTTACCCAGCAAGGGGACCTGTTTGAAGATTTTTCAGTCAGGCTTCAAAGCCTTTCATAACACAAAACCCGGGCTCGGGCGGGAAAGTCACAAATTTATTTTTCCTTTTTTGCCTAAAGGTAAGGGGATTTTCTATCTATTTGGGCCCCTCTTAGATCACAGGGGGCTGCTTTTGATACAGCGTCATAATTTTCCTTAAAAAAAAAGGGGGGGAAATATGCTGTGGGGAATCAGGGAAACAGCGCGGGGTTTTTTTTAAAACTTATCGGGTTCTACGACCCCGGTTTTTTCCCATGAAAAAAGAAAAAATCATCTTTAAATTTCCCCGGGGTTTTAAATTGGGAGAAACCACGGGGTTCAGTACTTGGGCCAATTTCTTTTTAAAAAAATTTTATTTGTTTCCAATAGGTCAAATTATCAGGCAGATGGGGATCCCTTTTTAAATTTTTTACGTTTGATGATTTTTCAGTTTTAACTTACCCCATAAATCCTAAATAAACCCAAAAACCATTTTGGGTTTGGGGACTAAAAAAACCCAGGGGTTTTGGAAGAAAAAAAAACTTGGATGATTTAAATTTTTTTGCTTCAAAAAATTCAAAACAAGGAAGTTGCGCCCTTTGGGGGCCCCGGAGTCTTTTAAAAAAAAAACTGTTTAGTAAAATAAATTTAAAAACCTGGATGGCTTTTTAAAAATTGACCCCCGGTTTAAAAAAAATTTAAAAAAATTGGTTTTATTTTTTGCCCCGGGTTAATGTTTTTAAAATCAAAATTTTAAAAACGGTTCAGGGTTTTCTTCTTTTCACCCCCCCGGAAAAACTTAAAAAATTACAAAAATATCCAAATCCAGGGGGGAGGGTAAAAAAAACTAGCCCCCAGTATTTTTTACTTTCAAAGGCTGGGACTATTGTAATTCTTTTACTATCGGGATGTCCACAAAATGCATTTAAAAAAGCCTTCATCTGATTCAAATGCTGCAGCAAGAGTTCTGAAAAAAAAATTTAAACGAGAGATCATATTTCTCCTATTTTAGCTTCCCTTCTTTGGGCTCCCTGTTAAATCCAGAATAAAATTTTAAAATTCTTCTCCTCACATATAAAGCCCTTAATGATCTAGATCCATCATACATCAGAGGTCTGATTGTTCCATATGTTCCTAACAGAGCACTTCGTTCTCAGACTGCAGGTTTACTGGTGGTTTTCCTAGAGTCTCCAGGAAGTAGAATGGGAGGCAGACCCTTTAGTTATCAGGCTCCTCTCCTGTGGAACCAGCTACCAGTTTTGGTCCGTGAGGCGGACACCCTGTCTACTTTTAAGGCTAGGCTTAAAACTTTCTTTTTTGATAAAGCTTATAGTTAGAGTGGCTTAGTTTATCAGGGAGGGAGCCTTCCTCCCTCCCTGTTGGATGAAGTAAGGGGGAGTCAGGTTTAGCCTAAACCGGCTCAGTTATGGTTGAGGTGCAAACACACCCTCCATTTCTGCTACCTGTATGACCCCTTCTCTTTTCCAATGGTTATAATCAGTCTGACAGAGAGAGGTATCCCAAACCTTGTGGTTTTTAGTATAACAATGACCATCAGTGTGACCCTTTGTGGGGTGCCTTGAAACGACATTGTTGAAAATAAGCGCTGCTTATCTAAATAATCTGAACTGAAACTTTCGGTGTAGTTATGCTGCTATAGGCTTAGGCTGCTGGAGGACATAATGACCACTTTCGCCCTCTTCGCTACATTCTCACACTATTCTCCAATTTTGCATTATTTGTTGTTATTTCAGCTTTTAGCTTTGTTCTCTCTCTTTTCTCTTCCTCGAAGCTACTCCTGGCCTGACTCTGTGTCTACCTGTGGCACCTTTCTGGAGAGGGGAATCGTCCGAGCTTCTGCTGGCAACAACTTAATGCTCACCCTCTACCGATGATCCAAATGGCCCTGTCTTTTAGTGTTTAACCCTTTCTCTCTCCTAGACATGGCGATTGACTGAGCTTTTACTGTAACTAATTATATGTGCTCTCTCTCAGACTCTAACCTTGAAAACTGGCTCAGAGTTTATATGTTCTTTCTTTCTAGGTGAAACGACTAAAGGAGGCAACATCCATTAACATTTACTTTTCCTTCCCATAGAAAGTACTCCAGGATCAGTGCTTCTTTGTTCTCTTTGTGTCTCTGCTCTGTTCTCTCAAACCCCCAGTCGGTCGTGGCAGATGGCAGCTCACACTGAGCCTGGTTCTGCTGGAGGTTTCTTCCTGTTAAAAGGGAGTTTTTCTTCTCCACTGTCGCTACATGCATGCTCAGTATGAGGGATTGCTGCAAAGTTAACGCCAGTGACTGTCCACTGTCTCTACATGTTCATCCGGGAGGAGTGAATGCTGCAAGTCACTGACTGGATGCAATCTGCTGGGTTTCCTTAGACAGAAAAACTTTTTATCCAATTTGAATAAATAACTAACTCTGACTGCACTGTTCAATGGTTAGGACTAATTGGAATGTATGTACCTAACTTTTGTGAAGTGCCTTGAGACAACATGTGTTGTGAATTGGCGCTATATAAATAAAACTGAATTGAATTGAACTGAATTGAACTAATAATTTGCTAATACTTAAATAAAAATCATACTTTTGATATAATTTCCGCATTCAATTTTCTTCAGTTCACACATGCAATCAATCAAAGTGAATCTCTGTTGCAGCTGCAGTTGTTAAAGTGCTGTATAAATAGAGTACGTAAGTAAAATAAATTATAACTGTCCTAGAAGGACTAGTTTGTTTTTTGACCATTTGTTTCCAATAAGCCAACGCCAAGGTTTAGGACAGGTGACCAAGGGTTAAAAGATATCCCGAAATGCAAAGATATCAGGAGAAATATCCCACAGCATTATGCATATACCATTGCACAGTGAAGACAGTCACCAACAATTGGAGTAAAAAAAAAAATGGAATGACATGGAATCTACAAAAATTGGATGTTTCTGTAAAGCTGATATGAAGAAACGATTGAAACTGGTTAGTGAAGCTGCAAAAAGACTGACTGCTACATGGTAGAAGCTACAGGAATTTCCCAAAAGTACTGGTTGTGTTCTAAATGTGAAGACAATCCGCTGTATTCTATGTATATGTTTGGAATAAGAAGGATGGTTGCAAGAAACAATTATTTTCTGCTCAAGAAAACATTCAGGCATGGCTAAAATCTGCCAATCCCTTATCGAAGAATGTGTTATGGTCTGATGAAACCATAACGCATTCCTCTGGTGATGGAACTCTGGCCCATCACTAGAAGGATACCATCACCAGAATTATGTCATACCCACTGTGAACTATGGTAGTGGCAGCATCATGGGGTTGCTTTTCTGCAGGTAAAACTGAGTTTTCTATCAAGGCCATGAAGAAATCATAAAATGTTCTTAATACCAGTCAGTTTTGACACAAGCCTTCAGCTGTCTGCTTAAAAATGAAAAAAGTGAATTGAAGCATCCAAATCAACAAAAGAATGACTTCCCGAGAGACAAATTAAAATCTTGAGGAGGTCTAGCCAAAGTCCAGAGCTAAATACAACAGAAAATGCTGAAAAGGTGCTTCAGCAGACTATTAGTTTAAGTTTGTGCACACTTATACAGCTGGCATGCAGCTTTTCTTATTCAGCTTTTTTTATTGTTGTCCTTCTGGATTTGCTTCTTGTTCAGTTAAATAGGATTTTTTTTTCAACCTCACAGAAAAATATCAAACATTTAAGCCTCAGCTTTTGGAATTGTCCTTTATTAAAAAGTGCATTATACCGCCTTTTTAAAAACATTTTAGTCTACTGTTGTTGCCAGATGACTTTGAGTTTAGGAATATTTTTCTCTCAGGAGCACTATTTTTATTGTGTAAGTTTTGTGAACTGATAAGATCCTTTTGCCTCATATAATGAAAGCTTAACAGTTTTTACACAATTATGAAATATTTACTTTTTAACAGACTGCACTTGTGCAGAAATCGGAATAAGGTCCGGATTAAGCTCTAATATGTTAAATAATTAGGAAGATAATTAGGGACAAAAACCAAACAAATGTTAATTTAAAGACTGCTCTTAAATTGTGACCTATAAACACAAGTTAGCTCATTTTGTCTGTTTGAACTGCATAAATTTACACAACTGACAACAGACATTTTTTTCTATGTAAATACACTATTAGCTTACCTCTTTAATGTGTGAATCACTTGTAACTAATATTGTGTAACTGCTAAAGATGTAAATTAGTCTAAGATGGAACACTGTAGCTTAATGAAATGTAAACTAATGATTGATTTACTGATTAGATTAATGGGTTGTACCCGATGAAGTTTTTCAGTATATTGTTGTTCCACGAGTCTAACTTTCTGTTTTCTGTGTGTGTTTTTCTTCAGCTTCATGGTGGATTATGACTAACAACTAACAACTGAATCTGGAATGTCACATCGACTGCCTACATGGTCACACAGAGAAAGACACTGGCACACCAATCCCACCTACCCACATGCATTCTAACATGGACACACACACTGAGAGCAAAAGCATCTTCATGTTTTAATGCAAAAGAAAAAAAGCCACCCATTTTCAGCTGCTTTCTCTAACGTTCCAGTCTTTAGCCTTCATTGTTTTGCCACGTATATTCAAAGGCATAGCTGCATTCTCTTGCCTGCAAACACAAAAGTAACTGGTTCTCTGCAATGGAAAAGGCATTTAATGATTTCATAACCCTCTCTCACTTGTGATATGGCCACCTTTCTCCGGCAGTGTTTTCCGATACATTATGCCAATAACAAGGATAGATGGAGCCACCCTCTTTGGAATGAAAATAACAGTTCTTGCAATGTTTTGTGTTTATAAAGATCTTTTTAACCACTGCACACAAATTTAATGAAAAGCCAGAAAATATGTGGAGATAAAGGACAGCTGCTTTTTAAACATGCATGTTTATGTGGCTTCATTCCTCTGTACATTATGTAAGATAGTGTTGCTCTATTTGTTCCTTGCATTTATCTAACCTGCTGTTATGTGCACAGAATGCCAAAATAGCTGTTAATATAGCTACACCAGCCCTCTATTTACTCCTAAATATACAAGTGTTTGGGTTCTCTATTAGTTAACCTTCAGCCATCCATATAAGTCGCATTCTATATCTCAAAATGTAAAAAATATATTTAAAAATGTGCGTATAAAAGTTATAAAATACTGAGATTTCCTTGTATTGTTAAATTAAATATATCATGTCTTTATTTTGGTCATGGTGGACCTTACTGTATTTGTATATACAGACTTCTTGAACTGTACTGTATGGTTCCCCTTTGATTTGGTTTAGAAATCTACACGATGAAATGACTGAAATGCAAATTTAATAAAAGTATTAAACTTTGAAAATGTTTATTCTGAAAAGGAAATATACAAAAGGTTTTGACCCTATTTTCTATTGCACGTTTTCTAAAGCACTTTTAAATGTGTATTTACTATTAGTGGACTTGAAGCAATGTCCATATTAACTACTATTTAATGAGTTTCTTATCAGTTTAGTCTAATTATAGTACTTCAGATCTCAAGAACTGTAATCTCTATCCAAAAAAGTATATTTTACAAAATTCCTATTAGAATCTAGTTTTATGCAGTCAAATTTATATTGATTGATTTTCATTGGGTTGTATGTTAAACTTTGCAACAGAGCAGAAAGGGACTGTCCACAAAATAAAGGTCTAAAACCATAGTGTATCCGTCTTGCTTTGCTCCAAGACAAAAATAACATGAGAGATTATCTTATGAACTGTGAGAACACTTAAGCAGCTAGAGGCCAACATCATAAGCAAACACTGATGAGAATTATGAGCAAAAGAAGGTCAAATGTGTCTTGGATAACGATTCCTTCACCTTGGGATACCGGAGACTGAAACTGATGGCATAACCTGCCTTCTAAATAATTCAACTAATAACTATCTGACCACCCGGTAGTACTTATAGAACATTAAAATTTCATTACCATCTGGTCATTTTCAGCTGATCTTTAAATAAGGACAATATAGATACAATGAGACGTTGACATCAAGACAAAAGTAACACCTGGTCCAGACACAGTTAAACACTTTGAATTTCACTCTTGGTCCCAATACACATGCACTATTCTAACAGGTATGACATCAAAAGCAATACATACTTTAAAGACATGATGACACTTGGTGTCCCACAAAGTTCTCTTAATTTCCTCATGTTTAAACCTATTGGACATGTATTTTTCAGTTTGTCAACATGACAATAAAGGAAACAATGTGAAATCAACCTAAAGAAGCAAGTTGGAGAAGCATGAAAAGCCAAACACATCTCAATAGATCTGTGGGAGACACCCAATGTGTCTCAGAGAACATTATTTCCACATCTCTGAAGCTGAAATTGGCTGCTGAGATACCCGTAGCGCCAGCATAGACGCATACTTCACATCTTTTTTACAATGCATTAAAATGGTCTTAAAAATTAAACCCCAGATGTAGGAATGATGACACACCAGAGCTCAGAATTTACTAGTTGCAAGTTGGAAAACAAATGAGATTTGCTTACTTTTATGATACTAATTACTATATGGCAGTTCAAGCCATATCAGTGTTTCCTATACAATGCATTTTATTTGTTTCAACACTAAAGCAACATGTTCACAAACAGAGGCCTTACAGCATTACATCTGTCATAAGTGTAAAACAATATGTTATGCATACAGCTTTCACTACATTCTATTGGTGTGTTAGCCGTCTTGGATACTGAACTCAAGGCTTTCTAACTCAAAATACTGACTTCTGGGGATGTTCTTGTATTTTTGACTGGGAACTCCAATCAAAGTCCCAGTGCAAATCATTGCATCATTAGATAACAGACACAAAGAAGTAAAGTTCACATGTAATGAAGTAAATCTTGCTTTGGAAAAAAAAAGATAATTTCTCTTGTCAAAAAGCCCAGGGGTAATTGAAGGATAATCAGCTCACACCGGAAAAAACCTCCACTGTAAGAATCACAAAACAAATCCTAGATTATATCTTGATGAGGTCCAAATTTGTTGGTACTGGTGGATCTTTGCTGACAAATGTGGAGAGGATAGGTTCTTATCAGGTTGAGCGACATAAGGGAAAGGTTTAACTTTGTTGCCTGATCTGCTTTAGAGAAGCTATCAATGTCCGTGGCTCTGTATGACAACTATTGTTATATATGGCAATTGATTTATCATAAACACAAGCTATATGTGTTCATTGTGTCTTTGTTATTGTAAAAACAAGATATATCCTACTTAGAATGTATAGTTAAAATCTGTTCCACAAGCTAATGTTATCAAAGAAAGAAAGAGATCACGTTAGAGAGAGGATATCAGTTTTTTAGTAAAAGGATGCAGTCCCTGTGCCTTCCTAATGGAAATGATGCAACAACCTTGCTAATATTTGAAAAAATAGCATGAAGAGTGAAACGAAGGAAAGGTGAGGACAAAAGGCAAAGAAATCGTTTTACTACCTTTCCTGCTTTAAGTGTTTATCTTACGTAAGCCTAGAACACGAACAAACTCTGAAGTTTCTTTAACAACTCTGGATCCAGCAAAACAATAGGAAAAACTGGTCAATAACACCAGATGTTCAACAGAAACAGTATAAGGTTTTATGTAAATTTTGCCAAAGAAAAGAAAGAAATAACCTTTCACACAGTGAAACGTCTGGCTTTTCATTTGTTGGATTTGTTGGTTTGATTGAGTCCCAAAGCCTTAGAAATGGCTTTGTTACTATTTCCAGATTTATAAATGTCAGTGACTTTGTTTTTCATCTGTTATTGAATATCCTTAGATCAGAACGTGATGCATTGCTGTTTGAGCTCTTTTAGCCTGATTCATGTTGTCAGATAGGTACTATAAATGTGATTTCGTGATTCTACAGGTCTTGGAGCAAACAAGGGTGGTGAAATTGACCTCATTTTACCATGTGGTTCTGTGGCTAATCAGTTAATATGTTGCCGAACAAGGAGGAACAACCGTATTTTCACCTAGTACTAGGTTGATTTGGTTAGTTTGTTTTTTCCTTGATAAATTAAGTAATTGTTTTCTTGTAGCACTTAGCCAGTCCACAACACAAAGGGGTGCCCCATACTCCATTGGCTGGATATGCAAACAGGCAATAGAAAACCCAAGTTAACATTGTTTTTTTTAACAAGTGGTCAAGCCACCCCATGATGGAGTACTGCTGTGGGCAGTGTCCCATGTTGTTCATGTCAAAAACCGTAAAAAATAATAAAAAAAAATAAAATGACAACCTTAAGACTAAAATGTTTGATAGAACATTCCATTACCTCATCATATGACGTTATTTATTTTTGTAAAACTTCAGCATTCATTCAAAGGTTAAATTAGTCGGGTCAAATAAGGTGCACTGAGACATTATTCTTCTTCTTCTGCCCTTAATCTAAGTCATCAGTACTTTGTTCACTTAATATTTCTCTATCTATTATCTATTATGCTGCATAGGCAGCCGTTGAATTGCTTTCAAAATCAAACTGGAAATAGCTGCTGCACCAAGATTACCCTCCCTCTGTGAAGAAGTAACTTCTTTACTTTTGCCTGGCTATAAGCTACTTTTTAGTTATAATTATAATGATTAAGATATGACTATAAATAATTAACTTCAAACTGTGTTCCATTTAAACAAATGTAGTTGTTTAACATTATTTTGGACCACTGTAATCCACCAATAAACACATGTTTTTATACATCTGCATAAAGGCAAACCTAAACAAGTGCCAGTGGTGCACTGATGTGTATGCAGGGAGAATTGGGATGCTGTGGGCGCACAGTGTATTTTTACCTGAACTGTGGTGACACAAAGAGTTCATTTGAGCTGTATGGCGTATACTCCTTTGTGCCTCTGCTGTAAGTATAGAACAAGCCCTGAATTTCAATGAAGGTCCACATTGATCCACACAGTGAGTTTGTTATGATACAAAAAGATAAATACTTAAGCTACTGAAATGTTTTGTTCAAATTTGCAAACTCACACAAACGGGCAAATCATTGCACTGATTGGCATGGCAGGACTACTTAATGGCACTGTTAATGCAGGAAACAAAAATCCACTCATCTCTTCTCTCAGACTGGCTTTTGCCATCAGAATACATGGCAACTGTTCGTTCACAGTTTTCAGAATGCCTAATCAATTCCACCAAACACAGGATAATCATCACCTCAAACTTTTATATCATCATTGAAAGACTGTTTATGAGAAGTGGGTTTTAGAAAACTAAGAATATCAAATGCAGGAAAAAAGCTTGTTAGGAAATTTAAATAATTAATGTGGAATTCTCCATGTCAGAGACACACAATTGTGCAAAAAAGGTTTAGAGATTTCTTCTAGTTTTGCTTTTTTTGGCACACAAAAAAATAATTTACATAAAGAGGAGTAAATGCAAAAAGATGTTTTGAAATGATGCATTATTTATAATGGGCAACAAAAGCTATCCAAACCAAACTGGCTCTATTTGAAAAAGTAATTGGTCCACTCAGGTATTACCTGGGATCAACCACATTGTTTGAAAAGCTGAGTTTAATTTCCCTTGCCACACCCAAACCTGATTACTGCCTGACTCGTAGAATCAAGAAATGACTTAAATATAACCCATCTGACAATATGAAGTAGGCTAAACGATTTCAGAAAGCAACATTATTATTATCTTAAGGAATTAAACAACAGACGAGAAAGAAAGTCACTGACATCCATCAGTCTGGAAATGGTTACAAAGCCATTTCTAAGGCTTCAGTGAACCACTATGAGAGGCATTAACAAAAAATGGAGAAACTTGGAACAGTGGTAAACCTTCTCAGGAGTGGCCTGGTTAAATACTTTAAGAACTCATTCAAGATTCTTCAACTTACCGTGTTGCTCCCACATTCCTGTCTGCGTTTGGGCCCTACTCTGAAAAAAACACTTTATAACAAATGTGGCTGAATTAAAATAATTTGAATGTGGGCTACAATTCCTTCACAAGCTTGATGGCATCTGTTGCAAGGGTGGTGCTATCAGCTATCTGGTTTGGGGGACAATTACATTTTACATAGGGCCAGGCTGGTTTGAGTAGCTATTTTCCCCTTATGCATGAAATCATTATTTAAAAACTAAATTTTAGCAGGTTATCATTGTCTGATATTAAAATTTGGTTGATCTCAGACATGTAAGTGTCATAGTTTTACGGACAGATTTGACCCACATGCAGTAAGCATTCAGGAGACAGATAAAGTTTAACAAAGGTTTTATTTACAGGGAACGTGATGGTACGGGAGGAGCCGGGACCGGGAAACAAACTGCAAGGTAAGTAGAGCTGGTAAGTAAAGTGAATCTTAAGAGTGTATTTTTCTAAATAACAAATCTGTCTTACTAGGGATGAGGTTGGAGGGGAGTTCCTGCCTCAAGTGGAGGTGTTTAAGTATCTCGGGGTCTTGTTCACGAGTGAGGGAAGAATGGAGTGGGAGATCGACAGACGGATGGGTGCGGCTGCCGCAGTAATGGGGGCGCTGTGCCAGTCTGTTGTGGGGAAGAGAGAGCTGAGCCGAAAAGCGAAGCTTTTGATTTACCGGTCGGTTTACGTTCCTACCCTCACCTCTGGCCATGAACTTTGGGTCATGTCTGAAAGAACGAGATCCCGGATACAAGTGGCTGAAATGAACTTCCTCCGTTGGGTGGCCGGGCAGTCCCTTAGAGATAGGGTGAGGAGCTCGGCCATCCGGGAGGGGCTCGGAGTAGAGCCACTGCTCCTCCACATCAAGAGGAGCCAGTTAAGGTGCCTCGGGCATCTGTACCGGATGCCTCCTGGACGCCTTCCTCGGGAGGTGTTCCAGGCACGTCCCACCGGGAGGAGGCCCAGGGGACGGCCCAGGACACGCTGGAGGGACTATGTCTCTCGGCTGGCCTGGGAAAGCCTTGGGCTCCCCCCGGAGGAGCTGGAGGAGGTGTCTGGGGAGAGGGATGTCTGGGAGTCTGCTGCACCCGCAACCCGGTCCCGGATAAGTGGAAGACGACGAGTATGAGTACGAGTACAAATCTGTCTTACTAGGGATGAGGGATGATCCACCAGGAGGGGAGAACGACAACGGGCTGCATACAGGTGAGACTGAAGCTGGTGGGTACTTGGCACACGTTGTTGGGCACTGAGGTTCTGGTGGTGGTTCTATTGTGATGGAGGGTGCACAGGGTTCGCTTGAGGAGGTCCGTGGTTGATCCAGACAGGAAGCTCCCAGCCAGTTGCAAGAAGACGAAGTGGGCGGGAAGCCCAGGCTTTTAATCCACAAG
This sequence comes from Crenichthys baileyi, assembly GCA_036173005.1. Lineage (NCBI taxonomy): Eukaryota > Metazoa > Chordata > Actinopteri > Cyprinodontiformes > Goodeidae > Crenichthys > Crenichthys baileyi. The sequence continues at coordinate 211,155 of JAHHUM010001467.1, read as the reverse complement.
GTTGGAGATCTATCTCCAGGAGTCAAAATCCAAAAACAGCTAACAATGTTGAAGGCGAAGTCAGGTTCAGGTATACAGCCTGCGAAGGAGCACATACAAAGTTACTTAAGGCAAAGGACAAAGCAAGGATTAATGTGGCTTGAGCTTATACCACTGAGGGCAACACTCTGGCGATGAATTGCTGGCAGCCTCCATCTTAAATACCCTCCAAGGATGATTAAGGAGATAGGGAACACCTGTCACCTCTCCTCACGGTCTCCAGTGCCACCTAGAGGCTAAGTAGAGTAAACAACACCAGAAAATAGACACAGCACACAGATGCTGACATCATCCCCCCCTCAATGGCTGCCACCCGGCGGCCCAGAAGACGTGGAAGGCCGGGAAGAGACATAGTCCATTATCAAGGTAGGATCACAAATAAAGGACCGGGGCACCCAAGAACGGTCCTCCCGATACATACCCCTCCCAGTCAACGAAATACTGCCATCCGCGACCCCGCCGGCGGGAGTCCACGATCCGACGGACCCTCCAGACAGGATGTCCCAGCCGGTCCCGGGTGAGTGGTGGGCTTTACCTGGGAAACATGAAATATGGGGTGAACACGCAGGCTAGAAGGCAAACGAAGGCGAAGGGCAGAAAGACTGATGACGGACTCAATGACATAGGGACCAATAAAGCGGGGGGACAGTTTCTTAGAGACTGCTTTTAGAAGTATGTCCCGAGAGGACAACCAAACCTTCTGGCCAGGATGGTACCGGCATATTTCTTATTTTGATCTGCTGTGCGGAGGAGAGCCTGGGTGGCCGTGCACCAGACCCGTTTACAACGGTGAACATGGTGGCGAATAGAGGTAACTGCAACGTCTGCAGAAAACAAAGGCGGTTGATAGCCAATAGAGGCCTCAAAAGGTGAAAGTCCCATAGCAGACAAAATGTGTGAATTAATGGCATATTCAGCCCAAGGTAGGTAAATGCTCCAGTCCAGAGGATTAGTGGCTGACAAGCACCTGAGATTGGATTCCATCTACTGGTTCATACGCTCAGTCTGTCCATTAGATTGGGGGTGGTAACCACAGGTCAGGGAGGTCTTGGCCCCCGAGAGTTAAACAAAACTGTTTCCACACACGATATGCAAACTGAAGCCCCCGATCTGACAAAATCTCCTGAGGAATGCCATGAAGGCGAAAAACATGCTGCACTAACAGCTGGGCTGTCTGAAAAGCTGACGGGAGCTTCTTTAAAGGGACGAAGTGGCAGGCTTTAGAAAAGCGGTCTGCAATAGTGAGAATGGTAGTCATACCTTTAGAGATGGGCAAACCGGTAACAAAATCAATGGCAATGTGTGACCAGGGGCACTTAGGGATGCTAAGTGGTTGAAGTAAACCAGAAGGTGGCTGGTTCCCTGGCTTCTGCCTAGCACAGACTGAGCATGCTTGAACATACTCCTTGACGTCTTTATGTAGAGATGGCAACCAAAATCTTCAAAAGAAATTAGAGAAATTGTCCGGCTAACCCCTGGATGGCCAGAAAATCTGGCGGTGTGAAACCGACGGATTAGCAGGAACCTGACAGACGTGGGAACAAAAACCCTATTAGGGGGACCCGTGCCTGGATCGGGTTCGAGTCGTTTGGCCTGATTAACTAAGTCCTCAATCTCCCAAACCAAAGCTCCAAAAGTCCAATGAGGAGGAACGACAGGCACAGCCTCCTTCACAGTGTTATCAGGAGAGTACAGACGGGACAGAGCATCAGGCTTCATATTCTTAGAACCAGGCCTAAAGGAAATGGAAAGATCGAAGCGGGAAAAAAAGTGACCAGCGTGATTGGCGTGGGTTCAGTCTCTTAGCTGACTGTAAATAGGCCAAATTCTTGTGGTCAGTCCAAACTAATACAGGGTGTTTAGCACCCTCAAGCCAATGCCGCCATTCCTCCAGGGCCAGTTTAATTGCTAACAGCTCCCTGTCCCCCACATCATAGTTTATTTCTGTGTTGCTGAGCCGTCTAGAAAAAAAGGCGCATGGATGAAGTTTTCCATCCGTGGGGGACTGCTGCGAAAGGACTGCTCCTCCGCCTGTTTCAGAGGCGTCTACCTCCAAAATAAACTGCCGGGAGGAATCTGGATGAATCAATATGGGAGTCTGTGAGAACCTCTCTATTAGTGAAGAAAAGGCCTTGTCTGCCTCAGGTGTCCAGGAGAACACAGTGTTCGTGGAAGTCAAAGCAGTGAGCGGGGCAGCCATCTGGCTAAAGTTCTTAATTAATCTGCGATAAAAGTTTGCAAATCCTAAAAAACGTTGGAGCTGCTTGTGGGAGTCCGGGACAGGCCACTCGAAGACTGCCTTGATCTTCTCTGGGTCCGAGCGAACCTGTCCACCCTCAAGAATAAATCCCAAAAAAGTGACTGATTCTTTATGAAAGTCACATTTTTCAGCCTTTACAAACAACCGGTTCTCCAGCAGTCTTTGAAGGACTAAGCGAACATGACGGCGGTGCTTCTCAATGTCCTTAGAATAAATCAGGATATCATCAAGATACACAAAAACATTAAAAAAATCCCTGAGAACCTCATTGACGAGCGACTGAAACACTGCTGGTGCATTACAGAGACCAAAGGGCATCACCAGGTATTCAAAATGTCCCAGAGGTGTTTTAAATGCAGTCTTCCATTCGTCCCCCTGGCGGATCCTGACTAAATGGTAGGCATTTGTAAGATCGAATTTGGAAAAGATCGTGGCACCATGAACTGGTTCAAAAGCCAAAGGTAAGGCGTGGGAGCGGGTATTTATTCTTAACGGTAATCTGATTAAGGCCCCTGTAGTCGATACATGGGCGAAGGGATCCATCCTTTTTACCCACAAAGAAAAACTCGGCTCCGAGAGGAGGTGATGACAGGCGAATAGTGCCGGCAACTAAAGACTTGTTAATATAGTCCTCCATAGCTTTTTGTTTGGGTCCGGAGATGTTATACAGCTTACTGGCAGGCAGGGGAGGCCAGGAAGCAAATCGATGGCGCAGTCATAAGGTCTGTGCGGGGGCAAGGTTAAAGCCTTATCTTTACTGAAGACTAGTTTTAGGTCATGATAATCAGTGGGGATGAGCAAAGATCAGTAACTTCACTCTCAGCAGGAACAATGTCGGCAGGTAATGGGGCAACAGCTGACTGGAGGCATGAGGAAAGGCAACTAGTGGGCCATGACTCGACTCGGCTATCAGACCAGTTAATATGGGGGTTGTGATTCTGTAGCCAAGGGATGCCTAAAACTATGGAGTTCAGAGCAACAGGAAACACAAAAAAAGATATCTCCCCCCTATGATTTCCTGACAATACTAAAGTTAGAGGTTTGGTACGATGGGTTATGCGTTGCAACCTCTGCCCATCCAAAGCTGAAACTAACCGTGGTGTGGGAAGAGACTCAGTCTCAATCTGAGCCTCATTTACCAACTTCTGATCAATAAGGTTTTGTTCACTCCCAGAATCGATCAAAGCGGAGAGGTTCTGTATATGACGGTTTACTATTAAAGAGGCAGGCAAACTAAGTCTGGGGGCAAATAGGTCATTTAATTGGTCCGTCAGTTCCCCCTCAACTACTGACAGACCCAATCTTTTGGTCCTGTGGGGGAAATAGGGCAGCTGGCGAGGAAATGCTCGGGAGAGCCACAGTAGAAACATCTATTGGTCTGACAGCGTCTCTGTCTCTCTTCAGCAGAGAGATGAGTATGCCCAACCTGCATAGGTTCAACCTCAGAGATCTGTGCTGAAGAAGGGGAATGTTCAGCTAAGGAAACCTGGCTGGGGGGTCGAGTCCTACCAACGCTAAGATCTAGTCGGGACCTCTTTCTCTCTCTAAAATGATTATCAAGTCTTGTTGCTAAATTGATTAGCTAATTAAGAGTCTTGGGTTCATCTAATAAAGCTAACTCTTTCTTGAGAGGCTCATTCAAAGCCTGAAAAAATGCCGTCTTAAGGGCACAAACGTCCCATCCAGACGCTGGTGCTAGGGTTCGGAAATTCATAGAAAAATCAGAAAGAGAGTGGCTTCTTTGTCTTAAAGACCATCATTTTCGGGCGGTAGCGGTCTGGACAATTACATTAGAAAAAACCTGCCTAAACTCCTTCTCAAACTCTGAAAAAGTACAACCGAAATCCCTGCAGTTAGTAAAGCGTGCTTCTGCCCATCTTAATGCCTTACCCATTAGTAGCCCCAAAACATAGGAAATCTTAACATGATCATGTGGGAAAGACTGCGGGGATCGGTTGAAAACAAGTGTACATTGTAACAGAAAACCCCTGCAACCTCCCGTCTCCCCGGAATATTTCTCTGGGTTAGGGGAAGTGACATCACGAGAGTGCGGAAGTTGCTGAGTGATCGGTGGGGCTGTAGCGCCCTCTGTGACCGGGGCGGTAACTCTGCTTAGGGTGTCTCTCGGCTGGCCTGGGAAAGCCTTGGGCTCCCCCCGGAGGAGCTGGAGGAGGTGTCTGGGGAGAGGGATGTCTGGGAGTCTGCTGCCCCCGCAACCCCGTCCCGGATAAGTGGAAAACGACGAGTATGAGTACGAGTACAAATCTGTCTTACTAGGGATGAGGGATGATCCGCCAGGAGGGGAGAACGACAACGGGCTGCATACTTGGCACACGTTGTTGGGCACTGAGGTTCTGGTGGTGGTTCTATTGTGATGGAGGGTGGACAGGGTTCGCTTGAGGAGTACCGTGGTTGATCCAGACAGGAAGCTCCCAGCCAGTTGCAAGAAGACGAAGTGGGCGGGAAGCCCAGGCTTTTAATCCACAAGGTTGGAGATCTATCTCCAGGAGTCAAAATCCAAAAACAGCTAACAATGTTGAAGGCGAAGTCAGGTTCAGGTATACAGCCTGCGAAGGAGCACATACAAAGTTACTTAAGGCAAAGGACAAAGCAAGGATTAATGTGGCTTGAGCTTATACCACTGAGGGCAACACTCTGGCAATGAATTGCTGGCAGCCTCCATCTTAAATACCCTCCAAGGATGATTAAGGAGATAGGGAACACCTGTCACCTCTCCTCATGGTCTCCGGTGCCACCTAGAGGCTAAGTACAGTGAACAACACCAGAAAATAGACACAGCACACAGATCCTGACAGTAAGTGTGGCATAAAATACATACAAAAGACTGTAAAGGGGCAAGCATTTTTCACGGCACTGTAATTTTCTAGGCCTAAACTTTCCAATCTTGCAATAACACTGATTCCATTCGGACTCTGTTAAAGAAAAGAAAGTTGTTAGAATCAATTGTGTTATTGGCACACCCCTCCAATAACATAAATACAGGGGTTGGACAATGAAACTGAAACACCTGTCATTTTAGTGTGGGAGGTTTCATGGCTAAATTGGACCAGTCTGGTAGCCAGTCTTCATTGATTGCACATTGCACCAGTAAGAGCAGAGTGTGAAGGTTCAATTAGCAGGGTAAGAGCACAGTTTTGCTCAAAATATTGAAATGCACACAACATTATGGGTGACATACCAGAGTTCAAAAGAGGACAAATTGTTGGTGAACGTCTTCCTGGCGCATCTTTGACCAAGACAGCAAGTCTTTGTGATGTATCAAGAGCCACGGTATCCAGGGTAATGTCAGCATACCACCAAGAAGGACGAAACACATCCAACAGGATTAACTGTGGACGCAAGAGGAAGCTGTCTGAAAGGGATGTTCGGGTGCTAACCCGGATTGTATCCAAAAAACATAAAACCACGGCTGCCCAAATCACGGCAGAATTAAATGTGCACCTCAACTCTCCTGTTTCCACCAGAACTGTCCGTCAGGAGCTTCCCAGGGTCAATATACATGGCCGGGCTGCTATAGCCAAAGCTTTGGTCACTCATGCCAATGCCAAACGTTGGTTTCAATGGTGCAAGGAGCGCAAATATTGGGCTGTGGACAATGTGAAACATGTATTGTTCTCTGATTACTGTTTTCCCCACATCTGGGAGAGTTACGGTGTGGAGAAGCCCCAAAGAAGCATACCACCCAGACTGTTGCATACCCAGAGGGAAGCCTGGGGGTGGATCAGTGATGGTTTGGGCTGCCATATCATGGCATTCCCTTGGCCCAATACTTGTGCTAGATGGGCGCGTCACTGCCAAGAACTACCGAACCATTCTTGAGGACCATGTGCATCCAATGGTTCAAACATTGTATCCTGAAGGCGGTGCCGTGTATCAGGATGACAATGCACCAATACACACAGCAAGACTGGTGAAAGATTGGTTTGATGAACATGAAAGTAAAGTTGAACATCTCCCATGGCCTGCACAGTCACCAGATCTAAATATTATTGAGCCACTTTGGGATGTTTTGGAGGAGCGAGTCAGGAAACGTTTTCCTCCACCAGTATCACATAGTGACCTGGCCACTATCCTGCAAGAAGAATGGCTTAAAATCCCTCTGACCACTGTGCAGGACTTGTATATGTCATTCCCAAGACGAATTGACGCTGTATTGGCCGCAAACGGAGCCCCTACACCATACAAATAAATTATTGTGGTCTAAAACCAGGTGTTTCAGTTTCATTGTCCAACCCATGTATGATTTATAGTTAATACATTAAATACTGCTATTTAACAAAACACTCAAAAACTCTGGTTTAGTTCTATTATATGCATAATTAAACCTCAATTTAAGGAAATAAACTATGTGTTTTCATTTGGTTGTAATAGTAAACCTTAAAATTCAAACAAAATTTATGCAGCTGCTCTTTGCTAGGTTTACACAATCGCTTCATACCCTTACTGGTGTTTTCCAGTCCATATGCTCTATAGATACATTGTTTCACCTGATTCATTCTCTGTGCTGCAGTTATAGCAGGGATTGACTCTGACTTTGTTCCATTTTTGCAGACAGTAGAGGGGCTTTGTGTGTTGTGCTAGAAGAGAGATGGGTGAAGCCACTGTGGAATGCGTTATTCTCCCAGGGTACATTTGTAGCGACTATGGAGATTTTGATTTGCAGTGATATAACATATTTTGAAATACCATCCCTCCCTTTTTTTCTTTACCACATATGGTTCTGAATGGATGGGCATCTAATGTTTAGTTTAAGTAATTTATTCTTTCTTTCTTGGTTTAATATCTTCCATGTGCTGATTGTGAAACCTTTTTTTTGAGTAAGAAAAGACACGCATAAGAATAGCCAAGGTTAAGCTTCCTTACTTATTTTAAATCATAGAGTTCTCAAAACACTGACTATATGGTTCTGTGCACGTCTTCTTGCAGCAACAGAAAGAGCGAGAGAGAAACACAACATATGCTTTTTTTCCACTTTCAGGCAGGTGTCCTTGGCTTTGACACGTAAAAACACTGGACATCACTTCAGCAAACCAAAAGCAAGAGCTAAGGTGACCCAACTGCATCTGGTGTTCTATTACATTCTCAACAAGCCATTTTATGTACCACTAAAGGTTCAACAGTGGATAAGTAAGAAAAGCTTGAAAAATACAACAAAATGTAACAGATGCAAAAAAAATCTAATGTCAATAGGGACATCTGGTCAGACATGCAGTATACAACATACAACATATAAAGATGATACCAAATTTAAAACTAGTTTTTTCTTTGTAGAGAAAATACAACGCTTCATTTTTTTCCTGATGTGATCATCTGCAGTATATCTTCTCAGAAATCCAAAGGCTGAGGCCGAAGGTGAGAAAAGCAACAGCTGTTGTCTTGTTTCATGTCTCGGTATCTGCATTTCTTTCAAGTTGGAGCCTCGATTGTGTGGGAGGTGACATGTTTAGAGGGCATTATGTGTCTGAAATACTGAGTCACTTGTCCTTGCTGGTTTAGAGACTCATGCAGACTGAGGCTTGACTGTACTGGTTTCCAAACATCCCACTCTTCTACAGCTACTACTTTTAAATTCTTTACATATATGTGGTTCTAATGTAGTTTTAGATTCTTTCTTTAAAAAAAAATAAAAAAAGAAATGTAGTGACTGCTGTAGGTTATAAAAGGCTCCTGTCAAATAAGATTTGTTGATTTTGTCCAGGTTGAAGCATTGTGAGATGTGGAGCAGACTTCCATCATCTCAAGAGGTTTAAACGTCATATGAGGTCCTAACAGGAGAATCTCTTTCTTTCCTCCTTGTGACAGATGCTTTCATACTATTAGATGGTGAATGCTGACAGTGATATGTACAGTGCAATAAAATGTGGCAAAAGATAAGCCTACTGGCTCTTCTCTGATGTGAAAATATGACATCAGTGGGGCAAATTGACTATTTTTGTCATTCTCGATAGCTCACATAAAAAGAAAATCTTTGGGATATAATAGTATAAATCCATAGATTTCATTCACAGCCATGAAGTTTAAATCTTTCTGTGGTTGATAATTCTAACAACATTTATGTTGTCAATATGGCAAAAAAGGCTGACATGGTTAACCTATGCTTGCTGAAAATATCAGTTTAACCAAAACAGACATTGCTGCCATAATACTGGATAGGAGGAAAGCTTTTGGTGCATACTTAGATTCTATGAGACTGTATGGGTGGCACGATAACACCCAGATATTTGCTGAGAACTATGCAAACATGCATCTGATTCCATCCCTCCAATGACAGTTGAGCCTTCAGATGGAAGGTGGAGAACAGATGGGAATGTTGGTGAATGTTGGTTATTCCTTCAATTCGCTAGAGCGAACATTTCTGATTTCAGAACAGATTTTATTTGTAATTTAAGATGTTGTGATATCTGCTCCCAGATATTTAAAAATCCTGCTGGCAGTGACGTCACTGTGACACACCGTGATTCTACTGGCTGGAATTCTCATAAGGTCATTACAATTCAGAAGGAAGAGAAGATAAGCCCCAGAGCAGAGGTTACAGATCTGAGAGTCTTGGTTTGACTCACATGCAGAAAGGCATTAAATCTCGGAGCAGAGGCATAGATTTGAAGAGAAACTTAGCAGTTTTGCAGGAAGGCCAGATTTTTTTTATTTCAGGCAGATATTTGAAAGCATAGCAGTACATTATGAGGACTGAAAATACAAACTCCCTGCCTTACGCTCTATTTTGACATCATAATTTTCATATACAAATGTAGGCATCCTTAATCATAGGATAAAGTATACATTATTATTATATAGATATTTTTTTCAAAGTTGTCAGGCTAAATCAAAAACAGACATATGAATGCATGTTAATTCCCCAGGGTTTAGGTTTGTAAACTCTAGATTTAAAATCAGACTTTTCATTCTTAAATGCACAAACAGCTTTAGTCTGGAGATAGTTTTATCTACAGGCATGATTAGCTTACATTGTTGGTCTCAGGTTTAAAGGGTGTGGCAGAAAAAAAACTGTGAAATACTTTTTTTCTGTCTTGCCACATGTGTACCAGTGTCCACCTCTAGTTGGCTGATCAGGCCCTGAGGATCTTTTCTTTCCTCGGAAACTACCAGGTCCTGAAGCAGCTGGGACTCACATGGAATAATGAAAAAGAACGAGAGGAGACTCAGGATCCTAAGCTGGCCTGCTCACCCTGTCAGATTCAATTGTGATTAATGCTTCTGTTTGTGTTTCATGCTTTGCTATGTTCGATTAATCTCTCAATGATCTCTCTTGCAACGTTTTTTCCTCCACACATTTGATGTGCTCAGCATCACACAGGAATTTACTTTAAGAGTGTTAAAGATGGTTCAAAGCTAAATAATTCCTCCTTCATACAAATTTTGATAGATTATGAAAAGCTTATCAGTACTGGATTTGCTTTTGCAGTAGTTGTATGATCCCACAATCCTTGACTTTTTGAATATTTGTTTTTCTCTGCCACACACAACCCCATTATCTGAGACTATCATTATATTTATTTATAGTTTTAAGAAAAAGGAATACTACTGTGTAGGTAAGGAATGACTCAAGGGTGAACCAATTACTTGCCACCACAAAACCAAGTAAACTAAGAATACACAAGATACACAAGATGTTTTATACAGTGTTGCTGATATGCATATTTTTAACCATGAATTTATCAGAAACCTTGAAAACAAGGACACACTGAAGACTTTTCAGTGACTCTGCCTCTAACATCATACTAGGACAAAACATAACAAAATTAAACCAGGAGAATATTTTTGTATACTCTCTTCAGTAGGAAACCAAAAAGTAGCTCACCACACTAGAGACAGACTTGTTATCACCAAAAAACACAAACTGGCAAATAGTCCCAACCACACCAGTCATTGTTTGCTGACTGCTCTGGTTTGAGGAGTTTTTTGGCACAACAGCAGTAAAATGAAAACTCGCAATGCAGAGCAAAGCAAGCAAACAAATCAGAGGTCATAAAGAAGTATGGGTAATTCCACATTGACCAAAGGACATTCACAATCCTCTGTTACAATTATACCCAAAGAAAAGATGAGTCATGATTCATTTTTCATCACCTTATGAACAACATCACGTTATAATCTTTGCACAGACAGCAGTGATGGCTTTAATGTATTTCTAAATGTCAAACGTTGAGCTTGTTCAGTAAAATACTAAATAATTCCAAACTATCCTATTTTTAATGTCATACTTTACTTAAATAGTCTTACCAGGAGAAAGGTCATAATGGTAGGTTTTCTAGGTAGGTATTGTAGTTTGAGTGTGTGAAGGTTCAGCGTTCTGAGTATTTGGTCAGGGCAGACAAAGGCAGGGAGACAAGGTCCACACGTCCTGCCCACAGGTCTGGAGAAAAAAGGTTATTGCAGTTTAATAGAAAACTGCTCTAAAGCACAACTTTCCTGTGTCTCCAGTGGAACAGACAGTAAAGTGAGTCATCTCTTTAAACCAGCTGAGTGTATATGTATATATACATATATATATATATATATATTATATATATATATATATATATATATATATATTATATATAATATTATATACACACACATTCAAACTGAAGGAGTATTCAAGTTAGCAATGTTAACAATGTACATATATATATAATATACACACATTCAAACTGAAGGAGTAATCTAGTTAGCAATGTTAATGCTGCTGTTCTTTTTAGAATTGCAACCACTGGAGATAATTTTATTGGTATTCATTATTGACAGTTTCCCTTCCTCTTAGATTGTTGACACTCCTCTGTCCTGAACACACACCTTTACTGCCATCTTGTGGTAAATTATTTTGTTGCATATTTTCACTAAGTCTTGCTCTTCTAAACAGAAACTCTAACAAATTCCCACACCACAAATGTTGGTGCTTTAAGTAAAATCTCGACTAATGTTCATAGAGATATATAAATATGTGTTCAGAAACAATCTTTACCCCCTTTAAAATAATTCCACTTTACCATGAGCATCCTCACTTCTTGCTAATGGAATTCAAAAGTGTCTCTTGAATATTTAATCAGGAGTCACTAAATTATTTATGATAATAAAAGGACAAAAGACTGCAAAACTTAGAGTTTGACTTAAGTTCTCAGTGGAACAATTTACACTTGTAATCCTGCAGCTATCATTTCAAGCTTTTTAGAAGGTTTTAACAGTTTTTAAGGAAATCTGCTTGGAAAAAATAAAGTGTTCATATACAGAAACACATTTATAACTCTTGCCCATTATTTATTTTGTTGTCAGATTTTAAAACAAGTGAAAATGTTGCATACTGCATTTAAAGAGGCAATAACCGTTCAGCACTCTTTCAGCATGCAGGATATTTGTATCTTTATATTTAAGAAATACCTTTGTATCTCAGTGTCTCCAATATCATTTGTTGAAAGGTGTTGCAAATAGAAATTCCACCCGAAAAACTAAGTAGACTCTTAGTTTTTTTTAAATCTTATATCTTCTTCATATTATTTTCTGAAAACGATTTAAGTTTTATTAAGATCTTTACATTTTGTTTTTCTGTGTCTTAACAGTATTCATGTAAGATTTAATCAAGATATACAACTCACAAAAAAGTTAATATTTAGATGCATGATGATATGAGTTTCACACTCCTGTGATATTACATCATAAAAGTAGAGCATTTAAGTAGAAGCATGCAATGATCAGTGTAGGGCAGTTTTGTGTTGACTAGACACACCTGTCCACACTGTAACACCACCACCAAAGGCTCATCTCATGACAACAGTGGCTGATATATAGCGCCATCCTTGACGTCTCCAATTTCGTTGGCAGCTATCATTTCTGCTCACCGTAAATTGAAATGTATAGGCTTTAATAAGGGGTGCAGGGGTAACAAACACATGATTTTGGTAAATCATTGTGTTTTACCCTCTCCTTAATACATTTAATCCAATTTAAGGGCAAATTTAAAAAAAAACAAAACTAGCATGACATTATGCGACTATTTTATATATATATTTACCACAGGAGCCAATAATTGTAGTAGGGGGATGTATACTATATTATTGGGCAAGCTTATAAAGTCAATAAATTAACCTTTTTATTGCACTTGCTCAGAATAAACAGACACAGAAATGAATTAAGCTATTTTGAAGTAGCTCTACTTCTTTATTCCATACTTCATGTCAAGATAGGTTTTTCATATGAACTGATGCATTATAACAGGAGAACATATTTTTAGAATGAAGGGGGAAAACTGTGGCTCAAAATAAAGGGTGTCTCTCATAATCTTCTTTACAAAGTCATCTTACAACAAACAAAAACATGAAAATCTCAGATGTAACAGCACAGTAGGATGAAATCAAAGTTCATCACTAAACATAAGCCTAACTGTGAGAAAAGAAGAATGATTTTTGCACATGAATGCAGCTTAGCTCCTGAGATTTTCTGTGAGACAGAGTTGTAACTGTGACACAAGGTTCAGTGACACTTTGTGGTTAATTCATAACTAAACTAACTAAAACGGATAACATTAATGTTCTTAATCTTCTGATGCAGTGGTAAATGATTTTTGGAGCAACATGTGACCCCGATGACTGGAACAAGTACTACAGTGAAACTGTAACAAGAATGAAAGTCATGACTGAATGTTTTTTGATGAACAGGAATGACACAGAGTGAGAAGAGTTCCCGGTTAAACTCATAGAGGATTTTATGTTCCTAAAAGACACTTCCGGGCCATGAAAATGACTTTTAAAACTTTGGTGATGAAGAAACATCTTGAAATACCTGAACACTTTATTTTAATATTGCTTTAACAAAAATATTCTTATGCTTTACAATATTCACCAACAACACGACATTTGACTCATTCACACATATGAAAAACTGACAAGTTGGTGAGGAAACATTTATGAAAAGAGAGGAGCTGCAGTGATAGCACTCAAGTGGCCTGTTGTCAGATTTCTTTCCTAAACAACAAAGACATATGCTTTAAGTCTGGTACTATTACACTGTTTACATTTACCAACACTACCTCCTCATCTTAATTTTGTACACAGAAACAACAGTGACATTGTTTATGGGGTGGGAGGGTTATATGCCTTCCTTTAAAAACGTTCTCTCTTCTGATCAATCATCAGTTTTTTTTTTCAGCCCAGATCCCGGATTTGGGGTTTTGGACCAGAAAGACGTTTCCATCTGTTATGGAGATCTGTTCATCCAATGGATGCATACTAAACAAGTCTCTTTGTTCTGTGCCAAAGCCAAAGTCCCAGTTGACACATCACTCACAACAGTCATCCATAATCTGTCTTTATTTATCTGCCAAAGTATGATGAAAAATCTGTTATCCTAACTTAACCCAAATAGTTTCCTCATGCTGCTGATTCAACTCTTCCCCAATAACACAGAGGACAGTTGTTGTGTTAAGCTCTAAAGTTCTCTGCATCCTTAATGTCCATTAGTCTCAGGGACTGAGGCTGGGGTGGAGGGAGTGGAGGACCGAGAAGTAATTGAGGCCTTCTCTCCACCTGGACTGGCCGAAGGCTTGCTGTCAGGAGCTTTGACCCCAGCTACACTAACTGGAGACATCCCAGTTGCAGCTGCTGCTGCTGTGGTCACAGCAGCTACCCTGTTCGCAGTGATGGCAGAGACTGGTTTGGGCTGAGCTTGAAGTCCCGGGCTGCAGATGAGATGATGCCTTTCCCAGTCTTTGTGCTGGCAGAAGGACCCACAGTAACGAGCGGCGTTGCAGCCACTGCATGTCTCGCTAGCTTTACGACCACAATTCCAGCAACACTAAAAATTAAAAAAAAGAAGCAAAAGAGATAGGTTGTTATGAGTGTTGAAACATGCTGGTATGCAATTAAGAGTTCAGTTACACTTTTTTCCTAAAGAAGCTTCTTATGAAATAGTTTGTGGGTAGATGAAACAAACACGTCGACAGTCTGTTTGCTGTCTGATTTTTGAATGAGTTTCTGCACTTTTTAATTTTCTCACAGAAGAAAAAACTGTGGAAATAAAGGTGGCAAAAGTGTAGTTATTACTATCCAAATTTGCTTCATCCTGATCCAAGACATTGAGCTCTTCAGCAATTACTTGGGAAGGATTGCCTTTTGGGCGACTGGCACTTCATCACAACTCTTTGCTTTCCCTTCAACATAAAAATCCACCTTTGGATGCACACATATCAAGCCCCTCTTCATTAAACAAGACACCTCTCTATTTAAAATTTTGTATTTGAGGCCTATTCATTGTGCCTTTTGTCATTCACTTTATCTAGGGCGATCATGCACAAAGTGGCTGATATTACTTTTGTTTAGTTGTCTTGGACTAAAGAAATCCGACCCTCACATCTCATGGCTAGTTAGGTAAAGCTGCCTTCCTAAAGATAAGTCATGAATTTATAAGCTGCAGTTATCCATTTACACATTTAGTAAATACAGCTAGATTTAAAATTGATGGCAGATTTAGATTTTAAGTAATATTCTAATTTGACCAACATGCTTGTTTTGACTGTAAGTTTTTTTTTGTTTATATATTGGAGTTCCCCTGGTTAGGGGAAGCAGGGTAGCAATTAAAAGAAGAATTTGATTTCTGTAATACCAATAAATACTGAACTTTAAATCTATATCTGCCATGGACGTGAGCAATTTTGAGCCTAACTGTATATTGGGCACTTTTAAGATTTATTTACTCATATTTTCTGCTGCAACTTTCACTTATTTGTGTTTCAGTAAATGCTGAGAAAAATATCTACCTGCTTAGATTGTACATGCCACATTTCTAGATGATTACTCCCAAAAAATGGGGACTATTTTTGTAATGTGAATATTTTAATGCTGATATTCACAGTAGCTTTTACTGTAACCATGCTAGCCTAGTGTTTAATGTTCAAATCTGCCCTTCTGAGAGCATAATTGATAACTTTAATATTTTAATATGCTTCCATCTCTGCTCACCTCACTTGAATCCTCCTGTTCATTGATGACCATGATGGCATCCTCTTGAGCCTTCCTCTTCGCCTCAGCCAGAGTCTTCTCCATTTTTGCTCTCTCTGCAGCGATCATCTCAAAAGCTTTCTGCTCGGCCTCTGCCACTGCTTTCTGAACCTCGTCCATGGCCTGACGCTTCACTTCATTCACTGCCTCTTCTGTACATGAAGGGAGGCAAGTGTTTAGAGTTTACTTCCCTTTTTGAGCTCAGAATACAGCAGTCTAATCATCTTTGTCTGTAAAGTGGTCTGAACAATTTCTGTTAAATGTTTACCCGCTTTCCTCCAGATCTCATCTGTAACGTATGCTGAAGCTGGCCGTGGACCAAAGTCCCGCTGGGAGTCTGTGGGAAAGGTAGAAAGAGAACACATAAGCACCTGTTAGGATTTTAAAAAGTACAATCACTTTTTAAAATAGCGATAACCTGTGAGACTAACAACACAATAAATATAACAGGTGTGCTGAGAGAAAATCATCACTGCTATACACTGACAGTTTCTTTTGAATCAAGCCATCCATTTAGTCACTGATGCAAACATGTCTGCATATTTAAGACACACAGCCAACATAATTGTTGGTTGTCAGATTCTTGGACTGATCCAGAATCTGACAGCTTTAGAAAAGAATGTGTTTGGCTTGCAGGAAAAAGCAGATCAATAAGCTGTCTCAATATTCAGACTGTTCCCTCAGATTTCTCTCCCTGCATCTCAGCACACTTCTGTCTCTCCATGTCTGCTGACTGGCGGATTTCCTCTTCCCCTCATTTCTCTGGTCCCTTTTCCCCTAATTCTTTCTTCTCATTCCTTTCATTTCTATCCCTCTCTTCCAACAAGCCATCATACACCCCAACTACCGCGGCAAGCAGGCGGGCTTTCCGGCTGTGAGCCCAGATGGTGCGCTGGCGAGTCAGCCAGCTCTGGGTCTCTGAGCCTGCAGGACGGCAGGACGGCCCTTCTGTGGCCGATATGGCCAAGGCCAGTCCTGGCACCTGTTTGTGACTATAGAGCAGCAGGGGGATGGCAAGGCTGGCACACAGAGAGAACACTGCCAGTACACAGCAGACTGGGGGTCTAACTGTGGAAAGACTCACACTGACATGTGAATTCATGGGTGCAACTCTGTTTATGGCCACTAGATGATGTAAAGAGCATGATGCAGAAATTAGTTTGCCAGTAGTTTGATGTTATCTCTAATTTTGGACACCAAAATGGGAAAGTATCATAATATTCTGAAAACATTTGGAAGAAGTCTCAAACAATTCTAAACAGAATTGTAAGCTTTCATCTTGTTGTCACGTTTTAAGGATTAAAACTGATTAATAATTATTAGTTTTGCTGCAATTATTAACCACTTCTTGTAGATTTAAGTCACCAGAAAATGTGAGAATAAGTAAACAGGTAATGAACACAAAAAGAGTCCAACATTTAAAACTAAAACTTGCAGTATATTTACGTAAGGCAGAAATTTCCGAGGAAAAATCTCAAAACAGAGAAAATCCATGTGTAAAAATAAATAACACAAAGTATGATGGTTCAGATAAACAGATTTATTTCACCACAGAAGCAATGGAAAAATTTGTTGGTAAATAACAGTAGGCAACAATCGTGGAAAGCAAACAAATGACTCATGTTGACACAGTGAGCCGAAATTACAGAACGTAGAGGAACTTACCCGACTCTGCAGAGAGGGGGCTGTGTGTTTTGGAAAATGGAGCAGATCCCGAGGCTCCTTTGCGAGGGTCTTCCTGCTCACTCGAACGTCGTCTCCAATAGTTCAGTTCCTCTCGATCTGACTCCTGGCAGCGTCTGAGCACGCTCACTGACCTTCGGGTTTTCTCCACCATGTCCACGATACAGTTCAGCACCTGGATTTTGAAGTAATTGCATTACTTTGTTAAAGTTTACTTTTGGGTATAGATTTTTGACATATTCTGAAAAAAAATTTGGAATATTGTCCTAAGTACCCACTTAAAGTATAATGCAATGGCCTAGGAGACCAATTATTTACAACTTTTTAACTATTACAGTGTTAAGACAAAAAACATTTTTAGTCAATGACAATACTGCTCAATGGATATTTAAAACCTAACTGACCTTTTGTCTAACAGAACTTTAGGGCATGCCATCAAAAACTCTCTAATAAACGTAGCACTGACATTTTGTAATGTTTAAGTTCATGACTCTTTCTAACAATATGTACAGTATGTAGTTTATCCACATCATTTAATAAATATAGAACTGTAATGAGAAGAATTGGGTCAATGCTAAAAACATATGGTTGTTTCTATTTTGCAATATGTACATTATATTCCTGGTTAACCATTTATTTGCATTGCAATAGGTTATTTGGCCTACAGTCATAAAAATAAGTTAAAATGTTTATAATTAAATAATTTTTCAAGTATTTGTTTGGTCACTTGTAAATGATGGATGCAAAAGGTGTTTTGCAACCATGTATCAGCGTAGGGAGACACAACAACAGAGAAATATTTTTATAAACTGATGAGCTGGAGAAGTGGGCATGCAGTGTTTTATGCCTGCTTCTTAAACTGTGGCAGTACCAACACTACGGGTACTTGAACTGCTTCCATTAATACTCAGAAAAAGACGAGATGAATGAGATAATAAGAAACATTGGCCAATAAAATTGGTTGTTCAAGAAATGTTGACCTTTGCTTTGTAAGAATTATTTCTAAACAGCAGTGTGGTGGAGAAGATCTTGAGGACTTCCAGTACAAACTGCTATCCAGTACTGCAGCAATCACTCAGCTCTATATGCAAGGCAGCCATAGCATTCCAGCTCAGAGTTGATAAGAAACTTCTGGCTTTCCCACTTGGAACTCAACTTCACAGGACCTGTCTGATAATTCCTAAAACTTGGAAATATCAAATATATCTGAGTAATAATGGAAAGCAGCCAATCATGCAGTGCAATTGAACAAGAATGTATTTTACTTCTACTGTTTCTGTTGTACTAGTGCTTTAAAATGTCTTTCATTGTTGTGGTACGAGAAAAACATGAGGTTCAAGGAGTACTGAAGGACCACCGACTTAAGATGAAGTGTAATTTCAACAATTAAGACCTAAATTTGCAACCAACAAACACCTTAATGGGCCTAAAGAGCATACAACAGTCTAATAGATATGTATAAATATAATCTCCAAGCAGTCATCTTTGTAAAGTGGCCTGAACAAATTTTTACCCGCTAATTATTCATTAGTCTTTGAAAAATACGTTTACAGCTATGTCGATCCGAGAGCGTCACACTAATTTATCTTTACTGTCAAAGCTGTGAAAACGGAACATTTCTTCTCGGGACCTTAGTAAAACAAATTACATTCCGTCCATATCACAAACCATTAGCCAGCAGTGGTGCCTGCCTGCAGACTTACATGATCCAGATGCCTCCATTCATCAGCCCACTCTCTGTCTGTCAGTCTGTGGTCCACCGGCTCCTCACGGTATCCTCCGTTAGTGCCTGATTAGAACGCACAAAAGACAGATAGCAGTCTGATGTGATTAACATTCTTTTGAATGAAGGATTAGCCACAAGTGACAATGAGTGAGTGAAAGATATGACAGAATACAAAAAAATGTAAAATTTTAGATTTTTCCCTCATCATGAACAAAGGTAAGAGCACAAAATCTCCCTAGTATCAACTCTACTTAAAAACAAAATAAAGTTGAAAATCAAAAAGCAGTCTCAAACAAAATTAAGTCTGACGGCAATGATGTGAGGTTACTGCTTTGAGAAATGAGACAAGATGGAAGGCATGGGACAGTGAACAACAGAGGTGGAGTGAAAGGGAAAACCTATAATGCAAAACAGACTCTTAGCACGCAGAGCTTGCGCACATCTGGAAGTCAGCTGTCAACCCCACACACAAACAGACACACACAGTACTCCCCCAGCACCTCCCCTCCTGCAGCTCACAGCATTCCAGCAGGGAGACACTCAGGCTGAGTGGAGTGGCTCCACTCCTAAACACAACCAGCCGCTCTGACACTCGCTGTGGATCCCGGCGCCCCACATACACAGTTATGTGATTCCCATCGCTGCTTGACTTAGGCAGTATCTAATTATACACTGAAGAGAAATAACAGTTTGCACACATGGGGTTGAGCTTATGCAAAAGCCAAAAAAAACATCTTGAACCCATGTCCACAAATATAGGAACTACATTAAAACACACATGCACAGCGTACAAAAAAGGTAGAAGCCACAATCTCTTCAATCTGAGTTAAAAAAGGGCAACAAGAAGAATGATGAGCGCACAGTCACACAAACACACACACACATGCTGTTGCCTTCCCAAAAATCTTCCCGACTTCTGGATCTCATCAGCGTTCATCAGTTCAAAGCTAAGACTTGGGGGGACTGATGTGTTTATCCTTGTGTGTGTGTGCTTGTGAGTTAAGTGGTGGCAGGCGGGTGGGAGGCTGTCGGACAGACTAAAGGCCTCGTAAACACAGCACCTCTACCCTGAACACATCTAGGTGTATGTGCGCTTGCACGTGCAAGAGTGTGTGTGTGTGTGTGTGTGTGTGTGTGTGTGTGTGAGAGAGAGAGAGAGCTACTGCTGTTTCCACTGAGTGCTGACAAGCCCCAATTGTAGGGGCAGATATACACCACAGTAGAGCCAAACTCCCCTTGCCTGGACAGTATGGCTCTGTTTATACACATATCAGGACTCCAAATATATACCAAGATTTTAAACAAAAACACAGACCACCCATTATTGCGTACAGATTAGAATATGATATGTATGTGTGTCTGTTTTAGTGGCGATGCATGTGCATGTTTAGCTACTTACAGTGCTGCTTCCCACATTTTTCTGATTATAGAAAAGTGATTTATTAGAAAAAATATATGAGGTTACATGATTTGGTAACCGACTTAATGGAACAGTTTGTGAGGGTCACATTTGTACAAAAAGTAGGCAAAATATGTCTATAAAATATTTTTGATACATTATTTAAAACTATGACACCGAAAAAATGCCATTTTAAGCAGTTATATCATGTCACTTATGTTGTCATTGTGCTTAAGTAAATGATCATCATGCCAATTTAAAGGCAGGTAATGTATGGTTCAAATGTGTAAAAGAAAGGTTCACTTGTCAGAAACAACTTTTCAGTGTTCTTGTATGTTCAGTGACTTCTTGGTTGTTTACGTCACCATTTACACAGAAATATTAACAGTCAGCTGCAGCAACTTTTGGGCTTGTTCAGGCTTATAACAGTTGCTTATTTTTTATCCAAGTAGATAGAAGTTTATATCGCCAGATGTATAGCTATATATTGCTATTGTACATATGGCAAAAAGAGTCAGGTAAAGTACTCCATTCAGTTACAAGCTGATACATTTTAAAAGCTGTGTGAAGCAGTCACCTACCAGGGAGTCTGGGCCTGTCCTTAAGTTCACGGATCTCCAGCACACGTTGGCTGTGCTCTCGGTGCAAGAGGTGTGGCGCTGCTATGTCATCCAAGGCATAGTGTTGCAAGGGTGGAGGAGTTGGGTGAAGCTGGGCAGTGAGGGGCAGCGGGTGGGCAGGGCTGTGTCGTGGAGCGGGGCTGATGGTGCAAATCCGTTTTGCTGCAGGCTCCATTGCTACTGGAGGACGTTCATGGAAGCCATTCTCCTTAACTCTACACAAAAGAAAATGTTTCTCAAGTTTACACTTTCTACAAACTAATTGTAGGTTGTGCTTTTAGAAGAAGGCATGCCAATGTTATCTAACCTGCTGGGGCTGTGTCGTTTGGTCCCTGCCTCAGTAGGTTCCATCAGCAACTCTGAGGAGTCTGGAGAGGAAGTCATGGTGGTGCTTAGCAGGAGGTGCTCATGCTGGGACAAGTACTGAGCTGGGGTCTGCTTGGCTGCTCGTGCACAGTGGAGCAGCTCCCTCTGCAGCAGGGGAAGATTTGCCTATAAAATAAGCAATAATATTGTTTTAAGTTACTCCATCCTGGTATTGACCGTAACACAGTTAAGGCTCAATTCATGGCAACCAAATCTGCTCAAATGTCAAACCATATATAACAAAATTAGCATTTAGCTAAACCAAAGAAATCGAGAATTGACATTGCATACAAGGGAGAGATGAACATCAAATGGGCGTTGTTTTTAATAGGACTCTGCAGGAGAATTGACAACAGTACTAATTCACAAGGCAACTAAAAAGTTTACCGAACAAGATAATATGAATTTGGCCAAGGAGTTCCCGTAAAGATCTGGCACCGGAGGAAGCAAAAACAGGGAGCTTGACTTCTTGAGGTTTGGCTATAAGGCTGGCTTTGGGTGTTGTTCTGTGGCTGACTCCATATTGGCTGTGGCTTTCCTAATTCAGATAAAAAATGGCAGTGCTACCACTGATGATGATTGTTAACATCCCACACAGCAAGAGGGCTTAGCACACTGTGTTATTTAATTACAGTAAAACTATGTATGATGGTACCGAGGCTTCAAAACAAATGAAGCAAAAGCTTCAGCTCTTTGTCCTCCCTTGCACTGTCCATTTTTAAATCCATATGGACGTATTCATCCATGTCTGTGTGTTGAATCTTTCCATCTTGCTTTTGTTCCCTGCATTTCCCTAATTGGGAACAGACTCCGGTGTGTTTGCAATTACACCACTTCCTCACCCCCTCTGCTCCCTCTTCTTGAGCAACCAAATAAATAACCCTTGCCTTCTCATTTTATGACTGACCTCACTGTATCACAGAGCACTCCCAAATGGTACTTAAAGATTTTGTAAAACAGCACTCCTTTTTCTTTGAATACAATATTTTCTTTGAAGGCTCTGTAAGCCACGGTTTGCAGGATCTCCTGCACCCCTAACCTAAAAGATGCTCCACAACACCCCTGTGCCCATCTCTCAGGCTCCTCTACATACCTTCTTTCCCTGGGGCCACCAGCTAGTGGACACATGTGCTGTGTGTAGGGGCACATGTGAAGCGGATGCTAGTTTGCTGGCGCCTTGAAACCCAAATGCTCTTTTCAAAAGGGACAGGGGCTCCATATGGCACATTGTAGACCATAAAAAGAGACTGGAACACGTTATAGGCATGTTTCACACTTCCGAATTCCCACTTTTCCCTACCTCCACCTGAGCCGCCTCCTTGTCTTTTCCAATTGCTTAAAGAATTCAGCCCACCAGTCCCGTCTCTTTCTTAACTCTCAAACATTTGGAATTAAGTTTAGTGGGGGGCCAACACCCTAGTAATAAATTAGTAGATGACAGTGAACAGAGAACTCTCCTCTCAGGAAGACAGATGGAGGGTCTACATAAGTAAGTAAGGAATAAGTGTGGAAAAAGAGATTTTAAAAGTTTAAAGAACAGCACTACAACCAACTGAAGATTTACAGGCTGCTTTGCTGAGGGGAGCTCTTAAAAGGTATAGTGTTGCAAAAGCACTGGGTACAAAGAGCCTCAAGAGGCTGTTTAACAAGAACTCATCTGCTACTTTTCAAGTCAAAGTGGAAGCCCTGATTGGTGCTTTAAACCATTTATAAAGAAATATAGTCAGCCATCAAGACTACACAAAAAATGTGGTTACTGATTATTGAACTGTACAGTTGTGTTCAAAACAGCGTGTTTAAAAATGTGAGTAAAGCTCAAAATCGAATAGAATAGTTTTTATTCCCATGCATTGGGAACACTGCACATTCTATTCTTCTTCAAACCATGAAAAACTGTATATCAATCTTTTAAATACATTACTGAAAATTAAGAAAAATGAACATTAGGCTGTTCAACAAAGAGCAGTGTCTGCATTTTTTTTACTAACTCAAATATTTATTGTGTTTATTGAAACAGAAAAGCCTTTAGCATTATTCCTTCCTGTGAACTATTCAGCTAATATTTAGTTGTATAACCACTGTTTCTGAGAACTGCTTCACATCTGTGTTGCACGGAGTCGACCAACTACTGGCACCTTGAACAAATATTTCCAGCCCAGAATGATTTGATAGCATTCCATATTTCTTCTGCACTTCTTGGTTTTGCCTGAGAATCATCATTTTTGATGTCACCCTACAAGTTTTTAATTGAATTAAGGTCCAGAGATTAGGCTGGCTACTCCATGTCTTTGACTTGTTGGTCTGGAACCAAGATGCTGCTTGCTTACTGGTGTGTTTACAGCTGTTGTCTTCTTGAAACATCCATTTCAAGGGCATTTCCTCTTTGGCATAAGACAACATGATCTCTTCAAGCTCCATAATGCCTTGTATGCAATAAATAGGCCTGAAACCATAGTAAGAGAAACATCCCAATATGATGCTTGAACCATCATGCTTCACTGTTGTCTGACAAACTGTCTGCAGGGCAAGGACCAAAAAAGAACAATCGTACTTTCATCAGTCCTTAAAATGTTTCACCATTTCTCTTTAGGCCAGTTGATGTGTTCTTTGGCAGATTGTATCCTCTTCAACAAGTCTTTTCAGTGAGACCTTGCGGGGGGTCCTTGTCAATAGATTAGCCTCACACAGGAATCTTCTAATTGTCTCACTGTCAACACCAGACCTTCCTTGATCAGGCTGGACCTGATCATTGGTTGAGTTGATTGATCTGGTTAGCCTAGTGGGACTGCTATTATTTTGAACACAACTGTATCATGTGAAGTTATTTTTTTCTCATATATTATTCAGATCAACTTTAAACTGGGGTTTTCCATGGTTGTTAATTTGACAGGTTGTGGTAAAATAGGTTGGGTATACGTTACTAACTGGAAAAGACAACAATGCTGCTGCCTACAACCAAAACCTGAAAGTAATCCAAATGCAAAGTCAGGAGGGGAAAGGTATATTTACCTTGAGAAAAGGAATAACAAAGGGTCGCAAGGGGAAGTTGGTGGCCTCCTGAAGCCGTGAATGAAACTCCTCAATAGTAACCGTTGAGTTCTAGAAGAAAGGTAAAGTGATGTGTATGAAAGCAGTGAACAGAAATGCTGTCTTTTTCCCCCTCCTCTTCAACTTCAAAGGATTTACCACAAGGGCCAGAACTAGGCTTCTGACACTGTCTCCAATCTCGGGAGAAATGTCGTTCCCAAACTGCTGCAGCGTGGTCAGGAAACGTTTCAGCTTGCTCAGCTGGCGAGCACCACAGGTGGCCGGCAGCTGTTGATTAGCCAGCGATGAGGATGAAGAGGAGGATGGTCCATTGCTGTAACGCTGCGGTGGAGAGGGCACTGCATTCAGCGTTGGTGGGGAATGATGATTCCCATTGGTCACTGGGAAAAAAGATGTGAAGTAAAAATGGGCTCTGATGAGTGGTTCCAGATGCTCTCAACTTATTTGTGTGAATAGCCCTTCGTTTTAAGTCTGAGCTGGCAGTTTTACCTTAGGAATACAAATAAAGTTTGAAGTGGAGCTGACAAGCCCAGTTGAAGCTATAACTAACAAAAAATGTATTTTGAAGTTTTCTTACATGCTGTGGTGGAAAAGGAGGCCGGACGAGGACCACTGGGGTTGACAGAAGGCAGGGGTGGCATTGTGGAGCTGGCACTGCTGCTGGGGGCTGATCTGGAATGAGTCTTAGCATCCACAGGCGAACCGGGCATGGCAGGGGTCTTCTTCTCTCTACTGTCTGTGGAAAGATTGCAAGAGGTCATCTGTAGGTCAGATCCTTATTATAAAATGTGCTCTTGAATCAAGACAGTTTTTACAATGAACATCAGACTCCAGATATCCGAAAGTAATTTTTACTGCCAGTAGATAAAATGCGAGATGTATATATTTGATTATTGAACAATCAAAAAACTATAATATGGAACTTCAGTTGAAACTGTTGCAGTGAACAGCTCAAAAGGGCAAAACAAATGTATGAATGAGTGAATAAATGTTTAATACAAACAAGAAAACAAAAAGGCCAGCTCAACTATTAGCTCATTATTTAAAATTAATACAAAATATTCAAGTCCATAGCTGTGCAAGAACCACCCCCCAACAAACACATGCACACACAAACACACACACACTTCACATCATATAACACATACTGCCAGGGCACCAAACACCCTGCCCCTATCAAAGAACCAGATGTCTAAAGTTTAGCCCCTCACTCTCACCCATTCAGATCAATAGCAGAAGAAATCCTGAAGAAGTCTATTGTGTGGGAGTAGAAAGCCCCCTCATTGAGATCCCCACTAAACAGTGTGTGTGGGGGGTTGAAGAAAGAATCCAGAGACATGGAGAGAAAGGGACGGAGCCATTTCACGCTTTACTAACAAGATCGGCAAAGCTTTTGAATGTTAAATGCAACTTCTCAATATGCTATTGATGGTGAATGAGACCACCAGATAAGGGTTTTGGAGAGAGTGTAATGGGGGGCGTGGTTGTGGTTGGAGGGGGACGTGGGATCAGAAGCTGTCTTTGTCTACAGGAGATCCATGAAGCCCGGATCCTGTCTCCCTTTAGAGCGGATCAGACTTTTCTAACTGCTTCAAGAATTGACGATTAATAGACAAGCAAGGTCTCATGGGTCACAGGTCAGGAGAGAGCAGCTTTTAAAAAGTGGTTTCATGGTTTAGGGCTTCAGCTTCAATAGCACTCTTTATATCTTTTTCACAGCTATGAACTCTTGATAGCCTTGAGCCATTGCTTCCCAGTTTATAAAGGGTTACGTTGGAATGGTCTTATCTGTCAATAGCTAACTCTAAAAGCCAACTCAATGGATAAACCTATTTTGGCATAAAAACGTGTAAAATTACTAATTTAAAGGATCAACGACATTTCAAGTGAAAAAATCTGAACACATGAGCATGCAACCTCGCAAAACTCTCTTCATTATTCTTAGCCCTGTTTGCCTTTTGTGTCCTATCTGCAAACTGTCTGACTCTGCCCTACACAACTCATCTGTCAAGTCTGCAACTCATTATACAGCTTTGACTGTTCATCCTTCGTTTTCTAGTCCTCACCTCTTGTTCCCCTCCATCATTCCCGTTTTCTCAGCTCAGCCCTCTGGCCTGCCTGCTATCGCTCCACCTGTTCACCGATACAGGGGGCAGGATGGAGGGATCTACGCAGACATTTGGATTGCCATACCCACCACACGTGCGGTCTGCCAGCACACCGCAGGAAGCAGCCTGCGGCAAGCAAGCATACACTCATGCACTGGTTCCAAAGCCCTGCACACTCTGTTCGTATGGCCAGGAAATTAGACTGACATCTCAATAACAGAATCAACGGGGCATATGGCCTTAGTGTCAACATTGTTACCATGTAAACAGTTTTACACAACACACACATACCCAAGAGCTAGGATTCTGGCTCTTAGTTTGCACTAAAATGTATTCAAAAGATCTTTGTTAAAACATTTGCAAACTGTTTACCAAAAAAATCATTAATTTTATATTAAAAATTAAATATTGTTTCCAAATGCTAACTGCATTTGACTGACATGTAGACACAATGCCAAAGAAAATAAACATGAACAACAACAACAACTTATTTCATGACCTATTTTGGAAGGGAGCTGGGAAATGAGGTTGCAGCTGTGTTCGTGCAATCTTAAGACATGGCAGGGTCTGTCGTGAGCTGTGCCAGAGGTAATGGCCTAAACAGGAGACATCAGGTGTGTGTGCATGTATTGCTGTCAGCCCACAGAGAATTGCCTCTGCTTGTCAATTAGACGCTGCACATAGCTGGATGACTTCATCTGGATTGCAAGCACCTGAGGTCTGTTGTATACGGATACAAGACTTTCAGAGGGGAGGCAGCTGTCACCGCAGCCACAAAACACATAAGCGCTGGGTGCATAAAGTGGTCTAATGTTAACTCAGGTGAATATTGGTTCAAAGGAGGATGTGGGGTGTTTGGTCTAAATGCCACCTGTCATCCTTGCTCTAATGGAACAAAGGAAAGGTACACAAAGCTCCTAAACACACATAGACAGGAGCATAAAATGCACTTTGAAAAAAGGGGACATATTTTGAGGTGATTTCACAGCATATAATACCAACACTTTTTGGCAATCATACCAAAAACATTTTCACATTCCCCTACCACTCTTTACTGCTCTTCTCTTTTAAGTCATCTTAGACGAAAATATAACTGATAGATACCCTGTAGGCTACTTCTTGTGTATTTGCTTTCTATACCAGCTGTCATTGGAGTAATGGAAAAGCAAAAATACATCTATGGTGATGGCTGTTGCTAGCCAGGTGTTCCTTGTTTGTTCAGCTTCAGGTGACGCTCGTCTGCATTAAAACATTCAGCCAATGTTAATTGCTTCTTCTTCCACAGGTGATGACTCGAAATGAGGCTAAAACTGAGAAAGAGAAAGAAATCACCTCTGTTGAACCAGAATACGGAATCAGTCATGTGCTGAAATCAGGAAAAAAACGAAGTAAATGCTCCAAAAACTTTAACTTATCCCATGTCATACAAGAGGGTGCATAATATATTTTATGTGTGGTTAAACATAAATCATGCTTGATATGGTGTATAAATACACATGTTTGGTGTTAGCGTGTATCTTGCTCTGGGTTTAACGCTGAAGTCTAAACTCTAAAAAGCTGGCAGCTGTGAGGCATCAGCCTGGTGTGCACTCTGCTATCTCTGTCCTGTCATATAGATGAGGTGAGAGAAGATGCAACACACACATGGCTAATTTATCACTGAGAATAAGAATAAATAAATCAGAGGATGTGGAATGAAGAATATTGCTTCAGTTTACTATCTACAAACACATACATACTGCAGTCGTAACGGAGTTAAACTTTAAACTTATTGTAGATTACTGTAAAATATGTTAAATATTTTTTTTTAAATTACGAATTTAGCAGGAAGATTTTGGACTTTTTAGTGGACTGTTTTGGCTAACAGAATATTAATCTAGACAGGTAACATGATCGCTGCAAAAGCTCTAAAGCATGTTTAATGGAAAATGAAATATAGCAAAAAATCGCATGTACAATGTAGGTTTGTACCTAGTGAGTATTTTTCGATGTAGGCGTCTTTTAAAGGACAATTTTCAATACATGTTTACACTAAACGTGAGACAAATCTGGTTTGAAAGTGCAGGTTTAGTTATTGTATGGAGCTAATTTCAGACCCTGAGGTGTCTGCATTAAGCCAAAAGTAGCAGTAAAGGATTTACACTCAAGAAACCAGACTTTCTGAGATTTATATTTTCTGTACATGTAAGAATTCGGATTGTAAAACACATCAAACCAATCAATAACACCATTCTCACAGTGAAATGCTGTGGCAGCATCATGCTGTGGGCAAGTTTTTCTTCAGCTGGGACAAAAAGGTGCTGATGGGAAGATAAATGAGAAAATACTGGACAATCATGGAGGAAAGCAATGAAGCTGGGTTTTAAGAAATGTTAACTGAAATGCCATACTGTTTGATGTTTTCAATGTCAATTTTCAAACAGTTACTTCAAGTGAAATAAAAATGCATAAACATATGTTTGTATTGTCTTCCTTTTAAGTCTTTCTTGATCTTAGAAGATTGATTTTTTTTTCAACTGAAGCAGTAACCATTGTTCTTTTACAGGGAACAAAATGCTAATGAAAACCTTCAGACTATGAAACAGTCTCTTCAGTAATTTTTATCACTCATTGGTGCTCTGGTATTCTTACATTGTTTACTGACTTAGGTTGTGTTTCTTGAGCATGAATAATAAACTGCTTTAGCAAAATTTTAAATATCCATAGTTAAACTAATGGCCATCACTAAATGGAACATCAGCCAGTATAGGATTTTCACAGTACAATATAGTTGAGTTAAAACCTGCAGTCAGCTGCTAGGTGGCACTGCTTCAGTTTTCACACTATAAATGTCAGTATTTTTCACAAGAGCCAAATTTGTCTTTCTTGTAAGCAAGGGAAAAGTGTAATTGCCTTAATTCAGCTCCCTGACTGGTAGCATGCTACAACAAGTGCAGGAGAGGCAGAGCTGTGTTACTGTATGATCCATACAGCTCGAGTAATCTTGGGTCACTCTGACACTGTTTCTGGCATTTCATTTAAAGCACTTTAAACTGTAGGATGGGTATGATGAGAAACCTTAGAAATTTTGAAGCCGTGAAATACTTTGATTCCGCGAACTGGTTCATGGCTAGATTCAGGAAAGCTGCATCTGCTGCTGAAATTATAACTCAAAATAGTAGAGCAAGAATCGAATAACTTAGAACACTGACTTTTTAACGTTATATTGAGCTTGAAATCGATCAAGAAAACCCAAAATGATTCTTCTGTATTATTCAGCACCCACTATGTATTTATGCTTAGAATATCTAGTGATATACTTTATACTGTGTGTACAGAAGTGATAAAGTGGAATAATTATTGTTTTCAAAATTCAGGTAAATTGTATAAAGCATTTCTCCACTTGTTGACAACTTTTGTAAATGGCATAATATGCAATGAGAAAAGAAATCAACCAAAAGTACAGACAGCACCAATTGATTTGAACATTAACCAGGCTTTCTTTCCTCCTCTTGTACCATATGGATTTAATCGGCCAAGAGCAAGCCAGCTGGGACCTCCAACAGTCACCTGTGAGGGTGGGGGGATGGCATAAGGGGCTGCTGGAGCCTCCTCCTTCAGGCCAAGGCAGCCCCAGCCGACATCCACCCATACACACATAAATATACATCCCTGCCTTGCCATCAATGGAGAAAAGCGAAGAGGGCGGAGGGGCATGGAGGGGAAGGAGGGGGTGGCACGAGGCAGCTGAATGCGAGCGAGTGGACTTAAATGCTGGGGAGACAAAGGCTGCACCTGGTCCCCTTCCATCCGCGCACACAGTCACAATACAGCACACATCTGTTCCTCTATCCTGCGCTCCTCCTGTCCTTCACTCACACACACACAGCATAAAGATTCAGCAACACAATCACATCCATTAAAATTAATTCAACAGTGCGTGCATGATCCCGCGAATGTCAATTGTTGTAACCTAGCACATAACAGGTTAAACGGCTCAGTGTTAAAACATCTCTAAAAAGTGTGTCCTTGGTTACTTTATTGAGTTCAAGCTGCTTCTCCCCTGGGAATGTAGGGATTCTCCGCCATTAAAAGTTCAGCCAAGCTTAAAAGTTAGAAACAGAATTTCTAAATTTTAAATATCATTCTATGAAGTGAGACAGGAAAATTTCCAACCATTTTTTACTCCCTTGGAAATGTTTTACTTATGATCTGAAACAACTGTGTAATTTCCTGAAAATTATATGGTTTTACTGTGCTATCACAGCAAAACGGTTTAAGACTTTGAGAGAGTTTAAAGCCAGCTCTGACAGGAACGGAGAAATTAGTCATCAATTTAAAGGCGCCAGAGCTGGTGAAGGCAGGATATGAACTGTGAAGTAAAGATGGAGGATGGGAGGGAATAACAAGGAGAAAAAAATACTGTTTTCATTTGGTTTCATCAGGAAGACAAGCCTGGTTGTCAGACTCAGAGCCAGGCTGTTTTTCTTGGCTCTCATTACCACCTTCCAGGCCTGTAGACTACATATTTGGATAAAACCCAATGTCAACACTCCGCGAGGAAGGCGAGCAATGGGGAGGTGGCAAGGTTGACAGTAAGAGGAAAGCAAGAAAGAGATGTATACAGTGACAGAAAGGGGAGGAATGGAGAACTCTGGAAGATAATAAACAGAGATAAAAAAAATGGGTCTGTCATCTGTGCATGTGAAAAAGAAATATCCCTGAAATAAATTCCTCACATGTCCATGTGACAGAGTAATGTTGGGAGAAGCCCTTGCATAACCTCTTTGCTCAGTGAGATAATTACAAAAACATTGCTGTAATCCAGCATGCCACATAGGGTAAAAAAAGGACTCACGGATGGAAATGTACTTAGTGGCAACTGAAAAAGAAAACGAAAGAGAGGACGGCAAGGCAGACAGACGCTGTCCATAAAATTGAGAAGGAGCAATAAAAAGAGGTTTGGCAGATGTAGACTTGCAGCGTCCACGTGGATGTGAAGTCATGTAGCTGCGAGAGGAATGACGGGATGGGATCTGAAAGTACTAACCTACCAAATCTATAATTCGGGAATTTTTATTTGCAAGGAAGAAGATTAACTTTTAATTATTCTACCAAACAAAAATTGGCAATATCGTATAAATTATGGCAAAAACTGGAAAATAGAAATTAGTCATCCTCTGATGATAACACTAAACTCTAATCTGTATTATTTGTAAACCCCAAAAACTGATGAAGTTTGTTCCTTTGCCTTCTAAACTATTTATTCACTTTCAGTTCTACGATATCAACAATTGTGTTCATTTCTCAAATTATGCTTCAATTTAAATATTGTGTGCAGGACAGGTTTGCTGTAGTACTACTACTGGTGTAGTAAAGTAAAGTATTTAATAACTGGAAGCTATATTCGAACAATACCTGGGTTTGTGGGTTTTTCACTCTAAGCGGTGACTGATTTCTGGCCAAAAAAAACGTTTGTTTTATTGCTAACACATTTCTAACATTGATAATGTTGTTTCATTAATCAACAAAATGACAAGTCTATCTGTCCTACTCGGCAACTTTCTTACTGTTATTACAACATTTGGATGGATTGAAACAACTTAAAATTTGAGCCCCATCCCAAAAAAGACAAATGAGTGGGAAACTGTTAAGTTGGGCAAAGAATAAAAAAGATGAAATTAAAGTTTGGCTTGTCATCAACTGATTTTGGAGGACAGTTGATACTGAAGTAACAAATGCAACCCTTTTAAAGCCTGTCTAGGACATGTGTACACACTCTGGCACAAATTTAAACATCGACCTAATAGGGACATTTCAAATCTATCAACCAAGCTCTCAGACCTACTCCTTTTCTAATGGCAGATTATATGTCCATCTGTACAACAATTCTCACTCTCTAGGACTGGTTGGCTCCTGATTAATGTGTTACAATCCTGATGATAAAGTGAAAACAAAAGTCAAGCTCCAGCATTTAGGCCTGACAACAAAGTTTGCCTTACTGACCCTTTTCCTCTGCATATTTTCTGGGGGACTGGGAGTAAGTGTCTCCTGTATCTTATAAACCAAAACAATAAACCTTAACTGCAAAGAAAAAAATACACCTTTTTCTCTAAGGCCATACTAATGCACAGACACTCTGATTAAGTCTGTTACAGGAGTCCATAAAACAAAGCGCAAGCTCCAGACATGAGAAAGCAAAGCCAGTAATAGGGCTGCCCTGTATTACACCAGGTGTGACAGGCTTTAAGAGCCCAGTTGACTGACTGGGCTCAGGTCCTACCAGATGTTGCTATCACCACGTGCCACACTGGAGACTCAATTGAATTTTCGTTTATGCAGGAAACTTTCTGCAACAAAGCAAATCTACAATACTAGACAAACAAATAAATGATCCTGTTTTAACACACTCTAGCTTTGGTGATGCAATGAATTAAGGCAGAATGGCACATTTGGTTCACAGAGTACATAAACAAAGCTGTGGGTAAGCTCAGACCCCAGCTGTATGGAAGAGCAGAGCTCAACAGCCACTCAGAGAGACAGATAAGTAAAACAAAGAGGCCAGCTGTGCTCAGAACAATGTGAAGAATGAGACTCGGAAAACAGTAGAGGATGAGTGTGTTTGTATTGCACATGGGTTTAGGTGCTATTGCTGAATAATGTTAGGGGGTGTGTGTAATTTCTTTGTATCTGTCACAAAACAAACCTGCAGGAGGGAAATACCAAAGCATGAAAAACCCAAGAACAGAATTTTAGAGAACACAAAAGCTTATGTGTTTTAAATGCTCACCTAAGTCATACGAGACAAGAAGTCAATGAAATGTGACTTTTTGTCTCTACGCTTTCTCACAATGATATGGGTCAAAAGAAGGCTGGAAAAATGAATGTCTCTAAGAGGTTAGTCATAGAGAGAGACAACACCTCCCATTTCTTCTCCACCCACGCACCTTACAAATTAGCACACAATTTTGTAGTTCTTCTGTACATTGAATGTCTTCCCAAAAGCAGCATTGTTTTGCTCTGGCTAACTATTCATGTATATTATACCTCCTACAATAACTCTGTAAAACTCAGCATTAAGACTCCATTGCATTATAGTTGTGTTCTTTACATTGAAGGGATTAAAACGTGTCTCATCCCATTGAGGAAAAATAGCACTGGACCTACAAAAACCTTACCATGCTAATGTTTTAGCTACATTGCACTGTGCCTTTTAAGCTTCTTAAACCTTAAAAGCACAGTAAATGATAGTCTTGCAATAGTCTTGCAAGTGTACAAGCAATAAACCCATTCATACACACCTCTGCATACTAACTGCATACTAAATAATACACACATCAAACAAGTCGACAGTTCCCATGATGAAAAATTCATTTTTAAGCACTTCTATGTGAGAAGTTCATGTTAAAAACAAATTGTAAGCTTGCATACACATTCAAATGCACAACCTCTCACTGAGCCCGGGGGCAACATATCACCACCTTTGCCAAAGGAACTAATAGAGAACTTCCTGCACCAAACTCCACAAGCAGCTGCTCTGTTCTATGTGCGTACATGAGGAAACAGAGGGGGGCTATCTGTGATGAACTCTTTAGAGCAACTGGGCAGAGGTCATTGTGTTCCATTTATTCCAACACATTTAGCAGAGAAACTCACAGCTGGGATTGAGGTCAAAAAGATAAAAAAGGTGAAGAAAGCTATAAGACAAGTAACCTTGTAGTCTAAGCAGACACAATGTCTGCAGTACACCTGGCTCACACATGGAGGAACACTTGCTCCCTAACACAAACATGTGCTTGTCATGGGTTAGATAAGAAACTTCAAAGCAACGGAAGTCCATAACAGAAACTATATCAGCTTGCAAACAGTTAAGACAGGTAAAAATAAGGCTTCTGAATAAAAATAAAAATAAAAATAATTGGAATGGGCTCCGTACAAACACATTTTCAGACTCACCGAGATACAGCACAGAGCCTGCTGTCAAGAATATGATAAAGTCCAGAAGACCAGACAGGGGTCTCCGCTCTCAGGCTGTGCAGCCTACAGTTAGTTGCTCCTATCTCCCCAATGGCCTGGCCAAGCCTGACGTGACAATGGCCAGGTCCCCCTTTCTTTTGTCTGTTTCTTTTTCACAACATCCCTGTCAGATTGCACTCAGAAATCGGGAAGATGTTTTTTGTGCATGGAGCTAAACCTGGGCAACATTGAGAAGGTAAAGCACTTTGAATTTTCTTGTTGCTGAAATGTGCTATACAAATATTTTGCCTTGCCTTGCCTTGCCTAGGCAGTGGGGTAACACTCGCATTTGCTCCCAGATCCCACTAATGTCAGGACGCCACGGTTAGACCCAGCATGAAAGTCATACACAGCAGTTTCCCTCCTCTTCCCATATGTCAGGGGTACTGTACAACAGATGCACATGTCTTCTTTACCTAGTTTCTTCCGCTCTGCTTCCCATGTGGAAAAATGGATTGATTTCTGGTTAAATGACAGCAGAGGAAGAGGGTGATCAGATATCATAAAAATTCTGACAAGATTACATTTTCCACAAGAAAAAGAAAAATATACAAATCTGGGATATAAAAGAAAACAAAAAGGAAATTCATCATGCAACATATGAAAATGTTGCTGTTTTCTGTCCTTCTAAGGATTAGATTTTTCTAAGATTTTATTAAAATCTTGCTGAAATTGTTAAATTAATATAGAATCCTTAAACATTTACACTGAGCAAGTTCAGTGCAACAAATTAGCCTTAAAAAAAGATAATTTTATTTAATTATTATTATTATTGACCATATGGCAAGAAAAGCTGTGCACAAGTTGAGAAAGCCTCCCTCATACCTGAGTAGACAAGGATGAAGAGATAAAGAGGAGAGGATGATGAACCATCTGTACAGTACAAACCAGCTTTGGGAATTAGGACTGAACACACACACACACACACACACACACACACACACAGACACACACACACAGGCACACGCAGAAATGCTCACAAAGTGAACTGTTTGCCAGACAACACGCTCTCACTCACTTTCCTTCTGAGATAAATTAACAGGACAACTACACCCTGTAGCAACACAGAAGTAAAATGGACACACTTGCTCCTACCTCCACTCTAGTAGAGTCAGCTGCAGTGGCAGAGTTTTGCTTTCTCGTCCTCTGCTTTTTGTCCTCTTTTGTGACTCCACGCCTTCATATGTCAGGCATGTGTTTGCATTCCCACATATGTGAGCTCCTGCGCAGCAAAGGCCAAAGCCAGAGGCACAGATGGCACCCAGATGGAGATGGATAACTGAGCAGAACAGCAAACACTGCACTAACCAAATTCAAATAATTGCTTACTTCCCTCCTGTCCTTGAGGTTTTGATGTTTCCTTTTGAAGCTCTCTGTCACTGTCTAGCTCTGTTACTCAGTCTGTGGAATCTAAGTCACTCTCTCTCTGACTGAGTCCCTGAATATGCCTCTTCTCTCACACTAGGTCGCTCAGGCTCTGAGCTTCCTACCCTCTCACTCTCTGCCTTTCAGCTCAGACTCCTCCCCAGTTTTCCCACATGCCGTTCCCTCCTCTGTTTTCATGGGTCCAGTGCTCAAGACGTCACAAACTGCCTCCCTCTGAGCCCCACCTCCCAGTCTCCACATGGATTCTGGCTAGTCCTCCACTGTAGACTGGCCCCATTCAACCTGCATTCACCGGCGATGGACCCCGCAATTAACATAACTAATTGCTTTGGCACCTAAAGGCTAAACAGAGGCTGTGCCAAAAGAAGATAATCATAAGCGTGTGTGTGTGCATCTGCATATGCATTAGGGTGGGTCTTTCATAGTCTTGTTCCCTTCCACCCTCCCCTCTACCCTATTGAGAAAAGTATGGATCTCCCTTTAAATAGTTTTACACCATCCATGCCACCTCCTTTTCTTAGGATGACGTTCTTTTGTCTCTTTAATGCAGCCAGCTCAACTTCGAACCGCGAGCCAAAGCAAAAGCGGGACAATTGAATAGTGTGAAAGAGTTTTTCTGCTCTCCATCGACTGGTCTCCTTGTCTTTACTAAGTTAAACCTAAATTACCAACTGATTTATGCTTGACCTTGTGCACAAGTGGCAGACACAATGCAGGTCAAGATAATGGCCACTGGCTGGACTCATAATTAACTCCTGACTCCTAGCACCTAAGTTTCTACAAATTTCCCACTTCAAAATTCTATATTTTATCAGACTCAAATGTTGAGATTTTCCTAGTTGTCTTTCATATATTCTGGACATTTGAGTATAAAACACTCTAGAAAGAGATTTGATATCTGCATGTTTCACCAAAGTCACAACGACAGCTTCTCCATGCCTAAAGCAAAAGTTCTCAACTGGAAAAGCTGGATTAAACCCCTGGGTTGGTAGTCGGTCCGCGCCTCACGTGGAAGAGTTCTAGGATCTAGTTGTTTTTTTCAAAAGGATAGATGGATTCGGGTCTCATCTGCTGTTATGCGGACACTGCATGAGTCTGCTGTGGAGAAAGAGTGTTGAAACAAAAATAAAGCTTTCAATTTACAGGTCTGTCTATGTCCCA
The DNA here is from genome assembly GCA_036173005.1 of Crenichthys baileyi. Lineage (NCBI taxonomy): Eukaryota > Metazoa > Chordata > Actinopteri > Cyprinodontiformes > Goodeidae > Crenichthys > Crenichthys baileyi. Next base: position 174,357 of record JAHHUM010001467.1, on the reverse strand, counting down.
CAGGGAAAAGACTCAGAATTTGCTGAAAGCACTAGATTACCCAGCGGATGGATGGATGGATGGGATGGATGGATGGATGGATGGATGGATGGATGGATGGATGGATGGATGGGTGGATGGATGGATGGATGGGGATTTATCTGGTCATTTCAACACTTCACTATCTATACCTTAGCAGTAGTGGTAGTTTTCCTGACTTTGAAATGGTGCTGTCCAGCACAGGACCTGTTTCACTGGTCATCAGCATCATTTTTTTAGAAAAGAAGATTCAAAATCTTTTTCTGAATTCTATTTATAGTCTACTGTTCGTAAATGTGGTTAAATGACTCAAGGAAATAATATCTAAAAGCAAGACTCTCTTATTGTTGTTTTGATTTGATCAGGGCTCCTAATCTGTCAGATCTGATAAGTGAAAACTGACTAAACAGTTGACCAATTGAATAAATGGGGATTGATTGTAATGCAACATTTTTAGATAAAAAAATACAATACAATTCAATTACACATGAGATTATGTTCATTGTTGCTCACTTATCTTCAAACTTCATAAAAATACCTAACTACAGTAAGTAGTTACTACATGAGTACCAAATGGTTTGTTTATATGTATGAAGAAGGCAGGGATGAAATGGAAGGCAAGTAGGTAGGTAAGTAGATAAGACATGGGGCTGCATGACATTTACTTAACTTGTAGTACTATAGAAAAAAAAAACTGTGATAACATCATTTGTGAATAGCACAAACTTTACTGATTTTCTATAATTTTTTTATTGATTTCTATTAATTGCATGAAAATGAATTGTTTGTTCGTTTTTTATTGCCACAGGGTTGTAGCAGCCTGCATTTGACAGAATGTTCATCAATTACAATCACTGTCTCTCCTCTCGTACGTTTGCTCTATTCAGGGTGCATCTGGTCAGTCAGCAGGCTCACAGACAGGGCCAGGTGGCTGAGAGGGGGAGTAAGGAAGGGGTGAAAAGATGGGAAATCGCAGACGGCCAAGCATCTGTAGATATGTATGGTAACCAACATGCTATTGGAGCAAATAGAAGGTAGAAAACAGGCCTCAGTGACAGATAAATACACAAGTTGAGCAGTTTTAGTACTGAAGTTCTGATATTTTCAAGACAAAATTTTAATTAGCGGAAGAAACAATCTATCAACATCAGATACACTTTAAAAATATTAGATTGGGAACATGTCTGTTTGAAGCTGGTACATTCTCATAGGATTCATGGTAAACATTTAAGCTAAATCTGCAGCTTTCTAAACACAATTCCACTTGGCCACACAGCCTGTGTGATGTAAATGTTATCATTTTGATGAACCCAGCCAAGACGACCAAGTGCATGCCATCTAAACCAACCTGCCTGTCGGGGTTTTGGGTTGTGTTTTGTGTATATTTTGCTTGCAACATTGTGTTCAGTTTCCCAGATGGTGCTGGAGTTCTCAAGTGCGCTGGGGGACAGGTGCGTCTTATTCTGCTGATTGCATGGAGGAGTAGTTAAGCAGGAGGCTGCCAGCACTTCGACGCGAGAGTGTTTGCCTACAGTGGTAACGTACTCAGCCACCTCTAGTCTAAGCTTCGTTTTCGTGCTTTAAGTAATTTTGCAGGCTGAACCCTGATTCTTGGATTTACCTCGCTGAACACAGACTTCAGTCTCAGACGTTCTGTGGGTTATGACTTCCTATGTTTTTGAGGACTTCGTTTTCTGAACTACTGACTTCAACTGGATTTCGCCTTCCTGATTCCTCCGTTTCTTGGATCAAGACATTAAGCCTACCCTGTCCACCCTCCAACGTAAGCATCTGCATCTTGGATAACTACATGGTTTTTCCAGTCTTCCTCAAACAGCACCAGAGGAAACATCAAAACGAACTCTGCTCCATAAACCGAGACCCCGAATCCCTCAACCCCTGGCGACCTGACTGTATCTACTTACTAAGGTGTTCACTTATTCAACTTAGTTATTTATCATTAGTTCTGCCTCATTTTAGTTCCTTGTCTCACCAGTTCTCTTCCCCTTCCTTCCATTCAGTTGGAGATTCACTCGTTCATGTTGATTACTGATTACTTGTTGCACAATAAAATATTTTTTTACTGATTTTCGTTCTCCGGAGTGTACTTCTGTAAGGGGGTCAGATCTATTCCGAAAATAATGACACTGCCTCTCAGCAAAATAAAAATTTGCTTGCTTGTTTCTTATACATGCTCTGAGAAACTTTGATCTAGTTAGCCTAAGATAAGGTTTAAATAAAGCTGAGTGAACATGTCTATGAAGGACCATCTCAAGACCCAATACTTATTTTCTGCATTTGACAAAGACATGAAGAAAGTGGAAAGAACTTGGATAACTGTATTGTTTGTACTATGTTGACAATTAAGAGTTAAAATTTATAGTGCAACCTAAACTGCATTGCTAATGCAACAAACTAATTCACTTCAAATTAACAACAGTTTGCATGTGTTTTATGACAAAGATACCTGGCATTAGGACTTTTTCAGCTTCTTTTTTTTTTCTAAATAAACCTGCTCCCCGAGCAGGCACTGGGGTGTCCCCACTGAAATTAATTAGAAGGCTGGTTTTCATCACAGAATAGAACCTGTTGCACAGACCCTGTTGCTTACCCTCCAACAACATCTGAGATCTTTAAATGCCGTTTTATATAGTGAGGCAATAACAAAACAATATTCAGCATTCTGTTATCCTTAAGCAAAACATTGTTTCAGATAGGGTGGTCTGTTGATAGCAACTTAATAAGAAAAAAATAACAATACATTGGTCTTAAATTTGAGCACACAATCCTAAACAACAATTACCACATATGTACTAAGGTATATATTTACTGGGTAACATAAAGCCAGCATGCTGCATGCAATCATAAGGAATTATATTCTTTCACTGTAAAGACATAAGCCTCACACAGCTGTTTGCCATTGTGTGCATGTGTGTGAAAGATAAGGCGTGAGAGAGAACTAGAAACTATGCAGCATCTGTGAGTGTTCACACGCTCCCTGTCCAAACTTCCAGTTTTAGAAAAGTAAAATTGTTTTTTGATGAGAGATAGGGGAATTTTATGATAAGTGAATGAACATGATAGAAATTCTTTGAAAATGGTAGAAATAAAATTCGACTTAATTTTGTCTTGTTGCTTCATTACATGTTATTTTTTTTTCCACCTTGTTGAATATATGGTAAATTTTCAAAAATTACAACAACATGCCATCATTAATCTTTCATCGAGTAGCAACCCCAAGAGCTAAAATTGCAAGCCACTAACAACCTTGTTAGGTCACCTGAAGTGCATGGACTCTTAGAAATTTTACATAAAACTCTGGTGGTTTGCCATAAGAATCTGTTAGTCTAAAGGAATCTACCACAGCACAATAAGTAAAGTAATTTGTCCTGCCTTTAAACCAACAAGCTATGACAAAATAACAGCACAAAACATTATACATTAAAATGACAGTTCATTGAATTCCATCAACATATTCTCTCTATCTAGTCTGTCTCATATATAACTGTGAATTGCAGAGTGAATACAAGTAAACTTGTATGGAAACTCGTACCCTCAAGAATCTCTGCAGGATTCTTTAGTATTGTTAAATTCATTTTCATAAGGCAATGCAACTAACACATGGTGAGACAATTTTGTTTTCAGCACTTTAAGAAGCTTGAAAGGGTAACCTTGGCGATCGTATTTCACTGGAATATTTGATGCTGTAAAATGATGGCAAAGATCTTTATTAGTTGAAAAATGAATTTGCTGTTTTTTTGCCAACATTCACAGTTTTTTGTTTATGTTAAAACCTTTCCAGTCTCAAACAACAATAAATCAAACATCAACACTTTTTGATGTAATAAATGTGTCTTAAACGTAAAATTAAATTCAGTTAAAATACATTTAATTAATCCCAAAGAGAAATTAAATGTTGTTGTAACTCATATCAGCAGGTTTCTTTAAAGTGTTGTTGTAGATGGTGATGGTTGTGGCCAGAAAGGATCTCCAGTAGCAGTCTGTATTACAGTAGATCTGAAGAAGCCTCTGACTGAAGACACCCTGATGATGTACAGTCTGATCAAGAGAATGTGCAAGGCTCTCCACAATGTTCTTCATTTTATAAAGAATCCTTTTGTGCACAATCATCCCCAGGGGTTCTAGAGGAGTCCGTGAAACAGAGCCAGCCTTCTTTATTAGCTTGTTGAGCTTTTTTTTTAAGGGTTTTTAAGGCTCTGATGGCTCTGGTAACTACCCCAGCAGATGATGACCAATAAGAAATACAGTCTGATCTGTCCCTTTTTGTAGACAGTTTCACTGTTACATCTCCAGTCCAGACTGTTATCCAGGTATTTATACTCCTCCACAACCTCTACTTCTTCTACAATGATGGAAATAGTGTTTGTCCTATTCCAGTTTCTCATGAAATCTACAACCATCTTTGTTTTTTTCACATTCAAGATGAGATGATTGTTTCCACAACATGCCACAACATGCCGCAAGCTCCCTGTACCCTGTATGCTTCTTGTCCATCTCTGACACACCCTACTAGAGCAGTCATCTGAGTATTTCTGTAGATGACAAGAGTCTGTCTTGTACTGAAGGTCTGAGGTGTACAGAGTGAAAAGGAATGGTCAGAGTACAGCCCCCTGTGGTGCTCCTGTGCTAATGACTACCTGGTTAGACACACAACCCTTCAGTCTCTGTCTGTTTGGCTATGGGCAGGAGAGGAGGATGCTTGACATTAAGTTGCTTTTGTATATTCAATAATTCTCTGTCTCCCTCCCTGAAGGCTCTTTTTTTCTTGTTTAGCAGTTCTTTCAGGTCACTGGTGATCCAGGGTTTGTTATCGGCAAAGCATATCACTGTTTTGGTGGGGAAGTTGTTATCCACACAGACGTTTATACTTGCGGTCACACACTCAGCCATGGCACGGATGTCCTATCCATGTGGGTGACGCATCCCAGTCTGTAGCCTCAAAAAACCCAGCAGGGCTTCTTTAGCTTCCTGTGAACATCTTCTCATAGTTCCTTTCATTAAAGGTTGTTTCTGAACAAGGAGTGTCTATTCTGAGCAGAGGAAAAGAAGATTGTTATCTGATTTGCCCAGAGGAGGTCTTGCTATGGAGATGTATGAATCCCTGACGTGCATAAAACAAATCCAACATTTTGTTTTCTCTGGTAGAGCAGCTGACAAACTGTAAAAACGTTGGAAGTGCAGCAGGATGTGAGGCATGATTAAAATTACCAGATATTGCCACAAACGTGTTAGAGTGGTGTGTCTGTAGTTTAGCAACAACTGAACTGATGATATCACATGTAGTGTTGGTAACAGCTAATCGTGGAACATAAGCAGTTGCCAAAATAAAACTGGTGAAGTAAATAATATGGACAAAAACAATATTTGGGCTGCAGGTCGCCATCATGAAGGCCAAGGAGCACACCAGAGAATTCAAGGATAAAGATCTGGAGGAGTATTAAACCAGGTGTAAAAAGTCATCCGGATGGTCAATACAGCTTAAAACATTTCATGGACTGTTTAATTCATCATCTTAAAATGGAAGAAGTATGGCACAAACCTACCAAGATATCGCCTTGGCAAGGAGACCATTAAACATTAGAAGCAGCTAAAAGGTAACTAGAGGAACTGCATAGATCTGCTGCTGAGGTGGGAGAACCTGTTAACACTAAAACTATTAGTTGTGTGGTCCTCAAATATGGCCTCAGTGGAAGTGTTAAAACTGTTAAATTCTTGAGGAGAAGCCATAAGAATAAGAACTCCACTTTACAGTGTGCCAGATGCCATGTAGGGAAGATGAGCAAAAAGGTTTTATGGTCAAATGAGACCAAAATAAAACTTTTGGCCCAAATGCAAAAAGCTATGTGTGGGGGAAAACAAACACACTATTCTAACTATGAAACATGGTGGTGGCAGCATCATGCGGTGAGGATGCATTTGTTTCAGTAGGGCATGGAAGCTAGACAGAATAAATAGCAAAATGGATAGAGTAAACTATGGGCCTACTATGGAAGAAAACAAGGGTGCGAAAATCTTGGTGTTCACCTTCCAGCAAGACCATTACTGATTTTGAGCTGTATTACAAAGAAGTATGGGAAAGTCTCTGTCTCTAGATGTACAACAGTGGTAGAGACATCACCCAAAAGAGTTCCAGGTGTTATCACAGCAAAATTGGTTCAAGAAATTGTTAACTTAAGAGGGCTGAAAACATATACATTTTCATGAAAAATGGTACACATTTTTAGATTTTTATTTGTGGAAAATTTTGAAAGCCATGTATCTCTTTTCTTCACTTTACAATTATGCATTACATTTTTCCCCACTAAAAAAACCCCCAAAAAAACCCACAAATGAAAACTTTAAAAAAGGGAAAAAATGGAAAAAAATTTTTAAAGGGGGTAAAAAATACTTTTGATTGGCTTTTGGTGAGTTGCTAAAAATTTTAAAAACGGGAGACGGGAAACATTTTTTTTCTTTTTTACCCTTTGGGGCATCTATGGTAAAAAATGTTTATAGGGGCCACTTTGACACCAAAAAACCTTTTTCCTTTTGGGGTTGCTGCAAAAAAACCCTTAAAATAATCCTAACAGAGATAAAAAAAAAAATTGTGATTGGAGTGTATTTTTGATAGGGGATGAAAAAAATTCCCATCTGGGGGGGCACCCTTGTTACGGGAAAAAATTAAAAAGGTTATCCCAATTTTACAATATTGGCTAAATGGGGCCCCCTTTTTTTAAAGCTATATGCCAACAATGGTTTTTCTTGTGGTCTTTTTTGTTTTAGATAATTATCCTTGTTGCTGCTACTTTCCCCACCAAACCTGATTATTGCTGCCCCAACTTTCTGGGTATATTACCAACATATTTCCTGTCCCCTTTCTCCTTCCCCCCTTTAGTGTCCTTCTGATCAGACTCTTGATGTTTGCTAATCTGATGCAGCAATAGATTTCCCCCTCTGATCTTGCAAGACCCTATTTTCCATTACATCTTCAAGAGCACATTTATCTAATAGGGACAAGTCATTTTCCAATTCCACATCTGTCTGCCGGATCGTTTACTGTAAAAAGTCAAAATCTTTCAGATTAAATAAGATGCTTTTTGTTGATAATTAGGGGTGAAATGAGGTCTTTTTCTCTTTCGATGTGCAGCTCCTGAAATAAATGGGTCATGTGAAAACAGATAGCGTCGTCTGTTTACTGTACGTGTCCGTTCTGGTTAGTGAAAATTAAAGGGGATGATGAGGTTCCCAGAAAATCCCACCCATAAACACATTTAAAAAAACACAATCTTAAAAAGCCATTAAAAGTTTGGAAGAAAAACAGCAAACTTTCCTTTTTGCTATGCTTTAAGTGAAATGGCATTTGGTAAAGCCCACATGCAGTAGATCTAAGCATTTTGGGGCAAAGCTTGTTTTGGTGTCTTTATAAATAAAAAAATGTTTGACTGTAAAATAAAATTCAGTTTTTTTCTTCTGAACAGGACTAAAGCCATCAATAGGAAAGCTGTTTCAAATACTTTTAAAAGTAGCTTTTTTATTGACTTATTTTAAAAAAAGAGCTTAATTAGTAGCAAAGCACAATTGTTTCTAAATTTCTAACCACCAAGTAGCAATTTCCACTAATGCATTTGGTTTAGTAATACACTCACTTCCAATATATTTGTGTTCCAATGAGGCTAATTTGTCAGAATAAAAGTACCTTTTCAAAAAAACAACCTTTAAGCAGGTATTAAACACAGTTCATTATTGGTCTAAAGTAATATTCTTATCCTAAATGTTGTGTTTTGAGTTACTGAAACTAATTTTCAATAATACTTAAATTATTTGAATATCACTGTGTTAAGGACCTTTTGGATGTGTAGTATATGGATGTAGCTTTTGAATATTTGAGCGAGCCTGAGTGTTTTGTTTTATAACATGCTGCTATTAGCTCTGCTATATATTTCACAGAGAGAAAAGAACATTTTAACCAGCCAATTTTGTGGGCCAAACCAGCCATAGTTCCAAACAGAATTATTTTTATTGATTTCCTTCCTCCTGTGGTCAAAAACATCCTTGGCTCTGATCGACCTTGGTATAGGCAAAGACTCTTAATGGCTTTCAGGAAATACTGGTAGCACAGTCCAAACCAAATACATCAGCCCTATGTAAAATGTATGATACCATTTTTATACAAAAAACATATTCCTATACTCTTACTGTAGATGCACTTCAAATATGCACGCACACACACACACACACACACACACACATGGTATACCTTTTAGGACATTCTCAGGTCTCAGGAAAACATCAGACATCAGATCAAACAGCCTTAGACTTCTGGCAAAAGGATCTCAGTAAAAAGTCATCAGAAAAAAATGTCTCAGAAAAAAAAAGCATCAAAAAAAGAAAGAATCCCAAGTGACAGGACAGAAGAAATTTAATATAAGTGTAGAAAATAAGTGGAACGGGTCTCCAGCTACAGACAGCTGTCATGTACTACAGGCCAAAGGTTTGAAAGAAGGCTAATACAGGCCACACATCAAGTTTCAGTTTACAATGCTTTTCTTATACCAGTATGAGTACTATGGATTTTGGGATGTTTTAAATGCATGATTAGACTTTGCTTTCATAGATGTATAATTTTCCTCAAATTACCTTTAAGTATACATTGAGATAACAAGACCAATGTTAAAAAAAGAAAAGAATGTCATTTTTTTAGGATTAAAAAGATCTGCAAGAAGCACAACTTCATTGCAAAAGCAAAACAAATCACATACGTATATCGCATACATGCCATACTGTTGTTAAAGCCAGAGGAGGTCACACTGAAGAAAGCAAAGTCTAAGCAAGAAAAACTGAAATACCTGATAATAATAAAATGTAAAATGCATTCAGATAAATATTTTTTTTTATGTAATAACCATATTTTGTTGCAAAGTATACCAGTGAAACTATGATATTTTTGTAAAGGTCTTTCTACCAAAGTTTTGGCCTGCAGTGTAATAAGGTAATGGCCTCACGCTGGACTTCACAGCGTATTCTAGTCGAAATTGGAGACCCAATGAGATTTGCTCATTTTGGCAACTGAATGAGTTGTTGTGGTCAAAGGTACAGCTCACCAACAACACTAACACAATTCTCATCGTTTCATGCATCCAAACTCTATAGAAACATGTTCACAATAGAGATTTTATAGCACTATGTGTACCACTGGTTTAAGAAGAAATAATTTAGAAGTTTATTATGCCTCTGACTTTCCAGGATATACTTGATTTTATCAACTTGACTACAAGTCAGATGCATCCTAATATCATTATCTAACCATCATTCATCTTCAAGCAATAACTTCGTTATTAGCTTCTGTTGTCAAATCAGCAGTTTTGACTATTCTTACCATAGTTATGAAACACCAAACATGGATGTTGTGACAGATGTAGAGAGATGCTAACTGCATATGTAATAACATCACACTGAGTAAGTTGCCATTATGCAGCAACAAATTCTTATGTTGCAGCCTATATCTCAGTAGCAAAGCATACCTGCAACATTTTTCACTGAAGACCAAAAAACCTGGTAGTTCACTATCAACCAAAAAATTTGGTTGATAGTGAACTATCAAGGCACCACAAGTATTTGTTGTTGTGGGAATGTATTCTCGAAGGAGAATTTCCCACTGTGAAGTTCATGTGTAAACAAGCACCAGCAGAGAAAGTCCAGACGGGGTGCTCTGCACATTCTCCAGAGCTTTTCTGGTGTTTATAACAGATTCAACAAGGCTGGGAACAGTGTGATAGAGTTGATTTTGCTTCTGTGTGAATATTTGTGTGCAGTCACTTAAATTAGGTATAATTCTGCATTGCTTAAACTGGCTAGCAATAAAATGCAATGCTTAGTGGTGCAATGGAACTAACAAAGTGTTATGGATGTAAGATTCTGTGGCCTTTTCTAATCATCTCTTTGCTGCCCTAATTAAATATATCTGCCCTTGTTGCTTATCTGCCGCACCACTCACTGCTGCACGCTTACACACTATAACCACTGATCACATAAAATGCAACACATAGTCAAGGATAAACTGATACAAGAGGATGACACCCTTTAGGAGGGTTAAGAACAGGCATAGATAAAAGCAGGACTTCCACACTGCTCTTGGCTTCATTTGGCTAATCCTAGATGTGCTAAGTGGAGCCCGGTACCGAAGGTGAATGCCACTCAGTATCTGTTCATTGGCGTATTTTGTACACTGATTAATTTCATATTAAATCTTGATTTTATACTTAACCATTTCTCACTATTTCACAAGGTAAATACTTTGCTGGTTTCACAGGTTGGGTCTCGGAACTGGAAAGAAACGGACCCGGTGTGCACAGGGAGGAAAGAGAGAAAAAACTCCCATTTTACAACAAAAGAGAAAAAACTACTATTGAGAAGGATTTAAAACTGCATCATCAAACAACTGCTTGAAATTTCATTTAATAGTCAATAACTGACAGAATAAGATATCAAGGTAAAGGCAATTACAAGCTTCCATAAATGCTCAATTTTTTAGTCATGTTAATTTCTGTCAAGATGCATAATTTAGGTTTGCAGCAACACTTTCGATGGTTGAAAGAGTTTTATTAGTTTGGAAAATGCTTTCAGTTCAAAGCCTCAAATTCCCACAAGACTCATTCACAACTCATCCCAAAGACATTAAAAACAAATGAGTGACTGCTCAGGGGGTCCCACAGTGCTCTTACACAAAACAACCACTGACTGGTACTTTACCCCCTCCTGACATCCCACAAGCTGAAACACGCCTCTCCCCTCGCTTCCTCCCCCCAGTCTACAACTCTGCCCTTAGCCTATTCTGTCCTCCCATTCAAACACTATTGTGCCCTCCTTTTCAGTCATCCCCATATCACACATAACAAATGAGTCCCGTATTATCTTCTCTCTTCCCCTCTTTCTCCATCCCCCTCCTTTCGCCCAATTTCCCTGTCTCTTACTCTCTCCCTCTTTTCCTCCTTCACTCGGTGCCGATGAAAGGCAGGCATTGAGCCGGCAGTGGCATTCCAAAACCTCAGGCCTCGGCTCCAGTGTGTCTGGCTATTCAACACTGCTGGGAGCCATTAGTTTAAGTTAAGCCTGACCCGCCTACTCACCCACGAAAAATCATCACATCTCCTATTACACTGTTCACATGGAGGGAAGATACACGAGTGCTCTCTTGGTGCAACAACTGGGTTTTTACATGCAAACCCAACGAAGAGATGAGCAAACATAAGAAATGGGGAAAGCATGCACGAAAGTGAGATGGAGACTAAGTAAGAAAGTGTTAGTGTGTCGGCATGAGAAAGTGGCTGCATGTGTGCTAAAAATTTATGAGCGGTGGGTCACACGCTCTCTTGGCTGAATCTTCCTTAAGTTTCCACACAGGCAAGCCAAGCGCTTAGCCAGACGCCAAACCCTCCTCACCAAGAACTCCGCTTAAACGATTATCAACAACCACTCACTTTTCAAAGTCTCTGCAGCCGCTCCCTCATTTAACTTATGTAGCAGATACACCGTCCGGGATATCCACAGGGCTAACAGTTAAACCTTTGATTGCTGCAATTTTTGCTAAGTGGAAAATGATACGGCAGACTAGAGATTGCTCTACATTTCCAGCTTCACCCAATTGACGCCACATAAACATAAATTGTTCTCATAAACAGCTCCATGTTTGGTAGAAGTCGTGTGTTAAAACAGTTTATACTTAGTAAGAAGCTGACAAGCCCACACACAGATATCACACAACCTGTATCTATGGACCTGCCATTAATTTTAGAACAACAGGGTTTTCTTTAGAGACAGTTATGTTCACAGTAGTTTTCTAAAGCAAATGTAACATTGCTAACAGTTTTAAAGGTTGCAGCCATTTTATTAAATAATAATATAATAATATGGACTTTACTGATCTCACAATAGAGAAATTGTCCTATGCATTTAACCCATCTCTTAGGGAGCAGTGGCTGCCATTGTGCGGCGCCTTGGGAGCATTCAGGGGCTAAGGGTCTTGCTCAGAGACCTGGAGTGGCAGGCTGTGGGATTTGAACCAGGGTACTTGTGGCCCCTCCGGTATGCAAATGCCCTGCTCACCAAACCACCAAGCAACACCACTATTAGGTCAGTTATTTTCAAAATGGGAAAAACTTTATTAAACCCTCATTCTAAACGTTCGCAGCTAGCAGTGTAAAGGCTTCTGTTTTTGCTCATTCTGATCACGATCACCATGATATTAACTATTCACTATTTCATAAGTAACCCTCTGAGGTGTTTATAATTTAAATGCAACTCTTCATGTGGAAAATGTGTAAGTCATGAGATAGGTGTTAACTACTGGTCAAATATATGGACAAGTATCAAATTAAAATTGACAATTTCTAGGGCAATAATAAATTGGGCAAATATCCTGGAACGATTGTACAGGTAGTCCTTTCATGCCACCATTTACCAATATATTTTGACAACTGAAACTGACAACTGAAAATTTAGATTTTGTTTAGACTAACAAAAAATGATATTATTCAGATTATTTTAAATGTAATAACCAAATTGTCCTAAAGTAGCCTATAATTTTCCAATGTTAATTATTTCAAACAATTATTTCTTATAATACAGGTGTGTTTATAATGCAGAATTGTGACGTTGTCTTTACTAAATAGTAAAAATAACTTTTTGAAACAAATTAAAGAAAAAATAGCAATGGATTGGATACTGAATATTATCACTGTCAAATTCTAGACTGTTACATGAATGTAAATAGCATACACATGTCAGAGGTTAAGTTATCCAAAAAACCCATGAATGGATGGATGGATGAATGGATGGGCTACTCTTTTTCATACATTTCTTTATGTGTAAGTTTAACTGAGCATAGTTCCTAAATAATTGAAGTGGTTTCAATGATTTGGTCCTTGTTTTTCAATTACAATCTTTGCTATACCATCAAAAGAGACTTTTTTACGGAAGCTTTAATTATATAGCATCGGCTACTCTTCTCTTTTAGCCAGGAGACGTATTTTTAAAGACACCCCTCTTTAGGCAGATGGTAAGATTTTATGTTTATGTACATACACCACGAATTGATCATTTAGGAAATTGGAAGTCACATGGCAACCTTTTGTTTCTTATGTCGAAAAGCCGTTAACACATCTTGACTCTGAATAATATGTGTTTATGTACTACATAGTTGGGTCACTAAACTATGGACTCATGTTCCCTCCTTTATTGAGCATTTTGTTTTCATGTTTTATAGTTTGTCTTAAATTGTTCCTATTTTGGTATATTTTTGAAAGCGCAAAAAAAAAATACTTTGACCTAAGTTTTTGAGATTGTTTCAGGATACAAAGATCCCACCTTGGAATAATACATCAGACTGAGCTGCTTCAGTAAAGCATCTGCCAGCTGCCTGAGAGAAGGAAAGTTGTTTTCACTGAGAGGTGTAGAAAACCACCTATGTTTTTATGTCACTTTGCACTGTCTCCTCTTGCTTGATTTAAAAAGGTTCCTGCTTCTAGAAGTCAATTCGGCTTGCACCTTCCACCTCTCTCTTCTTCTGCCTCAGGCTGCAGGAGCAGCTGTGTTGTTCTCTTCCCAGGCAATGGACACACCTGCGATCTGCAGGTGGTTCATCTGGCAGCAGACCCGGGAACACCTGGCCGGGCAGAAATAGAGCCTCCAGGCTTTAGGTTGTGAGTGTACATGTGTGTACATGGGTGGATGTGTGTGCGTGTGTGTGTGTGTGTGTGCAGATAAGAGTTTTGGGGATTTCTGAAGGTCTCAATTAATACTAAGGGAAGATAACGGCTGGCTTTGCTCTTGCAAGCCAGAGACACATTTAGGGACATGTGTTGGTATTTCCCAAAGCCGCAGGGATAACTGAGCTTGTCAGTGTGTCACCAAACACTCCTTAAACAATTTTTGCAATTATAGAGAAATGGTGGCAGAGAGTGTCTTAATTTGCAATTTAACTTGTTCTCTCCTTCATCTGGAGACATAAGAAACCTCGACAAGGGAACAATCTTTCCCCTGCTTATTGTTGCGGATTCAAAAGTGAACAACAAAGCACTTTAGAAGCACCTGCCTTTTTTGGTGCTTTGCATACTCACCCCTGATTTGACATCTTGCTAGAGCACTCTCCTTGGAAAAACAAGTAAAGACAACAAGCTGAGAGACCAGCTGGGGACAAGATACAAAAACAACAGTACCTAGAACACCATCCACGCTGAGAGCAAGAGCAGCCAGCGTGCGCAACGCAAGTTTGTTTGTGGGGAGAAAAGAAAGCTGGCTCTCTTGTCTCTGACAGCACAAAGCCCAGCAGGGTGAAATCCGAGAAGGGACAGATGAGGTGAACTTGACTAAAGTCATAAAACTCACAAGTGACATAAGAGAGGAAGAGGAGGGGTAATTGATTTGGCAAGTAGTCTCTGCAACATGTGTGTTTGGGTGTCAAATTTATCAGGAAAGACCAGACATCATCTTTATTCACTTATTTTGTTATGAAGTGGAGGAATTATTATCTTTCAGTCACAATGCTGGGTGTGTGTTGCGCTTTCCATAATAATTACACATTAGCGCTAATAATTGGTGATAATTTCAGCTGGTTCTCACAGATAATTTATTAGCATTTCTATAAAAGTATAAGGACCAACAGTAAATTAAAACAGGAAAAAGAAGAGTGCTTTTGAAATGGTGTCATATTGTCTACATCTTGTCCGACACAGAGATTCTTCGCACCGATTCTTCAATAATAACTCATAAGCAGCTGGATGTCGGCTTTCCTTTCCTCGATGACAGGCCAGCCGCAGTCTGACTAGTGTGGCCGCCAAGACTGACAAGTATAGATTTAGAAAGATGAATAAAGGGACAAGGAAAAGGAGAGGGAACAGACATATAAAATGGGAGTACTAGGAACAAAGAAGGAAAATGGATGGAGGGAAGCAGAAACATGAGACAGAAACAGGAGGTGAAAAAGAAGCACTGGAGTAATCCTGCAAGGCGTGGAGAAAAGGGTAACCAATGCTAACTCCTCTTTGTCTGGGCCAAGTGGGAAATGATGGAAAGGGGTGAAAGGCATAAAAAATAGGAGCAAAGGGATAGGCATTTAAATAGCATATAAGTTTCTTTCAGAGATTCTTTTTATTTTCCCTAAAAGTAGATGAGCGAATAAATGCCTGCACACAACCAACAGACTTGCCACCGACCATCCCGACAAATACACATGCTTTCTTTTTCCAACATGATTGAAATGAAACACTTTTAACAGATAACCACACAAAGGAAGCTTTAATCCCTCTTTGTTGAATGCTTCAAAAGCCACATGACAAATATGCAAAACCACTCTCAATTCCTGCAGGCCGCCTTTTTTGGATCAGTCAAATGTGTCAAAGTAATGTTTACGCTACTCTGAGACACCTGAATGCAAGGGTCATGGCAGCGGCCGGCAGTATAACAAAATGACAGTGTTAACAACTCTCAGAAGCCACACTGAGATCTGCAATCCAGTGTGAAAAGCACAGCTGGGTTATCTTTCAGATGGGGCAGACGAGCAGGGACGCCCTAATGTCATCTGTCTCCTGCATGACTAGTGTTTCTGAACTCTGCAATTGCCAGGCGATCACATCTGGATCCTATCCTTGCAACCGCTCTGCACAGTACTGCAAAGCAACAAGAAACAGCTGTGCAAAACTGGCTTCAATTAGCCTTACATTTCTCCTGACAGTTAATCCCTTCACTCCCATTCTTTCAATGTTTTGTTCCTTTAACTGCTTGGTCACTTCTTTCTTTTTCTTTGGTAAAGCTTTGTTTTAGTTCGATATACTGTCTGAAGTAATATAAAGAGTAGACAGTATGTTAAATTACAAACAGACAGAAAGCAAGTCTTGTTAGCATGTTATCTTTGAAGACTTACTTCGCTGTTTGAAGCCTTTTACGATTAGATTAGGTTCACTGCACCACCTTCAATTTATCATAGTTTTTCAAATTTGTTCTTTTTTATCTTACTTTTTTGGGTACTGAAAGTAACCTGCTGCCATTGGACATTTTGTACCAATCATGATGATTATGATGACGTTCATTTTAAAAGGGACAATGCCCCTTACAGAACATGCAGTAATTAGCCATGAACGCTAGTTTTCACCTGTAGTCCCTCAGGGTACCATATAGAATACAATAAATATAAATACAATACATACAAATCTACAAGATACTTTCATCACAAAATTAGCTACATTTTAAAATCAAAATACATCTGTTAAAATAAGAAACATATCAGGTAGCATACTTCAAATTACTAAAAAAACAATAAAACACAATAACAAATCCTTACAGTACAGTACAATACATGAAAATACAACACATATAAAAATCTCATAATTGGTGGTTGAACAGGAGCCAGGCACAGGTCAACGACTTAACAAGTGCTTCAAGGGGCTGAGGTGCAAGACCATCCAAGATTTTAAAGACCAGACAAAGAGTTGCAAACATGATCATAGTCTCCCAACTCAACAGATGATGTTTTGTTAAAATATTGCAGTAATAATATACTTTAAAATTTTTTTTAGATGTTTAGTATTACCATTTTTAAATAGAAATGACCATTTATATTGTATTTTATTAACAGGATAAGGACAAATATGAGCTCTTTTATAGTCCAAGAAAAGCAGCAAATAAGACACTATGATTCACTGATTACAGCAGTAATTAATGAAAGGGATATTTCAACCTCCAATAAGCAGAACATGTTGAAGGTAGCAGTATTTTGGACTTTATACTATACAAGATGTCTTCATGATGAAAGACACGATTTCAACAGTCCTTTCCCTCCAGCAGCCACTATAGCTGCCTAGTAGCTACAGTAGTATAACTTTTAACCTGATGGTTTTGCTCTTAATGCATTGTGCTTTGGGGCTGCAGACTGTAATTTCTCTGTGACACAGTTTCATGAAAATCAGTTGTCAAATTTGTTAGCTTTGTTTATCGCTGCTTGTTTCTGTTACACTTACGGATAATGAAGATATGTAAATAAAAACACTGAACATACCATTGTTCTTTCACAGTCACAGTCTCCTATTCTGTATTAACTGTAGTTTATGGATGCTCTCTTTTTTGCAATAATTTTTTTCGCTATCTCTCTACCATGCTTTCCCTCTGCGTTGTGTAAGGCCCACTGTTGATGACAAATCACCAAAGTACAAGGCCCCCGAACCGAACTGGTTCAAGAACGAGAGTTCTTTCTGTGGAAGAACGCTGTGATATATACAGGTTGTCAATTTAAAGATAACTTTATAGTGAAAAACAGACGTATTTCAAAACAGGAGCCATTCTGTGTGCGTTTATAAGTCACTATGTAACTAATGATAATAATAATAATAATAATAATATAATAATAATAATAATAATAATAATAATAATAATAATAATAATAATAATAAACCATTTATAGTCTTTTTTGATTTTTTTTTGTGGCATCAGATGCCTTTATTTTGTAAGTTGACTGACAGGAAGTGGGGTACACAGAGAGGGGAAGACATGGAGAAAAGGTCAACGGGCAGAAACTCAAACCCATGATGGCTGCGTCGAGGACTGTGGCCTCTGTACATGGGTCGCCCAGGCAAACATAGTCACGCCACTTGTTCCACTTCACATTGTTACATTTATGGTTGCTACAAGGGAGAGCTAGATTTTGGCAGATGCTGGTCTTTTCTCTCCTTGCCATTTCAGACTTTCACAGTTTTGTACCCAACTTTTAAGTACGACAGTGCGCTGTCTGACCCAGGATGTCAATTTATGCCCGTCTTGCAATCTGACCTAGAGCTGACCTTTGCAGGCAGCATGAAGTCTAGACATATTACAGGAATGTTGGTCTATTTTATTTTTTGAAGCTTTAAATCCATGCAGTAAAGGAGTTGAGTGTAGTGTTGGCAGCCTTTTGAAAATCTCAAGAGTTAAGGCAAGGGTCTACCTTATCAAAGTATTATGCACTAAGACTGCACAGTGAAAAAAAAAACAGAGATTGTAATTATGCTGCAAAATTCTATTGTTTATAGGTTAAAAAATCAAGTATAAATGCATGAAATGCATGTAGCATGTGGTTATTAAACGTAGGTACAAAGTTGGCAAAGGAAAAAATTGAACCAGATCCAAACAATGCTGTATGGATTAAAATGTACATCTTAATTTCCCGTAGGGCTGCAGTTCATTAGGAAAACAATTGATACTTTAAATCATGAAAGTCCTATTCAGAACTGATCAAATGTGATTTTTTCTAAGTTAAGTTTAGAATGTTTAGAGTTTAGATCATATCTTGTGAACCATGAACAGTGTGTTGTTATAAATGGTGAGAAAAAAGCATTTTGCAAAATTAATACAAGTGTGCCCCAGGGCTCAGTTATTGGTACACTTCATTTTAGCTTGTGTATAAATGATTTACCATATTCATGTCCTGGTGCCGCATTCCAAATGTATGCTGACAACACAGTTTTACATGTAGCCGGTACTGACGTCACAACTGTTTGAATGCAACTGTCTGTTGCAGCATGGTTTGAAAAATAACACCTCACATTCAGTGTTGATAAAATGTTTAGATTTGCTTTGCTTGTAGGGCAGGATCTATGACAAACAGATATGTTTGAAATCTAAAGATTAATAGGCAAAAGATCAAACATGTATAAAATATATTGGTGTCTTGCTGGTTTATTATTTTAATTTTAACAAGCAGATCAAGATTTGGAGCAGGAGCAGTTGCAATTGAACTGTCTAGCATTTCAACTGCAACTGTTTTTATCCACTCCTATTTTTTCATATCTAAATTACTGTTTAACCTCTTGGTTACAAGCAGCCTCAACAACTATTAAGCTGCTTAAAATGACTTATAACTGAGTGATTAAGATGTTGGACAGGAAGCCTGCTAGAACACATCACTGCTATGTTCTCAAAAAGTTGAATTTTGAAAATTGTATAGTTTTCAAATCTTACATTTATTTTTAAATGTTTACATGAAAGGTTTCTATGATGCTGATAGACTTTCTAGTTCCTCTTAGGAATACAGATTCAGTAACTTGCAGAGCATCTACTGAGAATTGTAAGTTTGAGACAAACGTGTTAATTCTTCTATACGAAGAGTTAACACATGGAATTCTATTGCTGAATATTGTGATGGCAAGTGATCAAGTTCAGGCATCTAGATATCCAACAGAATATATTATTGGCATGCAGCATTTGCATGCATGTTACTTGAAATGTATCCCACCAAATATTGCATCCAAGCAGTCCTATGCAATTGCAATATTGCAAGCATTGAATATATTGTGACACTGTTATTTCCCATAAATGCATTAGTGCAATAATTTTAATTGCTCATGATTAGTCAGATTCAATGAGACACATGATTTTAAATTTAAAACAAAATATGTTGAATTCTTTGTTATTGTTGCAGCATTAGGCAAAGCTAGACAAGTGTATTTGCATAGCCCCATTCATACACAGGGTAACACAAAGGGCTTTACAGGAAGAACAAAGGAACCGAGGAACAACATGACTGGAAAGAGACTTTAAACCTTTTACCTAAAACCACAACTTAAGTGTGATCCAGCAATGCAGCACACTGAACAAACAAATTGTCACTCATGAATCATGAATAAAACTAAAAGCTTGAACTTGTCCAGCCACACTCTTGACTCAGCTAAACTGCAGCATAAAATTCATTCCAGACTAGTGTGGAAATATAAAGGCCTTATTATTAGTAGTGTGGAAATATAACTGCCTTATTATTAGTAGTTAAAACTAAGATATATTTGGGACTTTGCTGCTTATAGATTGATTTTTATTAGTTTTAGTTATGCTTTTGATAGTTAGAAAAAACCCTAACACTAGCCTCTAGTATTATAACACAATGAGTGTTTATTAGTCAAGGTTAAGGCTTGCATGTCTTTTCTGTCTGTATGGTGAGAAGCCGGCAGTGTATTGGGGAGGCATGCTACTCCTCTCTGTGCTGATCGAATGAATCTCCGTTTCTTTGATAATGTAACAGTAGCTTCTAGTATTATAAAACAATGAGTGTTCATTATTCAAGGACAAGGCTTGCAGGTGTTCTCTGTCTGTATCCACGTGTGGGAAACAATTCTTAATTGTGTGAATGCTGAAGGCATTCACACTATTGAGATCCTGTTTCTCTTTATTCTTTATTATTCTGTCTTCTTCTTCTTCTTATTCTGGTTGCTTCCGTACATTTTTTGATTCGCTACTACTTCTGCATACTCTGTGTTATTTTAACTGTTAAAATTTCACAATATTCAGCCCTTTCAGGACATTCCGGCTATGACTTTTGGTATTTATACCTTTTAAACTATTTAAAATATTCAGCTTTTTATGGATTTTTTTGCTCCCATTGAAATGAATGGAAAACGGCAAAAAATCCGCTAAAACTTCACTGTTTTTGCCATTTAACTACTTCTGCATGCTTTCAGCTAGAAACACCCTTCAACTTTAAAAATGCTTTCACCACCCTCTGCTATTATTGTATCATTCAACTTTTTGATATGTTTTACAGTTTTTCTACAATTTGGATTCAAACTTTATTACATTTTTTTCAGAATTTCAGTTTTATAATGTAATCCAATGACAGAATGTTCGTGTCCCTAGAGTGTACACTCTAGGTTTTTGAATAACCTGAAAAAGAACGAACACACTCTCTTCACTCACTCAATTTTCACTCGACCTATACAAATTATACATCAAAACGTACGATGCTCTTTCGCGATTAAGAAAATGTCACCCTCATTGATGTGGGACAAACAGTTTTCCGGCAACACGCCCCAAAGCAACACAAAGTCAACACACCCTGTATAGGAAATCTATAGGAATTTCAGAAAAAATCTGAGAAAAATCCTTAAACTCACATGTTTTCAAATCGCGGCTTCTCGTAAACCGCTCGAGTTAGAGACATGAGCCTTGTGGAGATTTATCTTCAGACCTTGCTGGCGCTCACAGTGAAAGAATTTTTTTGATACCTTTTATCGTTTTGTCATAAAAAAGGTTTGTTTAGGAGTACCAAATCTGTCCTTCCCAAAATCGCTTAAAATTGAAAACTTTCCAAATTATCCACTTTTCTACACTGTCATATCTCCTACACGGATTTATGTAGACACATGAAAATCTCCAGGATTGTTTACCGATCCCTGCTGATACCTACGGTCCAAAATTTTTTTGGATACCTTTTATTGTTTTCTCGTGAAGTAGGTTAGTTTGAAAGTGAAAGTTAAAAATGGTCAAAATGAATCACTTTTTCACAGGGTTCCCACCTCCCAGACAGATTTTTGTAGAAACTTGAGAAGCTCCATGGTTGTTCAACAAGGCCTGCTGATTCATACGGTGCATGAATCAAATCAATAGCCCTTATAGTTTCCGAGTTATTTGACGTTGTTCGAGAGCATGTTCAGGCAGTTTTGTCTTTTTCTCCTCCATTTTTTCCCTTTCATTTCACCTAGTGTTGTGCCTTTAATATTATATTTTCAACAAAAATGTGTTAACATTCTCATTCCCCTGTCCGTTCTGAGAAAAACGGTCCAAGAATGACGTCGATAGCCCATACGGTTTCCGAGTTATGGGCGGTAGTTCGGGAGCATGCGCCTCCATGTTAAGCCCAGGCCACGGGGAGACGATAGTGAGGTGCTGCATTAGAAATGCTGCAGGTGTCAAGTTACACTGACACTCTTTGCTGATTGGCTGATTCATTCCTCACTGTTCTATTTATAGCTCTGTGTATCTTCTACTGTCTATGTCTGTATATGATTCTGTCTTTGTTTCTGCATCTATTCTCTCTGTGTCTCAAACTCTGACACACACACACAGAGACACACCCACACACAGATTTATGGATTACTATGTTTGTGAGGACTTTCCATTGACTTCCATTCATTGTCTTAATTTCTATGGGCTAAACCTGACCCTACCACTAACCCCTTGCCAGTGGTACACACACACACACACATCCATGGATTAATATCTTTTTGAGGACTTTGCATTGACTTCCATTCATTTTCATTCATTTCTATGGCCTAAAGCCTAAACCTGACCTGACCCCTAACCCTTTGACCATCTTCATAGGAGGCAACTACATGGCGGCCATTTTGTGTTGAGTACTTAAACAGTATGAACTGCTGTTCCAACAGCTAGACAACAGTGATTAAATTTAAAAGGCAATTTCATAGACCTTTGCATATAGGCTGTTGTCACATCAGAACCTGGAGGAAAATCTCCATCAGAACCAGACCCAAACTCCATCAGAACCAGTTAGGAACCCTCCATCAGAACCAGACCCAAACTCCATCAGAACCTGTTACAAATCTTCATCAAAACCATCTACAAACCTCCATCTGAACCAGGTCCAAAGTCTATCAGAACCATGAAGAAAACTCCAACAGAACCAGGTCCAAATCTCCTTCAGAATCAGGAGGAACCTTCTATCAGAACCAGGTCCAACATTCATCAGAACCAGACCCAAACACCATCAGGACCAAGAAGAATTCTTCATCAGAACCAGTTAGCAACCGCCATCAGAACCAGGTCCAAACTCAATCAAAACCAGAAAGAGACCTCTTTCAGAACCAGTTCCAAAATCCATCAGAACCTGGAAAAAATCTCCATAAGAACCAGACCCAAACTCCATCAGAACCAGTTAGGGAACCTCCACCAGAACCAGGTCCAAATCCCTTTCAGAATCAGGAGGAACCTTCTACGAGAACCGGGTCCAAACTCCATCAGAACCTGGCAAAAATCTCCATCACTACCAGGAAAAAATCTCCATCAGAACCAGGTACAAACCTCTTTCAGAACCAGGTACAAACCTGTATCAGAACCAGGTCCAAACTCTACAGGAGCCAAGGAGAAACATCCATCAGAACCAGGTACAGACTTCCACCAGAACCAGATACAGATCTCCATCAGAACCAGATCCAGACTTCCAGGAAGAAATGTTAATCAAAACCAGGTCCCAACTCCACCAGAACCTGGGAAAAATCTTCATAACAACCTTGAACAAATCTACACTAGAACCATGTACAAGCATCCATCAGAACCAGGTCCAATCTCTATCAGAACCAGAATGAAACCACTACTCTGTGACTTATGATGATAAGACCATCTTCACAGGTCCCAGGGGAGCATCAAAACAGCGACCATTTGATGTCAGCTACTTAAACAGCTTCTACTGTTCCAACACCTGACCAAGAGTAAATAATTTTAAAGGGCAATTTTATAGACTTTTGAATATAGACTGTAGTAAGCATTACCATTTTAGCTAATTTTAGCTTATACATTGCTTTTTCCATAGTAGATGGGGTAAATTAATATCAGCCTTGATGCTAGTGATAGCCAGTATGCTAATGTTAGCATTTTAGCTTCTATTTCTACTCTCTTCTCTTTTAGCTGATGAACACATTGCCTTTTTTAGGACATTACCTGTTTGTTTTTGTGTTTCTTCAGGTATTTGTTGTTAGTTCATTGCTTTTTCTGAATTTTCCCGCCATTTTTTTATATATTTTTAGCACTGACATCAACTTCTTAGGCTTATTTTTGCTTCAGTTTTATGCTTTTTCAGCTCATCTATGGCAGCTCTTTCCCGCTGTTTTAATGTTTTTTGTCAGTTCTTGTATTTCAACACCTATTTCAAGTAGTTTTGAGGTAACTTCACCTTGTTACGCTGTTTTTTTACCTGATAGTCTTCCTGCTTAAACAGATCAGATGACAGTTTTTCTTTTCCTGTTTCTGCTATTTCTACTAATTAATCAGATTTCAGCTGATATTCTGCTTTCAACCTTAGCCACTTTCTGCATGCTTTCAACAGGAGTTTAGCATTACTGTTTTCTTCTGATTCATAAAATTTTAGCAGATTGTCTGCAGTCAATTTCAGCTTGTTTCTGCCAGATTTCAGATAAAAAATTCAGCTTTCAGCATTCACACTGCAAATTTTTCTAGTTAAATAATGACGTATATCTCTGTTTTTTATGCTGTTGCTGGGGAGACATCCACAGACACAATGATTGTGTATGTAACTGAACAAAGGTGCTGGACAGCAGCGTGTGGTATAAAATGTACTGAAACGCAGCCCCCAGTGAGACGACACACACACGGGTTTCCAAGGTATAGCAGTGTAAGTGTGACGTCTCCCTCTCTGAATTCAGATTGGTTTTAATAAACTTGTGGAAACTAGAACTGATCTCTTACTGAGGATTGTCCTTTGGGGTGCCAAATAAAAAGAGCCGATGAGAGGTGAGGAGTAATGTAGGAGTTAACGGACGGCCAGTAAAGTTTTCCTACCTCGACACCAGTCCAACAGTAGAAAATGGGAGCCAGATTTTAGGTAGAGGAGCCGATCTGATGAGCTTGATGAGCAAATCTGGAAGGTTCTGCAGTCATTGTAGCCCTGGGGCCTGAATAAAACACTAACAGGTGGTAGTGATGGTGGAAAAGACCCACGCATAGACCAGAGGGAGTGAGAAGGAAACTGGGCTTCCAGCCTGACACGCACAAACTCACAGCCAAATGCACACATTTTATGAAAGCACGGCCAAACTCATGCATGACACAGCCATATATATAGGCTGACAGGGAAAACAAATTTCAACTTATCTGCACTTGTGTTCATATGCATACAAACACATACTCCTCCTTACAAACAGCTGCTGAAGACACGAAACAGTGCAACAGTGACTCAGAAT
This sequence comes from Crenichthys baileyi, assembly GCA_036173005.1. Lineage (NCBI taxonomy): Eukaryota > Metazoa > Chordata > Actinopteri > Cyprinodontiformes > Goodeidae > Crenichthys > Crenichthys baileyi. Next base: position 149,617 of record JAHHUM010001467.1, on the reverse strand, counting down.
AGATCTGAAAGCACCTCTCTACCTCTGATGGGGAAATTCTCCCACATGGCAAAACACAAAAGGGCCCACGTCTGGCAACGTTAGCAGCCCGTTCAAGCCAAAACCAATTAAGACTCTAATGCAAACCTGCAGTGGCCCTTTTGTCGTTTATTTCCCCTTTTTAATGTCAGTGGATTGGAATCTGAGTCTACAACCCACCCGAAAGAAAAGAAGAAGGCAAAAAAAAAATTATAGGGGCTTCCAAATTGTCCACATGTTTTTGGGTAGAGCTAATTGAATCAAGCGGGAATGGAACTGATTGACTTGTGTAGCAATGTTGAGACTGCGAGCCCTCTGACACATTTTCTCCTAGTGAGTGCAGAGCATTCATGCTTCCCAGCAGGCTATTTGGCTTTCTGCGTTGAATTACTTAGATTAAATGCAAATTATGGTAAAATGGTAAATGGACTAAACTTATATAGCGCCTTTCCAGTCATACTGACCACTCAAAGAACTTTACACTAGAGCCACATTCACCCAGACGTATTCACTAAGGCACACACATTCATACACCGATACGCAGATCGGGCAATTTGAGGTAAAGTGCCTTGCTCAGGGGCACATCAACATGTGGCAGGAAGAAGCTGCAATCGAACTTTTGGATTGCAAGACGAATATTCTTCTCACTGAGCCACAGTCGCCAAAGAGAAAAATATGTATATCTGATCTGTTGTGATTCAAAGTCGGAGCCTATTTCTCTATAGACTGGAGTTGCTGTTTACAGTTCTATATTAAAGCTCTCTTTGCTGCTCCCTGCTGGCCATTCAGTCATCATCCTCACCATAATAATCACTATCATCATCTTTCGAAGGTAAAAATGTGTTCATTTAGAGGTTCCTATTGGAGCAATGCCAACTTCAGGTCCAGCTGACCCTATAGCAACTGCAAAATCAACTACTTTTAAAATTCAGATTTGATCCCTTATTGCAGGTCAAACATGTGCGACTCTTTGCTGTTGTTTTCATAAGTACGCAAAAAATATATAGTTTTTTTAAGCATGTTTACCCCCAACAAAACACACTCCAAGCTGACAATAATTTGCTTGCACCAACTTCAAGCCCTCAGGCCCTGCTGACCTCACTTGTATCACAGGACTGTACTATTGACCCTTGATAGAAAGCAGGCAAAAACTGAGAAAAAAAAAAAAAAAAACACCCCCGGGCATCAAGCATCAGCACCAGCCTGGTTTCACACCGCCTGGTGTTTTTGTCTTGAAAGGCTGTAAACTCCAGATGGTGGAAAGGAAAAAAAAAAACTTAGTCTGGTGGATTAAGGGCTCCAAATCCTCCATTGAAAAGACACATAGACCACAAGCTGCTATTCAGTCAAATAAGAGCACAATAGCTGTTGTGTGAGGGCTATATAAGGGATAATGCATCTAATAGAGTATGTGTTATGCATAGTTTCTTCTTGGAACTTAATAGATCGTAATGAGCGTAAGATCTTTGCAGACAAAGGCATGGCAGAGCTTTTTTGTCCATTATACTAATTTGATATGAGCTGAATGCAACATATTAAACTTTTTTGTTTCTGTTTTGATAGTCTCCCCTGTGGGAGACAATTCTGGAAATAATAGAGCGTCCCAAACACAATATAAAATATATTCTAATTCTGCTATATTTTCACTACCTAGGTAGAAAATGTATCTCTTGAAAACAGATGGTGGCACCTGATTGATGGAAATATTGAAAGTATAAACACAAATCATTGATTAAAACTGCGCAGTTCCAAATCTGCAGCAAATATTTCATTAATGGTCATCTAAATGCATCAATTTACTCTATATAAAAGGAAATAATAAAATTTTACTCACAAGCTGTAGCGCTCTGCAATCCAACCATGCCTTTGTTTGTTTGTGAAGCTCTTGTTATTGAGCTTTTTGCTCTTCTCGCTTGCTCTGTTTGGCTGGGCTTCCTTGCGATAAACAGTCTCTAAAGCACTTTTTCTTTAAAGTAACAGATAGATCCCAATTCCAATCTAATAAAGGGAATCAGTTCTAGTTACCGTTAGGGTTCAGATATTTTTTCAAAAGCAACAGATACTATTTGTGTGGGCGAAAACTAACTGCGACCAGTTTTGAAGAAAGCTTACAATGCCCTTACACAGCAGGCCAATGGTTTCTCTGTCATGATCCCCTCAGTGTGGCAGCAGCTCAGTAATCCTCCTATCAGACTGCCTTCAGCAAAGTCGTTTACGACCTTAACTTGTTGTTGTATTGATTTTATTCTTCACGGTTTAAATCTATAACCAGAAATTTCTCAACAAACCGTCCAATTGGATAAAAATGTTGTATTTGATTTAAAACTTACCAAACACTTAGGGAAAAATCTATGTTGCCACTTTAAATTGTCAACGATCTAATCATTAAGTTTAACCAAAAGAGAAAAATGGTGTGTCATCTGTTGCTCCTGACTGTGAGCCAGAACCCCAAAGCCCACACAGTCAGACTGGATCTGGATTCTATCCAGAGTCTCACGTGTTATTCTTCTTTACAAGCATAATATTTGGATGCTGGCAAAGAACACTGTGAGCTGTAGCACCCACAATATATACATGCACACAAACACCCGTCCGCACTGCTATCTCTCCATCCTCCCCTCCTACAGCCACCCACATATGCCACATGCTCCTGTCCTCCCCCTCCTTCTCTTCCCTCCAGCTCCCCTTATCCTCCTCTCCTGCCAGGCTGCCACCTGCTATCTGCAGCATGCCGCACAGCTGCTCTGCTACAATAACAAATTAAGGTCCACCGTGGCAGGCAGGAGTCATTACCTAACACTCCTACAAGGGAAGAGATGAGGAGCTATCAGCTACCATCTTTGTGCGTTTCCCCCCTTTATGAGAAATTTGAAGGGGCAAGAATCAATAAAAGATACAGTTCGGGGTCAAAGAGAGCCAAGAGCCAACGTGATGTGTCAGTCAGTATCAGTGTATGATCCTTCAGAAGATGATAACCACTGTCAAAATGTGTTTTTCTAAATACACGTTGAAGTAAGTTTAACTTGGCTGTCAAAATTAATTAAAGAAAAAAGATGATTAAATCTATTAGGTATGGTTTGCATAGCTTATGCCAGTCATTACCTAATGTAAGAATTAAGGTCCCACTGTGGATAATCAGACAACAAGAGGTGGGTCGTGAGATGATCTCCACAAAAAAAGCTCAGAGGTTAAATGGCTTTGCTGTTGTTTGTGTTGTCATATTCTTTTTAAAATGACATGTTAGCAATGTTTATATGCCTTCAACGTACATTAGCAGGGGTTACAAATCTCTGTCACTCTCATCCTGTGGGTCAGAAGATAAATGGTTTAGGTCCCAAACAGCATCAGTTAAAGTTCAGAAAGTTGTTGTTTTTTAGCATTATGAAGTAAATTAAATACATTATTTGTCACATTAAACATCATGTGGCATTTTAACTACTGTATGTTTCCAGAGGAACAGGAAAGAGGAAATTTGTGCAGTGAGATCTAGACTGGCTGCTGCATGCATTAAATGGAGATTTGCAGACTTGGGAAAGTAAAGTAGAAAATCATACATATTTAAGTAAAAAATTAGTTCCCAGTAACTTCTCTAATAAGTAGACTTAAAAATAAGATCAGTGAATCATTGGCAGAAAGGATAAAACCCTGATTCATTCAATGACTTACTAATTCAATAGACAAAATCTTTGATTTGGATGAAAATGTCCCATCTAACTCCTTGTGTCAACCAGCTGTGTGACAGGTTAACAAAGAAATGACTTGTCAGTTAGCAGGAGGCTGAAGTCAGCGAAGCAACGGGCTCAGACAACGGTGGGATTTTCAGTGGCCATTATGGTCCCTCTGTGTGACAGCTGGCCATTGCCCCCTGCCCCCCGCCCCCCTTGTTGCCTTTCAGTGTCTTTGTCACAGTCTTTTTAATCACCAGTTACACAGCAAATAAGCTGACCTGACCTACGAGCTGACTGAGTGACAATCCAAACGTATAATCCACCAAGGTGTCACAAAGTTTCTTTTGTTTTAGCATCAAACCATTTCTCTTTGCCTTATTAACCTAAACCATTGGCAGCAATCATTCTTCAAGCATAAGCTTTTCAGGCGTAAGATTCTTTAAAATATGAAAGGTTTACTAGTTTGTTATATTCTGCATATTTTGTTTTTCCAGTCTGTGTGTTCTTAAGAAAATTGTTCTTCATATTTCTAAAGAGAAAAATAAGCTATAAAAACAACGTGATTGCCTAAAACAACCTAAATATTTGACAGTTGTTTGAAGGGAGCCCTCATTATTGAATTGGAAGCTCTTAAGGTTAATAACCCACCCGACCAAAACACAAAGACGAAACCATTTACCTATGTACACCTAAAGGCTACTTAATGAGGTATACCTGGTCTATTGCTTGTAAACACAAATATTAAATTAGCCAATCACATGCTTGCTGAAGTTCAAACCAAGCATCAGAATGGAAAGAAAATTAATTTATGTGACATAGAACCGGACAGTCTTATCTGAATATTTTAGAAACTGCTGTTGATAAACAACCATCTCTCTGGGTTACAGAGAGTGGTCAAATGTGAAAACATCCTGGGAGGTTGTGTGGCGGAAAAAGCCTTGTTGCAATTTGAGGTCAGACGGGAATGGACAACCTGGTTTAAGATGACAGAAGTGCAACTGTAGCTCAAATAACCATTCATTACAATCAAGGCAGGTGGAATAGCATCTCTGGGCCCACAACATGCCAAACCGTGAAGCAAATTGGCTACAGTAGCAGAAGATCACATTGGATGCTGCTCCTGTCAGCTAAGAACAGGACACGAGGCTACAGTTCACAAAGGCTCACCAGAATTGGACAATATAAGACTGTAAAAATGTTGTTGGTCTGATGAGTCTTGATTTCAGCTGCAACATTCTGATTATAGAGCCAGAATTTATTGTTAAGAACCAGAGCAGACACACGAGCCGACACATAACCACAGAATATCACTGTTTGGGCCAATTATATTTACTATAACTTGGTAAAATCATTAGACAGCATAGCTCACTGCTATTCTAATAAAACTGCTAGGTTTGTGCATAAAGTCTGATAAAGTCAATCGTTTAATTAGAATAGGCATATCCGGAAGACATAAAAGCCAGGATAACTTTTCATTTACTTTATTTTAAACTCAGGCAAAACTGAACATGGCCTCCGGTAATAATGTAAAGAATTTTGATGTGATATTTTAGCCTGAAATGCCCTTAAAATTACACAAACAGATTTCTAGAGTCCTTTCAACTGCACAACATTCCCAAAATTAGAAATACCCTGCCGCAGAATGACGCAGAAAAAGGCATCGATGCATTTGTTACTTCAAGGCTGGAGTACTACAAGGAAGCAAAGTATCAGAGCACGTAAGGTGGTACAGTTGGTAGAACTGTTGCCTTACAGCAAGAAGGTCCTGGCTTCCTCCCACAGCCCAAAAACATCACTGTTAGGTTAACTGGTCTCTCTAAATTGCCCTTAGGTGTGAGTGTGTGTGATGGACTGACATACTGGACTCACCTATGATGGACTGGCGACCTGTCAATGGAGTACCTTGTCTCTCGCCCAATGATTGCTGGATATACAGTAGGTACCGGCTCCCCTCGACCCTGCAGGGACAAGCGGATTAAGATAATAATTGAATGGATGGATGGATGGATGGATGGATGAAAAAAACAAACAATTCTTATTCAAAATGATGCAGTGAGAGTACTGACAATTAAAAGAGATAGTTTTCTCAACTTTTAGCTTCCCTTCAGTTACTCCCTAGTAAATGCAGAATTGAAACTATGTTAGACACCCAACTAAGCACTTCACTCTCAGACTGCTAGCTTAGTAGTGGTTCCTAAAGTTTCTAAATGTGGAATGGGATTCAGATGTTTACATTATCAGGACCATCTTCTGTAGATCCAATTGCATTTTTTTGTGTCCCTGAGCCAGACACATATCTACTTTTAAGGCTAGTCTTAAAACCTTCCTTTAGATAAAGCTTATAGCTAGACTGGATTAGGTTATCCTGAGTTTTCTCCGTAGTTATGCTGCTATGGCCTTAGCCTGCTGGAGCACATGAGGTAAATTTTCCTCACTCTGCTAATTTAATATCTACAGATACAATTAACTTTATTTACTTGCTTTTTTTCTTTGAGGCAACATTTAGCCTGGTGTTTCTGTGTTTATCTGTCATCTTACTAGAGCGGTTTCAGAGCCAACAATAACTTCATGTTTTCTTTATATACATTGATGTCCTTCTGTGTCTAACCTTGTTTCTCTCCTAGAAAGAGCAATTAAAAGAGCTACTGCTGCTGCTGACTATATGCATGTCTTTGTCTTAATAGCTCAGGGCCTATCTGTTAAGCTGTGTTTTTCTCTTAGAGGAACCCACTAAAAGAGCTGCTGCTGCCATTTATTCATAAACAAAATTTGGGACCTTGGGCCTGTTTCTGTGTTCTGTTTCTTTTCTTTGTGTCTGCGCTGTCAACCCCAAGCTGATGACAGCTCATATAGGGCCTGGTTCAAATATAGGTCTTGTCTTGTTAAAAAGAAGCCTTTCCATTTTGCTGTGGCAACACGCTTGCCTATTGGGAGATATTGTTCCAAAGTTAACACTCAATGCAATCAACCATTTAATGTACCCTCAGTGTCACTCAGGAGGGATAGTTGTAAAGTCAATGACTCAATCAGCTAGGCTTCCTTAGCAACATTTTCACCAGCAATAAGCCGTATATGACTGTGCTGTATAATAACTGGTATGTATGAAATTGAATTTGAATCTGACTATATGGATTATATGGATATATGATTTGATAATATAGTTATGTGTTTAAACTGGACCTGTTTATCTTGTAAAGTGTGTTTACTTGGTATATGTTGTAAGACTGGGCTATACAATAAAAAATGGAACTGATTTGAATAAAGGCTGCATTGTGGTTCAGCTGTTTACATTGTTGCCTTGCCACACAAAGGTCTTGGGCTCGAATGCCAACTTTGGGTCTTTCTGCATAAAGTTTGCATGTTCTCCCTTTGTTAGCCAGCCATTTATGACCTGCAAAGTGATGATATTATGTGGATGTAGAATCAATTTATGAGGAAATCGATGAGGATTGTTGTCATTGTGAAGGCTTTTGGTGTTTTCTAATTGTCTTGTTGTGCAGTCTGACAGTCCCAGCAATACCTTACAAAGACTCCATGAATAAATAAGCAGATGTCATTCATTTACCTTGCGCAATCCTGTTCACTTAGCTTTTCACTGTACAGTGGATGACCTGACAGATTTTAAGTCCCCATGTGGGAATGTTTTCTCCAATTGTTTATTCTTTCACTTTGCCATACAAAGTCAAGAGAGGGCAAGTCATTAGCCAGGACTGTTTACCCTACTTTCCCAGCAGCCATGCCATCTGCGTGTGCTCTGTAGGTTGCATAAGGCCTGGCAGATATGACACCTCCGCAAAACCTGTTTCTTTTTAGCCATTGTTTCTTTCTTTCTAATATTCTTCTTCTTTGTATGGCTTCCTTACTGTCCCTTCTGTTGTTTTTTGAGAGTTTCCAGCTTCTCAATGATGATCTTTTCATCATCTATTTAGTTTTAAAGAATTTGCATTTCTATAATTTCTCAATTAGATATTCCTCTCCTCTTCCATCACCTCCACATCTCTCATCTTCTGTCCTGTTCTCTGTCTAAGTCATCCCCAACAGCTGACAGACCAGACCCTGCCTGGTGGTGACACTTCACCCACACTGACACACGCCGACCTGAGCCAGATCACTCGTTCATGTGGGAGCCAGATCCAGGGCCAAGGCCAGGGTGGGGGATGAGATTGGGTGCAGGGAAGTTTCGATGCTGAGGCCAGCAAGATGGCCCTAGTCATCATAATCATTCATTGCCTGCTGTTCTTTCTGTCCCTGTACTCCTCCCACTCCTCATGCTTTTTTGTCTTCCTCATGTCAGGGCCACAAGGCACGCGTATCAGCTGAGCGCAGGATGGTCAGAGTCAACGAGGTCAGGTGGCAGACGCCTGGTTAATTCTCCTGGGGCTGCAAACCGCTCACGTCAGCTCTTGCAAACGGACTCTGAAAACGCACCGATAAAAATGAACCCGCCTGCAATCGTGTCAGCACATATGCCCAATTTTTATCATACGGGGCTGTGGATCAGTCAAGATATTATTAGAGAGGGATAAATTGTTGGAGGATGGGGAGTTTGTGTCAAGCAGATAGATCAGCATAACGTAGGAGGAGGGGAAGATTATGAAGACATAAGCAGATGGAGGGAGAGATTGCCCTATTATGTAGATCCCTCCAACCCTCATCTCTGTCCCCTCTGTCGCCTGAATCCCTCATGCATATATACCTTTACATTATTCAGTAGGTTATAATGAGTAACCGAAGACTGCTGCGGTTAAAAATGTGGTCGCAGGGCAGTTTGGATGGCAGAAGGTGGGCCACAGGTGTACAAGCCTGAGACTGATTCGTCCATTTGACCTCTCATTATCACCCTTCAAGTTCTCCTTCATTATTATCTGGTGTCCTCGGGTGTTCGGGAAGCAGTCTACCCATTCATTCATATTTTTGGAATAAATTAAGCACATTTTTAAATCAGTTATTGCCATGCTCATCTGTTCTTCTGTTTCAAATTGTATCAATCTGTTTGTCTTTGGCCCTGTGAGTCATGTCCTTCTTTGTTTTCCAAACGTCTTCAAATTCATCATTATGGTTACCCCCAACATGACTTACAATTTCTTAAATATTACAAAACTTCACCCTGTACCTTAACTTTTAATTGATTTTTGACTAATTGCTTTCATTTTTAGATATATAAAGATGTCAGACTCTGACTGAAGCTTAATGGAACCTTGCTATCACATCTCTGCTAGTCTTGCGTTTTATTCGTTATCAGCTCATCCATTTATCCAGCAGCCTGTTGTGGAAGGCCTGCAGATGAGAGGTCTGGTCTGTTGTTAGAGAAGAACAGGTGGGGCAGGCTAAACAGTCAAGACAGGCGTGACACACACACACACACACACGCGAGCAAGCTGCGGGAAGGGAGGCGGGCAGGCAGTCAGCCACTCAGACACTGGCCCATATGGTAGACCTCTGGAGCTTGTTGCCTTCGCAGATAAGGGAGGAACGGATGAAGTAGAGATGTTTGGAGGTTGGCTTAGGGGAGCAGGAGGGGAGATTGAAACTAATCAGCAGGCCACCCCAACTGTCCACTGTCTTTGGGGAGTTTAGAGATGCATACATGTGGCTGATTGAACTGTGTGTTGAAACTACAAATGGGGGGTTGTAGATGTCCCAACGTTCTGTTTTAGATAGACTGTTTTCATTTATCTTATTGTTGCATTGTTATTGAAATTCAGAACATTCTGTCACCATCAACTGCTAAAAAACATTATTACAAATCCTCTCTTTTTTTTTTTTAACAAATACGTATCGATGATTGATTACAGCACATAAGTACTTACGTTTTAATTTTTGTCTTTCAGACAATGATCTGGCAGAATGTGAACACATTACTGAAACGTTCAAAATCTATGATTATCTATAGTGACCGTTCTTCAGAATAGAAATAATAATACTAAAAAAAGAAATAACTTTAAAATAAATCATTTTGTTTTATATAAAAAAACATTGATTTATGAAAGCTTTTTTTTAATTCTTGAGCGCTAAGTTGATACCACACATTTTTTATTAAATCAAAGCTGCCACTTATTTATTGATGTCTCTAAGGTAGAGTTGCCACAACGAAGGAAAAGATATATTGTTCTAATGCCTTTTTAATAATGAAGAAATATCTCAAATGTGATCTAAAAAATGTTTTATTACTTTTTCTATACCATCTTAATCCTGTGCTGGATCATGGATGCAGATGCCTAAAAGAAATGCTGATGTTTGAAAGATTATACCAAAACTAACAAATACAAGAAACCTTAATAAACAGAAACAAAGATATTTCGAGGGGGTCAAACTACTTTCAACTCTGCAATTGTGCATTATTTTTGTTAAAACATTACACTTCTATTACTCCCCAAATGTTCTCATTTTGACACCTCTACACTATAAAAAGGAATATAAAGTGAGGTGTGAAAGAGCTAACATTGATTTCAGAATAATTTAAAGGTATTGGGGTTCAAAAACGCAAAATTTGTATTAATAAATGTTTTTATTCAAATGCTTTCAAGTGCTTACATAGAATGAACAAGAGTGCAGAACTTCTCATTTCTTCCTTAAAAATGTCTCACCTGTCATCAGAATTAGAATCAGCTTTATTACCAATTTAGTACAGACAAACAAAGAATTTGACTCCGGTACACTTTGCTCTCAGTAATGATTTTTATTTTGTATATATATATAACAGTAGAAATAAAGAATATATTTTTAAATGTACATATACACAAATGAATTTACAACAGAATATGATGTGAGATCAGTCTAAGTACGCACGGTGTTGTTCTAGAACTCTGACTGTCAAGTGTTCATCAGAGAAACAGCCTGGTGAAGAAACTGTCTCTGCGGCGGCTGGTTTAAGTAGGTCTGTAGCGCGGACCTGAAGGTAAATGCCTAAAAGGTTTCTTCAGTTGTGATCTTGGGTTAGGTATATTGTTTTTAAGCATTCCTCACATAATACATAGGCTCAAGGCTGCTGATATTGAGCAAAACAAAATATCACTAATATTGTATCATTTAGAAATGGGACCATACTTTTCTTTTAAGAGTACCGCCAACCTTTTTGGCATTAAACATTCTGCCATGATCAAATTATATGGTGCCTTTTGTTAATGTAAGCAGATCTTCCTAAATCCTCTCTAAGGTTTTTATAAAACATCAAGCCAAGCCACTGCGAAAGATATAGGCTGGCCACCTGTCACTCACATCACACAGTAATAGACTGGCAGATGTATAGACAGCAGGTCAGATGGTCAAACCCTTTCTCATAATACAGAACATCATTAGGTAGATGCACTGCTGAAGTCAAGCTCTGCCATTTAGGCCTTTCTTTCTTTGCTGCTCACCCGTTTATTGTGTGTTTACAGTTTGTTGGGATAAATACAAATGTGGTACTGAAAAAAAAAACATTACTAAAGGGTAATGAAGTAAAACACAATTAAATGCGGCATAAAAAATAAGTAATTAACAACTGCTAAGATGTTTAAAAAGCAAATTACACATTATGTGGCCACAGGAGGGCAAAATCACAGGGTGACCTACAGTATATTGACCACAATATAAGATGATCTTATTATTGTTTATTATTCTACTCCGAGCCCCTCCTGGATGGCTGAGCTCCTCAACCTATCTCTAAGGGAGTGCCCTGCCACCCTACGGAGGAAGCTCATTTCAGCCGCTTGTATCCGGGATCTCGTTCTTTCGGTCTAGACCCAAAGTTCATGGCCAAAGGTGAGGGTAGGAACGTAGACCGACCGGTAAATCGAGAGCTTCGCTTTTCGGCTCAGGTCTCTCTTCACCACAACGGACCAGCACAGCGTTCCCATTACTGCGGTGGCCGCACGTATCCGTCTGTCATCCGCTTCATTCTCCCCTCACTCGTGAACAAGACCCCAAGATACTTGAACTCCTCCACTTGAGGCAGGAACCGCCCTCCAACCTGAAGAGGACAACCCACCCTTTTCTGATCTAAAGTTCTGGTTCTAAAGTACTTCCACAAATTATTATTACAACAGATATATTTGTATTAAGCATTTAAAAATATATTTACTCATTTTATTCTACATTTCTTTAGCATGATTGCCTAAGTCATTTTTTTGGCAAATATGACTTAGGCAATTATGCTATGAAGCTAACTGCACTTCTCTTAAAATGTTTGTGCATGGATAATTACAAACACTCTTGGTCTGACTCCTGTTTTGAATTGAGTTGCTCCCAGCAAGCTTAATCAGCTTTAAATAAAAACACTGATCCTTTATATCTCACTGACATTTGCATTGGCGTCATCATAAAAATACTAGTTCTGTCAGTGTCTGGTGCTTTTGCATTGGACAAATATGAACTTAATAACTGTGATAAATCTAATGTCACATTAAGACTTGCGGGTGACATATTTTTTTCTGCAACAATTTTTTTTTTTGGTAGAGTCCTTTTCATTGCTTTAATTAGGCTTAAAATGAATATTATATGATATTCATCTTATTGTGTAATACAAGGACAATAAGTAATATTATGTTTTCCTTATTTTGTGCCGTTATAAAACCCAATAATATAAAAGCTTTTCAAGTCAAAACTTCGGCGCACCAGCTTTCTCTTTGTTAAGGTAATGTTACTCTTTAACCACGAGAGGGCGACAAAAGATCGAGGAAAAACGTTTACAGCCCTGAAGTTCTGGTCAATGTTTCAAAAATGTAAATGTTAACGAATAACAATACAGTTAAACGAAATTGAAAACTTAAAAATAAATAAGAGTAAAGTTTGTAGAAGTCAACCTGATTAGCTGCTTCAGGTGAAGGTGTCATAGTAACAAATGGGCATCTATAAAGCATCTGCAAAGGTTTAAAGCAATTTTCAGTCAGTGAGCCAAACTTGTTTTCTTTTAGTGAGCAATTGGTCTCAAACCGGCCCACCCAGAAGCATGTTTTCTAATATTAGGAACTGGAACTTCATTGCTTTTTCACCTGCTGTGAAGCAGATGCAACTCAGGCTGCCACACACACACACGCATCCGTATTTTAATATCTTTATGAGGACTTTTCAGTTACTTCCTATGACTTCCATTCATTTTCCTTGGTTTTTAGTGCCTATCCCTGACCCAAAAACTAACCCTAACCCTAACCAGTTCATACCTAACTCTAACCATAACCATAACTCAATTAATACCCTAATCCTAAACCTAACCCCTGTCCCAAGAACGGAATTTGGAGAAGTGAGGATCAGGAAAATGTCCTCACTTTGTCAAAATGTCCTCACTTTGCGATAAAAATACGAAAAAATGGTTCTCACTCAGCAACAAGTACAAGAACACACACACACACAAAGCTAAAGAGCTCTGAGATCACTTGCAGATGCAAGAGTATTGAAATTGTGGGCTGCCTCATCAGTTTGCATCAGTGACTCATGTCTGTTTTCAGCTGTGCACAATTAAGGGTGGCTCTACTGAATCCGTACGACACAAGATTTATCAATGTTAAGTAGTCTAGACCAAGAAGATTTGACTTGGTAATGGCTTGTTAAAGACAGAGTTTTAAGTGATGTATCTAAATGAATACGTTTCCTTAAATCCTGTAATTTACCTTGTTTTTTTAGACGAGTAGTTGCAAAACCAAAACCTTCATTTGTGGCTTTTTTTTCAGGATTTTTGAAGAATTTCCACTGTTATTTTTGTTAACTTGCATTTATTGATGCTTTTTTGTCAATCACCATAGACTTTTGCCTGTTGCCAATGTTAAGAAAACATAATGTTGGCCACATGGATTCCTTGAATTTTGCTGATGGTGACCTGTTCTGACCCACTAAACACCAATGGAAGAGACCTTTGAGTTGGTTGAGTATGGAAGGATTACAAGTGATGATAACACAAACAGCTTAAACCACCAATATATTGTTGTTGTTTTTTTTTTTAATCAGTACGGTTTTACCAGTTGGAACTTTTATAGCATAAAAATTATTTTTGGGAACCACTGGTCTAAACATGCATAAACTTTCATGGTAGTGCTTTTCAGGGCAGGGAAGAAGGGAGTTGTTGTTTTCTTTTTCTTTTTTTTTTATCAAACATATCTTAAGCCACATGCTATAATTTTCAATACATTTGAACTTCACTGGGTTTTCCTTACATTGTCATCCCAATATTTGAGCCTGATATGAGCTCTTTCTACTAAAGACAGCACTGGCCGTGGAATAAATTCTGATTTCATAGACATTTCTAACAAAAAACAAATCTGTAATCATTGTAGAAGAATTTAGTTTGGTTTCACTAGTCTAAAAACTTTTTTTCACACTTATCTCTAGCTTTTGGCGCCCTCTAGGATGTCCCGCCCCGGGCAGTGAGCCAAAAACCACCAGTCTTTATATGAATCCAAGGACTGCGCGCAAATGGTACACATTTCATAAAAATTGAAATAAAGTCGATGAAATAAAGAAACGACTGAATGAGTGAAAACGTACTTAAGGGTGACGAAAACACACTTATGAGATGGACCAAACAAGCTCTAAGAACTTTGTCAACTATGTTTCTAAATGCATCACCTTAAGATCGTCTTGCTTCTTACTACTTGATAAACCTCTTTGGAGGAGGAGGTGGTGAAATCTGTCTGTGTGAGTGTGTTTCGTTATGGTTGTGTGTGTGTCTGCATGCCCCCTACCCCAGCCCTCCACCCCCTCTTTACAGGACTGCCAGCCCGTCTAGAGTTATTCCAGGAATGCGTTGAACATGGCTGCCGCGATGAAGGCGCAGAAAACAGGACTGCTGGAACTTCGACTAACCGTGGATCGTTGGATCCGAGTGCTGGCCACGCTTACCGCGGACACTCTCACAGCAAACCCCGGTGAGGGCGCCGAGGAGCCCGCGAAGCCCAGCCTGAGTCCCGCAGGTGCTGTCAACGGAGACCCCCCGAACCTCAGCTCGTCTCCGGTCCCGGAAACCATCACCAACGTGAAGCGCACCGTGCGAGTGACCAAACAAGACGTGGGAGGACTTGGAATTAGTATCAAAGGTAGGGTAATAAAAGCGGGGATGTACTGTCAGTCAACAAGTTTGACTAGGAGTTCAAGAGCTTTAAGTAAAAAACACAGCAGCCAGCCTTCAAACTCACATCAACTCTTGCAAAACATGCAAGTTAAACTTTTAGGATTTTTCAAACACAACCTACTTGTTTGTGTTGCAAACTGTGCTATTTTTAAAGTATTTCTGTGCGCAGAAAAATACGACAACTGTGATTTTTGTTAAGCCGCGACTCACCTATAGACGGAGGAACCATTTCAGTGCTCCAAAGTCACTGGGTGTAGGTCCTGTAACGTTTGGCTGGATCAGGGGTCCTCAACCTTTATAATTAGAAGACATATTTTTACCCTCATTTCCCTTTAATTGAGCCTTTGAAGATAAACCAACGCAGAACTATGCAGGTGAGATATGCTGATCACGTCAGGTACGAATAATTAAAGAAATAAACACACCTCTCAGAATCTTGCTTTTGTTGGAAGCATGTTCATGTTCCCAGAACGACTTGATTTAACTCTTTTTTTGTGCCTAAAAAACTAGTTATTTTCAATAGGTGTGGAAGACACTGCTCTGTTTTTTTTTCTCTGCACTTTGTAAAAAGCAGGTTTATAAATGATCATCCAACACTGAGTGGAGCCCTAAGCTAAATTTGATTTTGCGGGCCTTTCAGCTACTACCAGTGATACAGATACCAGTGAAACTGTATACAGCTTCACTATCTTCTTAATCTATATGTGTATTACACATTTACCATAAAAAGTGTTATATTTTACTATAGGAAAAAACAATGTAATACATTAATGAAAACTGGGCATGAGTTGACTGAATCTCACAAGTCATTCCACTTGATCTGTTTACTAATTGTTTGAATATGTTTTTTTTTTTATATGTTTAAGAAAATTAAAATACAATGTTTGTAGTTTTTAGAGAACGTCTTGTGAGGCTTCTGAATGTCAAAGGTTTGCAGTTGCCAAATGCTCCTTTATATGAGTGTGCTGAGGAGTTACGCTTCGGTAAACCTGCCTCCAGTGATAACTGTAGTGCTCTTGGGGTCCTCTGCTGGTGTGGAGGCCCCAAATAGCTGCTGAGCTTACTTGTGCCTTGGGTCAGCTTTGGGTAACACATTTCATAAAGAAAAATGCCAATCATATTTAATCAAAATTGCCAGTGAAATGCTGGGTAGTTGTGTACACCTTGTATTTATATTGGTTTTTACATATTTTAACATTGTCTTTTAGACCAGGGGTTCCCAAACATCTCAGCCTGTAACCCTAAAAATAACAGTACCAGAGACTGGTGACCCCTTATCGGTGACCTGGTGAGCCCCTAAAAATAAATATAATTAAGTCACTCACTCACTTGATTTTTTAAATAAATATAGAGTTTTATAATTACTGGGGCGGCCGCACTGATCTGTCTATTGTGGTGAAGAGAGAGCTGACCCGAAAACCAAACCTCTCGAGTTACTGGTCGGTCTACGTTCCTACCCTTACCTATGGGCATGAACTTTGGGTCATGACTGAAAGAACGAGATCCCGGATACAAGCGGCCGAAATGAGCCTCCTCCGCAGGGTGCCCCGGCACTCCCATAAATAGGTTGAGAAGCTTGGTCATCCGGGAAGAACTCGGAGTAGTGCGGGCATCTTTTTCTGATGCCGCCTGGATGCCTCACCCGCGGGGTGTTCCAGGCATGTCCTTCCGGGAGGAGGCCCAGGGGACGGCCCAGGACACTCTGGATGGACTATGTCTCTTGGCTGGCCTAGGAACGCCTTTGACTTCCTCCATAGGAGCTGAGGAGCTCCTATTGAGCAATTTCATACCCCCCACTTGGTGTCTCTCAGCAGCACCCACCACACCCCACCCCCCGGGATCCCGACCCCCACTTTCAGAACCCCTGTTTTGGACAACTGTTCACACACTGGCAGCCCAACCTGCATCTCTTTTTTAGTTACTGATGTCAGTCTGTTCTGGAAACTTCATGCATATGATGCGTTTACATAATTCTAGTTGCTGTAACTTTTGGTGCGAGTTACAGAGGTTCAGAAGAGCTGCAGGGTGCAGGCATCTGGGCTGTATGTTCGAGAGTGTAACCCACAGATCATAGCTGGCAAAATATCCAAAACCACATTGTCAGTTGAATAAGGTCAGGTTCATTTATCGAATTCATTCATCATATTACAATACAGTAATGATAGAAAGATATCCGTCTAAACAAGCCCTGCCAGTTGTATCGAGTTGTTGACTTTTTCAAACAGAGTAAGCACGTGACAACAGTGGAGAGCAGCCATTCCCTTTTAACAGGAAGAAACCTCCAGCAACTTAAGCTTGAGAGGCCAGAAGCAGGCACAGAGAAAGCAACAGAGAAGCACTAGTCTTGAAGTATTTTTTATAGGAAAGAGAAGGAGAGTAGTCCGAGTTATTGGCAACAGTAGCTCTGTTAGGAGTTTCTTCTCTGAGAAAACACAGTTATACAGATAACACAGATAACCATTCGGTCCTAGTGCTATCTATGGGATGAAAAAGAGAATACATTTAGTTATTGGAAGCAGTAGCTCCTTTAAGAGCTTTGTTCAGAAAGGGACAAAGTTAAGCACAGAAGTGCATCTTCTATTGCAAGAAAAAATTAGAAAACAGAAAGTTAATGGCAGCAATAGCTCAGATGATGGTCATTTCAGAATCAGAATTCTTTATTTGTCATTGCTCCACATGGGTGCAACGAAATTTCCAAAAAAAAAAAAAAAAAAAAAAAAAACAGAACAAAACAGTGCAGGCAAGTAGTGCAAATTTAAGAAAATAAATACAAACAAAAGTTTAAAAAAAAGGGCTGTGCCGGTGGAAACAGATATATATATATATATATATATATATATATATATTATATATATATATATATATATATACAGAATATTTACAGGTTATTGCACGTGAGGTAGCATAATGCAAAAGGAAAAATTGCACGGAATGTATTTAGTGTTTATGTCATTTAACAGTGTACATGAGTATTTGAGGCGTTCAGGGCAACAACAGCTCTAGGAAAGAAGCTGTTTTTCAGTCTGTTTGTTTTTGTCCTTATTGCCCTGAAACGCCTCCCAGAGGGGAGCAGTTCAAAAAGATGGTGACCAGGGTGTGATGATGATGATGCTGCGGGCTCTCCTGAGGCAGCGGGTGGAGTAAATCTCCTCCAGGGAGGGGAGAGGGCAGCCAGTCAGTCTCTGGGCGGTGTTGATGACCCGTTGGAGCTGCTTCTTCTCTGCTGCAGTGCAGCTGGAGAACCACAGCGAGATGCCGCAGCTCAGCACCGACTCCACCGAGCAGCGGTAGAAGGACAGCAGCAGCTCTGGTTGTAGGTTGTTCTTCCTGAGAGTCCTCAGGAAGTACAGTCTCTGCTGCGCCTTCTTCAGGATCGCCGTGGAGTTAGAAGTCCACGTCAGGTCCTCGCTGATGTGGGTGCCCAAGAACCTGAAGACTGGCACCATCTCCACCCTGTCCCCGTTGATGATGATGGGCTGTGTGTCCTGTTTACACCTCCGAAAGTCGGTTGAGTTCCTTTGACTTGGAGGTGTTCAGAGTCAGATTATTGTCCATGCACCATGCTGACAGATGCTTCACGTCCGTCCTGTAAGCCGTCTCATCTCCTCCTGAGATGAGCCCCACCACCGTGGTGTCATCCGCGAACTTGATGATGCTGTTGCTGGGGTAGGTGGGGGTGCAGTCGTGGGTGTAGAGGGTGTAGAGCAGGGGGCTCGGCACACAGCCCTGTGGAGAACCCGTGTTGGTCCTCAATGGAGAGGACAGGTGGTGTCCTACTCTCACCCTCTGGGAGCGGTCTGTCAGAAAGTCCATAATCCAACTACAGGTGCTGTTGGGGAGACCCAGGTGTCCCAGTTTGCTCACCAGTCGGCTCGGGATTATGGTGTTGAACGCCGAGCTGAAGTCCAGGAAGAGCAGCCTCGCGTAGCAAGCCTGTTTGCTTCCAGCTGGAGCTTCATCTCGTCCATCTTGTTTGCGAGGGATCTGGCGTTGGAGAGGAAAACGCTGGGCAGCGACGGTCGTAGTGGTCGCTTCCGCAGTTGGACAAGGACCCCAGCCCGGCATCCACGCTTTTGCTTCCTCTCCCTACGCCGCCTCCTCCTCCTGCCCGCGGGGATGAGTGCCCAAGGGGGGCCCGGTGTCCGGGCTAACTCCAGTGGTGTGTTGCGTGTGTCTGTAGACTCTTCAGATGTGGACTGTTCGCACCGTAATCCGATACGGAAAAGATCCTGTCGGCTGTAGGTGGTCAGCGCGCGACAGGTTGAGCGGAGAAGAAACGAGATAACTAACAAAAACACTAAAAAGCACTGTTTTGTGTGAGAGCTACGAGCCGCTGCGACCATGCGCGCCGCCATCTTGCTCACTTCCAGGAAAGGGATGCTGGTCATATGATGTTTTTTCAACCTAACAAACCAGATCCCAAATTGCCTGACTTCTAAAAATACAACTTTGTTTTGCCAGTAATGTTTTGAGGGTTATTTTACTTGTTCAACTGTAAAGCAATGTTACAAAGATGATAGATTTACACCCTTAAAAACAATATTTTTTATACTGTCATACTGTTTAATGGATGGTCCTTGTTACAGGTTTATTGCATCTTTGTATTCAACTGATCAATTACAGTTTAATATGTTTAATATCTTTCTGACCCAAATTAAGGTTGTGATTTGTTAGCCCTGGGACACCTTAGCAGGGATGTGTGCAGCATTCTAACATGTTCGATTATACATTTTTTTCTTTTATCTTGACTGTACACAGTATGTGTTTGAACATGCCTTGGAGTGAGCTACAGCCTCCACCTCCTGGAATACTTTATGCTTACATGTAATCACTTGACCTGTTGGCTGATAGCTGAAGGGTTCTGCTTCATTGATTGTTGTAAACTTGCACCGCTGTCATGCTGCAAAGATGGCTCATCACTGAAAATGCTCATTTAACCCCCACCCACCCCCCACTATTGTCAGCAAAGACAGAACAAAACTGGGCCCTAATGTCATAAATGTAAGGTCCATCTTTTTAGAAATGGGTGGTTATGAAAATAAGACAGCATGTTATTAAAATGAAGTCAGAGCTGGCAGCCTGTTGGTTTGACATTGTTGTGATGCTGGCTTCTCTAACGCAGAGAAAAAAAAAACAAAATGCAGCAAAAAGGAGCAAAGAGCATGCTGCAGTTGAAATAGGAAATGGAATAAGCCAAAGAAGTTAAATGAGAAAGGAGGAAAGGAAAGAAAATGTCAGGAAAGGTGTCAAACTGAAGCAGGGGAATGGAAATGAAAGAGGGCAGAAGTTGTTGTGGGCTAGCTGACATCGCATTGTGAACAGCTGAGTGGAGCAGTCCACAGCAGTCAGTTGTCATTGGCCTAAGATGAAAGCTATGTGGCTGGGAGTGGAGTACTCCACTGGTGTTAATTTTAGGGAGCCCACCCCAGCTTGCAGAAGAGCATGGAGGCAACCTTTACTCACATGTCTAAATTTAAGAGGGGAGGCTGGGAAGCTAGACTTCTGGTCTCTGGATCAGACCACTTTTCTGAGGGAGAGAAAGAATGCTTGTGCTGACCTTTTCATTTTTTTTGGAAGCTTCTCATGTGCAGGATTTGGGATTTGCCCCAAGCAGAAGTAACAGAACGTGAAAATTATGCAAGTTTTGAAAACATCATACAAAAAACTATCCTAGACATTGATTTAGTGACCCTGTTATAAAGAAAAATTCTCCTTTTGAGATGAATAAAGAAATTCTTATCCTCAAAACTATGTGTGCAGCAGATTATTTTAAAGTTTTTGTTTTAAACCTGTTGTTTGATGTTTACTTTATTTCCAATGACAGTGTCAGAAACTTGCCTGATACGGTGTGAAGTGCTGACCGTGCAACATTTTTGACAGGAGTTCTCTCCCAACAATTGCACAGTTAGCACAAAATTACCTAATTAGGCCCATGTCAGTACAGTTCAATTACCTGTCAGGAGTAGCTCCGGTAGCTCCACCTTATCTCCACCGCTGCCACCCACCTGTCAGCTGAGTGACAGGCCGCCAGCCGGAAAGCGCTGAAGTATTTGATATGAAAAGTTGTCGAGAGGAAAGTAAAAGGAATGCATAGGGGATAAATGTGGTGTTGGATTTGGAGTCACAATGGTGTTTTTTTTCTACTCAAATATGTCAAAGCTGTTTATTCAGCAGTCATGTCAGTAAATTATATTTCAGGCTGGAGTAAAACATCAAGTATGAGACAGGAGGAAAAAAAATAAATGGCAAAGCTGGGTTGTGTAGGCTCAAAAGAACCAGAATTAAGGTTCTGAGAAACGTAAGGAATTAAGTTAAATTGAGAACCTTAAACAGGCCGATCATGTCCGAAAACTGCTGCTGAATTAAAAAAGAAAACTGGCCAAAAATACCTCCACAGCAAAAAGACTTCATGCCAGTTATCACAAGTTTTGGAAGGAGGTATTTGCTGTTATTAGGTTTCGGAGGCAATTACTTTTTCACTTCGATCAAGGTTGGTTTATTTCCCTTGATAACTATTTCCCTTGATAACTTATTCAGGTTATCTATGTCTGATTATAAAATGTATATGACCATCTGAATCTTTTGACAAAAAAGCAATTACAAAGGAAATCTGTAAGAGAGCTTTACAACATCGCAACTCATGCCACCGTTTCATTCATTTACTTTAGCTACTGTCTCAATGTACCCTCCATCTGTTTTGATGCTGATGTTAAATGATTTTGACATAAATGACACTGCCTTGTCACTCTGACACCCTTGACACTGTTATGTTCTTGCAAGCTTTTGTTTTCCTACTTATCCAGAGGAAAGGAGAAATGCGACTGACAAAGTGGGAAGTGTTGTGATGAGCACTCTAGTGACATAAGATGCACTAAACTCATGTTGGCTTTAATAAACAGGTAGCTACTCTCACTGAGTCTGGGTCAGTTTGCCCCTTAGTCAATTTGTTCCCACAATTGCACTGGTACATTGCCATTTTATTCCAGGATATGTCCAGTTTACACTTGGAAAAGAAACCAAAAGTGTTTCAACTTATTTTTCCTATATAAATTTATTGATTATGTATAGAGATAAATCATAAAAATGTTCAAATTTCATCTATCATTTAAATGAAATGTATTTTGTTTTCTTAAGACTTTACATTACACCCTTTTTCATTTGATTTTGGTTTTGCTCCCCCGTGGACCTGTTGACTCTAAAATACGAAGAATTGCCAAACTAAATCTGAGTGAGTGGTCGTACTTCATAAAGACTAATGGTAGTGTTAAAGCCCTAAATTCCATATATATTTGCAATTTGTACAGTGGTAGTAGTACTCAATCTCAAAGCTTTCCATGTAATGATAGATTTTGGGGCTCTGTAATTCAGAAAACATATGTGGTGCAAAAAGGGCCAAGGGTGAGGTGAAGGTAAGTGAAGCTTCTTGTGACAGGAATGTGTTCAAATTGTAATCCTTAAAATGGATGAGAGAGCTTTGATTGGGGTGAATGGTCAGAAATGTGGGTGCCAGGCAATTTAAATTTAAATTATAAGCCTCACTTGTCTTCATTCTCTGGACCTTGTGCTGACATATGGCATTGAGTGTAAAGACATAATAATATTTTCTCACAACCCTGTGCTGTCTGACCATTTTTTAATAACCTTTGAGTTTAGTTTAACAGAGTACTCCACACCTGAAAGAAAATGTCATTATAGTAGATCATTATCAGACAATGCTGTAACAACCTTTAAAGAATCTGTTCCACTTTTAATTTCCTCATTATCACAGAAAAACACAGTGGAGGGCAATCATTTTGTTTCTTCCCCTTCACAAATTGATTCTCTTGTTCAGAGTGTTACTTCATCATTGCGTGGTGGATTAGACAATGCAGCCCCCTTGAAAAAGAAGGAAATTATTCATAGGAGGCTAGCTCCCTGGTTTAATTCAGAGCTGCGTACTTTAAAGCACAATGTTAGAAAACTGGAGAGAAAATGGCGCTCTACACACCGAGAGGATTCCTACTTAATCTGGAAAAATAGCCTACTGTTGTATAAAAAGACACTTCACCAAGCTAGAACAGCTTATTTCTCATCCTTAATAGAAGAGAACAAGAATAATCCTAGGTTTCTCTTTAGTACAGTTGCTAAACTTACACAGAGTCATAGCTCTGTTGAGCCATCCATTCCCTTAGCTCTCAGCAGTCATGACTTTATGGGATTCTTCCAAAATAAAATTGATTCTATTAAGAAGAAAATCTTTGACATACTCCCGAAGATGATTACTTCATCCTCAACAAGTGAGACAACATTGGAAGTAACTGTAGAACCTGATCTGTGTTTGGACTGTTTTGATCCTGTGGATCTTCCTGAGTTATCAGAAATATTAGCTTCATCTAAACCTTCAACTTGTATGTTAGACCCAATCCCAACCAAATTATTTAAGGAAGTGTTCCCTCTGATTACCAGCCCCATTTTAGATATGATTAATTTATCTTTAGTAAATGGGTATGTACCACAAGCTTTTAAGGTAGCTGTAATTAAACCTTTGCTTAAGAAACCTTCGCTTGATCGAGATGACTTAATAAGTTACAGACCGATATCCAATCTTCCATTCTTATCTAAAATTCTTGAGAAAATAGTTGCTAATCAAATGTGTGAGCATTTACACAGCAATGACCTGTTTGAAGAGTTTCAGTCAGGTTTCAGAGCTCATCATAGCAGGAAACAGCTCTGCTGAAAGTCACTAATGATATTCTTATTGCCTCAGATAATGGACTTGTGTCTGTACTGGTTCTGTTAGATCTCAGTGCTGCATTTGATACAGTCGATCATAATATTCTCTTAGAAAGGCTGGAATATGCTGTAGGGATCAGGGGATAAGCGCTAGGCTGGTTTAAATCTTATTTGTCTGACAGATTCCAGTTTGTTCATGTAAATGATAAATCATCTTTAAACTCCAGGGTTAATTGTGGAGTCCCACAGGGTTCAGTACTTGGGCCAATTCTCTTTACTGTATATATGCTTCCAATAGGTAAAATTATCAGGCAGCATAGAATAAATTTTCACTGTTACGCTGATGACACTCAGCTTTACTTATCCATAAATCCTGATGAGCCCAACCAGTTAGATAAACTACAAGCATGACTTGAAGACATAAAAACTTGGATGACTTTAAATTTTCTGCTTCTAAATTCAGACAAGACAGAAGTTGTCGTCTTTGGACCGGAGTCTTTAAAAAAGAAACTGCTCAGTCAATCACTTAACCTGGATGGCATTAAATTGACCTCCGATAATAAAGTAAAAAACCTTGGTGTTATTTTTGACCAGGACATGTCATTTAAATCCCATATTAAACAGGTTTCTGAGATTTCCTTTTTTCATCTCCGGAACATTGCCAAAATTAGAAATATCCTGTCCAGGATTGATGCTGAAAAACTAGTCCATGCATTTGTTACTTCAAGGCTGGACTATTGTATTTCTTTACTATCAGGATGTCCACAAAATGCAGTTAAAAGCCTTCAGCGGATTCAAAATGCTGCAGCAAGAGTTCTGATGAAAATTAAAAAGAGAGATCATATTTCCCCTACTTTAGCTTCCCTTCATTGGCTCCCTGTTAAATCCAGAATAGAATTTAAAATTCTCCTCCTCACATATAAAGCCCTTAATGATTTAGCTCCATCATACACCAGAGATCTGATTGTTCCATACGTTCCTAACAGAGCACTTCGTTCTCAGACTGCAGGTTTACTGGTGGTTCCTAGAGTCTCCAGAAGTAGAATGGGAGGCAGATCCTTTAGTTATCAGGCTCCTCTCCTGTGGAACCAGCTACCAGTTTTGGTCCGTGAGGCGGACACCCTGTCTACTTTTAAGGCTAGGCTTAAAACTTTCCTTTTTGATAAAGCTTATAGTTAGAGAGGCTTAGTTTATCAGGGAGGGAGCCTTCCTCCCTCCCTGTTGGATGAAGTAAGGGGGAGTCAGGTTTAGCCTAAACCGGCTCAGTTATGGTTGAGGTGCAAACACACCCTCCATTTCTGCTACCTGTATGACCCCCCCCTCTTTTTTCCAATGGTTATGGTCAATCTGACAGAGAGAGGTATCCCAATCGTTGTGATTTTTAGTATAACAATGGCCATCAGTGGGCTCTAGATGGACAAACTGTCTACTTTTAAGGCAAGGCTTAAAACTTTCCTTTTTGATAAAGCTTATAGTTAGAGTGGCTTAGGTTATCCTGAGCTATCTCTGTAGTTATGCTGCTATAGGCTTAGGCTGCTGGAAGACATAATGACCACTTTCACCCTCTTCGCTACTTTCTCACACTACTCTTCAATTTTGTATTATTTGCTGTTATTTCAGCTTTTAACTTTGTTCTCTCTCTTTTCTGTTCCTAGAAGCTACACCTGGCCTGGCTCTGTGTCTACCTGTGACACCTTTCTGGAGAGGGGAATCGTCCGAGCTTCTGCTGGCAACAACTTAATGCTCACCCTCTACCGATGATCCACATGGCCCTGTCTTTCAGTGTTTAACCCTTTCTCTCTCCTAGACATAGCTACTGACTGAGCTTTTACTGTAACTAACTCTATGTGCTCTCTTCAGACTCTAAACTTGAAAACTGGCTCAGAGTTTATCAGTTCCTTCTTTCTAGGTGAAACGACTAAAGGAGCTACATCCATTAACATTTACCTTTTCCTTCCCATAGAAAGTACTCCTGGATCAGTGCTTCTTTGTTCTCTTTGTGTCTCTGCTCTGTTCTCTCTAACCCCTAGTCGGTCGTGGCAGATGGCCGCTCACACTGAGCCTGGTTCTGCTGGAGGTTTCTTCCTGTTAAAAGGGAGTTTTTCCTCTCCACTGTTGCTACATGCATGCTCAGTATGAGGGATTGCTGCAAAGTCAATGCCAGTGACTGTCCACTGTCTCTACATGCTCATCCAGGAGGAGTGAATGCTGCAAGTCACAGACTGGATGCAATCTGCTGGGTTTCCTTAGATAGACAAACTTTTTATCCAATTTGATTAAATAACAGAATCTGACTGCACTGTTCAATGGTTAGGATTAATTGGAATGTATGTACCTGACTTTTGTGAAGTGCCTTGAGACGACATGTGTTGTGAATTGGCGCTATACAAATAAACTGAATTGAATTGAATTGAATTGAATGCTTCCAACGTCATGATAAAATAACCGTTTGGTTGTGCTTATGATTTGCAAATACTAGCCAGGCTTTTCAATTCCTGTGTTTTGAATGTTGTAAATTTTAACCTGTTTTGTTGCTGTGATTTCAGTTCTCGAGTGGCTATTCATGGCATTGTTACTGACGTGTGCTTTATGATGCAGTGACTTTCAAGCCAAGAAATCTTTTTAAGCAGAATAAGAAAGTGTGATTTATCTTTAGTTGGCTTAGGACTGTGTAACTCTCATCTCTCATTTGGCTTTAACCCAAAATGTTCCCACACTGCAGCTGTGAAGTGCTGCTTTTGAACGTGAGCCATCTGGTCCAACAGCATTGTTCCATACTTTATCTGTTGGGGTGAAGCAGTCTAAGGGAAAAACTGTTCCAGGGGAATGTGAATGCATGTTTGCACGTCTACTTTGTTTGCTCCAGTTTCATACCACAGTTCAAAGACCTACATTAAATATGTGCCTCCAGGCCTAATCTAGCTGTAGGTATGTGTGTTAGCCTCTGATAATATCTTGAACTGTCTATCTAGTCCTGGAGTCCAAAGGTTTTTGTGTGCGCCTCCCTCTGTTTTTTTACACTTCAGGCTTTAAACTAGTAAAAACAAAGCACAAAAATGTACCATAGCCCATTTTGTTGATGTTCTTGTTATTATTAGAAATAACAAATATTTTATTTGAAAATTGGTTTTCTCTTGTGATTTTGATTCTTAGTCATTGTGGTTTTGAGTTTGTGCGAAGGAGCTGTGCCCTCCCTAACAGTAAACCGCCCACTCATCTTCATCAGCTTCAGCTTTATTCCTTTGAGTATTGTGGCTTAACAAAACAATACAATAGGGCCGGGAACTAGGATGAAAACAAGAAAAATTCAGTGAGCCTACAGAAATTTGGCTGAAGGCCATTTAAGAAGATTAGTGCTATGAGTATAAATCACCCCTAAACCCCAAACCCTCTCCCCCACAGGTTTTCTCCGTTTAAGCTCCTTTAGACACCTACAAATATAAGATAATCAAACAAATGTTAATATCAGACAAAGATATATGAGTAATTATTAAAAGTAGTTTTCAAATTATATGTTTATTTATTACTGGTTACTGGTTGTTATCTGCAACAGTTGCAGTAAGGGAGATAACGGGCAATGAGGCTTTTAAATCATGGTAGAGGAATACTGGCCACTCTTCTTCACAGAATCATTTTTATTCAGTGACATTAAAGGGTTTGGAGCTTAAACGATCTGTTTAAGGTCAGATTTAAGTCAGGACTTTGACTAGGCCACTCCAAAACCTTCATTTTGGTTTCTTTGAGCCATTCAGAGGTGGCGTTGCTGGTGTGCTTTGGATCATTGTCTTGCCGCAAAATCCAAGTGTGCTTGAGCTTAAGGTCACTTATGGCTGGAAATTCTCATTAAGTATTTTCTTTTACAGATAAGATTTTATGGTTCCATCATTTACAGCAAAGTGTTCAGGTCCTGAAGGAGCAAAGGAGCTTCAGACCATCACACAACCACCACCTCTCTGTTGTTACTGTATGTTGGTCTTTTTCAGAAATGCTGTTTGTTTTACCCTAGATCTAACTGGACACACAACTCCCAACAGTGTTCATTTTTCTCTTTTATGTCCACAGAATATTTTACCAAATTTCTTGGGCATCATTAAGATTTATATGTGATACAGGCCTTTTAGGTCTTTTGTGTCAGCAGTTGTTATTGCCTTAGAGCTCTCCCACGAATGTCTCTTTCTTGTTGTTGCATCATGAACACTGACCTAAGCTGAAGCAAGTGAGGCCTTCAGTGCTTCAGATGTTTTTTTTTGTGATCTCCTGGATGAGTTATTAATGCAGTCTTGGATAAATTTTGGTAGGCTGGCCCCTTCCAGGAAGGTTCAGCGCTGTTCCTTGTGTTTTCCATTGGTAGACAATTGCTTTCTTTATATTTTGCTGGAGTCCCAAAGCCTTAGAAATGGCTTTGTAAAATTTTTCCAGACTGATATATTTCAATGATTTTGGTTCTCATCTGTTCTTTAATTTCTTTAGCCAGACATATGGCGTTCTGTTGTTTTTTTAGATCTTCTGGCCTACTTCATGATGTCAGACAAGTTATTTTGTAATTATTTTTTAATTCTACAGGTCTGGCAGTATCAGGCAGTGGATAGCTGGTGAAGCGGAACTAAAGAAATGTTTTTAATCAAAGTTATTGTAGGATTTAACAAATTGGCCATTATATTATCGCTAATGGCCTGGGTGGTTTTGATAGCTTTTTCCCTTAATAAATAAAATCATCATTTGAAAACTGCATTTTCTATTTACTCAGGTTAATTTTGTCAGCTCTTAAAATTTGTTTGATGATCTGAAACATTTAGGTGTGACGAAAAAGCTAAAAAAGTCTGTGTTAAGGCAAAATATAAAGAAACGAGGAACGATTTAAGGCTTTTGCACAGTAGTCTGTAGAGTAAATTGAAAGGGATAACCCTGAAGATACAGCCTGTTCAAGATGTATTAAAAAAATTAATGGAATCTAATCCCCTTTTTAGATTTAGTTTTTTACTAGCTAGAAGGCTTGACTGCCATCTGGCATTAATAGTGATATTTCTTGTGAAGAGTAGTAGCCCACAGCAACGAGTAGATGCACTGACGTACTATCTGACCTTCACTTAACGACAATGAGAGAAAAAGAGGGAGAGGGTGTAATAGGAAGCTGCTGAAAGTAGTACACGGGGAATAATTGCTGCTAAATGTCTGTCCTCGTGTGCTTTTAACCGCAGTTCACGTACATACCCTTAATTTAGAGGCTTAAATATGAGGAATGCAGCAGTCAATGTAATAACAGTTTTAGGATGGGGCTTAATTTTGAATTTCTGCTTCTAACTAGGCAGTCATGATCCTTGTTTTGCGACTCAATAACTCAGCCCTCTGATTTTTTTGTCACCTTCACTTTTATTTCCAAGGACATTTCAATGTTTGTAAATCTACATTTTATATAGATTGTGTAATTAGGAAAGGGCTTGATATAAAAATTCATTCCAAGTTTTTAATAGCTGCACTCTGCCAAAATGAATGTGCAGCTATTTGAAATGTTCCTCAATTATTTGCAAAAAGAAGTAAAAGCTCTTTCGCTTCTCTTTTGTTATGCAGGTGGAAAGGAAAACAAGATGCCCATCCTCATTTCTAAAATTTTTAAAGGCCTTGCTGCTGACCAAACTGAGGCACTATATGTCGGGGATGCCATACTATCTGTCAATGGTTTTGACTTACGAGAGGCCACACATGACGAGGCTGTGCAGGCTTTAAAAAAAACTGGCAAAGAAGTCATCCTTGAAGGTAAGATATGATTCATTCACAGAAAGAGAAAAAGCAGAATGAACTCATTGACTCCGATTCATCTGGCTTTTCTGCCTCGGCTTGTATTTTAAAACATACTGAGAAATGACAGGAGAACTAACTCCAAAACATTTAAGAAAATATGTCATAAATAATATATTATTATTATTTGGTTAGTTTCTTGCCACCTGAAAATTTAGTTTTTTCCAAAACAGTCTTTTTTTTGTAAATTCTGAGATAATTATTCAGATGGAAACATTTTTTTTTTCCATCTGAATAAAAAAGTTTTTATTGAAAAAGTTGTGTCTAGCTGACTTATTCTGTTTTGGCAATGAAACAACTTAGTAGTAGTTGACTTTTGCACCTTGCCATCTCCTTACCCAAAAAATTGTTTATGCTACGCTGAACAATGAGGGACACGTAATATTATTACAGTCCAAGTAGTTCTTTGCTAAATGCGTATTGCATACAGTGCGATTAGGATAAATTTGCACTTTATTGCACAATCCTACTCTGTAGTTTTGTTAAACCAGTTTAATTCACTGTCTGAGTCACAGTTTACTATGTATCAGCTTTTTTAGTAGGTTAATGTTTTTTGATGGCCAGCATCAGTATGCAGACAAGACACAGCAAGAGCTCCTCTCAGCAGAAATCATTGCAAATCCTCCTGCGTTACATGTCCACCGTCAGGCAGAAAAGTGTTGATATCAGACGTCTCAGTTGGCACAGCTCTCTTATCCGTAGTGTCAGGAATCATTTCACAGGTTTCCCTTCCCCCAGAGAACGAGATAGAGGAGTGAGGAGAGGAAATAAGCTTGGAGGCTAACTGAGGCAGTGTGTTGATGGGAGTTTTTGAACCCTGATCCATTTTTTCGTCTTTTTTGATGTTTTGATGTGTCTGTCTGACCTGGAGATGACAGGATTACCTGACGTCTATCTTTAAAGTGAGATTTTGGTGGATTTGTTGATGTAGTATAAGCAATGCAGAAATTCTTTGCCTAACATGATAGGCCTATGACCTTTCCAAGTGCAACTTTAAAGATGTCGGTACTATTTTATCTCTACCAGACAATTACAAAAATCTGTGTAAATACAGATGGGAAAACATTCAGATTTAGTTGTCCGCTTTGTTCTTTGGTATTTTATCAAGATTTTCAGAATCTAAATCATTCTTGGCACTGCTGCAGTGTTAAAGGTCAGATCTTTTTTATGTGACCAGCAACAAACAACCACCACTACTGTGCTCAAGGCGGTTGTCAGTGTTCTGTTAAATTCATAACACAGACAGCCTTGACTGAGATGAAGGTGAAACTGCTTCCTTCACATTAAAATATCTGGGAAGTGTGAACAGTAGCACTTGAACTGTGCTTTTAGAAAGATTAATTAGCCTCCCTGGTTTTTCACCTATGGCAGAAGATGAAAAATGCAACACATATTGATTCCACTTTTGCATCAATGCATGCAGTGAAATGAAGGTAGTCCCTGTCATGACATTTGCCATGTGTTCATTTTATAATAGACATTTGTTTCATTCGGTCACTGTATAACATTAACAAGGTAAGGATTATCTGTTGGCATCAGATTAAAACATTGCCCAAATATATTTTGTCAGGATTCACCTTTCCCAGCTGCACACACACACACACACCTGGAAGTAGTTTAACCATTGTAAACTACTGAGTTGTACTAAATCATGTGATTTCAATGTGCCACATGGTTGCTTAGCAGCCAGAAGAGCAGGGAAAGGGCAGCACTGACCAGCCCCGAAGAGTAATGTGAATGTTTGTGAACTTTTTCACCATTTGCATTTGTTGGTTCAAAAAGGAAACAGCTAATATACCTTTTGACCTTAATGTCACACCTTCTATCAAAATGGGGATGGAATAATTGATGTGTGTGTAAGAGAGGGGACATGGGAGGGTCAGATAAATATAACAGACCAAATGAAACCATAAAAGCACAGCTGCCTTCATTTCCTCCCAGCGACATTTACTGCCCCACTCACTATGTGGGTGTGTGTGTGGATGTGTGTGGGTGTATATGTGACTGTGAAAACACATGTTCTGAGTCTGTCTGCTTTTGCTTGAGGTGTAACTCTTTGTCTACATTAAACTGTTTCTGTAGTTGCAGGAAAATGGGAAAAAACCGGGGGAGAACAACTGCACATTACACATTTTCCCTGTATCTAACCTATTAAGAAGTTCATCTATTCAGTTTGCTAGGCAAGAAAGATCCTGTTTCACTTGTGCACACATACACAAATGCAGAGTAACAGAGTAATAAAACTGTGCATGCATCCATGTGTGTATATGAAAGAGATAGGAGGGGGGCTCTGTAATACCTTAGTTGTAAAGCTGTTTCCTTGGCAACCAAGCTCTGACAAAAAACATACATGGACATATACACATTTACACACATTGCTATCTAGTAGAGGAGGTACAATATACAATTGAAAACAGGACTGGATAATGAAGTAAGTGTAAATATGACTGTCCAAATTGAGCTTATGTATGCATTCTTTAATGCAAATATGCCTGGTTGATTTCCCAGTCTAAGTGCTGGGACACTATATTTTTTAACACACATGAAGACTTTAGCATTCCGTTGGTCAAAGTAATAGACAAGATAGCATGTGCTTATTGAAATGATTTGATCTACTGCAGCAAATGTAAAAGTTCTGCTGAGTATATATTTAAGTGTGTCACTGATTGGGTAGGGGTCGGCGTCACTAGTCACAGCATATTTTAATAACTAATATCTTCAATCGTTAAATTGCTGTATGTTGGACTTATTGTGTATATGACTACTATAGCAAGCTTGTATTAGCTGGCATTAGCTTACCCTCACACGTCCTCTAGCTCATACCCTTTAGCTTGATATGGCTCCATGGCTTCCCTCTCTCTCCTGTACTTATCCAGATGGCTTCGTCTTGCCTCCCGCATCCTGTTTCTCATCTTTTACTCTAAGTCTGACAACAGACCAAAGACTGAGCAGCAGTCAAGTTTCTTGTTGTGTTTGTGTCTCATACAAATCACATCACCTTATCTTTTTCACACTTTAGAAGGTACTCATCTGTAATGGAAAACGAACTAAACCATGTAGAACTGAGACTAACTGAGCCGACCTGAGTCGAGTAGAGTAGGTACTAATGGAAAAGGGGCACTAGACAACAGTAACTGAAGTGGAAAGGAACAGATTTTGCATCATTTGCAAGTCTAGACAAGAAAAAAATTAAAGCTTTTATTAAAAATCCCATACTAGCTTAAGTGGGATTACTATGTTGGAAATTTTTGATTGAAAGACAGAACCATGTTCGCATATGGTGCAGATATTATCCTAATGTCAATATTTTTTATTGAACAATTTACTTGAACTTTTGGAGGGATATAATTTGCAGTGTCTCTGTACAAGTATGAGTTTGCATAAGAGAGACTGACTGGCAAACTGTGAGCGAAGAGCAAGTACCCCTGCCAAGACTTTTGTGAACTTTTCTATCGTGTTCAATAAATTCCTTGTGCTCAGGCTCAGGGTATGTACACACACAGGGATTAGCTTGGTTTAGTTATGGGAGCTCTTTGTCTGCAGTCTTCATCTTGTTTAAACATATTTTTGTGAGACAGTGATTTGTTATATACGTTTTGAAAAATGCTGACGTAAAATAATGCAGCTTTCAAGACTAAATCCAGCTGTGCCTAATGTTTCTTTTTACAAATTAACTGAGAGTAGAATACCAACAGTAATGTTACCTCCGATAGGGATGCATATCTCAATTAATCCAAAATGTTTAGTTTTCAGCCACTGAAAGCAGAAACCAGTGACAGAGACTTGCAACATATGAGCATTGCTATTATGTCATTAGAATGGATTTAGTATATAGTAGATAGAAGCAAAAAGCCTTAATACTATAGATAGTATTTGTATCTATTGTAATCAGTAAGTCAAAAATATACTTAAAGATTTTCTGAAAACACTCTCTTTTAGGGGTTAGGTTTCAAAAACACTGATCTAAAACATATTGCATGAGTTATGAATGTTTTTACTTAAATATGTTACTGAGTGAGTTTTATTATTTGGAAAAAAAATTCCTTAAAGACTTTTTTGGACATGCAAAAAAAATATGCGTGATTTTTTTTTTTTAGATGCACATCTGTAAACGTCATCTGTGTGGTCGCCAACATGTTAAAATCTGTGCTTCTTTTTTCAGTTGATTTTTTCAGTTTCTAATGACACTATAGTTTTTAGCCACGCAGATTTAACTCTAGCAGTTGTTCCAGTAACTAAAAGATAGCTTTTTTTTTGGTGACAGCCTCTATGCAGTCATGTGTGGCCATGCTGTTTGGATTGTCCTCTCGGGAAGATAAATGTGGAAACTGTGAATCATAACATTGCATCTTTTACCATGAAATCTCTGTGGACATGAATTATGCATATTTGTATTTAATATGTTGTTATACTGACTGCCGTGTATACAGATGTACTGATCTGAATTTTCTGACATATATACAATCTTTTAAAGGTTTGACCTGGCAATACCAATTTGTTTAATTAAGATTGCAGAAGTACTGTGTGAAACAGCAGTCAAATATAGAATAGAATAGAATAGAATAATGGAATTAATAGAATAGAATAGTTCTTTATTTGTTCTTCACTGCTGAAATTCAGTGTATCACAGCAAAGTTACATCCAAATTTAAGCACACAGATACACAGACAAAACAAAAAGAATAATAATGATAATAAAAATATAAATAGAATTCTACAGTTCTGACAAATGTTTGAATATATTATTAAAACATGGTTTCATAATTTTTAATAGAGAATAAATGGTTATGGTTAATAATTGTGTTGAACCCAACTGAATGTGAACACTTTTTACAAGTTTGAACACACTTATGGATTCTCAAGGGCATCAGTGGCATCAGACACACATAAAAAAATACAACTCTATTATTTTTTATCAAACAACCCACGCTGATTGCGTCTGGTCAGCGTCCAGTTTACCAAGATCAGTCACTGAGCAATCTTTTTCAAACCTGCTCCATTGAGGAACTTTGACGCTTCTGATATAACTCTCCAAAGCTGGGGTGCACTATCATATCCTGGCTTGGCGCATTTCAGCATGACCCATCCAATGTTTGTTAAAGGCGGCAACTTATGTGAGTTAATTGAAAAATGTACGGTTGCACCCCTGATGTGCGCTCCCCTTGTGAGATTAGATATGAATGGTTCCATATTTGTTGGTTAGCAATGCTTCGTCAGCATTCAATGGGAGCAAACCTGAAACCTAATCTGTGTGCATACCTCTCTGCCTTACATACAGTTTCATGCCTTCGTCTAATTCCTTACCTGCCTCTGTTACTAAAACATGTTTTTCTGTAACAGTAAAAGGGAATTTTGTGTTACGTACTACGTATGATAATTGAACAACTGCACAGTGATGTTGATTTATATTGTTTTATTAAATTAAATAAAGGTTTTGTCTATCAAGATAGGTTTTGTTTATCCTGGCAGTGTAAAAGAGAAACCTTGAGGAGGAGCTCAGAGCATGTATTGAGCACACTACATACAAGTTGAAGACTGGCCTCAAAAGGCAGCAGCATAATCATTATGTTATACCTACTTTAAAATACTTTTAAGAATAGAAATTATGACCCAAATCTAAATAATAAACCTTTGTTTCCAGTAAAAGATAAACAGTGAAATATTACCGACATCTTCAGAGTGCTGGCAAAGAGTTTCAATTACATTTGGCATAGAGGGCTAAAAGTCATATTTGTTATCTACAAATCAAGCTCTTCAAGGACATGTGTGAAGATAGCCCCTGAAAAGAAGATACATACTATATAGTCTTTTTAAGTAAGGTCAGCAGAGACATTCATTCCCACCCTATCTTCCTGCATGGATTCAAATATGGTTTGGTGAGTGATTTATGAAATATAAAGCATTTGGGGAGCCAAGTTAAAAGCTCGGCACAGGGACACAGCATACTGCTGGCCAAGTCTATGATATTCATTCTTTGTCAAAAGTTCTTTTTGTATAACTTCAGGTTTTCTCAATGCAGCAGCGTATGCCTCAGTCCTGTTATCTGTTCACACATATCTGTGAAAAAAAAAATAAGACTGTTCTCATGTGTGCAAGCACATTCAGTTGCATATTCATTTGCACTCCTACATTCTACCACATGCTGCGGTTCAGATCCAGAGGATTTCTGTTGTTTGACTTGCTGGAGAAGTAGTCGGCACAGCGCAATTGAGATTTTCTTAATTTACAGTTTCTGATTGCAAATTCTCAGGTGGTTCTCTCAGTTTATTCTTTAGATTTGCAGAGTTTGTGTTTCTGTAAATTAGCTAATCTGTTGATCTGGTGGGCGGAGGCAGAAACAGCATCGCCCTGATGTTTGAAATAATATTCCCAGATGCCCTGTATCTTCTTTATCTGGTTTACGAATGTAAACCTTATTTTAAGCGTTTTCTTCAAAAGAATGTGTTTAGACAGTGAAATATGAGTGCTTTAAGCCATATGTGTAGCCTTTATTTTCGAATCCAACTGCACTGTTTGATAGTTAGGATTAATTGGAATGTATGCACCCGAATTTAAATCTGTATGATTTGACTGAATTAACTTAACAAAATGGCCTAAACTTCAAATTATCAAAACTGAATTATCCAACACATACCACAATCAATACAAAGGCTCCCATAATATAGTTTATATTAAGAAATGTTTAGCTATGAGCACTATAGTGGGACAGTACCATGTAGTACAGTACAGTTTCAAAGGTATTTACACCCCTTGACCTTTTTCACATTTTGTAAAAGGATGATGATGTATAGTTTTAAAAATTCAATTACATTCCTAAAAGTATGGTGTGCATTTGCATTCGGCCTTATTGAATCAATAATTTGTAGATCCACATTTGTCTGCAGTCATAGCAGAGTCTTCAGGGGCATATCTCCTCCTGTTTTTCACATTAAGTGGCATTTTTATCCTTTCTTCCTTGCAAAATAGCTCAAGGTCAGATTAAATGGAGAGCATCTGTGAAGATCAATCTTTAAGTTTTGGAATTCAACTTGGTTTAGATCTGGGTCCTAACTTGACCAAGGATAAGCGTTTGATCTAAACCAGTCTTTTGAAGTTGCTTACAGGTTATATTTCAGGTTTCCTGTAATTATCTCCACCCACTGACCGTTCAACTCTGAGCAGCTAAACCTGCCTCTGCTGAAGAATTGCATCCCACAACATGATGGTGCCACCACCATATGGCACTGTGGGGGTGTCAGAATGATCTTCAGTGTCAGTTTTGTTTCAGGGAATCTTTTGCATACAGAACGAAAAGTTAAATTTTTGTCTAAAGTGAACAGAGCTTTCCCTACATTTGTTGTTTTAAACTGCAAACAAGAGCTCTAATGGCTTTCTTCAATGATGTTTTTTCATGCCACTGTTTAGGTAAATGATCATGTGTTGGTAAGTTCACAGTTGTGCCATATTATTTACATTTGCAGATGACGGGAATGGTGTTTGGTGGGATGTTAAAGCTTGGCATAATGTTGTCTAACCTAACTCTGCCTGAAACTTCTCCACAACTTAAATCTACACCTGTCTGCTGTATTTCTTAGACTTCATGATGCTGTTTGTTCACTAATGTTCTCTAAGAAAAACATCTGATCCCTTCAGAGAACAGCTGTATAATTCTCCTTAGAAGGACATTAGTTGCACTGGATTTTTAGGGGAACCAGCATGAATGGGGCATAAGACAAATGTATGACACACTGTTTAGCTTTTTCTTTGTCAAAACATATGAAAACAATGTATCATTTTGCTTCCACTTCACAATTATGTGCTTTAAGTTGATCTATCACATAAAATCAAAAAAAAATACTTTCAAGTTATTGGTTGTAATGTGACAAAATTTTAGTTATGAATACTTTGCAAGGAGCTTGATTGTTAAGCTTGGGTCTTTCAAAGTCATGAAGGAATAGTTGACAAATAAGCATAGTAAAACTGAGTAAATTTTATGTTTTTAAAATAATTATATCTTTTGTAGATAAGCTAGTAGAATGGCAATGTAATGAACCCAGCCAGTGCTGAAAGCAAGACCTCCTGTTATGACTGTTTTTTCTGTGGAAAAGCGGAGCCATAGACGCGCATGTACTTTATAAGATAATTAAACTTTCTGGTTCTTCCTTTAGTGACAGTATAATTATTACTTTTAAAACTCTTTTACTCCATACACTGTCTGAATCCCTGTTTCTACAGCTCCTGAGAACCTCTAACAATTGGATATTTTCCCCAGTGTTCTCTTTGCTCCTTCCTCTACTCTCTAACTGACGTACATTACAGGACAGAGATTAAAGATTTTCTTGACATTTAAGATGCATTGTTATCTTTTTTATGAGGGTGTTTGTGGACCAGTGCAATAAACCAGCTGGTTTGAATTAAATAAACATAATACAAATTTTATTGTAGCTGTCATAATTATATTGAGACAACTGAAGTTTTCATTTTTTTATGAGTTATATTTTTATGAATTCATCAATATGTAATGTGGGAATACAAAGACCATCAAAACTCACCCAAACACTCAAAAATTAAACGTACAATCATCTATTTTGTAAGACATTATACTGTTGAAGTCCCTCCTGTTAAACTTCCAACCTTATAAACAAAAAGCTTGGTTTCAGAATGACTGCAAACTCATTGTGCTCACATTCAGCCACGTAGCCATTAACCCTTTAAATAGCTTTAATAAATCACAACTTTTCCCTCAGGCCATTCCCCAGTGTCTGGCTGTAAGTTATCTTAATAAGGCCCCCGTCTGAACCCCTCTGTCCCAATACTGGGCCTCTGACAAACTGGTGGCTGACTGTTACTGCCACTCTGGCTCACATTCAACTCAACTGTCTCTCAGTATTTTGCAGCATCATGTTTGCATGCTGGAGATAGAGGGCAGCGTCCTTTTGCTGTAGGTTTTGCTGACTTTACTTCTTAAACTCAATGCTGCTAAACTGTTTTAATTTTGTTCTATACAAATAACATTTGAAGTGGAAATGAGGTCCTTAAGTTGCAAACAACATCACTGCTTTGAATCTCACTGAACGCTCACAAATGAACAAAAGGAAAAAAAAAAAAGTTTCTGTAGGCAGCAAATGGAAAGAGAAAGTTGGAACGTAAAGTGAAACTGTCTGAAGCTGAATCTTTTTTTCACTCTGTTCATGTCCTCTGCCAGATCCTGTCCAAGTTTCCTTCACTTTCACTTTGCTGAATTAGGATAATTAACTCTCCCGACACACTATGCAAAAGAATCAAATCTGTGCTTTGGCACTATATGAATTAGTTTTAAAGTCTGATTCAGTGGTCTGTGCCCTCTTTCTGTCTCCACTTCTCTCAGACCATATACACCCCTTCTAAGATTGGCATTCATCCACGATTCTAATTAGATGTGCTGCAGGAATGATGTTCTTATCTAAATCATACAGAAAAGAGGAAATCTTCACTGGATGATTGGCAGAAAGACACCTAAAGAGAAAGACATATTCATAAGAGAAACACAGGGGACACCTAAAGCTGGCATATGCCAAAATGCTGATACAAAGGTTAATAATTGCCAAAAACATTTTTTTACATTTGCTTCCTATTTGTACCTATTCATACATGCCTCAGAACATCATTTCTCAAATAAACAGAAAGCATGATGATCCTTACAGTGTTATGATCAGACATACCATTATGATCAGTAACCTTATGGTGTGTTGCCACCCCAGCCCCCGACACTGATGGTGTTCTGTGGTACCTGGTACCAAGATGTCAGCAGCTGATCCAGCAAGTTGGGAGGCAGGACCTTCTTGAATTTGGCCTTTTTGTCCGGCACATCCTGTAGATGCTTAATAGGGTTGAGATCTGGGAAATTTGGAGGCCAAGTCAACATCTCAGACTTATTGTTGTGCTCCACAAACCATCGCTGAACCAGTTTTGTCCTTGCATTGTCCTGCTGAAAGAGGCCACAGAGATGAGGGAATGCCGTTTACATGAAAGAGCGTACATATTCTGCAACAATGCTTAGGTATGTGGTACATGTCAAAGGAACCTTCTAATTATGAATGAGAGCACCCAAGGTTTCTCAGCGGAACATTGCACAAAGCATCACAATGCCCCTACAGGGTTGACTTTCCATTCTCGTTCTATGTGTGCCCTAGGTAAGCGAGACACTTGTGACAGGCCACCGACGTGATTTAAAAAAAATGGAAGTCATCATACCTGGCCACCTTCCTTCATTTCCCCGTGTTCCAGTTCTGATGCTCAAATGCCCATTTTTGATTCTTTGCACGGAGACCAGCATAGGCACTGTGACTGGTCTGCAGCTATTCAGACCCATAGGCAAAAAACTGTGATGCACTGTGTATTCTAACTCCTTTCTATTAGAACCAGCATTACCCTCTTCAGTACTTTGAGCCACAGTAGCTTGTCTGTTGGATTAAACCACAAGGGCCAGTCTTCACTTCAGCCTTAGCCATGCAGACTGATGCCTGTTCACCACTGTTCTTCCCTTGAACCAGTTTTTATCACAATTGGCTTGCAAGCTTTGAAATTATTTCAGTGACATGCATGGAATTACCACTTTAGAGTAAATATTCAGTGAACCTGGTTAAAGGATTGATTTGAAACTAGATTTATGTTTCAACACAGTGCAGTCAAGTAGCAATGATTTATTTCTTGTATTGTTAGTAATGGGTGATCTTCAACCTAAGTTGTGCTACTAAAAATGATCATAGCCCAACGTAGGCCAAAGTTTTTAAGTAATTAAAATGGGTTTTCGTAGTTCATCCTTATTCCTTAACATTCTGGTTTTAATGGCTATGTATGGAGCTTTGAATCCTTAAGTAGCTACAACGCAAGTATGTTAAAGCTGAAGGTGTCTGAATAATAATCCATTGCATCAGATTTTCTCAGCTAAGCAACCATTGATATTTACACCGATACATATTTTTTTCTAAATCACCCTTCCAATCTGTCCAGTCCACAGCTAAACATGATCAAAACATATTTTCATAATTGCTATATATACTTATAGAGTTCACATAGAGATGCTTTTGTTTTGCTCCTGATCTCAGTGCACAAATTGAAAATGGCAAATGTTCTTTTGTTTTGTGCAGTGATTTATGTTCTTGTTTTGGCCCCAGAAATCTTCCCTTAGAGATGTGACATTGGGGCATTCTGCTCCTGACATACTTTACAGAGCAGAAATGTTTCTGAGGTCGCTGGCTGGACTTTGAAATTCCATCAACTCCCACAGTAACCAGTGGTGGGAGCATGAACGGATGCTGTTCATCTTTATTGCACTGACAGTTTTCAAGAAGCCAATGGCCCTTTTTGACCCTGAAAAGAAGAAATGTGTTGAAAACAAAAATTCCAATAGCAGGCTGTTGCATTTTTGATTGAATAGCAGAGGTTTTGAAGACTGCAGAAATGATAGAACCAACGAAGAACAGTGATCATTTGGAGAATTTTGCATAGTGCTTGTAAAACCACTGAATTAGCATTAGTTTTGCGAAGTTTGGTATGAAGATATTGGCAGTTTGGGTCTATTTGGGCCTAGGTGTTGCAGATTGGGGACGCTGTGAA
Organism: Crenichthys baileyi; assembly: GCA_036173005.1. Lineage (NCBI taxonomy): Eukaryota > Metazoa > Chordata > Actinopteri > Cyprinodontiformes > Goodeidae > Crenichthys > Crenichthys baileyi. The sequence goes on along the minus strand of JAHHUM010001467.1, from coordinate 108,806 downwards.
AGAGATTTTGCCAGTTGTATATGATATATTATTAATCTGTCTGGAATTTGATAGTTATTAGTATGTTTAGGTCGGATTAGAAAAAATATATTTATTTTGGTAGTGCAACAAAAGCCAAACTTTTAAAATGTAGGCTCACATTTTATCATCTATTCATCCCTGTTATACAGTTGTCTATACTTGTCTGTATTGCTATGTCTGTACTGCTTCATCCTTGCTGGGTCATGAGGTAAGCTGATGTATGTCTCCAGCAGTCAATGGGAGAGAGGCTTGTGTGAATGAAATCATACTAGAAGAAAACAGGTTAAAATAAAAATAAAAAACAGAAACATAAAGTTTTCTTAAAAACTATTTTTTTTTTTATTTTACAAAATATCTATCTCAGATGGTCACAGTCTTTGCAATATGAATATAATAAATACCACTTAATGTTCTCCATGAACCATTAAAGTGTGCAGTTAGGTGAATTGTTGCCAAACTTACTTTGCTAAAAAGATCTAGATAGTTTTTATGTGGTTCAGTGTAATAGTGGAGAACCAAGCATGAAAAGCTTAGTGGCAGACCTTACATAAGAGGGAAAGAAACTCCTTGACTCTCACACAGTACAAAAGTAGTTTCGCTGGCTGCCAGATAAACCGTTAAGTAATAACAGTTCAATCTCAGCTAATTTTAGCTCTGTATTGAATGTGTCGCCACTGGTATTCACAGCAACATTTCTGGATGAGTTTAACTGTGCGTTCTGTGTGCCTGCTTTGTCCATCTTTTCCTGTCTTAATCGTTTTGGTGAATTACATTACCTCTTTCTTGGAATGATAACCGTTCTCTCCTTCTCTTTATGTGTATAAGGTGTTTACTCTGATTGCTAATGACCAAAGTTAATGCATGTTGTGTAGAATCTCTAGAACAGAAATCCTTTTTCAGTTAAATACCAAACTCATTTTTTTAAAATAAATAACGCCCTAAGTCTGTTATATGAAAATTGAAATATACTGAAATATTGGGTGTATTCATTCTTTTTTTATTGTAGTTTTTTTCAGTCAAGAAAAATCAACATAAATACATTTTAAAGACTAATGACATCTATGATGCCCTTTTATGTTCAGTAACTCAGTGTAAGTATAAGTGAATTCTTAATGTCCAATCGAGTGGAAACTTGGTCATGTTCATCTGCCTAACAGGGCCCACCAGGACGCTCTGTGGGTGTTCACATCAAGAGTTTTGTGACCAGCTTGAAGGCTCTGATACACTGGAGTTTAAGTTCTGCCACTTAAGAATCACTGCAGTTCTCATTTTAAACAGCAGTAGCTACGGAGGAAATCTGCCTGATCCTTAGATACAACCCTAACTACACAGTTCGGCTTTACATGTTACTTGAAGGTGTTTTATTGCTGTTGATTAGGACAGCAACAGTAATACTCTTGGTAAAAGGGTAGGTTTGTTTCCTGGATTACTTTTTGTTGTCTTCCGAGTAAACTGTTTACAAACCAGCACATTATCACCCCCTATGAGGCTGTATTAAAAACTGTATGTCTCTGAGCGATAACTTGTGATTCACCTGAGCCAAAAATAGGATGAATTAGGTTGACTGCTTGTCAACCAGGTCTTAGAGACTGCAGACTTTTCATATCAATGTTGCTCTTTTAGAGTAACAGTTGCCTTAGGTTTTCTTGAAAATTACCCTAAAGGTTTGACAGACCTTTCCTCTTGAAGTTTCTTCCATTTCCTTCTGTAGAATTGTTCAAACTCAGCTAGTATGGAGGATAATTATAGCTATGTTTTTTCATATATTTTATTTTAGATTTTTCCATAGCTGAGATGCTATTTTAGGTAACAGTCTGGACTCCAGCTTGGTCTGCCCAAACCCTTGAGAGAGTTTTCCCAAACTATGTTTCATAGCAGTGTGCTTTGGTTTGTGTTCTTGTTAGAGTGCATAGTTTTCTCTCTTTCCAAGATTCAGGGTTCTCTGGAAAAGCTTTTCGTGTTGCCTTCCTGTTTTTTTTTCCTTCCGCCCCACTGTTATGGTTTCTGTGTGTTAAATGCATTTTGCTTACTGTTTTTAGACATAAAAATAATGTAAAAATATAATGTAATAATGTAATGTAAAATAATAAATTTTTCCAAAAAAAAAAAAACTCTGGCAAAAAACAAAGTTTCTTTGGGCCAGATTTGACAAAGAAATAAAGTTGTATTTATTTAATGTAGCTGTCGTTTATTGAAAAGTTAATGGCTCAATTATTAGTCAAGCAGAAGAGACAAACTTTGCTGTTGAACTGGCAGCATTCTGCTAAAATCATGTTTCAGTCAGTTTTATATTGAATTTGGAGAAGAGACCGTAATTACCAAAACATTTATTTCATCCCCACCATGTTGTAGAGAAGAATGTAATTTATCATTTAAATATTAGATGTGACTTTATTGTGTCAACCTGTTGACTTAAGTCCACATTTTTCCATGCTAATTGTATTTAATGTTTGGTAAAGAATTAACTGACAGGTGAGAATTATTTTCTATACAAATATAGTAATTTTGGCTTTTGCATACTTTATTTTGTTAGGTTTTTTTATTTGCTTTTTAAAGTTGTTTTGAAATTCTGTTTTATCGCCCTTAAATGAAAAAGCTGTATTCTGTTGCAGTTGTCATTAGCCAGGAGGCAGGCTACACTACGAAGCCCTATCACTATACAAATAGGACGAATAACATTGCATGCTCAGACTTATTTCAAAAGGTAAGTGCAGAGAATCTCCATGTTTTTAGACTGTGAGAAAACGCAGTAAATGGATTTAACACACACATGCTTGGGGAGAACATTCCACACATAAAAGACTCAGATTCAAATTTTGGAGACCTTTTTGCTGTGAGGTGACTATTTTGTATACAGAGCTAAATACAAAAGCACACCACACTTTTCAGATATTTACTTGTAAGAAAATGTGAAAACCAAGTATTCTTTTCATTTCCCTTCACCAATGTGCACTTGTTTGTGTTGGTGTGTTACATAAAACCCCAATAAAATACATTGAAGTTTGTAGTAGGAGTGCAACAAAATCTAAAACAGTTTACAGGGTATTTGTGTTTTTCAAGATACTGTCAATAGTTCAGCAAAATCTGTGATCCTAAACAATGAGCTGTTATCATTAAGGAGAGTATGTTAAGTGACCTAAATAGTATTAGGTATTTTGGTCAAATAGTTTTCATCAGATTAAAGCATGTTGCATCTATGGACGAAGCACACTGTCACAATATTAGCTAAGAAATAATAAAGTGGGCTGAAATCTCAATTTTACCTCAGTAAAATACTGTCAGTGGAGTTAGAAAAAATGAGTCTGGAGAACTGTGAAAGAAGAAAGAAGAAAACTGAATCTTAACCATGAACAATTTGGAAAATGTAAAAACTGTCCAAAACCTTTGTTGCTGCAATTTAAAAGATGTTCTGAGATATCTTCAGCTTAAGAAAATAATGTAAGCAAGCCTATTTCCATTCTTATTTCCATAGTTCTATGCCTGATGCAGTGAGATTAACTGCATAATGTTGAATGACCTCAGTGCAGAAACAAGAAGCAGTTGCGTTTCCTAAACATCAGTGTGCTGGCTCAGGAACTAATGGACAGAAGCTCATTCCCATGAAATATTACATATGCAAGTTGACAGCTACTTCAAAGCGTGTTGACATTAGTTGCTCACTGCTTGATACATGCTCCCAGTCTGCACATGCCTAGTTAGTATAGGAATTTGTCTACATATTTTTGGGGGTTTTTAAAATGTTTATTTTGCACATTTTAATTGATGCATGTAAATAATTAAGAATGGTTGGATATATTAATATTGATTTTTTAACTGCATAATAATGAGGACGGTATGAGTTTAGAGCTGCACAGAGCTCATCAATACTTGTTAGCTGAATACTAAAACAATATCTACAGTGTTTCAGTCAAAGCCTGATTTCAAAGCATTTACTTGTTTTTCCTTTAGAACCATACTTAAAATGTTAGAGAGCTTCTGTATCAAACACTAATAAGAGGAGTTTGAAAATCCACAGATTTTCCCTTACATTATTCATATACAGACATTATATTACCAGAATTAGTAAAAATAGTTTTATTTAAGTATTTTTAGCAAGTTTTGAAAATAATTTTTTTGTCAGAGTTTTATGTCGCAGAAAGCTTTTTTTAGCGGACCATTGATGAAAGAATACCTTCAAGATCGGCAATGAGACAGGAAATCATTGAGGAAAGTAATGAATGTTCAAGGTAGGATTATTCAATACTCCACATCCAAATGAGGACAGAGGAATCATCCCTCTCTTATTCTTCTTACGTTTTAGTGATTCAGATGATTTTGCTTCTTTGTTTTACAACAGAGCTCTTCTGTGAGTGGGAAGACAGAAACTAAGATCAGAGACACAATGAGGATCTAGAAGATTATTATTAAGGAAGAATAGATTTTCAAATGAAGAGCTGCACATTCAGTGATACTGAACATTGTTCTGAGGAGTTACTGTCAGTTACAATTTTTTTTCTCCTCGCTGCTTCCTTTCCTCATCAGATATGGAGTTGTACTCTGAATGCCTATTATCATTTTAAAATGATTTTTTTGGATGCATTCTGCTTTGTCAGTCTAAGACTAGAAAACATTTCTTCACTTTTCACATGGTGTGCTTGTTAATTATGTTGACACATCCACCCATCCTAAATGAGTTGTGACTTGACACAAGTATGTTTGTAAATTTACACACTTTATTCAAAGAAAATTCTAAAACATACTGTTACTACACGTGAAGCTTTACAAAGAAAATCATTTTTAATGGCTTTATTGACTATCTCTTTTTTTGTCTAGAAATAAATGGATTCCTTTATAGAGCACATTTAAAAAACAACACCAGTTGCACCAAAGTTATGTGCACATAGAATATAAATAAGTCAACAACAATAAAGTAACGGGATTACCATTAAATATAAGAAGCTCTGACACAGAGGGTACAAATCAGAGAATAACAGTGATAAAACCGGAGTATCACACAGAAAGTCTGTTCAAAGAATTCAGAAATTATTAGCAAATCCATAAGCAGGTGTTACTACCACAAAATTTTTAAAGTAATTTTGGAACTGAAGAGATTTATTTTTCAATGCAATATTCACGGTATACAGCTGACTGACAGGGGAGATAGCTAAGTATCAGACTGGTTTATCCCTTAAAGCAGGGGTGTCCAAACCTTTTGGACTGCAGGCCAAATCAGCAATTTGAAAGTATCAGTAGCAATAAAAAAAGAAAAAAAAAGAGTCAGCACACTGATAAACAAGCTAATTGTATGAAGAGCAGGTAGGCTGTCATAGGATCTATTTAAAAGCAGGAGCCCCCTTCTGTCTGCTCTTGTCTGGTGCTGTGACTCTGCTTGCCCCCAGGCAGTTTGCCTCTTGTACTGTGCAAGAAGAGCACTTCACACTTCCCCAATGAAACCAGAGCCTTACCTTCAGCCTCCTGACTTACCATGTCCTTTAGGCTATTTTTACTCCAGCAGAGGCTACAATTGCTGAACCAATACCACAGCCTGCTGAGCCGGAGCTGTAGCATGGTGGTGGTGTGTAGGTGTATGTGCATGGGTGTGTGGAGAGACAAATTTTAGCAAGATATGTTTTTTAGAATTGCTCTTAAACTGATTTTGCTTGTACCTAATTATAAAACTACAATTTATTTTATGGCTTTGGTGACCATGAGTTATAGTCTGATTAGGGAAATAAAATATGATGTCTTCAACCTATGATTCTAAGATTGTAAAGGTCCCTAATGGACTTTAAAAATGACATTACAACTGACATTTGATCTCTTTTGTTGTTTGGGAGAAAATATGGAGATAAAATTTTATCCTCCACTGAACTGAGTCATCAGTATAAATTATCATACACCATGTAATTGTGTCACAATTAACTGACTCATGTTGGCAAAACAGCATGAGTTCAACAATTGACTGACAGTAAATGTTGGTAGCAATGTGTGTAGTTAAGTGAAACTCCTGAATCAGCTTAAAGGTCACACGAAAAGGGGGTTAAACTTGATTCACCAATATTAATAATTAAGAATAATTTGTTATATTTGTAACATTTTAAAATCTCAAAGTGTTACATGATAAAATATACCAAAAACAACAGGATTAGAAATACATTAAATACAATAGAATGTTATTCTCATGATCCACCTCAGGAGGTAGTCACAAAACCGTAAAGACTTTAAGGTATAAGGGGGAGATATGATTGCAGACTGCTTTGTCTGAATGCATACACAGCACCATCTCGAAGGATCCCAAGTTTACCATGTCATTCGCTGACTGAGACACATCCCTATTCAGGAGACCCCCCCTCATCCTCTCTCCTCTTTGATTAAACCAGTGGGCTCACATTGTTGTGGTGTGGTTCTTGTTAGTGAAATCAGATTAAGTCAATGAACTGCTGTGTCTGTTCTCAAAGGGTAATTGATTGTCCAGCTGTGGAATACAAGCAACAAGATAAAATCATGAAATGAAGATAAACAAACTTCTTTTGTGCTTTTAAGAAGTGTTTACCATGTAGGAAGGTAACTGCTGTGTGAAGTATACAACACTAAGAAGTAAGAAGGTATTACACCCCTCACAGATTTCTTGTTTTTGTTTTTTTGGTCATAACTAAATGTTTTAGATCTTCAGACAGATTTTGATATCAGGCCAGGGTAACCAAAGTTTTTAATCACTTAACTTTTTGTAGCCTTAATTAATTAGTAGCTGGACAGGAAGGATGGCAGAAAGAAGGTGAATACATGCAGTAAATGGCCCAGGGCCAGGAGTTGAACCTGGGACAACAGTGTTGGGGACTGTAGCCTTTGCGTATGGTGTGCCTGCTGTACCATTGAGCCACTGGGCGCCCGCTGAAAAGCCGTAAAAAAGCATGCCTGTTAGTTTATGTAAAATCAAGGAATCACTTAAACAGAGCATGAAGAAATTAAGTAGGCCAGAAGACTATTGGGAAATCATTATGTGTACTAATGAGACAACAGTGGATCTTTTTGGAAGGCACGTGTCACAAAAAGAACATCATAATGACTCTAAAATATAGCAATGATGATGTTGGACTGTGTTGCTTCTTCAGGACATTTACAAGAAAAGTCTGAAGGAGGATATCCTTCTAACGTGGCTGAGTTTAAACAATTCTACAAAGACTGGTGAGCAATACCTCCTTCACAGCGTTGCAGACTTGTTACCAGCTATTGCAAACACTTGATGTCAGTTGTTGCTGCCAAGGGTGGGTCGACCAGTTTTTAAGTTTTGGGGCAATTCATTTTTCATGTGAGGCCAGCTTTTCCCATATGAAATTATGGGAAAACTGCATTTTGTATTCAATCAGGTGATGTTTGTCTAAAATTAAAATTAGTTTGATGATGTAAAGCATTTATGTATTACAAGAAATGCAAAAACAGACGAACTTTGCAAGGCAGCAAATACTTATTCTCAGCATTATATATAGTATATGAATCTGTATTTACCCTCTGTGCCTGTGCTGTTTTTCTCTATATTGGTTTTCTCATATACATTTAAGTTTAATTGTCTAAAGAGGTGTGAAGTGACTTCAGCCTTCTGACACTTGCCCTCTGGAGTGAGTAGTCTTGGCAGCAGTGTTTAGATCCTTGTTGTTGCTCCCACCCCTTTGGTCTATGACTTCTCCTAAAGATCCAGCTGTGCTTGGTCACCCATGCCATTGTGTTAGTGTAACACTAAAGTAGATTACAACACCTTTATGCCTCCAGCTGGTGCTCAAGGAATCACCACTCTAAACAACATCGAGACAAAATCATACCTAATTTGCAATCCAATCCAACTTTATTTATAAAGCACTTTAAAAAACCAGTGCCGAACCAAAGTGCTGTACAGTTTAATAAGTAAAAAATAAGCATATTTAAACACACAATACACGAGTAAACAGCATAAAAATCTACTAAAAACAATGACTATAAAAATAACCTTAAACCAACATGTCACAATGTGTCAAATGCCAGGGTAAATAGATGGGTTTTCAGAAGAAGACACTCAGAGAAGATGCCTTTCTAATTTCTAAGGGCAGATCATTCCACAGTTTGGAAGCTTCTACAGCAAAAGCACAATCTCCTCTGAGTTTACACTCAGTCTGAGGTACTGTGAAGACCAGTTGATTAGCAGACCTAAGAGAGCAGGTAGGTATATAAGGCTGCAACAGTTCAGAGAGATGGGCTGAGGCAAGGCTTTAAAAGCAAATAAAATTATTTTAAAAAGAATCCTAATAGGCATGGGCAGCCAGTGAAGGGAATCAACTGTCAATGTTGCATTCATCATGTTTAAGCTGCTTTTATAAAAGACGTTGCGATGGATCTGTTTGTGAGTTGTTACACATGGGTTTTGGCACTATTTAAAACAGCTCCTAAGCGCAGAATTTTTTCATTTAAACCAAACTTGAAGGCTCCATTTTGAAAAAAAATCTTCTCTATCTTTTCTGCCTGCTGTGCTTTGTCTTGCTTACCATCTAATTCTCCCATTTCTGCACTTGCTCTTTTACAGTTAAGTACATCAAGGAGATGTCTGCATTTTTTAAAAGCTCCGGTTCCCCCGGAGCAAGCCTCCCATGGGATTCTCCCCCCTCTACACCTCAGAGGGGCACTGAGGTCTCCCCTGCCGAGGTGAAAGAGCCTCGCAGCATCCCACTGAAGATGTGCCAGGTGTCACAGAAACAGTGCCCTCCAGACACAGAGAACAGGTACTACATGTTACACACCTCAGTTAATGTCATGTTTAATTCAGTAATATATTTCTCAGAAACAAGCTGAAGCTGTCTGACAAGTTACAAAAAGACTTTGAAAGATTACTGCAAAAGGGATTTTTTCATATCTTACTTTGATATTCTCTTTAATATGTGAAAGTTCCTCTTGCTTTGCTCGCTGAGGTTTGCCTTGTTTTTTTAACAGGCCCCTTTTACCACCTTCTTTCCTCCCTCTCTCTTCTCCTTTTATCGCACTTGCCAGGTATTTCGAGGTGATTTCATCCAACAGAAAGAATTCAATGTTCCTGCGGGCAAAAGACCCAGCCATGGCTCAGTCGTGGTACAATGCCATCCAAGCTGCTGCTGCCAGCCTTTTACCACAAGTGAAGGAGGAGATGAAGAGCATGCAACCTGGCATGGAGGTCAAATATTTAGGCTGGCTTACAGAGCAGGTGTGGAAGGATACATGGCAAACAGAGCCTCGCTAAAGTTTTTTTAGCTTTTGTACTTAATTGCCCTTTTTACATTCTTTCCAGTTTTAGTGATACAGTTTTTAGCTGTGGACGACTCTCAACTTCTCCATTTCCAAATTTTAGTGTAGCCACCAAAAAGAACGTTTAAGAGTTGAAAAGTTGTAAATGTTCAAACCAGCTTTTACGAAAATCAGATGTGGACAAAGAATGTTGTACAGGGCCTTATACGGGTATAAATAGTCCATCTTAGTCACATTTTGTTACAACAACTATTATTAAACAACAAATTAGTTCATAATTCTAAAGTTAAGGAAAAAAAATACATGTGTTTCAAACGTTTTTACAAATAAAAATCTGATGTTTGGTGGGCATTTATATTCAGCCTCCCTGAACGATATTTTGCAGAACCTAATTTCCCTGCTGCAAGTCTTTTTGAAGAATGTTTCTACCACCTTTGCAATTCTACAGGCTGAATGTTTTGCCATCCTTACTTTCCCCAATGGCTTAACCTCAGTCAGACTGGATGCAAAGTGTCTGTAAGCATCTATTTTTAAGTCGCAGATGACCTGGATTGAAGTTTTGGTTTTCACAGAAATGTTCAAACACACACCATCATTTGATGTTAACCATTCCATTGTAGCTTGGGCTATATGTTTAGTCTTTTGAATTCTTAGACAATTATTCATCCAGGGTTCCTCATTTTCCTCAACTCTGTCCCAGCTAAATAATGGTATACCGCAGTATAATATTGGCACCACCTTTCACTGTGATGGCACTGTGATCAGGTTGATGTGCAGTGTCAGTAGTATACAACACATATCAGTTTGCATGTAGGACAAAATGTTTAATTTTTTATTTCATCTGCCCAGAGCATGTTGTTCCTCATTTTGCTGTGTCTTTTACATGATTTTTATCAAACCTTAAACAGGGGTTCTTATGGCTTCCTCATGGCCAGATTGGCTTGTTGAAAAGTGTTTCTTTTCTGGTGAAATCTAAAAACATCACCATGGACAAAATTTGTAATGTTAATATTCATTTAACACTGTTGTGAGTTTGACTAACAAAATGAAGACAATGAGTGATAATCTAATATTATGAGGATGAGTTACTGCCCCAAGAGAAAGAAAAATTAAGTATCTCAGGATAATGACGGGAGTACATAAATGTGGGTGGTCTGCAGAAGTATTCATAATGATATGGACACAGTACCATCTGCTTTAGTGAATATAGAGGCAAGCCAGAAGATAAAAGTTTCAATTAAACAAACATCACGTAGTTTAATAAGAAAGTGTAATCACCAAAAGGACGAGGTGGTGATTACAAGTAACTTCATCTGCAGGGTGGCTGGACTGAGGGACAGGATGATGAGTCTGGTTATCCGGGAGAATATAGACTAGATTCACCAGTTAAGGTGGTTTGGGCCTCTGATAAGGATGCCATTTGAACTCTATTCTATGGGGGTGTCTTAAACATACCTACCTTCGCCAGATGAGCTTGCAAAAGTAGATCTATAGGGAGCAAGACCCACTGAGAGGGGGGACAAATGGGCCTGTTGTTCTGGGCAGGGGCCCAGGCTGTGTGTGAAAGACAGAGCAGAGCGAACGAAAGCGATGTGAGGGACACTGCCCGCCTTGGAGAGGAGAGACACACTCAAGCTTACAGCTTAATTTAACTTTATCGCCAACATCGTCATGCTACCCCCCGCCCAGTCTGCGGGCCTGTAGGGAGGTTAACTTAAGCTCTTGCCCCCACAACCCAGTCTCAAACAACAGCTACAAAAATGAATGGATGTTATCTTAGAAGAAAACAGAGCCAGTAAACCCAACCTGCTGTATAGTTTTAAAAGATTTATTGTCTGTTTGTGCAGATGTCCCAGGGTCCAGAGAAACCTGTCCTTGCAGTGTTGACAGAGAAGGACCTGCTTCTGTATTCCTCCTTTCCTGATAGCAAAGAGAGCCTGAAGAACCCCATCAAGAGTCACACCCTCATCACCACCAGGTTAAAAATCTTTGAAGACATATTGCTCTACATGAGAGTCAATGGGACCCTTAAAATGTTTTTCTCTGGAGTCCTTGTTCACAATTTAAAAATGGTACAAATTTGGCTCACCAACACAGACATTTGGTGAAGATGGAGGCATCTTTTTAATTTTTAGGGTGACATTTACACTAAAACATTAAACACACCTTAAAATTGAAAATGTGAGGTACAACAAAAAGTGTTTGTTTTTATTAACCATTTTTCTTTCCTTTTAAAGACATAGAAAATAGGAAGGGAAACATATAGCAGCTTTTACTTAATAACAGATTTGGACACACTAATTTATTAAACCTGGCAAGTGTTTTTGAGCAGTGACCCATTAATTATCTACAGATCATTTCCCACAACAATCTGATTGCTTTGCTTGTTTCATAGAGATAATGTATGGTTAGTTTATTGTTGAGCTGGTAAAAATGTATAAAACTCTGACAATAAAATTATGCTTGCATTTAAATAGTATTTTGTGACCAGTTAGTACCTTCAACTTGGTGATTTTACCCATATGGCAAAACGTTAAGACCTCCTCGCTCTACCTACACCCACACATTAAATCCTTACTTTTAAAGTAATAGTCTGTCATATATAAGATGAACAGATTTGTACCCATCCCTGATCAGCTCATTTTGTTCCAGTGGTTTGTGAGCCTTCTGCTCCCACTTTCCATAACTGAACCACTGGACAATTTGCGTCACAACATCACTTTAAGTTGGAAAACATTAGTGTTTGCAGAAGCTTTGAGTCATCTATATTTTCCCTTCTCTCCCCTGTGTACTCCACACCTCCTTTTCCACGTAGGTAACAGTTTCTCCTTTAGCCACAGTCTATACTATAATTCCTAATTACAATCTTTTTATACACAATGTGGTGATATTTTCTTCTTTCTCCGCAAAGATTGGTCCACTCTGGTCCTGGAAAAAGTTCCCCTCTGTTAGACTCTCAGTTGTCGTTCGGCCTGCGCTCAGGCACCAAGCAGGGCGTAGAGACTCATGTGTTCAGAGTGGACTCTGCCAAGGAGCTGTCCGCATGGACTCATCTGCTGGTCGAGGGTTGCCACAATGCTGCAGAAGTTATCAAGGAGGTCACCGCAGGTAAAATGATCCAAAAGGCCATGGATGCCCATTTCTGTTTTTATAGTTACTAAGTAAAGAGTCAGATCAATTTTTATAACCCCTCAGTGCAGTCTCTGCTCTCTTCTTAAGTTAAAATGTTATACTTCTCTGAGTTTGAAATTCATTGATTTAACTTCATTACTATTTTTCATCACTGTTAAATCCCATTTGTTACATTTTTAATGTTTTATAAAGCATCCAGAATGCTCTAATCCACGTTTGTTTTGGGGGCTTACTGACCTCATGCACATTCAGCACATAGGGTTCCACCATTAGTTGGAGTAATATCATTGCACTGCCATCTACTGGTGATATTAGGTGGTACAGAAAACCTTAAGACAGAAAGTCATCATTTAGACATATTTTTAATTTATTTGCAAAATAATGTTTACATCAAATAGAATTTAAATACAAGATTGTATTATGGGAACAAAAAACTTGAGTCCTTCTTTTCTCATCTCAGCACATAAAGGCAGCGCAGTCAAAGGAGACCATAGGAAAGATTTGACTCACTGTCCAATATTAACATTCCCTCAGCTTTTAAACTACCTTTTTGTGTGTGTGCAGCCTGCAGTTGGAATGGAAAAGAGTGTATGCTGGGAGTACACATCGACGACGGCTTCATATTATTCACAGAAGAAATGGGTGTCAGAAAAAATATTCTCCTCCAGCAGCCTTTCGAGCGCCTCCGGATGTCCTCAGATGATGGTGTCCGTATGATGTTCCTGGACTTTGGAGGCCCTGAGGCTGAAATTGTGAGAAAAACCTTATGAGTTTTAATAAAGAATTACTACCAGAAAATATTCAGTGTGTGAGAGAGTATAATTGAATGTGCTGAACTTAAAAGCAGGACTGTGATTGGGGACAATCTGCTGAATTGATTAACACAGACATTGAAAAGTTGTGCATTTCAAATAGAAGTGTAGTATGGATGTCATTTTGTGTGCAAGAGAACGGGGAAACATACAGAGGGGGACAGATTGTTTAGTAAAATTTATCTGGAAATACAGTATAGGCAAATTTGTTGTTCAGAAGACCTGCCAGGAATAAAGTTACTTCTGTCCTGCAATCATAAACGTACTGAAACCTTTAACTGGAACTGTGTGCTTTAGTCAAATGATACTTATATTAGGCTGTAGGTTAATAAACACTGTAGATATTTCTGAAATATGATGATGCTGTGGACCTGATTCTCATCCAAAGGGAATCTTGAAATATCTTGACACTTTGATAAAAATTTGGTGGCCAGTTCAAAACTGAAACTTGGGTGTTATTTTGTCTCTTAGTTAGATAATGATTGAAAACAAATCCAAATCAACACGGAAATAAAAAATTCAGTAGACAAAAAACTGTGGGAGTGGTTAAAGAAAAGAGAGCTTAGAGGAGAACTAAGACTCTGGATGATCTAGAGAGATTGCAACTAAAACAAAATGACATTTATTTTAAGACTTTTTACTCACCTTTACCAAGGGTCTCAAAAAGCATTGAGGTATCATGACTAAATTTTAACCTTATCTGGAGAATCTTAAAAAAATGTGCTGCGGAAAGTTCACCATGTGCTTGATGGCATATTAACCATTGACCTGCTTTTTAAATGAAATGACTATCAAAATATAAACATCCTGATTTATTCTTTGTCTCTCTCTGCTCCCAGCAACTGGACCTACACTGCTGCCCAAAGACCTTAGTGTTCATCATCCACTCTTTCCTCTCTGCTAAGGTCAAGCGACTTGGTCTCCTGGCATGATAAAGGCCAGCCATCCATAAAATAAAAATAGGAATATTCAGTGAAACAAACACCAGCCCCAGAAGACCTTCGACAAAAGGGCCAGGGAAGTGATGCTGACAAGCTCACTTTTTCAGCCTTTGCTCTGCCTTTAAAGCGTATTGTTTTTGGCCAGGCTCTCTCTGGTCTTTTTGGGAAAAAGAAGAGAAAACTGGAACACTGATGGACATTTTTTTATTCGTAGTTGTTAGGTTAAAGATGTTTTTACAGTTAATTCAAATCTGTAATTATTTAAGGGGTCTGTATCTTTCAAAGCTGTCTAAGTAGGTCAGGCCACCTCATGATTGGAAACTGTAAGAAAGTGATGACAGCAAGTACTTAATGTTTTTAAGCTTGAAGTCACAACCATTTTTTTCTTTAGTTTAATTTGAGTGTGTCACAGCAGGCTTTTGTCATAAACATCTTTTCATCTTTCAATCTGTGCTTCACGAATGTCCTGATTGATGTTGGACAAACATTTTTCAGCTTCAGAGGAGTGACAGCTTGACGTGGCTGATTGTAACATGATCAATAGCTTGTGCTGAACAGAGTACAGCTAAACCGACATGCTGTTTGCTGTTATTTATCAACTTGCTGAATTTACAACACTTTCCCTATTTTAACCAGAAACTATGGCCTATCAAAGATAACAAGCATAACTTTATCAATATAAATTAGCTGTAAAAAAAACGCTAATATGGCAGTTTTGCCACAATATCTTTCATTTATTTACAGCAAAGACAGCTTTTACATCACATAATTATGTTTTATTTTATTAGTGTGAATTAAAAAATATAAAAATGTGTTTACATCATAAAATGTGTGATTGTTTTGTTTCATCAATATTTAGCTTGACTGAACATTGTTCTATAGTTTGGGGCCTTCTCTAATATGTAAACGCTAAACACACATATAGTAATATATGTTCTAAAACCTGTTTGCTTAAGAAAACAAATGTAGAATATATTCTTATTTAAACAAAGGTGTGCCTTGCAAGGTTGGTTGTATATAAACATGTAATAAACTTTGTTAACTTTTAATGATTAATTTGCCTTTGTGTAATTCCTAAACCTCTCTACTTCTTTTATAGCTTCTTGCATAGAATTCCTACTTGTTGAATCTTTTCCAAATGTTGTCACATCACAACCTGAAACTTCAAATGTGTTTTATAAAGATTTTATCTGACCAACACACAGTATTGCATAGTTGTGATGTGGAGTCAGAACTGTGTTGAACACACTAGTACTGCAATGAAGCTAGTGAAGCTTGTGTAGGTCTCCAAGAACGTTGAACATTTAGTGAATGAGATTTTCCTCGTTCTCTGCAAAACAGCTCACACTCAGTCAGATTGGATGGAGACCATCTAGAAACATCAATTTTCTGTTCTTTCTATAAATTATCTGTTAGATGTAGGTCTGGACTATGACTGGGCCATTTCATCCCATCAGCGTGTTTTCCATTGTAGCTCTGATCATAAGTTTATGGACATTATCCTGCTGGAATCCCAAGTTTTGCAGCTTCCCACAGGGTTTCTTTCAGAATTGTACAGTACTCAGTTGCATTGGTCTTCCCATCAAGTGTGAAGGGCATGCCCACACTATTGCTGCCACCACCATGTTTCACTAATTGGATGGTAGATTCATTGTTAGTTTCCCAACACATAGAATTCTGCATTTAGGTCAAAAGTTAAATTTGATCCAATATAACCACAGCACACCTCGTGTTCGGTGGCTCCTGCAACTGCATATAGGACTTCTTATGGTCTCCTTTTTAGCAAAGGCTTTCTTCTTGACACTCTTCCATAAAGGCCAGATTTGTAGAGTGCAAGACTTACAGTTATCCTGTTTACAGATTCCTGCACCCTGAGCTGGGAATCTCTGCACTTCCTCTAGAATTACTATGTACCTATTGACAGCTTCTCTGTTGAGGAGGACAATACTGCATTGTTAGATTTACTGTTGTGCAATTCTCTTTTAATTTTCAAATAATAGATTAAGTAATGTTCTGTGTTCTAAGTTCTAAGCTTCCATTGTTGTTTTATGACTTGTCACAATATTAAACTTCTCCACAACTTCATCCCTGACCTATCAGATGTATGTGTTGGTCTTCATAAATCTGTTTCTTCACAAAGGTTCTGTAACAAACTTCTAAGATCTTCACAGAGCAGATTTCAATACTGGTTCTATTTACTAATTAGGTGAGTTCTGAAGACTGTTGATTGCAGTAAATTTTATTGAGGGGGGTCATATTAAAAAGTGCTTAACACTAATGCACACCATACTTTGTGGATTTGTTTTAGTAAAAACTCTAAAAAAGCATGTGTATGTCATGATTTATTGGTCCTTGTGTTTAGTGCGATAATTGTGGTTTCTTTGTAGCATCATTATCCAGTGTATTTCTTTGTTTTGTGTTTTTGGTTACTAGTGTTAGTCTTTTACCTCAGTGCGTTAGTATCCTGGTCTCTAACAGCTGTTTCTCATCTGTCCATTCACTCACCTGTGTAGCATTCACGTACAATCACTCCATATTGGATCATCTGTTGTCCTCAGCATACTCCCTATGCTCTTGCTGTCCCCGTCTTGCCCGTCTTGTCCCCGTCCCCAAAAACACCAAGACATGACAGTACAACTTTCGTTTCACTTCCCAGTGGTACTACTTTGTGTTAGTCTATCACATAAAACCTCCAAAACACATCAAACCATGTGTTTTTTAATGCCAAAACACGAAAATATAAGAGGGGTATGAATACATTTCCATGGCAACCATATATGCGAATTTTACATCATAATATCTCAAGAAGGTTGTTCTTCGGTGGTGCTTCAGACAGCATATCTCCATGCTATCTTCATTTAATAGTCCCAGTTGGTGCGATGTCAGTTTCATTAAAGTCCAGACAAATCTGTAGAATGGACAGAGCAAAGTGATGATGATGATGATAATTATGATGATGTGATGCCTAAGTCAGCAGGGTGGGTAATTGGAACAGTTAGTCCTGCTGCTAGCCATTGTAAAAGGAGCAAACAAAGACTATGCTTTCATGTGCTTTTTATTGCCATTAAGTGGTGTTATCAGTGAGGAGCAGATGCTGTATCAGCCTTTGTGTGTTCTTTTAAAAACGGCTGTTTCCGTTTGTGTGTGCCTCAACCGCAAATACAAGCAGGGCTGTCCAGTAATAACAACACGAGCTGGATAACAAATCAGAATACAGTGTTCATATTTGATCATAACGCACACCCCCTCCCCACCCCCACCCTCTCCCCCTTCATTTCTCCCCCACCCTCTTGTTGAAAAGTTGCTATAGTAACAGCAGAGCACACGAGATCCATCTCTTTTCCACTGAACTATGGTTCTGCTGTTAAAATTGCCAATCAGCCCCTCAGATCCAGTTGGTATGGAGGGAGGAGACAATGTGAATATATTTTGATTAACAAGAGTGGAAGGGCACTTTGGATGGAGATGAAGGGAAGAAAAATATGTAGCAAAATATGATGTTCATTGGAGGAGAAGGCGAGAAGATGTTGCCTGAAATAGAGCACATGCTGAAATTGTTTATGTTGAATTCTGGAAAGCTACCAATATAACAAATCTCTAAATAAGACTGACAAAATACCTTTTATAGCTGGCCTTGACAGACTTCGAAAATAACATTTTTCACATGAAGACAGGAATCTGAAAAATGTTTTAGGTGGAACACCTAAAACATATTACATTCTGTAAACCATTTATGTGTTTGTTACCTCACAATGCCTCTTGTTCTTAGACCCATTGTTTATTTCAAAGTCTGGCATGTTGTTTTCATGTAACTGGTATTGAGAGTGGATATTTAGTGTTAGCTGTGTTATGTTCTGATATTAAGAACATGTTCAATCAGTAAAACATCTAAAATTAAATTAGTATATATATACGTATATATTTACACATATGCATACACTGCAGCCAAATGCATGTATACATTTGCATTTGGCTGCAGCCAAAATTATTGGGTTACACCACCAAATCAATGAATTTCGGTGTTCCAATTACTTCCATGGCTGCAGGTACACTTATGATTTATCACTCATTACTATGATTACAATTTTTATGATTATTCATCTAAGATTTACTTTTTGTTCCACAAGGATCTGATTGGATAATTTCATTTAAAATGTGCATAACCAAAACACCATAATCTCATTAACACATGGAAATCGGATATATGTACTGTATTTATTCGTCTTTACATAAATTACATAAGAATACACTGAAACTGTCTTGCTGCTTTGAACACTGAATGAACATTAAATAATGTAAATAAACTTGTTTAGTTTGATAATCCTCAATCAACATTTACAATTTTGGTTAAAACAAATAAGTGTATCCTCGTTTTTCCAACATTTTACGCATTAGAAATTAGCTGAATAATATCTAGTTATTTAAACGAATCTCAGAATAAAAATGCCTATTGTAAAAATGCAATAGCAGTAGCTAAACAGCATAACAAAACGGATTATCTGATCATTAGCATTTACATCTGTAAAAACAAACGTTTCTTACTCTGAGGCTTTTGGAAGTGTGTGGAAACAAAAATTTCTTGCATATTGCCCTTTATTCTGGGAAGGATTAAAATAAACAAAGTATGCAACAATCTATAAAAATTCAAAAGTTGCCTCAGTCATGGGTTATATAGCATGTCAGTCAAGAAATCATAGGACAATCCTTCAAAAACAGAATAAACTTTTTAGAAGAACAGGAATACCGTGTGGGATAATCATAAAGCCTTGCATAAATAATCATCTGCAAACTTCTGTATTCAAACTTTCTTTTAAGATGAGTGAGATAAAATTTCTTTATAGACTAAATTCAGAATTTGACAAGTTTAGTCACGACCCAACTCTGAGTTATTTCCCTATAAAAGTGTTTCTACAAGCTATGAAGTCATAGGGACAAACCCCTTTTTTATGAAATACAAACAAACAAATTACAGAATTGGTAAACATTCTAGGTTGTCTAATTCTCTTTCAGAAGTGATGTTTTGCATTATATTTATAGCTGGCAGGTGGCAGTAGAGTATTAAACATGTGAGAAAAAGGGCTGCTGTCTGGTTCTGCAGACAGTAGGGGTCTCTATGTCTCCACAAAATATTTTTTTAAAGACAGAGGTGGTGTTGAAAAGGGGAAAGAGACTGAGAGCATTACAGATTTGATTGGTTCTAACCAAATTTTGAACAGGACATCCCATCGTATCCCTAACTGTACCCCGCCTCCCCAACATCCTCTCCACAAACACAAAAGAACAAGAGAATGGAAAGAGGACAAGAGATTAATACCAAGGCTCTCTCAGAGCAATTCATATTCCAACTGGGGAAGCATGTTATCTATTTTCTCACACTCATCCATTGTGCTCCTGTTCCAGAGAGGCATTCGAGCAGAAGCAGAATTCAACATGAATCAAATGGGACCTTTAAGGAACCGCACAATGGTGACAACACTTAGTACAATGAGAAAACATTTCAGTCTCACACAGAATCCAGAAGAACAAACTGCAATCACTCCTGTATCACTTTCTCAATAAAACCATGTCAAATCTGTACAGAAGGGATGGGCCGAGGCTGCCGCTGAATCCTGTGTCATTGGAAAGTCATTCTTCCAAGCTTAATCAATCTGGGTTGTTTGATTCAATTCAAACTCCCTCCCAGGCAGAAGAGAGGAGAGGAAAAGCAAAGCAGAAAATGAGAGTCGACTTGAGCCGACTCTCTAACTTTGACAAGGATTCTCACCATCTTTTGTCTACTTTCTCACTTTTCTATGATCGTCTGTCTGCAGGCAGGAATTATTGCTGCTTATTTCATGCTAAGCCATAGTTTGATTTTTTTATTTATTTATTTTCCAGTCACCAGCATTTTCTTTAAACGTTATTACTGCTGTATGTCTTAAAGACTAGGTTAGGGTTATTAAATATTCCAAAGCGAACAGTATTTCCTCCCAAGTAAGCTCCTTGGAAAAATTCCATCAGGGCACCCTTTTATTCTTTCCAAATGTAGTTATGAATTTTAAAGTAGACTTGTATTACTTGGGGAGAGAGACGTGTGATCAGAATACAGAACAAAGCCTAGATTGGACTTTTTTCTTCTTGGAACATCAAAAAAGAGACAGAACAGGATAAAGAAAGGAGGAAATGGTGTTTATTTTGGCTAATGACAACTAATCCTATGTTCTCCTTTTTTTCCCTCTTTACTCTAATTACAACAATAACATTCAGTCAGATTGCCTTTGCAATCATAAGTAATCTGTAGTTTTGTTTTGAATATAGTTCCACTTCTTTTCTTAGCATGGCTGCTACAGTATTTAATAGACAATCAGATTCAGCATCATCAGCCATCCTTCCCCTCCCTGACTGATTTTTTTTATTTTTTAGTATTCATGAGCATATGTTACTGTGTGAAGTCCCCTGTCAATAAATATGCATAGTCTTAATTGTTCCCATCATAATTACACTATAGTTCTGTTCTTTTTGGCTCAGGTGCGTGTTAAAGCTCTTTCTTTTGTCTGCGGCTTGGCACCTCTAATGATTTCCATGACAATCGTTTGAGTGAGTGAGGAAGTGAGAAAGAAAGAGAGACAGAGAGCGAACTAGAGAGAGAGGAGGTGAGAAACAGTTGCTGGAATAAAGCCCCTTTCTCAATCTGAATAGCTTATTAATAGAGCTGGTCCCAGGCAAACAGATGGCAGCTGCCAAAAAACAAACACAGAAATCACAGAAATGAAAAACCCTAATTCAATTAAGCGGGAAGCGTTTCTCTCTGCAGCGGTTATTGAGCAGTTTTCTTTAATTTGATAAACCATTTTTCAAAAGAAATGGATAAAAAAGTTTTTTCCCCCCCGAACACTCTCCTGTCATTTTTATCTGAAACTGACAAGCAGAGAATGCAGAGGCCACGCGCTGCATGAAAAAAATGGTCATTACATGGCTCATAATTAAAAAATGTAATTAAACTTGCTAATGAAGATTTAAACTGGAGTGGTAATACGAATTACTGCTTCAGATTAAAACAGTTCATATGGATAAGTGAGTTCATTTCTGTAATAATTACATATTAGCAGAATATCTGTTATTAATACTAAAGCAGCAGATCAATATGAAAAGGTAGTTAAAAACTGGGTTTTCTGTAATTCTTATCTATCTTATAAATCGGCTATGTATTAGTATTAACAAAAATAATATGTAAAACATTAAAAGCTTTTTAAACATTTTAAAGCTGCCACGAATGGACACCACTTTTGGACCTACAGTACATGCCATAAAACACGCTTTGGAGTTAACATCAAATCTTAAATTTCAAATTTAATAAAATAATAATTGTTGTTAGATTTAAACAAACAATACAAACTCTAATTAGGTAAAACTCATTTCCACAGAAAGTGATTGACCAAGAGAGTTGCAGACCCTCTTTTGGTAGATGAAAGATAAAGGAGCTTCCTTCTGCAGAGCAAAGAAAGCAGCAAGGATCATATGTTTTAATAAGCAATGATCCTAACAGAAAGCCTTGTTTGCAACACCACATCAACAAAGTAAGAGTACCGCAGCTGAAGCCAAATTTTGAATCTACTGTTTATGTACAAGCTAGCGTCTGCTCTGCAACATAGCTAAATGCTTCAGGAGGTAAGAAAACCAGCAGTTTAAAACTTCCATGATCTTTTGCTTTAAAAATCATAGGTTTGTTCATGATGTTTTTATTTCTGCAGGACCATATAATCTCACTTTTTCAAATTCCAGTGTTCCAATTACATCTATAGCCACATTTGTATAAAATCAGGCACCTAGCCATGCAGTCTGCTTCTACAAGCAATAATGAAAGACTAGGTCACCTTAAGGAGCTCAGTAAATTCCAGCGTGGTGTTGTGATAGGATGCAAACAGTTTAACAAGTCATTTCATTCATGAGCGTTTAGACCTGAATTTCCCCACTGTGGGACAATACAGTATCTCAATTCTAAATTTCCAAACTACTGATATTCTACTGTCAACATTTATTACTTTTATGAGAAAATGGAAGCAGTTGGGAACAACATGGTCGGCCAAGTAAAATCACAGAGGTCAGAGGATGCTGAAACACAGTGCACATAAGTCACCAACCTTCTACACAGTTAGTAGCTACAGAGCTCCAAACTTCATTTGGCCTTAATATTACCTCAAGAGCAGGGCGTAGATAGCTTTATGGAATGGCATCCATAAACTACGCCATCGAGTGCAATGCAAAGCATGCTCTAGAGCAGTGATGTAAAGCTTGCCACCAATGGACTCTAGAGCAGCGCAGATGCGATCTCTGGAGTTCCGAATCATACTTCTCTGGCAATCCAACAGATGAGTCTGGGTTTGGCAGTTCCCAGCATGCACTGTGCCAAGTGCAAAGTTTGGTGTGGAAGGGACTATAGTGTGATGCTGTTTTCCAAGAGATGGGCTTGGAGCCTTATCTCCAGTGAAAATTGCTTCAGTATACCAAGACATTTTAAACAATGTCAAGCACCCACCTTTGTGGAAACAGTTTGGATATGCCTTCTTTCTGTTAGAAGGTGTGAATGCAAGCCAGACCTTCTCTTCCAACATCAGTGTCTGACCTCACAACTTTTTATCTAGGAGAACGGTACAAAATTCCCATTAACACACTCCTGAACCCTGTGTAAAGCCTTCCCAGTGGAAGTAAAACCGTTACACCTGCAATGGGTGGGCAGACATTAAAATAATCACTATGGATTAAAAATGGGATCTCACTCAAGTTTATGTGTGAGTGAAGGCAGAAGAGCAACCATTGGCAGACCATTATGGTAGTGTATGCAGCAGTTTTTAGTACTTGTGGCGCGAGAGGACATTAATTCAAATTTGCCAGGTGTTAACCACAATGATAAAAGAACTTGTAGCAATAAGTGATATGTTCACAGCATTCATCAGAATAGTTAAGGCAGCTTTATTGTTGCCACAAATATGACAAGGAAGGAAAGAAACATGAAAACCAAGTTATAAGTCTATTTACATTTTTTACACTGCTGAATATTCTCAGTAGGAGTGATCAACCATCTCCCCTGAAAAGTTGTTTGTATGTGTCTTTGTTGAATCTATTGTAATAAAGCACACATACTTTGGATGGGAACATTAACCTTTTTAACTTTCCTTTTTCAGGTCAGTCGAAATGGCTTTGTAGGACCATAGATTTAGCCAAAGCTTTAAAATAATTTATAATTAAATGTAAATGTAGCTAGTGAATTTTTTTAATTGTGTCGTACTTTGAATGTCAAAGCTGTCTTTTATTCAATACATTTTCAAGCGTGTGAATGATCACATGGTTAAATGGTAACTGAATCTAGAAACAACAACAGTCATTAGATGAAAATATCAAGGCTTCAATGGTCTTGTTGTTATTTTTCCTGTTTGTGAAGCTTAGAAACAGTCTCCCTCATGCCCAGAAGAAAACATATATTTAGATTGGCTAGTGTTCACTTATCCGAGTGTCTATAAAAATCAGCCAACCAGTTTTTCTTTCAAATACGTCTGCATGGTCAATTAGCTTCCACCTGACTGGTCTATCCCAGGAAGTAAAGGGATCCAAGGAGTTGGACGTGTAGATTCATCATCACCACCACTGCCAGTAATGAAGAAGTGGAACAGATCACCCTTTTCCTGTGTTCGGTCATGCTGACTGTTCTGTTTGTTAGCATCCCTAATTTATATATATTAAATACTAAGTTGGTGTGAGACTGTATGTTCTCCACTAACCCAGGAAGATTTTTGGGGGGGTT
The DNA here is from genome assembly GCA_036173005.1 of Crenichthys baileyi. Taxonomy (NCBI): domain Eukaryota; kingdom Metazoa; phylum Chordata; class Actinopteri; order Cyprinodontiformes; family Goodeidae; genus Crenichthys; species Crenichthys baileyi. Next base: position 84,900 of record JAHHUM010001467.1, on the reverse strand, counting down.
TCCCCTTTCACATTAGCAATTTGTTTCTGTTTTGATCGAAGACTGGAATTCATATGTACATTAGTCAGACATAACAGCAAATTCCTTCCCTGGAGTGACCACAGAAAAGACTTAAACATCTGTTTGTGCTAAGACCCCACTGTCATCGAAGCTGAGACAGCTGTGTCTGGAACAAGACATCCCTTGCGATCGAGGAAGGTTCCTTCAGAGGTGAAACAGCACGATTTGGACCTCAAGTAAGGCACTGTTTTTTGTTCTACTGAGGTTGTTTTCTGGAGCTGGTAAGGTTGTCTGAGCAAACTGTGGCTCTTCTGACTGGACCACATCTTTTTTCTCACGCTTTCCTCTTAGATTAAAGTTCGGTATTATAATTATCGGAATTAGGCCATAAAATCCATTTCCTCTCAGTTAAACAAACTGAAAGGAAACCAATGAACTCCTGGTAATTTGTAGAGCCTTAGTCAACTTAATTACTGATTTAATGTTCATGCCCTGGTCATTGAAGTGTGTCAATTAGAATTAGAAAGTGATGTTTGTCAGTTTGTTAGTTGTTGTTTATTTTAGGTAATCAGTAGAGAACAGATTGATTGATAGTACATTTGATATCGGCATTAATCTTTGCATTGATTGTAAAATGATTCTTTTTTTTTTTTTTTTACCGTGTCCTGTCTGGCAGAGTAGCGCTCAGAATTGTTGTCTGAGTGCCAAGAAATTGCCCAAAAGATTTACTTTCACAAGCGGAGCATCACAGCTATTGCTTTAAGGCTCTGCTTGATATTTATAAAAGAAACTTTATTATAAACTTCTTTGGGAATATTTCAATTGTTACGGACACGGAGACTGAAATGAAAAGGAAAACAGAAGCTTGACAAAGAGAGAGATGGGGCAAAAGGGAAAAAGGGGAAAAAAGGAGGAGAGAGTGGAGGAGAGAAAGAAGGATGAATAGAATAAAAGATTACACCCTGCTTGCTTATACACAAAATAACACACGGTATTTATGAATGTAAAATGTACTTAGTGAGAAGTGCAGCCAATATAGATCATCTGTGTATCTATCAACACCTGTGTGGATGCGCTTTGTATACAAGGTTTCTCCCAGAAAATATGCAATAGCGAGTGTGAGGATCCCACCGACCTGCCCCGTGGTCCCCGGGCGGACACTGAGGAGATCCGAGCAACAGACATCCAAAGGCCCCCCAAAGCACAGGAACCCAGGAGAACCACTGCCGGGACTACCGCAACCCCCCCAGAGAAGAGCAGTGGAGAGTCCCCAGGGGAGCCACCCAGCAGCGACAGTGCAGAAGCCCCAGGGAACCGCAGCGACGAGCCCCCAGGCCCTGCCGGCAGCCGTCCACTCCCGAGCAGATCCAGCCATGGACCCAGAGACCCAAGACCCCGGGACACGCCACCCCCAAGACAGAGGCCCGACAGAGCCCAGGGGTCCAGGCCCCGGCAGGCAGCCACCGGGAGTGAGCCAGACAACACCCAAGCATCCAGCCCCGGACACCGAGAACCACAAGTACACCAGCGGGCAGAGACTCCAACCACCGGCAGGCAGGGTGGCGGGGAGGAAATAGGCCCCCCATAATATGGGGGGGCCTAAGCTGATCCAGGAAAGGGAGCAGTCCATACCCAACCTGTCACAAAAAAAACAGGCACTTACAGTCACAGTCACCCACTCCCACCCTCATTCACACACATAAAATCACTCGCTCCCAACGTAAAGACAAACAACAATGGACGTCCTACACTCACTCACACTCCCCATGCATACTCTATACTCCAAGGTCCGGGCGCCGGCAGCTCCTAGGGGCAACCAGCCCCTAGGGGCTAGTGGTCCCCTTCCCTCCCGGGGCAGAGACAGCCAGAGAGGCCCAGACCCGGGTGGACACCTCCGGAGAGGGGGCTATGTACAAAAGAGGGGTCCACATGGCCCAAACCAGCCCGCCAACCAGAGTCGCCCCAGGACGGAGCAGTCCCGACCCCCCAACAAGCTCCGATCCCGACCCCATGAGTCTCCCACCCCCACCCCCAGTGAACCCCAACATGAACCTCGCCACAGGGCCACCCCCAACAGGGACACCGATATCGAACACACGTCCCCAAACCCAAACGCCACGAACCCCCCCCCCCCTTTCAGGGGCACACCCCCACAGGTGAACTCTATAGCCAAGAGGCCGATGAGGTCACACCCACCCAGCGCAAGCTCTACATACAGCCCCGCTCTGAGCACCCCCGCCGCACCCCGCTCCCCCACCCACACAGTGCGCCGCAACAGCAAGGCAAGGGCCCCGCGCAACACCACCCCCGCCCACTGGCGCATCAGGGCAGACCCCACCGAGCACCGCCACCACAACAGGACCCCCGACCCCGCAGCATGACGGGACAGACTCACCCACCCGATCCCCGGGGTCAGTGTCCCCACCACGCCCCCACAATGCCCCACTCAGCCACAAAAAAAAAATATAAAATAAAAATAAAATAAAATAAAATAAAATAAAATAAAATAAAATAAAAAAAACATTCCTGCCACTGCAACTGCCCAGGGAGAAACACTATCCAGCTCAGCTCCACCATCGCCACCCAGCCGATCCAAACGCCGGCGACTCCATATCCCAGAAGTGGATACAACCCCTCCACCCCACCGGCTGCAGCCCCTCCACGACACCCCCCCACCCACCGCCCAATCCCCCCCCTCACACATGACAGCCAGCAGAGCAGCCCACCACCAAGCCCGCCCAATCCCCCAGACAGCGCCAGCAGCCCCAGCCCACCAGTCCACGAGAGGGATACATGCACTAGCCGGGTACCTGGGCCATGCAGGCCAACCGCTCCAAGCCAAGCACCAGCCCACCCAGCCGCCCCGGTGCAGTACACAAGACGCGCTCCGCCGCCCCACCACCCACCCGACCGGCAACTGCAGCCCGGCCGCCCCAACCATGGGCCAGAACCACAGAAGCAGTGGAAGAAGACCACGGCCGCACCAGTTTCCGGGCACCCACCAACCCCACCCCCAAACCCCGGGAGTGCCCCAGCCTGCCGGCCACCTGCACCCCCGCATGGTGCACTACGGCCCACCAAGTAGTCCAGCCGGCCAGCCCCTCCATCGGAGCGGGGCCACATCCCAATCAATGCCGGCTAAGTCCCCCCTACCGAAGCCCCCCAGCCGGCAGACCAGGGCCCAAAGCCAGGGGCCGAGTTCCAAGGGAACCCAATCGATCCCGAGAGAGAGAGCCGAAACGCCAGCCCCAGCACCAGACAGTCCCCAAGACCTGACCCCCAAACCCAGCCCAGACCCGACTAGAGGGCCCACTCCCTCTCCCGGCCTCTGACCACAGATGAGAAATAGCGAACGGGGGTGTGAAAAGACCCCAAGCCTGCCTCCGCCAGCTCAAATGTGGTGTTGATGCGTGTTGTTGTAGTGTGCGTTTAAAAAGAACGGTGGGGAAGAGGGTCTGCCCCCCCCCCGCACTCTGAACCCTCAATGTCTAAATGCAATTAAACCCTTAGAGGTGAGCGCAGGCACCAAAGGTTAGGATACGAGGATATCCTCCCTCTTGATGCCATGGAGTGCAGCCACCCCCAAGGCCCTACATGTGAATGTCGTGAAAATGTTATAAGTGAGAGTGTCTAAGTTGTACAGTAAAATTGGGGCACAGGCTGCCATGGGACCGCAGAGATGGAAAACCCTTGCGGCACTCCAATGGCGCACCTGCACCCCAAGGCCCTCCATGAGTGGTAATGTGATGGAGCTGGCGGAGGGAGGTGTCCGGGGATGGGGAGGGAAGGACTGGGGGGCAAAATGCTCTAAAATGCTGTAAAATGGTTCTAAACACCTGAGGAATATACTAAGATCTCCTTGTTCTTCTTTCCGCATCAAATTGAGATACCTTGCTGGTAGGGAAGTCTTCATCCTTTAGACTGATTCTGAGAATTTATTACATTTATTGATTTATGAATATTATCAGAATTTCATTTTGCTTAACTTCACTAAACTGTTTTAGCATCTTTCTCACTACTGAGACCAATACCAAAACAATGTTTCCTAAAATTATTCTCTTTTAGCCTTCAGCCAGAATATATAAAAAATATTTAATAAAAACAAATCATTCTCTCATTTCTTGTCTAATTTTTTCCTCGCTACAAATGATCACCTAACCTTTCTCATTCTCAGGTGATGCACTACAACAGAACAGAAGTAAAACAGTTTCATCACATTCACTCTTCCAGCCCGATTTTCACAGCGTAACCTCCATCAGGATTTGTATGGAGGCACCTGGAGCTCTCTGTGAATGACTTTCACCAGGATGGTTTTTTTTTTTTTTCAAATTTAATCCCAAGTTAGAATTCAATCCTCATTTTTCACTTGCTCTATGCCTTTGAAGTCAATTTCTCTAAAACCAGGGAGACTGATTGAAAACACTTTGGAGTGATAGAAAGTACCATTACCTAGAAGAGACACAGACAGGGATAAAACTGAACCAAAGAGAGGGAAAACACTCAGGTAGATTTGATTATAATGAATGCAGATGCATCTGACAAAAATAAATGTCCCATGGGAAGAAAAAAGAAGTTTATCACACAGACCTAAATAGAAAGTGAGGGGCTTTAAAGATGAAGCGATTTATTGGATTTGAAATATGAAATCTACAATCATGCACAAAGCATTCTGGATTTTGCAGGTACATAAACAGTGTAATTGATGAGAGAGGAAAGCTATTTGAGCATGACATACCATGTGTCAGATACAATGGAGCTCACAATGACTAAACAAGACAATCTTGTTTGTTTGCACTTTAACTTTGGGTGAGCTCACACTCAAATCAGTGATGAAAGAATTTATATTTGTCATATTTTGAAAAGAAGCAGCCAAACATGCATACATTTTTAAAGAGAAAGTCTAGTTGGAGTTTATCAGTGTTGGCTTGACACTAGTTAAGTTTAGTTCATCGTCCCAAGATGCTGTATTACCTGTGATATGACCACAGGATCCGCTTTTGAATTTGGAGTATTGTGCTAAAAGTTTTTTGAACGTTGAATTTTCCAATTTTCTTGCTATATTTTAATGTGGTCAAAACCAACTTCTTTAGGGCTTGTCAAGGTCTCTCCGTGTCTTTCTTTAATTTTTGCTATGGTACTTTTCCATTTTTAAGGGACTGTTTTTTTGTTGTTAAATAAGCTACAAAGCTCAGACCTGCATCACTAAATAGTGAACTAGCTTTTAAAACAGACAATAACTTCGCAATTCCAGTTAGACCTTCAGTCAGTCTGTTGCAAAGGGATGATACTGCAATATACTAAAAACAATACAAGTTGTAAAACATAACAAAAAATAAGGAACTGCACAGGATTAAACACTACCCATACATGGAGGTTTCAGTCCTTGACACAACTGTCCTGGGTTTGAGTCCTGACCCTGGAGACCTGTGCTGCATGTCTTCCATCTCTTTCCACCCCACTTCCTACCTGCATACTTCTGAATAATAACAAAAGTAAAAGCCACTAGTGCGCTACTGATAATGATTTCCAGAGTTATTTGCTGAAAACTGAGTGCAGAACATATGTGTTTCTCTAACGCTTTACATAAAAGGCTTTTTTCCATTCTTTGGTGTATAACTTAAAGATACTTTTCATTTGCTATCACTATCCGAGAGGTCAAAACCCTGATTGTATGTTTCTTGTATCTTATAACAGTTAAGAGCAATCCTGTGCTCAGTTTGCAGTTCTGGCCATTTTCAGTATCAATCAAGCACAATTCTAACTGGGTAAATTGAACAATTTCAGTAACAATTTAGTGTAACAATTTACTTTTAAAAAAATAACTCAAAGTACTTCTAATCAGCACTGTTTCAAATAGCATCTCATCTACTAAAAAGCAATGTTCATGCGACTGATATCTTATGTTTGCTGTATATTGGCAAAGCTGGTTCCACAGATTGGTTGCTATGGTAATGAATTTAAGAACAAGGACCTTTTTTGCCAGCCAAATGGTAGGACTGTCTAATATACAACATGCCAACATGCTGCACTACATTCAGCTGAATCCGTTCCCAATCTGATATTCAGGCTAATTCAAACACTGTGGCATGCCAAATGCATGACAGAGACGAATACCTAATTTCCCAAGTAACTACAGTTTTGTCTCATAACAACCCTTAAATCCCAGACATCTGGAGCAGAACCTCATTTCAATAACAAAACCGTTTGTTTCACAAACTCTCTCCATCATGCAGTTATCAGAGGATGTGAGGTGTAGCGTGTGTGGGTGATATTGCTCAAACAGAGCAGCTGTGGTGTTTAACAAACATCTAAAATGAATACGTATGGCCGGTCGCGTTTCTGTGGCTCGACTCTGAGGTGATCCAGAGCATAACGAGACCAGCCTTTCACAGACGAACGAAGGGGGTTATGAGAAAATGGTTATGTGTGTGGTTCTTGCTCTGACTCATCTGCACTTTAAGTCAAGATTTAAGGACTGCTGAGATGTGAGAAAACTGTGGCTTTTTTATTTTAGCTCTTAGTCAGAGAGGTGCTTTGTGGGGATGAGGACTCCTCTCCCATAAAGCCACCAGGCAAATGTGGGGGGTGATGTGAGAACGGGGGGCTTCACAAGTTTATTTTCATGACACCATTGCCCTAATGTTCACAACCACAACCTTCACTAATCTACAGAAAAATTCAAAACCATTTGATTTTATTTATAACTTGGTCCGCATAGAGGAAACTGACAAGATGGAATATAAACAGCTCATAAAGTATGTCACAGAAATTTTCGCACTTGGATGCATTTGCTTAGCTTACAGCTGTCTTCCTGAGAAATCTTTACACAAATTGCATCAGAAATAAGACTCAAAATGCTGTGCTTTAGACCATTTTTCAACTGATCTTACAACGCTGATAGTTTGATATTGAAATATTTAAATTTGGTTTATTTGAGTCATAGAGAGAAATTCTCCCTCACCTGATGTTTCATAATGATGCACAGGGAGAATTATAAGTAGAGAAAAAAAAACTAAGTTCTGACTCACATGAAGATGCAGCAGCAAGTTTAAATGTTGTTTGTTTTTTCTATCACTAAAACAGAAAATTGGTCTTGTTTGGCCACCGCCAGCAGCAGCTAATGGTTTTCAAAGCTGACCTAGCAGGTATCTTGCATGACGTCAGTAACTACATGTGTGAAACCACAAGCGCTACGTGCCACACGTCATGCCCTTAGTTATAAATTTTGTTGTGTTCTGTTTGTTTGCTTTGTTATTTTTGTGCATGAGTGCAAAGACAGCAAAAAGATTCTAATAAATTACTGTGTTTTTTTTCAAAGAATAAAAAACAGGTTACACCAATTCATTGTCATTCAAATTGTTCTGGTGATCCAGTCAAAAATGTGAAGACTGTACAAATATTTAATAATGTCAGAAATTAGTGTTGATGTGTCTGGATTATTCAATGATAAATCGATTATGTGCTGCACAGTCATCTTAAAAAAGAATCCCTAACTGATTCTGAAGACAAAGCGAAACTCGTTTCTTGTCACAACCGCCCACGTTTCCTGCCGTTTGTTTCTCAAAGTTGCAACTGAAAGGTTTTGGGTGAATGCGACGGCTTCAGTGCATTTAGAGTTCACTGCATTCAGTTGAGTTTGGTTGAACAATTTAGACACTGGCCACTTGATCTTTCTAAAAAAATTAATCCAACATGTAACTCTGTTTGTTTTCAAAAAATATATATAATCTAATAATAAACTCTTACAGATAACAGAGAAAGCATAATACTTCTGACAAAAAATAAAGATTCTCAGTCTCACAGCTCTTGTATAAATGCCGCCATGATGTCCATCTATAGGTTTGTGATCTTAAGCTTGAGAGCAGTTTTGTTATGCTGCAAGAATATGACCCAAAGCAAACCAGCAAGCTCACCGGCTTAACAGATGTTGTGCCATGACCTAAAGCAGACTGGTTATTCTTTATAACCCTCTAATGTGGTGGAACTAAAACAATTCTCCAAAGAGTATAATGCAAACTCTCCTCCATAGCAATGTAAAAGACTTTTTGCTAGGTATTGCGAATGCTTGATGGCAAGGGTAAGATGGTTTAGATAGCTGTTTACCCACAATATATGAAATCATTTATTCAAGACTTCTGTTTGGTTTTACTCTGATCAAACGAATTTTAATATTAACATTTGCTTAGGTGTGAATCAACCAGTTCAGGTTTAAATCAGTATCTTTAACATTTTGAACAAGGGATGACTAAATGCAGTGCAGATTCCTTAAAAACAGCGAACAAGCACTTCAGTTTGGCACCAAATTGGAGGCTGCAAATCAGAAACTAACTTTACTGTCATTAGCTAGCCACAGGGTTCGTCAGCATTTTCCTATCATGCGTACACATGAACAACACAGGATGCACCCACTCCCCATTGAGTAGACATGCAAATAAGTAAAGGTAAACTTGTATGGGAAAACTGACTGATGCCATTTCTTTTTTAAGTGCCAATGGCCCCACAGGCCATGCAGCCCTGGGCACTAAGAACATGATCGACATTGAAGTCTTTCATCAATATTAATTAAGTACTAGGATCATGATGGTCTTTGACTAATAATGCATTAATTAAATTGCTGCACAACACCTTTGCAAATTAGCTTATAAACAAATGTGGGAAAATGTACACAACTGGACAAAATATTTTTCTGTATATCGATAGCCTCCTAGCATAATTGCTTAAGTCAAAATATGACTAAGCCAATTATGCTATGAGGCTAACAATATGTTTTTATTTAGTATTACATCTTTAGATGGATACCAGCCTGCTTTTGTTAATGTAATCCACTAAAGTAATCTATGAAACCAACTAAGTAAATCTAAGTAAGCCAAAGAGACAGGATCACATCGACAACGTCAGCCTCAACCATAAATGGTCCATTTTCACTCCAGCTGGCCTGACTACGACTTGGGGTTGAGGAATGGGATAAAAAGGCACTGACAGAAGTGTCAAATGATGGTGTCTGCTTACAGTATTCACAACAGAATTACTTTAGACAATAAAGGTCTGTTTTGCTGCTTATGGTGGAGCACATATGTTAATTAGATTTTTTTGGAAAATAAGGGAGAACCCATCATCACCCTACTGTTGTTGTATGCATAAGGCTCAACAAAACCCAACCACAAAAAACACACTCAGATTCATATAAGAAGATATTCATTTATGTACACAAAAGGCACATAGCCAAATCTGTGTGGCTGCACCCAAACTCCCTCTTATCTGACACTACATTAAGAATGTATGAGTGTGATTTCATATAATGTGTGTCATATCACAAAGTGGCAGGTTTTCCAATTGTCCAATAATGATCTATTTGCCAATTCAATGCCACCGAAGAAGAGATGGCAGGCAGGCGTAAAATGAATAAAACATCTTATGAAAAGATCGTGACAGTTTCATTTCAATCTCTCCTAGCCTTCTTTCATGAAGTCTCTAAGAAGACTTGTGTGCAATTGGGGTAAAATCAGCACTTGGACGCTTGCCTGAGTTTGTATGCATATTGCATTTTTTTTTCTGTTCTCTTTATCTCACACTACACGCCTACGATGCACTACTTTCACAAGCAAAAGCAAAACGTCTCCTCGCATCTGCTCCCGTTTGTTGAGATAGTTTACTGGCAGTATCCATGCTGGCTTGTGCACACTGTATCCATCCATGGTTAATTAGCTAATGCCACTGGGGCTAAATATAAACATGGGAAACAAAATGTGACCCTCTTAAGTGTGGATATAAAGTGCAAAAGCGAGTTGTGGGGTGGGGTGGGGGGATTGTCCGTCTTTCCCATAGTTATTATCAAGCCTTCAATAAAAGGTGTGATCATCTAATTGGAGACGAGGACAGAAAAAGAAAATATGTCCGTGGGCAATGAAATAACATGTCAAACTCACTTTTTAAACTTTTTTTTCTTTATTATGCAGGTCTGAAATAAAAGAAGCATTATGACAGAAAGTGATGCTGCTGGCAAGGAAAGAAAAAAAGGCAGCATCCAAAATATAAAAAAACATTACCAAATAATCATCCTTGTGATCGTCATCATTATTTATCAAACCAAAGCAGAAAATAATAAAATAAGAATAAAAATACACCTCCATTGTAAGAAGCAAAAGTGATCTCATTTCTTTTATAAATAAGAAAACCTGTCAAACAGCTGATGGGTAACTAGCAAAAAAACAATGTCGAGATAACCATTTCAAATATTTATCATTACTGGTTTTACAAATAAAATAACTACAGTTGGCAGTTTTTTTGTTTGTTTTGTATTTTTCTTTACACAACTTAAAATGTTATTGTGTTGCAGCGACTAAAACTGAAATTCTGCTACACAAAAGGAGATAAAAACGAGATGTCTTTCTCAGCAAAATGCATTTTCTGTTAACCACTCAAGAGTTAGAAACACAAGCAAACACGAACCAGAAACTTATAAAAATCACTTGTGATGTATATGTTCACCTGTTGCAGGTCTCCCCTCCTGCATGGCAAGGAGACAACATGGACATATTGGTCAGATAGCTAAACAAAAGAAGGGAGGGGTGGGCATTTTGAGGCATTAATCCCTCCCCAACTTCCCAATCTGAAACTTCACATCTCATTTTATCTCACAGCATTTCTTTTCTGTCTCTGTGCTCTGTCTCTCTACTTGCTCTTCCCATTTCATGATCTACAAGACATACATTGTGTGTTTGGTTTAAGATTTGTCAAAAAAAAAAAACACAGCAACACACGAGTGAGCACAGATTTAATGCAGGAATGAAAGTGTGAAATACTCCTCTGAAATCCAGCTGCATGGCATTGTTAAAATTCACGAGAAAGACTCAAACACTGAGACACTCGCACTTACTAGTCCTCTGCTCGCGCACACATGCCACGTCATGAATGGGGTACATTCTAACGTCCAGACGTACTCACACACATACATAACATACATGTACTTTTAGAGGAACAAATCTATCTGGACTTTTAATTCCCAATTCGATTCCACAAAAGTGATATTTACAATCACACTGTGACAGCTCAGTAGACCTCTACAGGTCTTTATTAATAATAAAAAAGATTTGCTTTGTTTTTCTGTCTCATTCCCCACCAAACCTTTAATCATCTGGCCCGTAAGCACAGCTACCATAACATCTAGGCCTATGCTCAACATACTAAGAGTTAATATTTCTCTATTATACAGGGCCCATTGCTTACTAGAAATAAACTTAAAATAAAATAAAAAAGAGGAATAAAATAGCCAGCAAGAAATAAATAAGGCAGAAACACAAACAAAAGGAGAAAAAACTACAAAAATAGGGTGAAGAAAAGGAAGAACACTTATTTTTTTCTGCTCATTCTACATAAAGCTGGATGGGATCCCCAAGGGGTCTTTTTGATGGTGACACACAAGAGGAGCGCTCCACAGCTCAGATCAAGGAGGGCTCAGACACATAACTGAATAGGAGTGGAGGGAGGACAAGGAGGAGGAGGAAGGGGAGGAAGAGAAGGGAGGGGAGGTTTTATAAGTGCTTGGCAAATTTAAACAGCAAGAAGACCATTAATACAATAAGTGGTACAGACAGTAGTCATCTAGTCAAAAAACTCAGGTCACAAATTCTAGAAACTGCAAAAAATAATAATTACATTAACAATGAAAAACAAACAGGTTGGTGGTGACAGTTTTCAGGAATCTGAATATGTGTTTGTGGGTGGCTGTATGTAAAGTGTACACTGGATGTAAGAGGAAGGAGGTTGGGGCTGGGTGAGGAGAACAGAGTGGGATGAGAATAGACTCCTCTGTGTGGTCATTTGTTGGCAGAGGATAGTCTTCAGTTTCAGGTGAGGTAGAGGGGCTTGTCCCTGCCTATCATGCTGCCACTGTAACACAACAAAAACATGAAATTAGACTACGGCAGAGATGCACAGATACATAAAAATAACAAGACATCAAAAGAACATATAAAATATATAAAATATATAAAATACTTTCATTCCCTAGTTATCACAGGCTTGGTTGTCTTACTTCTATTTTTTGATCAAGTTTAAGCCTTAAAACAAACCAACAATCAGATTTTATGAGCATGCTTTTATTATTTTATTTTATTATGAGCATATGTAGTACCGTGCAAAAGTTTTAGGCAGGGGTGAAAAATGCTGTAAACAATGAATGCTTTCAAAGATGGAAGTGTTAATCATTTATTTTCATCAATCATCAAAATGCAGCGAATGAACAAAAGAGAAATCTAAATCAAATCAATATTTGGTGTGACCACCCTTTGCCCTTAAAACAGCATCAATTCTTGTAGGCACACTTGCACACAGTTTTTGAAGGCATGGTAGGTTGTTTCAAACATCTTGGAGAACTAACCACTGATCTTCTGGGGATGTATGCTTTCTCACATCCTTCTGTTTCTTCATGTAATCCCAGACACACTCAATGATGTTGAGATCAGGACTCTGTGGGGGTCATACCATCACTTCCAGTAAGTCTTGTTATTCTTTACACTAAAGATGGTTCTTAATAACATTGGCTATATGTTTGGGTTTGCTCAATTAGCATTTTGTAAATTGGTGAAAAAAAAAAACAATCCTCATTCATATTTCTGAAAGCATTCTGTGTTTACAGCATTTTTTCACACCTGCCTAAAACTTTTGCACAGTAGTATATATATATATATATATATATATATATATATATTATATAATATATATATATATATATATATATATATATAGTCAGTCAGTCAGTCAGTCATTTTCTACCGCTTATTCCATAGTGGGTCGCGGGGGAGCTGGTGCCTATCTCCAGCAGTCTATGGGCGAGAGGCGGGGTACACCCTGGTCAGGTCGCCAGTCCATCGCAGGGCAACACACAAACAGCCATGCACACACTCATTCATACACCTAAGGGCAATTTAGAGTGACCAATTAACCTAACAGGGATGTCCTTGGACTGTGGGAGGAAGCCATATATATATATATACAGGGGTTGGACAATGAAACTGAAACACCTGTCATTTTAGTGTGTGAGGTTTCATGGCTAAATTGGACCAGCCTGGTAGCCAGTTTTCATTGATTGCACATGGCACCAGTAAGAGCAGAGTGTGAAGGTTCAATTAGCAGGGTAAGAGCACAGTTTTTGCTCAAAATATTGAAATGCACACAACATTATGGGTGACATACCAGAGTTCAAAGAGGACAAATTGTTGGTGCACGTCTTGCTGGCGCATCTGTGACCAAGAAAGCAAGTCTTTTGTGATGTATCAAGAGCCACGGTATTCAGGGTATGTCAGCATACCACCAAGAAGGACGAACCACATCCAACAGGATTAACTGTGGACGCAAGAGGAAGCTGTCTGAAAGGGATGTTTGGATGCTAACCCGGATTGTATCCAAAAAACATAAAACTACGGCTGCCCAAATCAAGGCAGAATTAAATGTGCACCTCAACTCTACTGTTTCCACCAGAACTGTCCGTCGGGAGCTCCACAGGGTCAATATACACGGCCGGGCTGCTATAGCCAAACCTGTGGTCACTCATGCCAATGCCAAACATCGGTTTCAATGGTGCAAGGAGCGCAAATCTTGGGCTGTGGACAATGTGAAACATGTGTTGTTCTCTGATGAGTCCGCCTTTACTGTTTTCCCCACATCCGGGAGAGTTACAGTGTGGAGAAGCCCCAAAGAAGCGTACCACCCAGACTGTTGCATGCCCAGAGTGAAGCATGGGGGTGGATCAGTGATGGTTCGGGCTGCCATATCATGGCATTCCCTTGGCCCAATACTTGTGCTAGATGGGCGCATCACTGCCAAGGACTACCGAACCATTCTTGAGGACCATGTGCATCCAATGGTTCAAACATTGTATCCTGAAGGCGGTGCCGTGTATTAGGATGACAATGCACCAATACACACAGCAAGACTGGTGAAAGATTGGTTTGATGAACATGAAAGTGAAGATGAACATCTCCCATGGCCTGCACAGTCACCAGATCTAAATATTATTGAGCCACTTTGGGGTGTTTTGGAGGAGCGAGTCAGGAAACGTTTTCCTCCACCAGTATCACGTAGAGACCTGGCCACTATCCTGCAAGAAGAATGGCTTAAAATCCCTCTGACCACTGTGCAGGACTTGTATATGTCATTTCCAAGACGAATTGACCCTGTATTGGCCGCAAAAGGAGGCCCTACACCATACTAATAAATTATTGTGGTCTAAAACCAGGTGTTTCAGTTTCATTGTCCAACCCCTGTATATGTATATATATATATATATATATATATATGTGTATATATATATAATTTGCTGCATTGTACATAATGATGTCAGTAGCCTTAGCCTAAGCGGTCATCTACTTGGGGTTTTATTAAGCTGTAAGCAATAATCATGAAATTAACAGAAATGCATATGGGTAATATATCTCCGTGTGATATACTCTATATCACTTTTGAGTTGACTTACTGAATTACATTCTTTAATAATCATTTAATTTCTCATTTATTGCAATGTACCAGTTTTTTGTACAGACTTGTGTTTTACAACTTGGAGCTTAATCAACTTATATACTATAAATACATTATTTTAAGTCATAAATCAAAACATGTGGTTAAAGTGAATCATTGTAAAACTACAACTTGCATCAATTACTGTGTCTACACTGACCTGCAGTGGTTGCCACACTCTCGATTGCAATATTCTCCATCCCACTCGTGGGTCTGAGCCACTCCGGGACCTGGACCAGAACCAGGAGCTCCTGGAGACTGGGAACCTCCAATACTCTTCTGGTACTCAGACTGGAGGTGGGAAAAACCCTGAAGGAGATTATTCAGGAAAATTTAAGCAACACCCCTGAGTAAAAACGTCACACTGACCTCATCAAATGTGTCTAAGTTTATTTCTATACCTGCTGCCCTGGAGGAGGGGAATGAAGAGAGGCCTGTAACCCCATCTGGTGAGAGATGATTGACTGGGACTGCACCTGCTGCATGCGGATGGGCTGGTTGAGGAGAGAGCTCTGGTGCAGGGAGAGCTGCTGGTGGGGGTGAAGTGGCGGGCTGATCTGGAAGGAGGAAGGTGGAGAGGCACTAATGCTGGGCAGCATCGACGACTGGCTGAGCGTCTGTGACAGAGCGTGGCGTGGGGCGTGACCTGCGTAGCTTTGCAGGTCGGTTAGAGGGAAGGCCCCGGGTCCCAGGTATGGTGATGACGGCTGAGGCGGAGGTGGCACACTGTACAGTGAGTTGGTTGGCATCATATGCGGAGAGGCCTGGCTCGTTTGTGGAGTTTTAGTTTCCCCCGGGTCGTTATACGTCTAAAAGGAAAACAGAACAAACAAAACAAAGTAATTACACCAACAAATAAAACAAACTCTTTACATATAATTTACTGCAGATAGTATTATCATATCTGCAAAACAATATAGTGAATATATATATATATATATATATAAAGGGAACACTTAAACAGCACAATATAACTCCAAGTAAGTCAAACGTCTGTGAAATCAAACTGTCCACTTAGGAAGCATCACTGGTTGACAATCAATTTCACATGCTGTTGTGCAAATGGAATAGACAACAAGGGGAAATCTTTGGCGATTAGCAAGACACGCTCAATAAAGGAGTGGTTCTGCAGGTGGGGACCACAGACCACTTCTCAGTACCTATGCTTTGTGACTGATGTTTTGGTCACTTTTGAATGTTTGTGGTGCTTTCACACTCGTGGTAGCATGAGACGGACTCTACAACCCACACAAGTGGCTCAGGTAGTGCAGCTCATCCAGGATGGCACATCAATGCGAGCTGTGGCAAGAAGGTTTGCTGTGTCTGTCAGCGTAGTGTCCAGAGCCTGGAGCCGCTACCAGGAGACAGGCCAGTACACCAGGAGACATGGAGGGGGCCGAGGGGATGGCAACAACCCAGCAGCAGGACAGCTACCTCCGCCTTTGTGCAAGGAGGAACAGAAGGAGCACTGCCAGAGCCCTGCAAAATGACCTCCAGCAGGCCACAAATGTGCATGTGTCTGCACAAACGGTTAGAAACAGACTCCATGGCCCTCCATGTGCTCGCCAGAGGAAGCCTGACTACCATTAGGTACCGAGATGAGATCCTCAGACCCCTTGCTGGTGGGGTTGGCCCTGGGTTCCTCCTAATGCAGGACAATGCTAGACCTCATGTGGCTGGAGTGTTTTAGCAGTTCCTGCAAGCTGAAGACATTGAAGCTATGGACTGCCCTGTCCGTTCCCAGACCTGAATCCAATTAAGCACATCTGGGACATCATGTCTCGCTCCATCCACCAATGTCACGTTGCACCAGACTGTCCAGGAGTCAGGAGGTCAGGAGTCCATCCGCCGTCTCATCAGGAGCATGCCCAGGCGTTGTAGGGAGGTCATACAGGCACGTGGAGGCCACACACAATACTGAGCCTCATTTTGACTTGTTTTAAAGACATTACATCAAAGTTGGATCAGCCTGTAGTGTGCTTTTCCACTTTGATTTTGTGTGTGACTCCAGATTCAGGCCTCCATTGGTTGATAAATTTGATTTCCATTGATGATTTTCTTCTGATTTGGTTGGCAGCACATTCAACTTTGTACAGAACAAAGTATTCAATGAGAATATTTAATTCATTCTGATGTAGGATGTGTTATTTGAGTGTTCCCTTTATTTTTTGAGCAGTGTATATATATATCTATCTATATAATATATATATATAATTATATATATATACTATATACATATATATATACTAGATATATCCTGTTTTTAGAACGCCTTTCTCACTTAATGGGTCTCTTTATTTTCTTGACTAATTAAATTGTAGATTCTCACCAGAGACAACAAACCTGTGAATGAACACAAATGGAATTATGTAGTAAACAAAACGTGTGAAATGTAAAAATGGAGCAGGAGATCGACAGACGGATCGGTGCGGCTGCCGCAGTAATGGGGGCACTGTGCCGGTCTGTTGTGGTGAAGAGAGAGCTGAGCCGAAAAGCGAAGCTCTCGATTTACTGATCGGTCTACGTTCCTACCCTCACCTATGGCCATGAACTTTGGGTCATGATCGAAAGAAGAGATCCCGGAGACAAGCGGCTGAAATGAGCTTCTGGGTTGGGTAAGTGTGGCCGGGCACTCCCTTTAGAGATAGGGTGAGGAGCTCGCCAATCCGTGAGGGCTCGGAGTAGAGCACCGCTGATCCTCCACATCGAGAGAGCCAGTTTGAGAGTGGCTCAGGCATCTATACTGGGATGCCCTCCTGGATGCCTTCCTCGGAGGTGTTCAGGACGTCCCACTGGAGGAGGCCAGGACACGGCCCGACACGCTGGAGGGACTATGTCTCTCGGCTGGCCTGGGAACGCCTTGGTCTGCCCCCGGAGGAGCTGGAGGAGGTGTCTGGGGAGATGGACGTCTGGGTGTCTCTGCTGAGTCTGCTGCCCCTGCGACCCTTTCCCAGATAAAGCGGAAGACGACGAGTACGAGTACAAAAAGTGTGAAATAACTCTAAACATTTTTACATTATAGATTATATTATTGCTTTGATTACTGTTTTTCTGTCTTAGCATTCTCTCCATGAGCTTCATGAGGTGGTCACCTGAAATGGTTTTCGAAAAGAGTCTTGAAGAACTTCCCAGACGTTCATTGAGAGATGGCCCGAGGTTAATATTTTAGTTATTACAGCAAAGGGCGGCTACTTTAAGGGATTCTAAAATATAACATATTTAAAGTTATTTTACAATTTTTGATTTACTACATAATTGCATATGTGTTCATTCACTGTTTTGATGCCTTCATTGAGAATCTACGTACAATGTAAATAGTCATAAGCATAAAGAAAACCATTAAATGAGCAAGGCGTTCTAAAACCTTTGGCCGGTAGTATATTATAATCTAATATATATTTATATATATTATATAATATATATATATCTATATATATATACTAAATAATAGTATATAATATTACATAATAAGCATAATATAGTTATTAACACTGGAGTCTAACAAAGCACCATAACTAATGCAGAAACAAATGCCCTATGACTGGGGTTCTTATAGTTCCTGTGTATGATAGCATAAAATGTTGAAACTGAGAAATCATCTTTTTTCTTTTTAAAAAATTCTGGATTTTATGCTATAAGGATGTTTACCTTTGTGTTGCATCACAACGTGTTTAAACAGAAATGTTGTAAGTTATAAGGAATGTAAATTGCTCATCATTTCAAAACTTGCCTTAAACTTGCTCAAATCTTGACTGATGACAGCCAAGTTGGGAGCAAATTCATTTAAATATAAAACCAATATTACTTAAAAAAGTTCTGAAATAACTGTTTTGGTAAAGATGCTGATGCTGAGTGAAGACTTAAAGACAGCGTTATTAAAGTTAGCTTTTTCAGTATAGGTCACATGTTTAAAATGAAGTCCAAAAAAGCACAAAGATTCAAGTAACTGTTTAAAAGGAAACTGTACTTTCTACGACATGCCTGATTCTGCAGTTCAATCAGGGTGCGAGAAAGTAAGAGAGAGCAAGACCTCAGTAGATAACAGGAAGACTGCAATGCAGCAAACTTTTTCATTTTGAGTTTTCAATCTCATGGTTGAGGCCATGGAACATGTTCCATTTGGAAATGTTGGCAGTCTTCTGGAATTTCAGACATAAGGTAAAGATCCACATTCTGTACGGAACACACACTAGGAGTGCTGTTTCTCTAATGCTAACATTGCTAATCGCGCTAAGTATAAAAGCCTAAAGTCTGAATGTTAGCTGCATCCTCATTTTTATTTGTTTTAACATAACAATAAAATCATGTTTCACAACAACTCCTCTCCAACATAGAAGCATTGTCTCTGCTCTTAATATAAATAATTAATGCCCAGGAAAAAAAAAAAAAATTCTTTGATTCTCTTCCATTTTTTAATATTACAGTTCTTAATGAGAAAATGAAACCGTCTAAAAAAGTTTTAGCAAATAAAAAGTCTGTACAATAAAAATAGGAAATTGTCACACAGTTCTGATCAGTACATCCCTTCATTAAATGGCATAAAGCTGGCCTGATTTTAGTGTACAAATAAGTTTTGAAGCAAATATGATCACGTGTACAGCAGAGGATGGAGCTCAGGGTCCATTAAATATTCACATTATTCTGTCCTCCTTAAGACCAGATCTTCTCAGGGACATGCCAAAACAGTGTTTTTAATGAGGGGAAAAACATAGCGGCAGCTAGCATATGAACATTTATTTTCAAGTGCATTTATTTCAGGATCTTCATGTAATAATTATAATTCATTATTCATAATGAAAAAAAAACACATTTCTCTGTGTTTAGTTTTGTTAGGAAGTTGTTGACATATTAGTTTATTACTTTATGTTTAGTTTCTTACCTATTGGGTTCTGTTCTCTGTGTATTCCAATTAATTCTCTTAGACCAGTGTTAAGTCTTTTCACCTTGGTTTTGTAGTTTCCTTTGTGTCCAGTTCAGCTCCCTATGTTTTAATTATTTACCTTCCCTTAGTCTCCCTGTTTCGCTGTCCTCCACAGCTGTTCAAAATTCCCCTAATTAGCTCACCTGTACTCAATGCCATTCTCCACCCTTACCTCAGTATGACAGCTCACTGTTTCATTGCTCATTACTGGTTCTTTCCATGTCCCTGCTGAAGTAAGCCCTGCTTACGAGGTACATTTCAATCCCCCCCCCCCACCGCCACTCCAATCCTCGCCCCCCCCCCCCCAACCCCCCCCCCCCCCCTTAGGGTCCTTTTTACAAATTACATCATAACACTTTTACCTTAAAGTAAAGAGCTTGCAGTATGTAAAGTTGTGCCCTATCTTATAATTTATTCATCCTTTTTTTATTCATTAACTCCACCCAGCCACTTCGAAACTCAGCTACACCCATTAACATTCACTTTCCATGTCTTTTCCGTGTACTGTTTCGCAATAGCTCTCAGACCTGCTGGAGTGATGCGTGATGGTCTGTTATTTAGTTATGTCTCCAATCCATCCAGCCAAATCCCTTAAATAATCAATGGGATGATATGAAGGAGCAGCTAAAGCACGGGGACAGACACATTTGCAAGGGTCAAGTGGAAAATGAAATAAGGAAGAAATGAGGTGAAGGGAGAAGGGGAAGAGTGAGATGATGGGTTTGATTTGTTGGAGCTCATTTATAAGTGGATAGTCAAATACGCTGTTTTACAGTAGATGGACTGGAGATGGTTCATGCTAAAAGTCAGTTTATCTTTAAAACGTTAGCCCAAGCTTTTAATTTTACCTTTTAAACATTTTCCATTTCAAATTCCATTTTTTAAGTTTTCAGATACAAGAGAAGGGCCAATGGTATTTAGAGTTGCTGTAAACTTTTTTTCCTGCTCCTCTTACACAAACTTACAAATGTCACAAAACAAAAGGGCAACAGGTGCACACAGGATGTAAATCCTTCAAATGATCCTCCAATTACCTCCAATTCCACCCACCCCAATTCACTCTGAAAAGACTCCTACATCTGTAATTAACAAAAAAATAAGAGAGAGTCATTTTGAAGGATGAGGTTCAGTCCTGCATTCAGATTGGCTCCTCCTGAATGAGAGAGAGCGAAGGTTTGCTGGTTTATTTTTGTCTGTCAGATTTTTTTTTCCTTTTGACTCTTAAACTACCATCATATGGCATCAACCAAGCTTCTGCATAGGATACCCTGAATGTGTAATCGCACCAGAGACAAGAGATGAGAATAGTCTTTTGAGCAGAAAGTATGGCACAGTGAAGAGGCTGATGAATTAACTATTCATGCCTTAATCAAGGTGCTTGTTTTCCGCCCATGAGCGCGAGAGG
Source organism: Crenichthys baileyi (assembly GCA_036173005.1). Classification (NCBI taxonomy): domain Eukaryota; kingdom Metazoa; phylum Chordata; class Actinopteri; order Cyprinodontiformes; family Goodeidae; genus Crenichthys; species Crenichthys baileyi. The sequence continues at coordinate 64,060 of JAHHUM010001467.1, read as the reverse complement.
AAGTGTGGCGTCTTGTTTGGGGGAGGAGGGCTGGAAAGGGCGTGGAGGAGGAGCTTGGCATATGCTAATGCAATTTAGAGTTGAATATGAAGAACAATGTGGAAGACAGATATGAAATGCAGTTGAAACAGTGCTGTTACTCCTTTTAAGCTTCATACATGTGGTCTCTCTTTTTCACACAAACATGGGCAGAAAAAATGTTAATGGTCTGGGCTTAAACTGCTTCAAAGAGAGGGCAGAGGATGTGAGCACACCTCAGCCAACACATTAGCAGCTCACCGGGGAGGAACCAAGCACCAGGAGGACGGCAAATGACAGGTAATGTCCACTCCTGCTTTTACACATGCACGCTGGTGAGCAGGCATGCAGACGTGCACTATTACTTTTTATTTCTCCCCAGGTTACAAATTGAGGTGTGTTTCAGGTCTAATTTTCCCTGTTTTCTGTGGAGCACACACATAGCCTTTCTTTTTTACCTCCACTTATAAATACATTTACATATTTACATGATAACAGTGAAATATGCATTGTTATTTATATCTATAATAATATATGTCTACCTGAAGACATACTAAACCCTCTTTGCAGTTAGTGGACTGTTTCCTTGGAATGAGAGAGAAATTTTGTCTAATTTATCATCCCTTATATTGCAGCTGACCCATGTATATCAAACATGTGACCCCCGCTGTTACCTTGGAAACCAGACTGGCTCTGTAGGCGGCCAGGGCTTTCAGGTACTCCTTCTTTGCAGCCTCTGTTTTTCTCTTGTAGCTCTGCAGGAACAAACAACAACAACAATGTTTAATTACGAGCCGATACCAAATGTTGCAATGAAACAAACTATTCATGCTGACTGATGCGGTTGAGATTATGGGAGTCACAGCTGTGATGAAAAAAAGACATTTTACATGCATTAGCTGCACACTTATCAGGTCAAGGAGAATTTTGCCCATCTGCATGATGCTGTTGCATTTGAATCATTTGCTTCTTGAAAATCAAATTCAGCCCAAAATGAAATGTCAAGAAAGATTCTGCACAATAACACAAAAATAGAAGTTAAACGAAGAGTGAAAGCCTGTTTTTCACTTTGCGCACTGCTTTTTTTTAGTGTTCTTCTCTATTAAGGCTGTTGCTCATCTCTTAATCAGAGCTGATGTCACAGCAAATCACTCAGATAAGAGAGAGAGAAAATAAAATAAAAGAACTCAAAACAGCTTTAGTAAAAAGGCAATCTTGAACCGTCTGAATGAACCTCAAATGATGCGTTGAGACAGGGAATTCAAGTTAATGTCATCACATGTCACTCATGGCCTGTGAGCAACTGCCGCTGTCTTTTTCATGCAGCAAAAGCGAGTGGCAGAAAGTCCACCCTAAAATCGATAAAGAAGACTCAGATCTCAGCATTTTAATATGAAAGAGGGCACACTTCTTTGCGTGAGTGAATGCAGTGGGTAATTACTGATCCTCTATGAGATACTCTCAGTGGCTACATGGCCAGGGTCATCTCTTCTCAGAGGGGTGGGGTAGAATAACCATTAAGCATTCATGGGTTGCAAAGTGAGCATAGGCTGGCAGCCGCTGACGCATACACTCAATAAACAAAAAGGCAAACAAGCAGGACAGCAAACAAAGTAGGATGAAGTCAGATACAATCTCTTGCTCAAACAGCTGATGTTTATCCTCTCACTCATTCCTATTTACAATATTATCACCATTACTTTGATATACAGTGCCATTCAAAAGTATTCATACCCCATTTTTTCACCTTTTACACCCAGAACCTTTAATGTTTCTTATTGTTATTGTATGTAATACATAGCAGCACATAGTAGGGCATATGTGTGAAGTGGAAGGAAGTTGGAAGGTTACATGATTTTCAAAAAACTAAAAAGTGTGGCTTGCATTTGTATTCGGCCGTCTTCACTCCGATACCCCTAAATAACCTTTAGTGCAAGTGTCATTGTTCACATGCGTGGAATTTAATCTCAGTTTAAATACAGCGGTTTGTTTGAGAACATTAAAAATCAATAAACTTTGAATATCTTCTGGAGCACTGTGCAATAAGTCATCCGAAAATGGAGGGAGTATGGAACAATTGCAAATGTATTACCACATGGCTGTCCACCTAAACTGAAAGATAAAGAGAGCATTGATCAGAAAAACAGCCAACAGTCCCATGGTATCTCTGGAGGAGTTGCAGAGACCCACAGCCTAGGTAGGAAAATCTCTTGATAGGACAGTAACTAGTTGTGTACTTGACAACTGTGGCCATGGTGGTAAAAAGAAACAATAGTTGAAAGCAAGCCATAAGAACTCATGTTAAAAGTTCACCACAAGCCCTGTAGGGTGCACACCCAACAAAGATGCTTTGTTCCGGTGAAACCGAAGATTAACTTTTGGGCCTACCTGCAAAATGATAATCCCATAATTAAACATGGTGGTGGCAGAATCATGCTGTAGCAATGCTTTTCATCAGTAGGCACATAGAAGCTGTTCAGAGGTAATGGGAAGGAGGAAGAAGATAAAACATATACATTTTGAAAGAAATCCTATTAGGGGCTCCAAAATATTTGAAACTTGGGCAAAGGTTCACTTTGACATGGTGCAGTGTTTCCACAAAGTATTAAGCCAGAGGGAAAGAGACATGAATGCTATTCAGAAATCAAGGTATTATTTTCCTGCCATGCACTACTTTATTTAATCATGCAAAATTCCCATATAACACATTAAACTTTGTAGTTGTGATGCAACACAATGTGGAAAATACTTTTGCAAGGCAATGTGTGTCTAGACTTTATGGAGCAAATCTAGGAATTGGAAACTACTGTAAATATTTACCAGAAACACAGTTCCTAGAATAAATCTTTAAGTCACTGCTCACTTCTTCTCAAACTCTTCGATACTACTCACAGCAGCCTTAATTTCAAATTAATTTAACACAGCTAATGATCTATGCAACGACAGATACTTTCAAGCAAATTACTATGCCTAAGGATGTCTAATATTCGAAAGTGAGTGGATTCATTATGGTTGAAGCCGTCAAAGGCTGCAGGTCAGGTGAATTAAAAATAACAAAGCTGGAAGGGGGGATAGAATACGCCTTCAACCTAATCCCAGCACAGAGGTGTCCCATTTGAATTAGCCCCCTAATTGTACCTTAATGAATTGTTCTTGTTTGATAAGCAGTTAATTACAGGAGACAATAACCCTGCGCCCCGCTGACACCGATGGGAGTGATTACCCTGCGAAACGGAAAACCAAACGATTGGTGAGAAACAGAGGTAAGGGTGGGGATGGGAGCGCTGGCGATGGAGGATAAGATGAAAGACATAGTAAGTAGTAATGGAAGAGAAATGGGAGAGGTAAAAAGAGGGGTGAGAAAAAAAAAACAACATAATAAAAGTTCACAAAGAGGGAGACGTAAAACATAGTGTATGGTTAAATCTAAGCCTAAACAATGAGTTTAATGTCCAAACATGCAGCTTGAATTAAGTGACAGTCTGTTTTTTTTTTTTTTTTTAGATCTCTGACCTTTCAATAGTACACAAATTCAAAACACAGACTCAATTAAATAAAGCTAAGGTTTCCCCTTACTCCGACGCAAGTCCATTTTCATTACCCCCCTTTTCACTGCTGCAAAAACTGAAAATTGATCTTAATCTCAAATAACAAAAACAAGAAGAATGTTTTTTTGTGTTACTGGGGCAGCCGTAAAATGTAGTCACCTTGAGTAATATGCAGCCCAAATAGCACATTGATCTTGCACTTTAAAGCACGGGCCTTTGGAAGCAGCATAACTAAAAAAGTTATAATGAAAAAGAAGAAAATGGACATAAGCACGTCTGTTCTGCTGTGCCTTTAGACAACACAGGGAAAGTAGAGAAAACACAATGTAGCTCAACAAAAAGGATCACAAACAGAAAACAAATGACAACAGAGACGAAGGCAAAGAGAGCAATGACAAAATACTGATCAATATAGCAAAAGACAAAAAATGTGTTCCCTTTATTGTATTTATGTGAATTTTTGCTGCACCGTATATTTGAGGAGCTCTACACATAATTGGAAACAGGAGCTATGATCTAGTTAAAACAAAGCTGTGTAGGGGAAGGATTGTGTTTACATTCTGGTGTTCCTGCAAGGCTCCAGAGGGTCTGACTGAGACATTAAAGAATACACCTCAATGGTCCTGAGGAGATGACGTGACGGCCGCATGTTGGCAGAAAAAGCATAGAGGCAAATATATAAACAGATCAAGGGGAGTTAGGTTAAATAAATTAAAGCTGTATGTTCAAAATGTTCTCAGGAGTGAGAAACTGCTATGAACAGCTTTTCCTATAGGTGGAGATTGTTACAGAAAAAAAGATATTTTTATGCATATGTATGCATTTATGCCTTTTCTTAATAAAAGACAAGAAAAATATTTGAGTTGATAGAAAGATGGAGCAAACCTGGAAGACAACATGGGGTGGATGATTACCTTCCAGCTAGATGATTTCAAACATAAAGCTATAACTACAATGGAATGTTTTAGATCAAAACACATTTATGTGTTAGAATGGCCCAGTCAAAGTCCAGTCATAAATATTATTGAGAACCTGTGGAAGACTTAAAAATTAAAGTTAACAAATGCCCTCCACCTAATCTGGCTGAGCTTGAGCTATTAAGAGCTGCAGTTGCAATGAAATGTGGCTGTAAAAAATCTTGACTTGTGGGAGCTGACTACACATTCACACCATACTTTTTATTTGCAAAGAAATGTAAGGTAATAACATTTAAAGCATCATTTTCCTTCCACTTCACCATTATGCTACTTTGTGCTGATCTATCACATGAAGTTGTCAGGTTAAATGACAGTGGTAGTCTGTTGTAATAATTAAAGCAATCACAGTGTTATTGCCCAGACAAGAGTGCTACATTTCATGCGGTAATGAATCATTAACTCAAGTTAATTACGTGTCCTGCGAGGTGACATGTCTGATTAAACACATGATGCACAAATAAAGGAATTAGCTATGGAGTGGCACACTAAATGGGCTGATTTTGCTGGTGTACTGCTAGTTAGTTAGGTCTGTTCTGGTTTTCCTGGTTCCCCAGTAAAAGGCAAATGCATATGCAATGTGTGAAAGGGATACAGAACATCCAAAGACTGTAAAAAACTACCAGAATTGAAAGGGTTAAGAAGCACAAACAATAACATTTCTGGAGCAGATGTCCTTGAGGGAAAACCAAGGACAAGGCAATTGCTAATCTTGTATTCCCAGCATGATCAAATCACCGGGCAACAGATATAAATAAAAGGACAGGAAATGAGGAATTCACATTCAAGGGTGTCAGCAGCGAAATGAAGATTCATGGTGAAGAGCCCCGGTGAAGGTGGCAAAAATTAACTACAAATAAAAGGGACAGCCAGCCTCCAAAGTCCGGCGTATAAAGCAGGTTCGGATGGGAGAGAAAAAGAAACACGCTGGAGAGGGGCGCTGCAGAGAATGGGCTGCACTTTGTCATGGAGACAGGTGCTTTTATTTGACACCCAATAGGCTGTGCCCCCGACTGGATATTCTAAAAATATGAGTCTGCGCACGATCATCAGACTGTCTCGTTTTCCGTTCATTTCACTCTATCATTTGTTACCACAAAACACACAGAAACCTATTCGCGTCTGTTGGGTTGGAATGTTTGAAAGAAATTGAAACTGTGCTCCATTGTGGGAATCAAAAAACTGCAGTAAATGTTAACTCAGTTTCATACAGGTCGGGCTGTACTAAAAGCCAAATTTAGATGACGCCGCTAATGGCTAAAAACAGTGTTTCACTTCCTTCAAAAAACGCATTTGCTTCTGTACTGATTGTGAATGTCTAATTCATAAATAAACACATGAAACAAGAACTAAAAGCTTTTCAAACATTACTGTAAATAAGTAAATAAATGTGTTACGTCTCGCTGTCATGCAAACTGTTTTATTGCAAAATCTATTTAATCTGTACAAATGCTGCTTGTTGCTGTACTTCACAAATACATTTGCACTTGTGCTGTTTAAGCACACAACAAACAAATAAGAAGATATGGTTAAAAGGTTAATTATGAGGAAAATGATAAAGTGTACCATAAGCTTTAGAATTTTCTTTGATTAAATGCTAGCAGTGATCAGATCGCAAGCTGAAATGTATGAGGCTACAAGCTTCAATGTTTATTCAATTGTAGCTGCTAGATGAGCATGTGTTTTTAACTAGATCACCATGACTCAAAGTTCATACCTTTGAACTTTTTCACATTGTCAGGTTACAACCACAAACAGCAGTGTATTTCGGTGTTATTTTAGGTAAAAGAAGCAGTGCATACTTTTTAAGTGGAAGGAAAATCATACATGGTTTTGAATTTTTTTGTATACATAAAAAGCTGAAAATTGTGTCACACATTTGTATGCCCCCTTTACTCCGATCTCCCAAAAAAAACAATCAAGTGCAAATGCATTGAAAAGCCACCTAATTAGTAGATAGGCTTTTGTGTGTAACTGAATCTCAGTAAAGATCTCAGTATAGATAACAGCTGTTCGTTGAAAAGGTTTGTTAGAGAACATTAGTGATCAAACAGCATCATGAAGACCAGGAACACAGCATACAAGCTGGTAAAAGAAGTTTGGGCATGTTAGGGCAGGTCGCAAAAAAATATTGAACACTTTAAAAATGACGCAGTGTTCAAGTCATCATCCGAAAACAGAAAATAAACGTACTGATGGCAGTATCATGCTGTGGGGCATGGACAAGAAAACTGGTAAGTGTTGATAAGAGAATATATGAAGCTTAATGCAGCACAGTCCAGGAGGAAAATCTGTTAGAGGTTGCAAAAGACTTACAACTGCGTCAAAGGTTTTAATTCTATCAGGACAGCAACCCTAATCAAACCACCAAATATGGTGAAAGGTGGATCTACAAAGAACGGACTCAGGGGGACCTAAATACAAATGCTTTTCAGTTTTTTATTATTTTATGTATAACAACTGCTGAAAACCATGCATCAGTTTATTTCTGTTTCACAATTAAATGTTACTTTTGGTTGGCCTGTCACATAAAATCCCAATAAAGTACAATAAATTGAAGTGAAATAACATGAACTGGTTTCAAGGTGTATGAAAACGTTTCCAGTGCATTGTAACTTCGAATGCTCTTAACTTCAATGAATAAATGTGAGATTTTTTCCAAAATGTGCAAAACACATTTTATGTGTACCTGTTTCTGCTCCTCTCCCAGTCCATCCCACATGGAGGCGACTATTTTGGAAACGTCTCCAAAAGTCGCATTTGGATTCTGTCCCTTGATGGCTGCCTGGGTGTCTCTGAAGAACAAGGCATAGGCTGACACGGGCTTAGTCGGCTCATTGGGGTCCTTCTTCTTCTTCTTCTTTTGGGGCTTGGGCTTGGGCTTTATCATCTCTGAAGATGGACGTTTCTCACCTGTCATCTGGAAGACAATCAGTGCACACACAACACAGAAAGGGCTTATTGATACTGAAACGAGTTTTACCAATTTCATGTACAAAGAAAAAAAATCTTCATGAAATGAATAATTGCTCCTCTGATGAATGCCTATAACACTGGGTCCAGGTGAAGCGTGTAAACTTAATTAACTCTATAATTTGATTGCTCAGTTCAATAACCAACGTTTGAATATTGCAGCAATGTTTCACTGACAGGACGCTCTCACACACAGGCACTAGTTGACAGAAATTGTCTTTTTTTTTTCTCCTGCAGCACTTTGTCAGAAATATCATGTGCTAGTTGAATTTATCAGACCTTTTCAAATCTTTATTTTGCAGTTGCTCAGCAAGTCATAAATTCAGACTTTTCATGCCTGGGCTGAAGGGAATTTTAAATCGTCTGATGTATCTGCTCTGGCTTTGATGTGGTCTCAGAATGAATTGGAGAGAGCAAATGGAATTACTTACTGATAGAAGAGATGGTAATCATTTTTATTCACATGCGCCCTGTGAAGCCCAGCAGAGATGTATAGGCCTAGAAATACTTTTTTTTTAAACTAAAGCATCCCCCTTTACTTATACTGTATCACAACGAACCGCAACTAAAAAGAGATGAATCTGATACGTTGATGAGGTGGCAAAGTCAGTTATATACATATCTGCATTCCTTCTGGTTGAACTCAGGCAAATACAAGTAAAATGGGTTGTGGCTACAGTTACATAAAGAGAAACAAGCTGAAGATCAGCTTGTGTCAAAAGATATTTTAACAAAATCAGGATTTCAGAGTCAGACTTGAACATGAATGTACAGCAGCGGCAGAGATGAGAACAACTAAGATGTGTTTGATTTTTAGACAAAAACATTGTAGAGTCAAACAGTCATGTAAAAATAGGAAACCCAATTGAAAATTCAGTTCTTTAATAAGAATTGTTAACATATTGATGTCTAATCTTTTCATTTTTTTCTGGAAAAGAAAGGGCTTTAATTACAGATTACTAGGAAAATGAGCATTGTGTAACTCATTAAACAAAACATTTCAACAAAAAAATATGCTCTAACTGAGCAAGGAGTTAGGACACCCTACCATCTAATGGCTAGTCTTAAGATCTAAGCTTTGATGCAATTAGGGACTTTCCATTTCTTTATTCTCATCCAGTTCTTGATGGATTTACTAGTATGTTTTGGGGTCATGGTCATGTTGCAGGGCCCAGTTTTTCCTCAGATGCTGGCACTTGTTGTGAATATTTACTTGTAAACTGCTTTTCATACAGTGGAATGTCTGATTTCCAATTCTTTTGAGACCGCTTTAAATCCCTTACAAGTCTCAAAATGCCACTATCTTCTTTCTGAAAGCTTAAGACAGCTCCTTCCATCTCTCAGTGGGGTTTGCCCTCACTTTAGCAGTCAGGAGCTCACAAAACTAAATGCCTGAGGTTTAAACAGGGTGAACCTCCTTTAAAATGCTAAGTAACAATTGAATTTTTAATTACCTTTTACAGAAAATGCTATAAGGTATTTTCAGAAAATATCAGGTTTTCATAGGGTGTTTTTTTACATGACTTTATCTAAATTTGACTTTGTAAAAAAAAAGGATATAAAGTTTGTGCTTTCAAGATTTTACCAACAACCTAAGTCTAAAAAACTCCACTCTGCCAAACAACCACACACACATAACAGTGACGTAACATTTGTAACTTTAATTCCAGCAAAATTATAAAAAACAAATAAAATATATTTTGTAATTCCTCCAAAAAATCTTCACTGTACTTGTCTTTAAGCCATCTCAGAAGAGCCCCTGCCTCCATCTCCACTACTAAAGAAGCCCCATAAGTACCTTTGAATGAGGATCTGTCTCCTCTTCCTGATTGGAGCTTGAAGGGGAGGGTGTGGCTGATTTACTTCCAGGAGGCGAGGGGGAACCATGAGGCAGTGTGCTCCGGCTGACCTGAGGGTTTAGCTGAGACAGTGCACTCATGGGGTTGGGGAGTATCGGAGGTGAGCTGTTTATCATGTGGTGGTTACGGGCAGGATCGTAATGAGCGCCATCAGGGTGCTGGTGATGGTGTTGCTGTTGGTGGTGGTGGTGCAAAGCCATCTCCTGCATCTGGGATGAGAGAAGAACACCAGCTTTACTATCTTCTCTGCTCAGAGCAATAAACGTTGCCAATTAGCCAAATGTGCAATTATTTTTAGGTGGAGATGACATTTTTTTTATGTAGTATAGTCTGTAAGGTGATTGAAAAAAACCCTTACAGATTTAATGTTGACCTGGTGCCTCTAATATCTACCTGTACCGTTCTAAAATTAAAAAAATTATTTCTTTATCTGAAATATAACAGTTTTGCTTAAAGGTTGTTTTTTTGTTTTAGGGGAATATTATTAAATAATGCCAAACATTTTTAAATATTTTTCTGTGGGGCAATGAATAAATTGGTATGCACAAATTAGTCACAAATGATCCAAGTAACCATTATCCTTTGTAAAGCACTTATTCAGTTTTGGGAAACAGAAAATTCTGATCGGAACAGTATCACACACACCCATTAGCGCTGTAGCTTCCTGCTAGACAAAAAAAAAAAGAAACAAACTTATTTTGGATTTCTCAATTGACTTGTTGGTTTCTATACCTGTTTTTGGTTTTTTCAGTTCCTCACACTCAGTTTTTTCTTTATCTTACTCTTGTTATGGCATCTACATTTACCCCTGAAAAGTCGTTTGGCATTAACATATAACGCAGGTTCGGGACCTCACATAAGAATGTTGTTAATTTGATTTGTCTGTCAATTAAAAATGTCAGAACTGCTTTGGTCAGCTTACAAAGTCAAGCCAAAAGCCTCAAGTATTCAAGTTTTCAATTTCAAACCCTACATTTACTTCTATACAGGTTGAAATGGACTGCAGGCAGACCAAAAGTGATTACTCCACTTGGAATAAGTCAGTATTTAATAAATCTACTGCAATTCTTTCCCTACATGGTGGACATCTGAGACTGATAAACTACAATCATAACGCGATAGTGCTTTGTTAGAACCAGGTCTGTTTCAACCGCAGTGATTACTCCATTCTACTGGTTCTATCTTGGTACCAACTTTTAGGTGGTCCAGAGGACAGAACCGCTTTTTTAAGGAGCTTAAGGTGGGCTCATGGAGACCAAAAACATTTGAAATGTTATGGGTGCCTGAATTACTTTTGCTATGCAAAATTTAATACATAAAAACATAAAAAAGTCGCCCATCAGCAATCATATAAATCAGACCTGCACAAAATATCACAATATCAAGGCATGCAAATTTGCAACCTCAAAAGACTGCACGGATGCAATATATGGGAGGGTATATTTTAAGCACCATGCATGCAATTTTGTTCTGCCAAAAATATTTTGATCTGTTGGGTGACTTGCCCTCAATCCCTACACTAGATATAAATGTGTTTTTTTTTGTGGCCAAGACATTAAATCTCACAAAGAGTGATGGGACATTGTGGTGAAAAAAAAAGAATAAACGTTTCAAGAAATGTTGTCTCAGTCAAAATCAAAAATCAAGATAATTTTTGGAATATTCAGTAACAGTGAGGCATTTAGTTTTCAGGTTATTGTGAAGCCCTAAAAAAATTGGCACTGGAACAACATGAGCTCACTGCCTCATATTTTCCTACTGTTTATATTGACATCACTTGTCACATACAACCCAACATCATTTTTGTCTTTCCTCTTTCAGTCTTTTAATATTGCCATTAAAAACTGCTCTGAACACTGTGTGCATCCCAAGTAGCGCAATGCTGGTACATAGCAGACAGTAGCTGGTTGGGATTGCGAAACCTTTACAAACCCCATCAACACCACAGTTTAGTGAAAATGAAATACTCGAGTAATAACAATAAGAAGTAAATGGAAAGATATATTAAAGTCCAAGCTTTTTCAGTATTTTATTATCCTAGTTTCACTTATTTGGTTTCTTTTTTGTCACCACAGTGATTCACCTAATTAACTATATCTGAACACCATAGATGATGTATCAGTCAAAATTAAACACAATTTTTAAATACATTTTTTTTTAGTAATTTTAGTTTATTTCTGACCACTTCTGGAGGCAATACATGCATCAATTCTCAGACTAAATTGGTTGTGAAGAAGGACTGCAGTTCTTGCGGTTGAAAACGAATTCTTGAGAAGCAGGAGCTTTCAGCACCTGGTAAAGCAATCACGAAGCCAATGATATTGATCAACAACCCCATCAGCCCCCTGTAGGTACATTATGCTCACCGTGTGCAGTGGAGTAAGAAACAATTACTTAGTGCCACGTCAAACAGTACCTTTTTGCAATAACTGGGATCACAAATAGAAGTAAAAGTGGTGCTCACAGCTGGAGAAAGAGCCCTGCATGAAGAACACACTGCAATAATTATAGAGTCAGGCTCTCACAAAGTTCTGCTCTTAGCTATCTTTAATCATCAATAATAACCAGATCAAAAGCTCTTCTTCAAGATTCATGTGGACATAACATGAACATGGTGCAAAGGATGCTTTTAATGCAAGCATAAATGGGAATGTTTGGCAATTTACAGATCAGAAAGTGATGAGCTAGTATTTGTTAGCTCTTTTAAACATTTATGAGTTAAATAATACATTACACATTAGTGCAGTGCTAAAAAGATCAAATTGAAAGGGCCTGAGCATATGGGGTCTTGATAAACACGAGCAAAGGTTCAGAGATGAAGGCTTGGTTCTCTAATCATAATTGGTCCCAGTAGATTGCTAGAATAAAACGGACTACAAAGTAATGTTGTGTACTGCTCTAGCCTGCTTTGAAATAATATTCACACCACATTAGGTTCTGCATTGCCTCAGCAGCTGCTCACAAAAGCCAGTCCCAAACAAAGTCATTCCTTTTGCATTTCAAATAACAAAGCTGTAACCGCCCCCATCCATGGAAATCTCCGATTTCCAATCAGGATTTAAAACACCATTACTACACTCAAATAGTGCCAGCAAAAATAGTAGTTCAAAAAAAGAAGAACGAAAGAAACTGGTAGAAAAGAAGGAAAAATAACCTATTTATTTTTAATTTTCCATGGACTTGTTCTTTAAGGATTCTTGATACCCAAGAAGCATTGAAAAAAAACAATTAATCAAACAAGAATAGCCTTTCATTGCTGTGGCAGATGCATTTCCATAGCAACAGCCTCAAAGCAAAATTGTCACCCTTTAATCTGAGTCACACCGTGTTTAATATAAACAAGAAAAAGACATGCAAAACAAAACAATTCAGAAAAGGCAAAGCTATGCAGCTTGGTGAAAAACTTAGTATGCCAGAATATACATGAATCTTATAATTTCACCTGTAAAGGCAAAATCACAAATGATTTTAACTGAATGAAAGAGTTTTTCTTTTATATGAAGTAAGACTTTTCATTCATTTTATTTCTAAATGTGAAATTTATTTTAAAATAATACAAATTACTGCCAATTGCTGAAAATCTGCATGTTTCGTTCCCTATTTAATGAAGCCATTGCAATGAATATAAATAGATAAGTTCAACCGTTGCAAGTACATAACTATTTATAAGTATTCTATAGTGTGTCTACAACGAACTCTATGTCACATTATACAACTTTTGCCTCTTGCTCAAAGCACTGTCACTGTGCTAATCCATTTCTTATAATAATTCCTTTCTGGAGCTGCGTGCTTTTAATTGGTCCTTTCACCCGTATTAGGAACAAAATGCAAGAGGTTATCACACAGTGGCATCAGACCTGGGCTAAATAAAACTGGCTGCAGACAGCTGTGCAAATATTATGAAGAATCTGATTGCCGGTTGCCATAGGTACTGTATGCTAATTTCTAATGGTGTCTTTCAAATTGCAAAGTAAAAGTGCACAAAGAGTAACTAGATTGAATTAGTCTTTGCTCTTTTTGTTAACCATATAACTACTGGTTACTTTACATTGACAAAAGCAGGGGGGTATTTATAACCTCTAAATCTAAAGATTTACAGCTCTTGAAGAAAACAGAAAAAAAACATTAGGTAAGTAGGTAAGATCTGACTGCCTTTTAAATGTTTCTCATAATGGGTTCATATAGAGAGTAGGCCTGGGTGGTTTAAGGTTTCAAGGTAAGCCAAGATTTCGAGAAGTCCCAAAACAACATACCATTTCTATGGTCTATTTTTTCGTGGCACTAGTGGTCTTATTTTATAAATTCACTGGGTGGAGAGAGAGGGGAAGACATGCAGCAAAGGTCAACAGGCCTGGTCTCAAATCCATAATGGCTGAGGACAGCAGCCTCCGTATATGGGTCACACCCTTTTACCCCTGCCCCACTGTCGCGACGCCTTCTGTGGTCATTTTATTAATATACCAGACAGTATGGTATTTTCTAAAGTTGTATGGAGCAGAGAGTAGTGTTGTCATCCCTTACCTTATGCTGCGACCTGTGAGTCAGTTAATGTATGTTAGCAAATACAGAACAACTATAGATTTATTCCCCCAAAAAAGACATAGACAGCTGTTCAGATTTCTTTTTTCTCTGTGCCAGAAAACAGACATTCATGGTTTGGAAACCAGAGGAGAGCCAATCCGCTATGAAATAAAAGTGATTGTTGAGATTATTTGAAGTGATGTTGTGTAAAGTTATTTTTAGTAATACTTCCCTTACTTGACAGATGTCATATTAACATTTTTTGTGATGTGACATCATTTACGTAATTTAATTCTTAGGGCAGTGAGATTAATTTTAGCAATTTAAAACAGCTCAGGCTGAAATAGTTTATCTCCAACATCCGTGTTATTACACTAAAGTTACGGTCAAGAAACCTGTTTCAGTCTGTCCAATCAGCTGATTGTGAGTCTGCTGGAATTATTTCCAAACAACTATGAGACCCTGAAAAGCACAGGAATGTGACATCTTCAAGGCAGTTGCACATTTGACAGTCACAAAATCCCAGTTTAGACTACATGGAGCAGACTGACAAGTAAAAACTGTTGAGGAAAACAGCAGGCATCCTCAAAGAATGTTACTGTATCATGGTAATAAGGAAGTTGTTCACCTGAGACAACATAAACTTCCCAATACTCTCTTGGGAAAGTGAAGACGTTTATTCCAATATTATGGTAATGCATTATGTATACTAGGCATTTTAAGATCGAGCCGTTTTAAATAGTCCAGGCTGGCTACATGACAGGACAATTTATTTGTTAATGCCCAGTTAACAATTAAACGACTAGCTAAAATTAAATTGCCAGGCTTCAAACATAACTTTAAGTAAGCCTAATAGAATAAAAAACATAATATTCTGTCCCCAATTATTTTTAACTACAACTAAATTAAGCTGTTGTTTATATTTGTCTTTATTAAAGAAAATCATTATCCCTTTTAAAACAGCCTGGTGACTCTATCGTGTTTTAATTGAAACTCACTTATCAAATTTCTACTTAATACTTGAGACAGAAATATATGTTGAACCTTGATTATCTAGTAGCCACTGAGTTCTGCTTTAAATAAAAACAACAAGATCATGGTTTACAATTTGCCCTTTTGTTTTTCCAGAGCAATTTATTGTGACAGGGGTATTTTCGCTCATTTTTATCAGTCAGAATCTACTTGCAGTAGAGAAAAGTGTATGTGTAAGTAAAAATTCCCTGCTCAAAGTCAGCAGTGGGACAGTTGGGTTTTGCTTTTGGTGACAAGCAGCCAGGCAAAGCTTAAAGTGTGATGTAAAGCCAGGAAACTCGGTGTGAGCTCGTTCCTCTGCCTTCGTTACGCCTGTCTTGTTTGTATTCACATCTTGTACATCATAGTCAAATGGGAGTCAAATAACAAAGGCTTTCCAATTATGTGTAGCACAATGTGTGAGAGATGGAATATCACAAAGCCATTGTTACCCCTCTGCTCCTGCTGACCCTAGCTTCGAAATGGTTTCATGGTAGTTTCAATTGCCTGCACCATTTGATTTACCTAAAGGGATCTGACCACCAGCCCTGAGATGTTAGAAAAAAGGAAGAAAGTTCTACACAGCTATAAGGAAAAAAGGAGAATCACACTCCGCAGTTGAGCACTGCAGTAACTCTGGAATATAACTCCTTATGATTATTATATTATTTGTTTCATCAGTTAAGTAAAGCAGACGAGAGCATGCAAGGTTTATTGAACCGACATCATAGGAAAACTTGGACATTATACCTTTGCAATCTATAAATGTTAGCACAGTAAAGCTTAATTCATTACTTTAAATATGTGAAAAAATGTGCCTTCTAATTTGGGGCTGGAAATAAAACAAACAGGAAAAAACAAAAGGATGAAGCATTTTGTCATTAGTTGTTACTATTTGAATAAGCAGCACAGTGATCGATGCCTCTGTGACTCCAAAGACTTCCTCTCCCTACTCACTGCTTGACTGGAGCCATCTTGTTTGGAGTGATGGCTCACTCACACAGGTTCACGGCTGCTATTGTAAAATCAGCCAGCGTTTAATTGAAACAAATGACTATAATAATAGAACATTATCCCTGCAGGCACCCGGCCATGACAGCTTTAATTAGAGGCGCGCTCGAGACTGATCCTTCAAAAGCACAGCCACCGCGCAACAAGGTGGTAAACACGCCTTTAGGTTGGGAACAGACCCGGCTCCTCACAGCCCTCAAAGCTACTTCTCATTTACCCCGAGGGCAAAGCACTAACAACTCGGTTCCTCAAAGAGCCTTCAAGCCTCCCACCTCTCTTTCCCTCTTTCCCCATTCTCTTTCCCTTTCTGTGTTTCTTTCTCTCTTCCATCAAGCATGTCTTTGGTTTATCAAACTTATATATGCCCTGGAGGGTCATTTACACAAGCTAAGGAGAATTAATAGAAGAATGAATTCATGAATCATATGCTACTTATGTGTGGAAGCAAAGGCAAAGCACTGTGCCAGCCATCTTGAGACATCAGACAGATGCTAAATAAGGATATATGATGAACAGTGGATGGCATGTTTCAAACAGAAAAATATAGGTGTTTAAGTGCTGACGTGTTAAGCAAAACAGTCAAATGATCACAGTACAGCATTCATCTGCACCACTCTGTGTTGTCAAAATAAATCACTTAAGAGACAATTTTAACCATTAATCAGATTACAATATTGAGATTCCACAAAAAGTAAGCAAAATCATTTCAGACATCATAGTATATCATTGGTTTCCAGACTTAAAAATAACAGTAGGAGAGACAGATAGTACTACAAGTACACCTTTGCTTGCATACTACTCTACCACGTTGTTTTAGTATTTTTTTATGACTATCTTTAACAGTTATGGCCATTACGTGCTATTAGCAAGTATCTTTAAATTTATTTAGATATCTGTAGCCTACATCATTTAAAATCCCTCCACTTGATGCTCAATGACCCACAGTGGGTTTATTATCCCAACTTTACGTTAACAGTAATAAATGTTGCCTTTATTTTACTTGCAATGACTGAAGTACTTGCCTTGTTAAAAATGTGAAAGGTGTTGGGGTCTATTTAAGATAAGGGGACCTCCTATAGGTAGCAAATTTTGTTAAGATCAATTTTAGTGATCATTGTGAGTAAGGGGTTTTCTAGTCTTATTTATGTAATATATATTTATATATTTTACCCATTCCGAATGACTGTGACAATGTCAGTTATTCTGAACTGGAAAAAATAACCTCTTCTTGAAAAAGTATTGAATAGTCAAAATAATCAGATTGAAAATGAAACCTCTAAAAACAGAGGATCGAGCCTGAACACAAAATTATGGGTGACGATATAATAATAGCACAGGACTAATTTAAAGAAAGAAGTTGCTGTTTTTTTGTGTGAGAAGAACCGTGAGCCCCTAAAACATTTCTCAGAGTGAATCTGCAGCAGCAAAAAAAACAAAAACAAAAAAAAAAGCAGAGGTTGATTTGCAGATAGTAATGTCATGATGTCCCCCTTGGCACCATCCTCCATGTTCCTCATTACCAATAATGTGAGATAGAGACTCCTTTACTTTTATCCCCCCAACCCCTTCCACTACCACCCCTAGTTCTCTTTCTTGTTCCTCAGTTCACACCCCCCCCCCCCTTTCTTGTTCTCCTCTCTTGTGCCCCCACACCCCTTCTTGCTCCCTCCCTGCCCGGGTGTGTCTCTGAGCTCACCTCACAAAGCACAGCGTCAGAGAATCAGAGCCTTGGCTGACATGACATGTGGAAGATGGTTGTGAGGAGCGGAGGGGACACACACTCCTGACAGCAGAAGGCAAGGCTCCTCTGCTGCCACTAATGAGACTCCTGACTGCCGTGTCAAACACACTTTGTTTGCGTGCGTGCGTGTGTGTGTGTGTGTGTGTGTGTGCACTTACGGATGCAGAAAAATTGCAGAAGCAATGAACACAAAACAACAAAGAGCACATATACTTTTGAAACAGCACACAGTACTCTCTATGCCATGCAAGTGAAGGTCATGTAAAAGAAATCAAATGACATCTGACAGAGGTCATTTTCCCGCTATTGTCAAGATTTTTTGGTATTAAAGCTTCAAACTGCCAAATAAATTAACTTGTGATTACAATAACCATTAAAAATATCAAACTGTACAACAGGGTTAGATTTCTCTAATAGGTTTTCCATGATTATTGTTCCACACTTCTATGAAAACAACAGTGAACACTAGGGACATTTTCTAAGGTTTTAAAATAAAACGCGAAATAGACATGCAACTGATTTACACCGTGGCATAGTTTCTCTCCTTTATGGAGAAAAAACATTCTGGGCTTTCTGAGGTAAAACATGGTAGCTGCGGTCCCCAAATTCAGCCCTCATACTACTAACTGTGCTTAGGAATTAAAGTGTTGTTTTCATCACCCTGCCTCAAGCCACTCCTGGGCATGTTAACCAACCAGAGTGGCACCGTTGTTTTGAAGTGGTGGCTGGTGGCACAGCGGGAGGGGGGGCCATCCCAGAGCGAGACGACACAGCTCTCCACTGCCACCAGAGCTGAACACTCCTGCCACCAGAGGCAGAATGAGCTGATGGATGGCTGAGATGGGGCATGGTGCAATACGGACATGATTTCATGGCACGATAAATCTCAGCGGGGGGGCATGGCTAAGTGTAATATAAAATTCCTTATCTTTGTATCAGCTTCTCATAACACCTTCTATCTGCTGTGACTAAAGCTGTGTTTTCTTTAGCTTCTGTTTTATGGTTGAACTGCTACTGTTGATCACATCTAGTGTGGATGAAGTTGTTGAAAAAATGTGATAGATCATATTTTACTCTTCTGCTCCATAAATATGATTACGAATTGTCACTAGGGAGATGCTACTCTTCTTATTTTGATCGCAGTGAAAAGCAGGATTATTACAAAAGATTGTATTTGCCCAAAACAAGCTTAAATTACATTTATACACCAGTATAAATTAAATGAAAGATCACATTTTTCTGTTTTTTTAATTAACAGGCAGAAATTAAGTCACCTTATCCTTTGATAATATTAATCCAGTAGGTTAATTGACTTTATCTGGGTGGAGAAAATAGACGAGTTGCCATTCCAGCATGCGATAAAATGGTGAAATTGGAAAATAACCTCTACTTCTTTTAAAATATTTCTTAATATACAACTACAGTTTCATATCACATTGCCAGAGAAATAAGGCACTTTCTCCCAGGAGATGAGAAAAGAATTGAATTTTTCCTTATCGGTCATCTGTTTTTCCACAGAATGCTATTACTTGCTGCCTGCCGTTGCCAAGCAACAGGAAATATTAATAGGACCTTTTATTAGCTCGGCTTTACCCGTGGAGTACTAAAATGAGAAAGTGGAAAACATGAATGTGTTACATAAATCTTTGAACCTTTCAGGATTTGCACAAGTCTCTGTTTGTCCAGTGATTTATAGCACTGATGGTTCATTTATGGGAGAGGGAGGTGTGAAATACCAAAATGGAACGTTAACCTGAGGGACAATTTGAAAATAAACAATCTTACAAAAAATGTAGAGGGGGGGGGGCATTTTAAAGAGTAACCATCCTGTCTCTTAGCTGACAATTTTAAGAAGCCATGAAACAAGCAAAACAGATTTTTGTTCCACTGAAACCATTGATCATTCAAAATCATCTATGCCTGAATCAACATTGGAATAAGTAATACAAGTCCCTTTCTATCACTGGGCTTGTAGTGAAAAGACAGACATTCCACCATTTTTTTTTTCAGACACTCTAATCCCTTTAAAACATGCCTGAAAATGAATGTCTTTCAGAGGAGAAATAGGTTTTCTTCATTTGAATGGATGGTACAGTATAAGCTTCAAAGAGCAGAAAGTCTTTAAAGACAATTTTAAAGTTCATATTGGCGAGAACTGTAAACACAGTTAACAGCAGGACTGAAATGTGATTTTTTTATACAAAGTTAGAATTATGGAGATTTTATTTTTCCTTGAAAGCATATTTTCTAAAGCATCTCCTTTTGTTCCAGATTTACACAGAAAACCAGCAGGTGTACAGTTGGAGATAATACGCTAGCTGGGAGCCTCCGTCAGCGAGCGAATACATTAAAACACACCTCTAGTCTCTTATCATTTATTCATCCCAGCTTGTCTGTGACAAGTTCAGTTGACATTGCAGCTCATATTTCATTCACACAGGTTTGGGGAGCGAGCACCTGCCAGGAGGACTTAATACCTTGTGAGGAAAAACAAAAGCACAAGAGGAAAACACAGGCTTCCATCCAAGTTAACATGACAGTCGGGGTGGGATTAATACTTGATAATTAACCTCAACAACCGAGGATAAGGAGCTTGTGTGGAAATTCTTATTCTCAAATGTTGTAACAAAAGAAATTAAGGGAATGAATTTGAATATGAATGCAGTTGGCAGCTCTTTACGGTGTGACAACCTTCATTAGCAATGAACTGACCCTTATTCTGATAAATGTGTGTTTTATATTCAAGAAAAACTTGCAAATGCGATAATACCTGTGAATCTGATGGAGCTAAAGTTGCTTTTGCATACAGCTCTTTCTGTTCTTACTCTGCTCTTATGCATAACATTCCCTTCCTGATTATACATTCATCATCGGTTACATATTCAAAACATCACACTCAAGCCAGTCTGATGATGGCTCATACTGGATGAACCACAAAAAAACCTAATGAAAGATAATTTATTCCAGCTGCATGCATTTAAAGAAAAACCATATAGAGCTTTTCAGCTAAAATACATTTCAGGCACACAGGTGTGAGGCTCACATAAACAGATTTATTTAAACAACGTTGCTTTCAGCAAGTTCAGGTGTAATTGAAAGTGGAAAGTGACTACAATGTGGCCACTTTGCTCGTGAGTCCAAAAATTATTCACCAGTGGCAACAGAGATGTGTATCTGTTCTGGGGTTGCATTGATAAGATCAATGCAACCTGAGCAAGGCTATTAAATTTCTAATGTGTTTTGGAACTTGTAGATGCTATGACAGTCGGGGCATTAATGAAGAGAAGCAGTGAGAGGCTTTGCCAAGTGCAGCGGAGCATCAGAGAAAAATGGCTCTCAAGTTAGTCAAGAAGTAGTTTCAGACCAAAAAACAATAATCAGCAGAAATAATAATAATCATTGAAAATGGGCTCTTTGCAAAATTAGGAAAGTAGTTAATTATGTCTTTCATGTTGTTAGTAGAGAAAAAAATATATTATCTGTTAACTTCCACTATGAATGAATGGATTAAACCAGCAAAATCCTTGTTTTCGTAGGAACACTACAAGCACGAGTCAAATGGATTAGCAGGAAATGTGTTAAATATTTTAATTGAGCTGATTAATTGATGGTTTCTAAAATATACTAAAATTACTAAAATATAATATACCCCTTTGAACCGCCACCTTAACGTGGTGGAGGGGTTTGAGTGTTCAAATGATCCTAGAGGCTATGTTGTCTGGGGCTTAAATGCCCCTGGTAGGGGTCTCCCATGGCAAAAAACAGGCTCTAGGTGAGGGTTTCAGACAAAAGAGCGGTTTTAAAGAATCCTTCATGAGGACCACTAAATCGAGGCACGTGACGTTCGCCGGTACGGCGGAGCCGGGGTCCCACCCTGGAGCCAGGCCTGGGGTTCGGGACTCGTCGGAGAGCGCCTGGTGGCGGGGTTGCTCCTCGCGGGACCCAATCGCCGGGCCAATCCCGAACAAGAGACGCGAGGCCCCAACCCCCCAGGGGCCCCCCACCACCTGAAGGGGGAAACCGTGAGGGACTGGTGCAAAGAGGATTGGGTGGCGGACGGAAAGTGGAGACCTCAGCGGCCAGATCCCCGAATGCTTAGGCTGGCTCTAGGGACGTGAAATGTTACCTCACTGGGGGTGAAGGAGCCTGAGCTTGTGCGGGAGGTCGAGAGAATATCGAACTAGAAATAGTCGGGCTCGCCTCCACGCACAGCTCTCAAGGAGATGGAAACCCCACCCTTGAGAGGGGCTGGACTCTCTTTTCTACTCTGGAGTGGCCCACGGGGTTGAGGCGGCAGGCTGGGGTGGGTTTGCTTGTTGCCCCCCAGCTCAGCCGTCTAGTGTGGGATTTACCCCGGTGGATGAGAGGGTTTCCCATTCCCCTGCGCCTTCGGGTTTGGTGGATAGGTCTCTGACTGTGGTTTCGGCCTACGGGTTTTTCCGAGCGGGAGTGGGGGAGTACCCCGGCCTTCTTGGGGTGCCCCCTGTCGGGGGGTGCTGGATAGTGCCCCTCCCGGGGACTCCATTTTTCTGCTGGGGGTTCAACGCCCACGTGGGAAACGACAGTGACACCTGGAGGAGGCGTGATCGGGGGGGAAGGCCCCCCCGATCTGAATCCGAGTTGTTGGTTTTGTTTTTGGGATTTCTGTGCTAGTCACGGATTGTCCATAAATAAAACCCCAATTTTTCAAGCATAAGGGTTTTCATCAGTACACTTGGGGCACCAGAAAACACCCTAGGCAGGAGGTCAATGACCGGACTTTTTTTGGTTCGTATCATCAGACCTTCGGCCGCATGTTTTGGACACTCGGGTGAAGGAGAGGGGCTGAGCTGCCCACTGATCAACCACTTGGTGGGGAAGTTGGATCCGCTGGAGGAGGAAAAAAGGCCGGACAGACTTGGCAGGCCCAAAAACGCATAGTGAGGGGTCTGCTGGGGGAACGCCTTTTGGCGGAGCCCTCGGCCAGGGATGTATTCAAAACCCCCACCTCTGGGAGAGCTTTGGGCCCAGATTTCCGGGGGATGTTGGAGACATAGTGTCCGAGTGGAGCCCATGTTCTCCGCATCTTTTGTCGATGCTGCCCCCCGTAGCTGCGGCCGTAAGGTCTGCGGTGCCTGTCGCGGCGGCAATCCCGGAACCCCGGTGGGGGACCACTGGCAGTAAGGGGGATGCTGTCAAGCTGAAGAAGGAGTCCTATCGGCTGTGGTTGGCTTGTGGGATTCCTGAGGCGGCTGACGGGAACCGTGAGGCCAAGCATGCTGCGGGGGCCCGGAGCTGTGGCAAGGGGAAAAAACCCTCGGGCCTGGGAGGAGATTTCGGTGAGGCCATGGAGAAGGGAAATACCGGTCCGCATCGAAGCGATTCTGGAAAAACCGTCGGGGCCTCAGGAGGGGGAAGCAGTGCTTCCCCAAAAAGGGTTATAGTGGGGGGGGGGGGAGGCTGCTGACCTCGACTGGGGACATTATCGGGCGGGGGAAGGAGTACTTCGAGGATCTCCTCAATCCTGCCCTTCACGCATTCCCTGGTGGAAACAGAGGGGGGGGATCAGGGCTGGACTCTTTTCATCACCCGGGCTGAAGTCACTGAAGGTGTTTAAAAAAGCTCCGGGGTGGCAAGGTTTCGGGGGGAGGGAGATCCGCCTTGAGTACCTCAAAACTCTGGATGGTTTTTGGGGCTGTCATGGTTGACACGCCTCTTTTCAACATTTGCATGACGGTGGGGGGTTTGGCCCTAGAACCCCCCCCCCTTTTACCCCCCCCCCCCCCCCCCCCCCCCCCGGGGGGGTGGTCCCCCTTCATAAGAAGGGGGGCCCCGGAGGGTGTGGTTCCAACTACAGGGGGAAAATCACACTCCTCAGCCTCCCTGGTAAGGCCTACGCCAGGGTATTGGAGAGGAGAGTTCCCGGGCCCGATAGTCGAACCTCGGCTTCAGGGGGAGCAGTGTGGTTTTCGTCCCGGCCGTGGAAAACACTGGACCAGCTCTATACCCTCTACAGGGTACTCGAGGGCTCATGGGAGTTTCCCCCAAAGGTTTCACAATGTGTTTTGGGGGCCCCGGAGAAGGCATTCGACTGTGTCCCTCGTGGATGCCTTGTGGAGGGTGCTCCAGGAGTATGGGGAATCGGGGGCCCTTTATTAGGGGCCATCCGGTCCCTTTTACGAGCGGAAGAAGGAGTTTGGTCCGCATTGCCGGCACTAAGTCGGACCTCTTCCCGGTGCATGTTGGACTCCGGCAGGGCTGCCCCTTTTGTCCCCGGGTTTTTTTTTTCATAACTTTTATGGACAGGTTTTCTAGACACAGCCAAGGGCCGGGGGGGGTCGGGTTTTGGGGGGACCAGTGGATTTGTCTCTTTTTTTTTGGGGAAGGACGTGGTCCTGCTGGCCCCCTCCCCCAAAGACCTACAGCATGCGCTGGGGCGGTTCGCAGCCCGAGTGTGAAGTGGCTGGGAATGAAGATCAGCTTCCTCCAAGTCAAAGGCCATTTTTTGGTACTTTCGCCCGGGGAAAAGGGTAGCATTTTTTTTTCCTCTTTTTCGTGGGGGGGATTTCCTGGCCCGCCAAGTGGGGGAGGTTTAAAGTATCTCGGGGTCTTGTTCCATGAAGTGAGGAAAAACAATGGAGGGGGAGATCGACAGACGGATCGGTGCGGCCTGCCGCAGTAATGGGGGCGCTGTGCCGGTCCTTTTGTGGTGAAGAGAGAGCTGAGCCGAAAAAGCGAAGCTCTCGATTTACTGGTCGGTCTACGTTCCTACCCTCACCCAGGCACGTCCCACCGGGAGGAGGCCCAGGGGAGGCCCAGGACACGCTGGAAGGGACTATGTCTCTCGGCTGGGCCTGGGAACGCCTTGGGCTCCCCACGGAGGAGCTGGAGGAGGTGTCTGGGGAGAGGGACGTCTGGGTGTCTCTGCTGAGTCTGCTGCCCCCGCGACCCGGTTCCGGATAAGCGGAAGACGACGAGTACGAGTACGAGTACGAGTACGAGTACTAAAATATAAAAATAGCCAATTTGCTATTATAAGGAACTGAACCCCCCCCCCAAAAAAAAAAATACCCCCCCCAATGCTTTTAAAAGAAAATTGAAAAGATTAATTTGAAGATGAAAAACAATTGACTAATGGAGGCTTAATTTTTAAGTTGATGTTGGTAATATTTCTGCTGATATAATTTAGACCGTTTTCAACTGCTGCCTTTTTGTAAATATATTTTCATTAATAGAGGCTCAGTCACTGCTGGACATTAGAGGCTCTGACAGCAAGTACTTGACAACAGTATTTGACTCTACTGAATTGCAATTAATTCTGCAGTTTACTCTGGAGGCACTTATTACATATTGTTTGCAATTCTTGCATTTTTGCATTCTTGAAAGTTTGCATGTTCTCCCTTTGCAGGCATAAATATTCTTCAGGTACTCTGGCTTTATCCCACAATCGAAAAACATGAATGTTAGTTTAATTGGCAACTTTCAACCCTATGTATTTGGCTTGTTAGTTTCTGTGATGAGCTTTGACGCACACCTGACCCACAATGCAAATCTGACCAGGATCAAACAGATACAGAAAACTGATGGATGAAGTTAAATTAATATTAGGGTTGGGCTGTCATATGGTAATATGTATACTGGGGTATACCTCATATACACAAGAAGGCTTCTATGATTAATACAAACTTGGGTGGCAGTGGGTAACACAATGGAAGTAAATTTTTCCTGCACTACAATGCATATTTAGGTCGGATCTTGAGCTAGAACGCCTGCTACTGCTTCCGCTCTGAATTTTCGAGGCCAGTATACTGGTAGGCTGATTTTAAACAATAATAACCTGAAGAGGTGACGTGCTAATTTAGTGATCTGTTTACAACATTGTGAACTGTTTGAAAATATCATTAGATCAATCCAATAGAGACAGATCAAAATTCAATGTTGTACATTACACCGTGAACCTAGTTGTAATACAAGGCAATAAAGTTCTGTTTATTATGCCATTTGGTAAAAAGCTGTCTAAGAAAGAACAGCCGACCTCAGTGAGTTGAGGGGTAAATTGAGCAACCACTCCTTCTGAGCAAGTATGCAATGACAGTGGAAATTAATGACTCAGTATGAGCAGCCAGCTGCTTGGACCAAAATTATATGAGGTAGAAATTCAACATCACAAGCCTGTCTATGCTGATGGTAATACACAACCTAGTATTTTCTTAGGACACCATGGAATTAAAAAATTGTACATTGCCCAACCTTACTACATATAGCTGAGTTCAAACTGGATCTGATTTGTTTAGTATACAATGCTTGTTGATTGTTGATGTTTGCCCTTAAAAAAAATTAACTAAGCAGATGCCAACACACCTGAAACAGACCAATATAAACCCAATATGTCAGTTAAACGTCCACTGCTATTGTCTAATGACATTGCTGCCAGGTGCAACAGATGATTAGTCTGTACTTCAGTGCAGTCTCCAAATATCAAGGAAGTGAATCACAAATAAGTGGATAAAAATATCACTTGTTTAAAGAATTTAATGCAGAGCGGTCTGAAAAACAGATAACATGCTTTTGCTTTAAGATCATTTGTGGGAAGCTTTTGGTCTCCACACAGATTATGTACTTCCATACCACTGAAGGCTCAAATATGATTTGTTAGTGGTATCTCACTTAATATATGCAGTACAGACCAAAAGTTTGGACACACCTTCTCATTCAAAGAGTTGTCCTTATTTTCATGACTTGAAAAATTTTTAGCTTTCCCCCACTGAAGGCATCAAAAATTTGAATTTTAAAACATGTGGAATTATATACTGAACAAAAAAAGTGTGAAACCAAAATGAAAATATATCTTATATTCTAGGTTCTTCAAAGTAGCCCCCTTTTGCTTGATTACTGCTCCGCACACTCTTGGCATTCTGTTGATGAGCTTCAAGAGGTAGTCACCTGAAATGGTTTTCCAACAGGGTTTGAAGGAGTTCCCAGAGATGCTTAGCACTTGCTGGCCCCTTTTGCCTTCACTCTGCTGTCCAGCTCACCCCAAACCCTCTCGATTGGGGGTTTAGGTCCCGGTGACTGTGGAGGCCAGGTCATCTGGCATAGCACCCCATCACTCCTCCTTCTTGGTCAAATAGCCCTTACACAGCACTTGGACTGCATTGGGGGACATTTTCAAAGTTTTCCCAATTGTTCGGGGCGACTGGGCCCTTTAATTTTTTTTGAGGGAATGATGGCCACTCTTTTTTTTTACTTAGCTGCTTTTTTTTTGCCATAATACAAATTCCCAACAGTCTATTTTAGTAGGAAATTCCAGCTGTGTACTGTATCCACCTCCTGAACAACCAAATGATTGGTCCCAACCCCCATTTATAAGGTTTTAAAATCCCCCTTATTAAAACCTGACAGGGCACACCTGTGAAGTGAAAAAACCCTTTCAGGTGACCTCTTGAAGCTCACCTCCCCAAAAGAATGCCAAAAAGTGCGCGGAGCAGTAATCTAAAAGCAAAAGGTGGCTACTTTGAAGAACCTAGAATATAAGAAATATTCTTTAGTTGTTTTACACTTTTTTGTTCAGTATATAATTTCCCACCTGTGTTAATTATTTGTTTGATGCCTTCAGTGTGAAGTTTCAATATTCATTGTCATAGAAAATAAGGCAAAAATTTTTTAAAAAGAGAAGGTGGGTCCCAAAATTTGGTTTTGTTTTTGTACATCTATGGCAAGACTAACCCATTCAGTAAAACGTTACAGTAAAAATGAAACAGAAAGTATTCAGAAAAGGACTAAAATGCCTTATTAAGGAAAGGTCTTTAGTCCTCTAGCTAACCATTACTCTATGTTTAGCTTTGAAGGCATCAGATTTTTTCTCAAAGGTCTTCAAGGCCTTTTTTTTAATTGAGGAGAAAGAGATCCAAAATTCCTGTTTTGCCTCTGTCAATATGGGTTATCTTTGCCATTTTTTGTAAACGTCTCTAAATAAATGGCAGCAAATTGTGTCTTTGTAGCAGTCTGCCAGTAACAAAGCGCCCAAAAAATAACCAATCAAGCTAAGCCACTTATATATTCTATCCAACAGCTACATGATTGAGATCAAACTCAAAATTCAACCTTGTCGAAATCCTTGGACCTATATGATCAGCCTATTTATTAAATGTTTGCTGTTGCACTTGTACTGGAGTACTTTCAAATATCTGCATACTTCAATCTAAATGAAACCACATTTAAAAAACAGCAGCTTTCAGCCTTTTGTTGGGATAGAATAACCTAATTTCATTGAACTGAATTATCTCTAACATATCTAATAATGAAATCCAGGAGGTACAGAAAATTGGAGCTATACGCTCATTTTGAATATGAGTTACCTTTTTTCTTCTTTACAATTTCTACTTGCTTTCCCAGCCCCAATCTCAACCACCCCCTTAACCACCACCATGTCACCCCCAACCTCTCCTCTCCTCATCTAACTCTATTGCACTCTTTTCATTGCCCAGCTCACGTATTGAATCTGCTTGATGAAAACAGATCTCACTGCAGCACCACAATAGAATGGTTGATGCAGGAAAGATGAACCCTAATGGATTTTTTTTTTTCAATGTGCTCAAGATTGAATATAAGGCCTGACCTCCAGATGTAGTGGATCCATTTCACCAGTAGAGATATTGTTTATATTGAAGACAAAGAAATGTATAAATATACACACTTGGACACTTACATAAAAGTACAATGTCAACACAAGAAGCAGATTTTTGTATGGTGTACTTTTTTTGCAACAAAAACAGGCAAAAAAATGTGAATTAACCCGCACTACTTATCCACCCATGTCAAGTGAGGAATTCATAATGATACCATCTCATGTTTGAACTGCAGAGTTTGCTTAATTACTCTGTTCAACAGACTGTGTCAAGGTGAGGCACCAATTTAATAGACACTCGGTTCTCAGCACAAATGAAACTCAGTTACGGTTTGGTAGTTTATGCCAGAGTATTTGATTTAGAGAGAGTTTGCTTTATATGCTGCTTTTTTCAGGGTGAAGTTGAAGCAGAGCACTAAAAGGATCTCCATTCTTCTTTTAAAGGACGTTAAAATGAAAAGGGTTGTTAAAAAAGTATACTTTATGAATTTATATAAAATAAATCACTTAAATTGTTTATATTTTCTCATGGTACAACCACAAACTCCATTTTATTGGGATTTTATGTGATATACAAATACAATGTAGAGCAATTATTGTGACGTTGAAGGAAAGTTATATATCATTTTCCGATGCTTTTACAAATAAAACGTTGAAACATCTGGTGTGCATTAGGCGTCAGCTTCCCTGAGCTCAAACCAGTTTTTGCTGCAGTTACAGCTGCAAGTCTTTATATGTCTGTAGTACCTTTGCACTGGAATTTTTACCTATTGTTTTTTACAAAATAGCTCAGACTCACTAAGACTGGATGGAAACCATCTGTGAGCAACAATTTTCAGGTCACAGACTCTCAGTTGGATTTAGGTCTAGACTTTGACTAGGACATGTTCGCAACACATAGCAGTTTGCATGTAAGCCCTCTTCTAAATTTTAGACATTGACCTGAACGGTGCTCCAGGAGATGTTCAAAACTTTGGATAGGGTTGGTTTATTACTTAATACTGCTTTAATGGTCTCCTAGGCTTTATCCTTGACTTGTCTGATGTGTCCCTATGTCTTTATGATGCAGTTTGTTCACCAATGTTGGTAAACAAATCTTGCAGGGCAGTTATATTTATACTCTGATTAAATTACACACATGATCTCTACTCACTAATAAAGGAACTTGTGAAGGCAACAGATTGCACTGGATTTTATTTATTGGTATCTGAGTAAAGGGGGATTAATGCAAATATAAATATACTGTTTTCTTCCCTATTCACAATTATTAAATTGTTCATTTAAAAATGGACAAAACATTTACTGTCTTATCTCCAAAAGTAATCTTTAAATGAACCAGGGTTATCAAAACAACACTCAATAAAAAAAACAGCAATTGGAGATTATTTGTTCAGATTTCTGTTCGATATGTTGTGCTTGCTGCACATTGGAAACCTCATACATTTTTATCATGCAGTCAGCTGTATTCAGCTCCATTAAAACCGAAGCGTGGCTCTTTCTAACACAAACAAACACACACTGACGATGGAGTGAAAAACTGGCCAATCAACCAATGTCTCCACAGTAAAGGTCATGACCAAAATGTGAAATGAATATAAAGATAGATGACATGTGGAGCTAATACCTTGGGGGAATTTTCCTGCATTATATATAATGCATAACATGTTTTTATTTCAGATCTTTATCAAGATCTATTTCAACTGTTGTTTACCTCTTTCTCCTCTGTTTGTAATGAACATGATGCATCATACTTGACCTTGATATGCATCCGTATATGTCTACAGTACTCTTATCTGCTTTATTAACTTACAAACACACTGGGAACCCCTGCTATTTCTAATGATAAAGAGCAGTGAGAAACAGCTGTGATCCAAAGTGCTTTTGGGAATTAATAAAAATTACAAAAAAGGCACAGCTGCCAGATATAACTATGTCTGTGCCAGTTTATAATATCTGTCAATAATCAGTAATTTAGAAGGATAGGAAATTCTTGACCTTCAATTCCTAAATAAAAAAGAATATTTCTGATGTTAACATAGCTTTCCATATAATTTGTTTTATTGGGATCTCGGTGCTGCAATCAATAAAAAACATCAATCCCTTCCTCTTCCAAATGGATGCATTCAGATCTTAAAAGGACTGCTTTTCAGGGCAATTCTTACATGTGTGTTGCACAGTGGGGAATAAAAGAATAATCTGACTAACTTGAACTTCAAACTCACCTCCAAATTTAACAATAAATCATACATTTCAGACTTTATCTATATAATATAAAAAAGACAGCAGCATGTGAGTACATTTCATACCTAAACCTTTTCAAATTGTTGTGTTGTTCTGATAGAAACCTGCTTCTTGCAGCAGTTCCCATAAAAGCAATTATGGTTTGGAGATGCTAATTTGCAGACGAGCCCGTTTTTGTGTGTGGAGCTGAGGGAGTAATCAGCATGTATTCATGTTTGAAGGCATGACAGATTGACCGATGCATGCTGTCGAGGCAGATATGATGCTGATGGATTTACCCACAATCCTTTTCTCCATGCATTACAGCTGCAGAGCAGCCCCTGAACAATCTTATGTTTCCTTCACTTAGTCTAAGTCTACTTGTTTTGAAAATTACATTAATCAGAATCAGAATCAGAATCAGCTTTATTGCCAAGTTTGTACATACAAACAAGGAATTTGACTCCGGTACACTTTGCTCTTTGGTTTTTGTTTTTGCACTACAGAATATACATATTTACAATGTTTTTGGAGTACAATCTATTTCATTGTCGAAATCATCTGTTTCATTGATGTTAAAATATTTCCAATGCTATTTTGTTAGCAACATCAATCAAACATAAATCATTGCAAAATTTCACGTGTTTTTGTTGATTATTTTAAATGTTAAATATAATGGTGTTTTCTTGTGTACTGCGTATTACAAATCAAATCAGATTTGGAGGCTTGCATGTAACCCATTTAAGTTAAAAATTTCCCTTTTTTTAAATGATTTAATAGCCCTAAATATCTGTGACCAATACTCTCTTCCAACACTGTCTTTGAAGCGACCAAAAAGCCCACCATAGGATGCAAAGTCCAGGCAGTTCTACTCACCGTGGGCATTTGACTGGAGACAAGGTGGCTCTCCTGCGCCAACATGTTCGACATCATGAGCGTTGGCAGCTCAGTGTAGGAGTATGGGTTGATCAGCCCATTGTGTGGCAGCGAATGACAGAGGTAGCCTGTAGAGTCATGCTCCATCAGGTGAAGAAGAGAAGGCTCGGGGTGGTTGGGTGGAGTGATCGGCGGGATCTCATAGTCTTCGTCCCCAGTCCCGTTTCCACTCGAGGTGCCGCCACCTCCGCCTCCTCCCCCACCGCCGCCTGTCTGGCTTGTGTAGCTCTGATTGGAGGGATAAAGATGGGAGGAAACAGAAGGAGAAAATGATCATGTAAACAAGTAAAATCAGATGATACTTAAGAGAAGATTTTATGTTTTTTATAACAAAAGCTGAGCTGATGACAAACCCTGTTGCTAAAAGTAATAGAAAAATATGGTGTCACATGGTAAAAAGTGTAGACCAAGTTTTTAACCAAATAGAGGATGAGAAAAAAAGACAAGCATTATGCAAAAGTTAACAATGTAATAAAAAAAACAGCAATAATATCTGCATAATTTGTTAATAACATGGATTTTGGGAACATTTAAAAAATATATTCAAAAGACTGGCTTCAACAAAGTGAGAGGCTACCTTTAGGGATCACATGGTCACAGATATCAAGGTATAATAAGGCCCTTTTAGTGAGATGTGAGAGAAATTGCCAGAATGGACCCCCCCCCCCCCTTTTTTTTGCTGTGCACTGCTGGACAGCTGTCAGAAAGCAGCCTGCTACACTTTTCCCATGCTTACAGGAATGGCAAATTAGGCAATCAGAAATCATGTGGATGGTCATCTTTAACTGAGATAAGCCTGTTTTACAACTGTGATTAGCAAAAAACACATTTTGGCACTTAATAATGTACATCAAAAAATATGTAGCCATTATTTTCTATTAAACAACCCAGACCTCCAAAGAGCTATTTCAAGTGATAATTTTCAAACCTGTTGCATTCAGAAGGATCAACACTTCTGATAAAACAGTAAGGTCCAGAAATCTGTGCTTCTCTGCACACTTTACCCTGATGCTACCAATATCTGTTAAAAGGCAAAGACATGCAACCAGAGCTTCAAAATACAAATAAATAAATGTTACATATAGCAGTAATATACCTCCAATAATCAACACGTCATATTACTTTAGCAACAGTAAGGATGACTGTTGTTTAAAAACCTAAATTGTCTAACAATTCAAACTATGATTTGGACCTTGAATGTTTAAGGATAAGAAAAACAGCTTAAAAAAAGAGCAAACTTATTTTTTCAAGTTGAAGTGTTTTCTTATTAAACTTTTGTTAAATGGGAAGAATAAATAACATCCAATGTGTCTTGCATTATTGCTTTCAGACTCAAAGGTAATCATTTGTTTTACATTTTTAAGTAACAGCTGCACATTTTTCAGATTAGTGTATAAAAATCCCACAATGGCTTGCAGAAAGTATATTCACAACAAGGGCGATTATTTTAAACTAGAGGACCTGGATGTGCAGCAAAAAGCAAAGAGATTTTTTTGCAGCAACAGTTAACAGTTTTAGCTTATTTCTGTTAACAGATTATAAGAAAAATAAAAAGAAGTATGGAAAACATGTATCCTTATACACATGTATTGTAATTGTTTTGACCATTATTTTGTGTAGATGTGATATGTGACACTGAACAAATCACTTTATTCTATAATGTTTTTTGAACATAATCAACTTGAGGGGCCTCAATGTCAGAAAAGGAAAGAAAAAAAAGTTATGATTTTATTTGTAGTTAATTTCATAAAAAAATAAAGCTAATCTCTTAAATCAAACATCAGACATCGTATTTTAGATGCAAACATGAAGCATCTGACCTTGGTGATAAAAGAAAACAATCCTTGATGCATTTGGTAGCTGCTGCGCAAACACTATAAGTCCAATCAGATCCGAGTTCCGCACAGAGCAGGAAGAAAAGAAAAATAGCAGGGAAATTCAACGGGGAATGAAAGCAATTTTGTCTGAGACGATCCAACTTGACTCCCATTGTAATGACTGAGTCAAATTAATCATCACAAATAATATTCTGGTGTCAGCCATTCAAGGGGTTTTTAATAGAATTTTTATGATTCATGTCTAGCGGTATACATCAAACAGTCAGTTCTGCAACATTTCTGAAATCAATTCAATATCATCTTTGTGTAGGCTGTCATCTTCGGCAGCAGACTGGTCATTTATCTCTCAAACAGATACTTTTGGAAAATAAGGACCATGGAGAGATGGAGGAAGGAGAGAGGATACAGGGTAAATTTTTTTCATGTTTCTCTAAATATTGTTTCAGTATAAATGGAAAAAAAAATCTTTTTGAGCAAATATATAAAATTGTTAAATAAAGATGATTTTCTGATTTGTACATAAAAAAAACATTTTCAGCTGCTTAGAATTAAAATCCTAGGCTTGATTATAAACAATTTTATACAATGCCAGAAATGCAAACTAAACTGTATTCTGAAAGCTAATTGATCCTATTGATTGTTTTAGTTGTTTTGGTTTTTGCATTCAGTATTCAGGTATTCCTTCCATTTACAGTACCATGGAGAGGACTTGTCTTCTTGCAGATTTTTTCTGATTGATGCTATTTAATTACGCGTTCAGATCATTAAAGAATTTATATTATAATGCATTGATGACCTGAGTAAATAACGCGTGTAGTTTTCAAATGATGCCCAGTGATGCCCTGCGATGGATTGGCGACCTTTCCAGGATGTACCCTGCCTCTCGCCAGTAGACTGCTGGAGAAGACACCAGCTCCCCCATTCCCCACTATGGAATAAGTGGTATAGAAGATGAATGAATGAATGAATTAATTAATGGATTTGAAACATCTCTCAAAACCAACCCGTCCTTTGTTAAAAGGTAATTGTCTCCTAAATCTATAATAAGTTGCACTACCTGTGTTCTCATTTACTGCCAATAAGTCTTTGACATCTTTGTGGATAGATTTTGGCTTCCTCACATTGGAGTATTTTTAAGAATGAAGGACCTGTGTAAGGTCTCAGTTGGATTTAAGTGTAAAGCTTGACAAGGCCACTCGATTTTTTTGTTTTATTAAGGGGTTGCAGAGCATCATTGTCCTAATGTATAACCCAATTGTGCCTTGAGTTTAAGGTCACACACTGATGACCATATGCTTCAAGACTATATGTTGAAGAGCAGAAGTCCTTTTTCCATTAATTATAGCAACTCATCCAGATCAGGACCTGGATGACCCTGACCATCACACCACCATATCCAGCCTTAACTGACAGAATGATGTTCTTTTTCTGAAATTCTGTGTTCATTTTATGCCAGATGTAACAGGATGCACACCTATGCACCTTTGTCTCCTCAGTCCACAGAATAATTTCCTAAAAGTCTTAAGAATCATGAAGATATTTTTTTGGCAGATGTGAGATGGCCCTTTGTGTTATTTTGTGTCAGTAGTGTTTTTTGCCTTGAAACCTATGGACTTATGGACACTGTTGGAACCCTAAGCCATGGATTTCAACATTAAAACTCCGGTACAAACTCTTCTGGGGTTTTCAAAATAAATTGCATTTAACTGACTTCCAGCAACTGAAAAAGGGGGGTAGCAGCAGACTTCCCATGATGCCACTGGCTGTATAAAAGCACCCCCTCTCCCACAAGCCGACCTCTGCAAGCCGGTTGACCATCGGACCAGGAGCAGACACAGCGCGCTGAAGTCTGCTCCTTCAGCGCGCCTTCAGCTGCTTGAAACTGGATCCAAGAGTCTCATATGATCACCGATCATATGCAAAAGTTGAGTATTGAATGAATTGCTGTTTGTGTATCCGGTATTCATTCACGAACGGGGAATTAAGGCACCGGCATTGTTGACTTTCTCTCCGAGCCCTGCAGACGCACACGGTGTTCGAGAAAAGTCCCCAGCAGAGACGCGGTCTCTACAACCCGAGTGAAGCGGTTTTCCTTGCCTGTGAGAAGGACGACGCCGCATCACCGGTAACGTGCAGTTTTGTCCGGCCGACGGAACAGCCCCCACCCACAGCTTCATTAGGTTAGCCGAAGGCTAACCGCTAGTTGACTGTGGACGTTTCTTCAAACTTCGCCGCCCCTGACTTTTTTTCCTCAACATGGTCAGAGGTTAGGTTTGGGCAGAATAACAGCTAGGATGAAATGATCTAAACGTTTTTCATTTTATGAAGTTTGGTTTTGTTTGTGTGAAACTGCTATCTTAGTGCTCGCAGGCTATCTGCACACGTGATCAGCTTTGTGTTCTGTGTTTATGTGTTTTTAAAGTTAAGAAAAACTTTATTTAAAGGGTGACTTTAAACACAGTGTTGCTCATAACGCACCGTCCGCGCTTATGCATTTTAACCCTTTTATTGACGGAATTTTTAAGTGTGTGTGTTTTGATTCTGGATGCTAGGCTATCAGCCTCCTTTGTTAGCTTAAATGCTAACAGCCTAGGCCACGTGCTTGCTGCTGAAGAGTATTTACCCAGAACGGTTTAGTTTTCAATGCTGTAAATGTCCCTAACATCATTTTACAACATTTGATAACTAAGTAAAACACCATTAAGCCCCATTTCTCCAGAAAGATTGGGCTCTTTTCAAAATATTTCCTTAAAAAATTTTACCGTTACCTTTAAATAATATTTCTTTAAATATTATTTCAATAATAAAGGCAGCTAATGAGACACCGTTGAGAATT
This sequence comes from Crenichthys baileyi, assembly GCA_036173005.1. Taxonomy (NCBI): domain Eukaryota; kingdom Metazoa; phylum Chordata; class Actinopteri; order Cyprinodontiformes; family Goodeidae; genus Crenichthys; species Crenichthys baileyi. The sequence goes on along the minus strand of JAHHUM010001467.1, from coordinate 27,968 downwards.
AGTCATCCAGAAGTGGTTTTTATTCAGCAGATCATTCTTTAAACCATTATTTTATTAAAAAATATTTTATCTGATCTTGCATTGTGAATGGTTGTCTAAAGGGTATACTGATACTGCCTAAGTTGGTTCCAAGACTAATTTAACTTCATTTCCAGATTCTTCAAGATAATCCTTGGTTCTCAGACATAAATAACATTGCATGGTAATGTTGCATCACTCTTTTGGTCATGATTTTCAAAAAAACCTTTAATCAACTTGTTTATATTGTACATAGCCCATTAGTCTTCGTCATTCTTTGATTCTGCTTGGTAGTTTAGTTGGATTGTTTTAGCATAGTAAAGAGTCTGTTGATTGAAATATGTTTGACTTTGAGTTGACTTATTTTTGTTAATAAATTCTTGTATTTTAAGAAATTGTGTGAATTCATTCCATGTGTGTGCAGAGTTTATGCTGTTCAATAATGTCAGAGCTTGGCTCACACCTTTCAACTTTGTCCTAATACCATCACCTTACTGGGCTGGTATTCACAGGACAACCCTTAACAGACCGAAATATTATTTTATAAAATATTAAAATATTAATATTAAATAATATTGTCAGATTAATAATCACAACAACACTGAACTTAAATGAGGAAGTGACACGTAAAGTGCTTTATATGTTGTTTTTGTTTTTTTCGGATTTCCTGGATGAACTGTTGATGCCTTCTTAGAGTTATTTTGGTAGGCCAGCCATTCCTGGGAAGGTTCTCCACTACCCCATCTTTTCTCTATTTGTGGATAATGGCTAAATGTGGATAATCTGAAACATTTAACTTAGACAAAATAGGAAAATCAGAAGAACTTGTAAGAGGCAAATACTTTCAAAGCACTATATATCATCCAATAAATGGTCATTCTTCTTCTTCTTTAATTTCCTGCAGAATTGATATTTAAAGAAAAACATATTTATACTCCATAAGTCATAGTATGTTGCAACATCAAAAGTTTAGTATTCTTGCCTTTATTTGATTTATTTTGTTCTAACATAGCCTGAAAGCAAGCTGATATTAATTTTCTGGACTGTCCTTTAAAGACAGATGTTTTTCTAAACCTTTGGGAATGCTGTTATTGTGTGGCCTAATGGACAAGAAAACAAACATTTCCTGAGATTCAATTCCCTTCATAATTGTTGGAAGGAAACCAAATTATCTGCTGTAAACACCGTTTATATTGTGTGAAGATAGTCCCTTGTGCATGTCCCCCTTTTTAGCCATCATGTGTGAAGGCGTTCCTTGTGCGAGAGAGCTCCAGGTAATCTGAAGAAAAGTCATGTTGAGTCATCACAAAGCATGCTCATCAAACTGTTGTTTTTTGTTATCCTTTATCAATAAACGCCTGAGCTCTAGAAACATTTTTTAGTGGCTCTCGTCCGCTGCATTTGATTGTGCAAAAGGGACAAGGAGTGGAGATGTGTCATGTGTTAGATTGCTGTGACGGCTCATCCAGCGCCCTTGATGATAAAATGTAAATACCAAGGACATTCCCAGTTGGATTGTGGCAAGATAAATTATTCATATGCCACTGTTCAGAATGAAATTGCAAGTACAAAACCACATGCACAGCCTGGATAACGTATACTTTAGTCGACTTTAAAAGCAAAATCGACACAAAGCTAACTTAAATGGTGTGTCACATTGCATGTTTTTGGAAACTTAGAAACATATATTTTAATATTCCTCTGAGTTTAATTATGAAGTAAACAAAAGCTTCACCACACAGAGATTAATTCAGCATAGAACCATCCTTTATTAACCTCATCTGCTCCATGCAAGACACTGTAGGGAACATTGTTTCCAACGCACAGTATGCTGTCTGCGTAGCGAGAGAAACACAATCTGCAACGTTTTAATTAAGACACAGATCTCTCGACTGTAAGTGTTGCATACCAGCACACCTTTCATTTCAAGAGAAACAGATGAATAGACAGTTGGTCTGGGACTGAGAGAAAAAAAGCACTGATTGGGAAAATTTCCAGCTTGTCTTTTACTTGGCACAGATCTCCAACTCCCTCTGTAACACTGCCTGAGTACTCAAGGCCTTCTGGAGATGATATTGACTGTGGCTAATGGCTCATTATCTCTATATTCCTTTTTATTATTAGATTATTGTTGTGGTGCCTGTAGAAATCAGGATTTAGGACATCATCCAGTTCCTATTAAATTGTATATCCATTATAAAAAAGTTCCACTGTCAAATATAATTAATTTGTGCAATAGAAAACCGAATGCCTTTTTTTGGAAGTAAGAACCATAATCGTGGTCTGCTTTTGTATTATGAACTGTAAATATTGGACAATAAACCAGTCTCATGGACATCTGGTATAAAAACAAAACTGTCAGTTTTTCAAATTTCAGGATTTTCCATTCCAATTTTGGGGATTTTTATAAAATAACATGCTAAGACATTACATTGATTTAGACTTTAGTAAATGAGGTTTTTACGGTGCTTTGAAAAGTGTTCAAACCTGTTTAACTTTTTCACATTTTCTCTACTTACAATCACATACTGACTGTATTGTAGGGTTCTATTAACACAATGTTAAAAAAAAACGTGAAGTGGATGGAAAATGATCCATATTTTCACAAAAAATATGTAAATAATCTCTCTTTTTTTCAGCCCTCTTGGTTCCATACTTTCTACAGCCACCTTTCCATGCACACATGTAGAGTTTTGATATTTCTACCCACGCCTATTTGCAACGCAGTCAGATTGCATCTGTGAACAGCAATTTTCCCATCCTACAACAGAATCTCAGTTGGATATAGGTCTGGCCTTTGACTGGATCATTCTCACTCACGAATATACTTTGATCCAAACCATTTCATTGTAGCTTTGGCTGCATGTTTTGGATTGCTGTCCCAATGGAAGTCAAACCTCCAACAGGATGGAGGTTTCCCGAAGATTGACTCTAAGTATTCAAGTATTTTGCTGTTAAAAAGCAACAGACTCCAACAGGTTTTTGTTAAAGATTGTCATGTAGCTCTATCCATCTTTCCATCAACTCTGTCCAGCTTCCATGTTGTTACTATAGAAAAGCCTCCTCACCACATGATGCTGTCACTACAATGCTCTGTTGTGATGGTGTGTTGAAGGTTATGTGCCGTGTTAGTTTTCTGCATTTTGCATGCAAACTTTAGCTGTATTTATACTGAGAAAAGCCTCTAAATTGCTTGCTTTGAAGTGCAAGGATGTGAGACAGTTGCAGCTCTAACACTGGGCTGCAGCAGCTCTTGCCTCATGAAGCAAGAGCACCAGGTGAGGTGCACACTAAGGGCAGTAAACCCCAGGAAGGCCGCCATACCAGACGGCTAACCGGCAGTGTCCTCAGGAAATGTGCAGAACAACTGGCCAGGGTCTTCACCAAAATTTGCAATTTATCACTGTCTCAGTCCTTCATCCAAGAGTACCTGAAAACATCCACAATCGTCCCACTGCCCCAAAAGACCATTATTGACAGCCTCAATGAGTAATGACCAGCTGTTCTGACACCTGTCATTATAAAGTGTTTTTGAAAAACAGGTCCGATGTTATATGCTGCCTCCCACCCACACTTGACCCTCTGCAGTTCATGTACTGTCACCGGAAGATGTCATGGTCACAGCACTGGACTTCACCATATCCCACCTGTAACACCAGGCACGCTATGCAAGGTTGCTCTTTGATTCATCTTCCTCCCACCACCTGCTCCTGGGTCAGACACTATCTTTGTGAACAGGTTCAGGATGTCAGATTGGGCCCCCATCTTTACACAGCCCTTAGCCTCAGCTCCCCACAGGGTTGTGTACTTAGTGCCCTACTGTACACTCTGTACATCAATGACTGTGTCAGCAACTACCCTGACAATGCTGTCATTAAGTTTGCTGACGATACCGCCGTGGCTGGGCTCATCTCTTGATGGTGATGAGACGACATACAAGGACAAGGTCACCAGGCTGGTGGGTTAGTGTGCTGATAACACCTTGGGCATGCACATCTCTAAGATCGAAGAGGTTATCATTGACTTCAAGACGAGGAAGTCTGACCTGCGGCCTATCACTATCAGTACGGAATGTGTTGAGACAGTGGCCAGGTTCACGGTTCACAGATACAGAGTGCTACAGGTTATGCCCTAATAGACTCAGGGACACTTTTTACAATGGTGTTATAACAATGGTGTTATAACAATGCCTTGCTTCTTTGAAGTGAGCCATGTGCAATACACAGGTGCAATTTTTATTTTTATGATTTATGGCTGCACAATTTATGCACGGTATTTTATTCTGTACATAGTTTTTGTTACAGCATTTCTCTTTGCAAATTACATGGGTCAGTAGCCTAATTCCGTTGTACTACTAGAAATTGTATGTTGGTACAATGATAAAGATTTATCTTATCTTATTTAGGGGAATCAGAGAAAAATGGGCTAAATACAACCGCACTTCCGTTTTTCAGACTTGGCTGTAGACTGTATGTATCATTTTCCTTCCACTACAAAATTGAGCACTACTTTCAGTTGATCTATCGTACAAAAACTTAATACAATACACTAATGTTACAGGTATAACATGGCAAAATGTGGAAAACATTCAAGAGGTATGAATATTTTTGCAATGCACTGTTTTTTAACTGAAGATCAAAATACTGAAAATGTTTATATTGTGGTACATGAGTCAAAAATATGAGAGTTTAAGAGCTGTGTATTCACAGCTGGTTCTTGTTTTCTACACAGAAAACAAGCATAAGAGGCGTCCCAAAGGTAGAACAGACAACTAGAAGGCAGACGATGACATATGTTAGGCTAGGCTTAAAACTTTCCTTTTTGATAAAGCTTATAGTTAGAGTGGCTTAGTTTATGAGGATGGAGTAAGGGGGAGTCAGGTTTAGCCTAAACCGGCTCAGTTATGGTTGAGGTGCAAACACACCCTCCATTTCTGCTACCTGTATGACCCCTTCTCTTTTCCAATGGTTATAATCAGTCTGACAGAGAGAGGTATCCCCAATCCTTTTGGTTTTTAGTATAACAATGGCCATCAGAGGGCTCTAGATGGACAAACTGTCTACTTTTAAGGCTAGGCTTAAAACTTTCCTTTCTTATAAAACGTATAGTTAGAGTGGCTTAGGTTATCCTGAGCTATCTCTGTAGTTATGCTGCTATAGGCTTAGGCTGCTGGAGGACATAATGACCACTTTCACCCTCTTCGCTACATTCTCACACTACTCTTCAATTTTGCATTATTTGCTGTTATTTCAGCTTTTAACTTTGTTCTCTCTTTTCTCTTCCTAAAAGCTACACCTGGCCTGGCTCTGTGTCTACCTGTGACACCTTTCTGGAGAGGGGAATCGTCCGAGCTTCTGCTGGCAACAACTTAATGCTCACCTTCTACCTATGATCCACATGGCCCTGTCTTTTAGTGTTTAACCCTTTCTCTCTCCTAGACATGGCTACTGGCTGAGCTTTTATTGTGACTAACTCTATGTGATCTCTTTCAGACTCTAACCTTGAAAACTGGCTCAGAGTTTATCTGTTTCTTCTTTCTAGGTGAAACGACTAAAGGAGCTACATCCATTAAGATTTACTTTTCCTTCCCATAGAAAGTACTCCTGGGTCAGTGCTTCTTTGTTCTCTTTGTGTCTCTGCTCTGTTCTCTCTAACCCCCAGTCGGTCGTGGCAGATGGCCGCTCACACTGAGCCTGGTTCTGCTAGAGGTATTTCTTCCTGTTAAAAGGGAGTTTTTCCTCTCCACTGTCGCTACATGCATACTCAGTATAAGGGATTGCTGCAAAGTCAACGCCAGTGACTGTCCACTGTCTCTACATGCTCATCCGGGAGGAGTGAATACTGCAAGTCACTGACTGGATGCAATCTGCTGGGTTTCCTTTCCTTAGACAGAAAAACTTTTTATCCAATTTGAATAAATAACTGAATCTGACTGCACTGTTCAATGATTAGGATTAATTGTAATGTATGTACCTGACTTTTGTGAAGTGCCTTGAGACAACATGTGTTGTGACGCATATAGACAGGAGGTGGATCGCGTGATACACTGGTGTAGTCAGAACTGCCTGGAACTAAACCCACTCAAGACTGTGGAGAAGGTGGTGGACTTTCGGAAAACACCACCCCCATACACCCCCCTTACCATCCTCAACAACACTGTATCGGCTGTGGACCACTTCAGGTTCCTTGGAACCACCATCTCTGAGGACCTGAGATGATCTTCACACATAGACACTGTTCGAAAGAAGGCCCAGCAGAGACTGTACTTCCTGAGGCAACTCAAGAAGTACAACCTTCCACAGGAGCTGCTGGTCATCTTCTACACTGCCATCATTCAGTCTGTCCTGTCTTCATCCATCTCAGTGTGGTTTGGTTCATCTACAAAACAGGACAGGTCCAGACTGCAACAAATAATCAGGACTGCAGAGAGAATCATCAGGGCTGACCTTCCCTCCATCCAGGACTTATACAGGTCTAGGGTCAGGAAAAGAGCTGTTAAAATCTCTGAAGACCCCACACACCCTGCACATAAACTGTTTAGAGTTCTGCCTTCAGGCCGACGCTACAGGGCGCTGTTAACTAAAACCAGCCGCCACAGAGACAGTTTCTTCCCCCAGGCTGTTTCTCTGTTGAACATTCAATAGAGTACAAAACAACAGCATACAGATGTTGCAAATGCACCTTTTATTTATTTATATATGTGTATATTTGTACATTGTAAATATGTATATTCTATAATGCAAAAACAAAAACCAAAGAGCAAAGTGTACCGGAGTCAAATTCCTTGTTTGTATGTACAAACTTGGCAATAAAGCTGATTCTGATTCTGAATTGGCGCTAAATAAATAAAACTGAATTGAATTGAATTGAATTTAATATCTGTCCTACAACTAATCTGCACTTATCTGCCTATTCGAGTGCTTTGTCACAGTTGTGATTTATGCCTGAAATGCCTCGCACAACACCACTACTTCCATCACCTCTGACACTCTTCATTCAAACACTTTCCCATATCCAACATGCAGCCCTCTGCACACAGAGTAGAGCCCTGTTATCTCTTCTTCCCATGTGGTTTGTAAAGAAAACTGTTGATTTATCTTTCGAATTGTTTATAAAAGCTTTCATTATTTTTATTCATTTTATTCATTCTTCTAGGGTAAGATTATAGTTCACATTTATAAATTGTCCTGTTTACAACACATCTTGTTTGCAAGACAAATAATTGCTGTCTGTCTACATGGGTCTTCTAATTTAAACAGCATGATCTCTTTACTTTTTGTTTTTGTTCTTTTCTTCTTAATCCTCTCTTCTTATCTGCCCATCTCTTCTGTCCATCATCTTGGGCTTAATTAAAGCCATGGCTGTTCTTCTGCTACAATACCAAGTCAGAGGGTATCAACACGCCATTGAGCCCAAAGAACTGGTAGGGGGAGAGCGCAGAGGATCCAGTTTCAGCCACCCTACACCTCAATTTTTTCCTCTTCTCTCGGCTGGCCCAACACCAGCCTGTTCTGTCCCCTTTAAACCCAAAACAGTTCTGGTCCATGCTCAGCATCTAGTTTGACCTCGATTACCCCTCTGTCAACCATACCTTTCTGTCAACACATCTTGTTCTCAAATTGCCCAATTGCATTATTTATCTGTCACTATTTTGTGGTTTGGAAAAAGGAGCACTGGCGAAAGCGATGTCCTGGGAATAAGTGGAAAAGGTAACTTGGGAGAAGGGAAGGTGAGATGGAAAGGGAGATAGGGAGGTGGCACGCACTCATTTAAGAAAGGTAAAGCCCAGCGGGAGTGAAAATATGGAGGGAATAAAGTGTACAATTGCTGTCAAAAGCTGAAAATGGCCTCATTCACCCCGGATACTCTGCTGATTACTAACTAATCCTCATTGACTAAAAGTAGCCTTTATAATTGCATGTACCTGCCCACCCCACCTTTCCTTTCATCTTTTTTTCCCTCGTTCTCCCCCGTGTATCCTGTTCCCAGTACCCGTCTCACTTGTCAGTCGGGGTTAGAGGGTCATCTCCATGTGATCGCGTGTCAGAACTGATTACAATCAGAGCTTTTGTGCAATGTCATATTTCATTATACATTTGACTCATCTCGCTGGTCCAAGGGTCAGCGTGATTTGATTGGATGACAGAAATGATATAATTTGTGTTTAACCCTAGGCTGTACGAGGCTCTGAGTGGTGTACTAATGCATTTCGCAAAGATGGGGCAGGCCCTCTCCACGAGCGACTAATTTGAAGTGGCACACCACAGAGTTGAAGGAGAGCCAGAGCTGTTGCACAACATGCCGAGGTTATAAGGGCGGCTTTATCAAATAATAAACACAAGCTCCCTTTTACTCCACGTTTCGCTTATGCTTTTTTTTTAAGTCTCCAAGTTGATGTGACTAAATATTAACTACATTCAATGACAAATCTCTTCATGTTATTCATATTTTTCCTTTTTTCCCCACACTTGGATATATTGAAAATATGTCACAAGCATTCTTCGCTCTTGTTGTCTTTTTGTTTGCCTCTCCCTCCTCCCCTCTCGGCATGCATGCTTTTTGTCAGCTGCAACAACCGCACTGATATCTGATACTTTAACTGATGTCTGATACTGATAACTGATAACTGAATATTAGACTCTCCACCAAACCAATGTAAAAGTTTGTATGGGCATTTAATCAGACAGTGTGTCAACAGACAACAGTTTAGGTTGTTGTGGTTGCAAGGACATGCAGATGCAGCAATATCAGTGGCAATTGCGATCGCCTGCAGTGTGGTTGGGTGGGAGGGGGGTAAAAACATGGGTGCTCAGGTTTCCCAATCATGTTCCAGAGTCAGAATGATGCCAATGCTGATACTACTGAGGGTGGTGGAGGGGTAGGATGGGGTAAGCAGAGAGGAAGAGAGAAAGGAGAAGAGGGAGCTGAAAATGAGGGGAGAGGGGACGATAATCAAACTTAATGTCAGACGGGGTGAATCTAGAATTACAGTGCTGCTTTGGCAGAAATAGAGTATTATTTTCCCTCTGTCTCTTCCTGTTGGGAGCAACCGTGTCTTGTTAACAGGGAAAGACTTTAAAACCGTGCTTATTGGTGCAACGTTGCCTGTTTTGCAATGCTAAACAGCAACCACTGTTGTTGCTGATTTATGACTTGACAGAAATACAACAAAGCCAACAAACACCAGCTGGTAAACTCAACTGCACAGTCGTCGTCCGTCCGTGCCCCCTGTTAGAAATGACCATTAATGTACAGACAATCATGCCACTGTGTCTGAATGACAAAACTAATTATTGTTATAAGAAAAAGTAAATGGACAAAAACAGCAGAATAAAGGGGTGGTGGATGAGTACCAACTGACTGTCACAATGTTCAAAATGACAAAGGGAGTGCTGATGATGCAGTCATCCAAACAAACATGCATTATTCTGGGAATTGTTTGGATCCTGTCACCCTCAAATATTGCTGCAGATAACTACCCCTGGAGAAAAAGCATGTAGAAGAGCATGTGGATTGAGAAAGTGGATCCTGTCTGTGCATTTATGGTGAATGTGTCTTGGTGCCATTTTTTCTCAACATTTGTACTCACATACCTACTTTCCTCAAATAAATTCAGTTGTAAGACAGTGTCTCCTATATGTGCATCTGTGTGTGTGTGTGTGTGTGTGGATGTGATGTCAGCTCTTCTTGTGTGCCTGCTTCAGAGTCAATGAGGCTGTGTATCAGTGGCTGGCACAGCTGGTGGGAGCAGGAGCCTAACATCTGGACCCTCGCACTCCTGGTGCCATTCTTAATAAGAGGCTGGTTGTGAGTGGAGGGGAATGGAGGAGACAGCTCTCAAGAGTGTCAATGAACCTCCCTGTCTCTCACTGGTTCAGTGCTGCAACTTGCACTTTGTGTGTCACAAAAAAGTTTCCACAAATGGGCCCGGAACATAGATGTGATACATTTAAAGTAGAACATGCTGGTAGGACTGTTTTTTCTTGTGTTTAGTCACTTTGGTGCAGTGACATTTGATTGGTCCTTTAGTAATTTATTTAGACAAATTTTTTATAAGATCTCTAAATTCTAATTTTTAATCTAATTTTTTTTTTCGTTTTAGGTTTTAGTGACTTTTATTACTAAAAACATTAGTGCATAAATTAATTCGAGCCTAACAGTGCCACTTGCCATGCTTATTAGACAGTTACGATAATAGAAACAACCTTTTCCAACCTGCTAATTCACAGAATCAACTGACTTGAACAACCATGCTATGTTATCTGAGTTTAAATAGTTGAAAATAGTTTTAATTACTTGCAATATTCTGGTAATCATTTTGATAAACTCCGTGTTAAGGATTTCAGGTGTGTCTGATGCATAATGTGATAGCAGACATGTAGTAATAACCTCAGGCTATTTGAGTTGTAATCTTCTAATCAGGTGTGAGACAACGTTTTTTTTTTCTTGTAACACTTTCAAATGTGTCAGTGCTTAAGCTGAGCTGAGGTGTGCACAATAATGTTATAAATAAAGTAATTTTTATTTCGCTATGTTTTTTTTACAAGAACAAATCCACTAATTTCTTCTCTATTAGATCATTTCTGTCACTTTTTCCGAACATTTTAATTTTAATGCATGAGGAAACAAGTTGTAAACAAATTCTGGATTAAATCTATCTTTAGAACAGTTGGAGTTCTAATAACTGTACCACCCATTCAAAATTCATTGAATGTTTATCCTGCCAGCGGGGATCGCAGCAGTATTTAATACTGTTAGCACACATAGCTTTGATGCAGCTCTTGGTGTAAATTGATATCTTGCTGCTGATATTTCCAGACAACTTGCTAATTTCACTCCTTATTTAGAAGGCAATGTCAGGCATTGATATGTTGAAAAGGTTCGGCTGGAAAGATCTGGACAATTTGACATCAACGATCTTTAAGCAGATTGAAGCAGGTGTGATGGAGTCTACTGATGGAGGAAGCGACAGATTTTGCCTACCCAGAACTAAGGAACTAGTTAAAGGTTTTCTCCCAACAATTCTTTTTTACCAACAAACAAATATAAAAAGAAGTTTTAGTTTATGCGCCTGATGATTAAATAATTTTCAAAAAAAACAAACAAGGCAATAAACTAACAATGAGAAATGTTTTACCCGACATTTCACTATATGTTGATAAACGTCAAACAAGTGATTCTATAACATAAGGTACATGGTACATGGGCACATTAATAAATCAAGGAACAAGTGGCTCCTTTTTTTAGTTAAAAAAACTGTGACAATTTGCATTACTTTACGTGTTGCATTTAAACTGGAAACAACTCTAAGAAAATAATTGTTAATTCTGGTACAGTATATTAGCATTAAACTTTTGACTTTTTTAAAAACATTCACACTAATTAAACTTAGATATGAATAATTAAATACAAAACAGCAATTAATGTGTTAGCACTCTTATTGAAAGAAAACTGGCATGCCCATATTGTCTGCCTTGCAAACACGTGAACATGTGGTACTTTCATTTAGTTGTAAAATTAAGATGTCTAACTCATGAGGGCAAATCTCACCTCAGTTTCTTTACATGGTGGTCTGCTTTAAAACCTAGTTACAAATATTTTCTTAATGTAAAACAGTACAATTCATTGGCCCCAGGTCCCAACACCTCTACTGCATGCTGTTTAAGTGGTTTGTTAGGAGAACTTACATAACCTGATTTCAACTTTATCTAAGCTGAGGAAATAAGTCAGGATGAATTGTTAGCTCAGCACAGTGTTCACATCTTTTAAATACTGCATTAAAAAATACAAAAAACATTTTTTAAGTGTTTGTGGTTCAGTCTAATGCTCTAAGATGCCCTAGTCTTTCTTCCACAGCAATTAAGGAGAAAGGATTCAAGTCATTCTTCAAGTTTGCTCTTTAAAAGAAATTGAACCATCTGATGGAGTGAGTTAGCTCAATATAAAAGTATGCAACATATTTTTCCAGTTTTACGACACTCTGGTATGTTATCTAGAAAAGAGTGAAAGGTTGATCTCTAATTTTACAGAGAGAGTCAAAAGGCCTCCACAAACACATTTAGGTGCCATTTGTTTTATCTGTTAACCCCAGGCAACGAGAGGGAGGGACAGAACGACAAAGCTGGGCCTTACACAAATACACATCTTTGCATTTATTTACACACTGCCATATTGGATGTGTGTTCCAAACAGGGAGCTTTTAAACAGGGTTAAGAGAGGAGAGGCATTAAGGGTGGGGAGCTTCCAAATGGCTGCTAAAATGCAACGGTGGAAAAGGCTTTCCATCTTTCGGCTGCTGCGACAAATATGCCACCATATCTTTTTGCTTTGTCTCTGCTCCATGCTTCGTCAGCGAACGGGCTATAGAAATATTCTGGCAGGCTGCTCTTTGTTTTCATTTTCACAAAAGATGAAGTGAGGGAGTGATAGAAGGTGAAAAAAGAGAGAGGGGTGACGTCACAGAAAGGAGGGATGGTGAAGGTAAAAGGGATGTTGATCGAGATTGGAGGAACATGTAGGAAAATAAATGATAGAACAAAAGTGAGAGGGAAAGATTGGCAATGGGTTAAAGGGAAGTGTGGAAGAAAGAATAAATGAAAGTTTGGGGTGACAAAAAGAAAGAGAGGGCAAGTGGAATAGGGGTGGAGTCTGCTATGTCAAGGAAGCTGTAAATCAGACTAATTTGACCAAGCTGTAATTCAGACCAGCAGGGCCGGAGCACAGGGACCCCAAACGTCAGTTTATAAAATGCCACTGCTCTGCTTTAATCAGAGCAACTGTCCAAAGATACTGTCTCCTCCAATCAGCTGTCAGTCACACCCGACTAAACCAGACCAATCAGGCTTCATCGAGATCCAACTTCTACTGGCTGAACTTTGGGCCGTGGCCAAAAGGGAGAATTACTCATCCAAACAGGAAAAGTGGAATGGCTGTTTAATTCAGAGCACAGAGGGAGGAGGTGATATATTTGTGAAAAGGTTAAACATGAAAAACTATGGGATCATGTTCTACAATAACTCATCAAAAACATATGAGGGAGATGAGAGACGCCAGGGAGCTTTAGAAGAGGACATAATTAAATGTATAAAACCAGAATTTCAAGAAGTTGGGCACACGAACAATGTGATATATCTCTTCAAGTATTCTAACAAGAGGTTTCACACCACTCAATCCGTAAGTAATGGCAAGATGAACAGAAATAACCGGAACCAAAAACTCAGTCTTTCAGCTTGAGTCAGAAATCTAATTATATTCACGTTTGCAACACCTTAAAAAACAAAACGTTCCAGCAATTGCCTCTACTTTTCTAAGTAGTACTAAAGCACCTTCTCAGATGGAATTACAACACAGCAGCATCTTTGCCTCAAATGAATTGCAAAAAATGAAAAAAAAAGCATCAATCTTACGGTGGACAAACTATAGAAGCTGCATTTTCATGCAGGCCTTTTATCATTTTCTCTAAAAGTACAGGAGGGCAATGCTTTATCTCCAAACTTTGAAAAAAATGCTAATACCCTGATTTGTAACTTCTCATCCAGCAGGCCACTTTAACTGAGCAATCCATAATATTTCAGCTTTGATGATCATAAAATGGCCACGGCCCAATGATCCTGCGGAGCTGGATTCGGCTCTGGGAGTGTTGTTGTAGTACTGCTGTAGTTTGGCTGGGCTCTAACACCCACCACACACACACTGTGCATGTTAAAACCACATGCAGCGTCTTGGCAGCAAAGACACCAAGCAGCAGCCAATCAATAAAACCTTGTTACGCTAATTGCAAGATCATAATCTCCGTTCCTACTTCTGCTGAATATCCAAACAGTCACTCCATTAGTCGAATTATTCCCCTGTGCAGTTTCTCCATCTCTACCATCCCCCCATCCCATCTCCTGATTTCCACCCTCAGTTTCTCCCTCTTTTTTTCTGTGACACATTTCTCTCAAACAGTGGTTCTGCTAAATTAATTCATAAATCAGAGAGAACGACATCAAAAGAGAGCATTGTCAAGGTAAAGTGCTGATGAAGTTTCTTTTACAGCACAGTGGAGGTATGAGAAGGCATCTCCACAGTGCATTATCTTTGACTGTGTTGCTGTGTGCTTTTCTCCTTTAAAACAGGCAGTGGGGATTTATAGTCCTGTCAAAAAGTATTCGCTAGATAACCTGAGCAAAAATAAAATGGTTTCTTTCTTTTTATTTATTTTTTGCAGTTTAAAGGGGGACTTGCTCATGTGCTTTAGACTGTAGTCCTGCTGCGCAAGCCATGTACGCATGAACTCAGGGTCACAAATTAGTCGCCACGTGTTCCTCTTCAGGATTATCTGGTAGAGTGGAGTTCATAGTCCCATCAGTTCTGAAAAGTATCCATGTCATGAAGAAGCAAAGCAGCCCCAGAGCATCACACTACCGCCACAGAATATTTTTTCTCAGTCTGTTTCTTACTGTTGAATCATAAACACTGACCTTGACTAAGGCAAGTGAGGCCTGAAAAGCCTTAGATGTTGATTTGGGTTCTTTTGTGACTTCGTGAAAGAGTTGTAGATGCCACTCATGCAAAGGTTTACCACTGTTCCCTGTTTCTCCATTTGTGGATAATGACTTTCACTGTCGTTCCCTAGAGTCTTAAAGCTTTAGAAATGGCTTCGTAATATTTCCAGAACACTGGATATCAACAAATTTGCTTATTGTGTATTTCTCTCAATTGTGACATGGTGTGTTGACATTTTACATAGTTTAGCCTACTTTATGTTGACAGATGGGTTCTATTTACGTGTCTTCTCTGTATTACAGGTCTGGCAAGAAAGTGAACACAGGGGCAGTGGAATCAGCAATCAGCTTTACTCTAATCACCTTTTTCTGATATTAAAATTTGTTCGATAATCTGAAATATTCAGGTTTGTCAAAAAAGCCAACATTAAAGAAATTTGTACGATGTTGCTCTATTTTCTGTTGTTTCAATTTGATCAGATCTGAAGACCTAAAGTGGTTACTCACTTCTACAATGTCGCTTTGGCTGGTTAGTCAGAGGCCACAGGGGCAGACAAAGAGTTAGTAGATGCCAAGAACAGGGTTCCCGGCCTTGTCATTGAATCAGTAACACTTTGTCACTCTAATAAGGCGGAGGGGTGTGGGGGGGGTGTGAGGGGGGGTAGTGGGGGTGTGTGGGGGGTGGGGGGGAGGGGTGGCGTTGGGGGGGTGGGGGTGGAGAAACAATACAGAGAACTACAGAGTCAGAAAAAGATGCTGATGGGAACATTGATATGACAATAGCACTGACCCCATTTCCTTGTTACTCATCACCGGATCATACCCATCTAAGCACTATTTCATGTGGTTTCTTTGGCATTTTCACCCAACAGCACAAAGCTCATGACCTATATGAATATACTTTATGTATATAAAGTGTTTTATAACAGGTGAGTGACATTAAAAGAGAGCAATTACATGTAGAAACCCAAGGTAGAGACAGCAAAGCACTTTCACAAAGTTTCAGAGCAGAACCACTGACCCAAATACATTTAAATGTAACGGGCTGTAAGAGAGAGAAAGGAAGATACAGAAGGAGAATGAGCCAAAGAGGGGGAGTCAGAAATGATGGTGAAAAAAAAGTTGAAAAAGTAAAGTGAGATAATAAAGCAGTGAGCAGAGAGAAGTCTGCTTTAGGCAGTACGATTTGTTTTCATTCAAGAAGGAATATATTGAGAATAATGTGGCAACTGTGTGGATTTTTAAAAAAAAAATCCACTTCGAAATAAAAATCAGCCCTGCAGCATTTGTGTCTCTTTGTCTCTTACACCAAAAGTCCATTTAATCTCAAAACCAGCTAAAAATATGGGCATAAACTGATTTATTCTTCTTTAATGTGTTTTTGACTTAGCAAACTCCAAGCATATAAAACATAACCTTAAAAAAGAAGTAAGCACCAGTCACATCTATCAAATGTCTGCTTTTTCCTGCGTGCAAATCAGATATGAGGGTGATTTTAATTGCAATGTGTTGGATAAAAACACCAGGAAGAGTCTTTTTTCTCTTATTTAAACTTATTCATTAAGTAATTTGTTTAACAGACAAGTTTTTTTTTGTTTAATGCAATTATTCAAGCTGACCACAACCAGTCTTTTTCACTATTGTCTTCAAAATCTTTGCAGATTGGTAAAGCTAACGCACAGCCAGTGATATTAGCAATCTTAGCAAAATCTGCAGTTCCCTGTGATGTTGCCCTGAGCATCATACAGGATTTAGTTGTTTATTATTTAATTTTCTAATCCAGATTATATCACATTAAACATACTGTGGTGACCTCAACTTTATAGGAACAATAGCAACAACCTTATAAAGCCCCTCACATCGTCTCACCCTTCCACAACACTTTTTAAATTGATTTAAATATTTTTATCTATTTAATCCTTTAATTAACAACAAGCCTACACTGTGCTAAAAGAAAAGGCGTGATTTTTCTGGTCAGCAACTTGTAACATCATTTTAGATTCTCAAAAGTAACTGATTAGTTACTTTGCCTAGTAACTAGTTACTCTGATAGTGCAGTAAATGAGTTACTAACTCAGTTATTTTTTGGGAGAAGTAACCAGTAACTATTACTAGTTACGTTTTTAAAGTAACGTTCCCAACACTGGTTGTCAACAGTTGTGATCTGCGCACATGCAGACTTGACCTGGTGGGCGGGTCTGTCAGTCAGTCCTCTCTCACGGCAGAGCAAAAGGAGACAGTGGGTGATTTTCAAACTTTTGAGGAGTTAGATGAGATCAGTGGATAAGATCGGTTTCACATGTAAGTATCGGCCAATCGCTCAAAATCAAGGAAAGTTGGGACGATCGATCGGTCGGCCGATAAATCAGTGCACCCCTAGTAAACACTTTACAGCCCATTAGTTTTGGAATATTGTGAAATGTAAATTATTCATATTCTAATCTACATAATACATATTTGCAACTTTTTCTGTTTCATATTCCTTACTTTATGAGAGCAGTCATAAATAATTCAGATGCACAATAGAGTGATTATTGTCACCCTTTAACATTCTCAGCTCAGGAAAGGTATATGGAATAATTATGGAAAATAAATAATTAAAAAATTAAATAGATGAAATTGTTTAATATTAATGTTTTCCATCTGATAAAATAAATATATATATACAGGGGTTGGACAATGAAACTGAAACACCTGGTTTTAGACCACAATAATTTATTAGTATGGTGTAGGGCCTCCTTTTGCGGCCAATACAGCGTCAATTCGTCTTGGGAATGACATATATAAGTCCTGCACAGTGGTCAGAGGGATTTTAAGCCATTCTTCTTGCAGGATAGTGGCCAGGTCACTACATGATACTGGTGGAGGAAAACGTTTCCTGACTCGCTCCTCCAAAACAACCCAAAGTGGCTCAATAATATTTAGATCTGGTGACTGTGCAGGCCATGGGAGATGTTCAACTTCACTTTCATGTTCATCAAACCAATCTTTCACCAGTCTTGCTGTGTGTATTGGTGCATTGTCATCCTGATACACGGCACCGCCTTCAGGATACAATGTTTGAACCACTGGATGCACATGGTCCTCAAGAATGGTTCAGTAGTCCTTGGCAGTGACGCGCCAATCTAGCACAAGTATTGGGCCAAGGGAATGCCATGATATGGCAGCCCAAACCATCACTGATCCACCCCCATGCTTCACTCTGGGCATGCAACAGTCTGGGTGGTACGCTTCTTTGGGGCTTCTCCACACTGTAACTCTCCCTGATGTGGGGAAAACAGTAAAGGTGGACTCATCAGAGAACAATACATGTTTCACATTGTCCACAGCCCAAAATTTGCGCTCCTTGCACCATTGAAACCGACGTTTGGCATTGGCATGAGTGACCAAAGGTTTGGCTATAGCAGCCCGGCCGTGCATATTGACCCTGTGGAGCTCCCGACTGACAGTTCTGGTGGAAACAGGAGAGTTGAGGTGCACATTTAATTCTGCCGTGATTTGGGCAGCCGTGGTTTTATGTTTTTGGATACAATCCGGGTTAGCACCCAAAACATCCCTTTCAGACAGCTTCCTCTTGCGTCCACAGTTAATCCTGTTGGATGTGGTTCGTCCTTCTTGGTGGTATGCTGACATTACCCTGGATACCGTGGCTCTTGATACATCACAAAGACTTGCTGTCTTGGTCACAGATGCACCAGCAAGACGTGCACTAACAATTTGTCCTCTTTTGAACTCTGGTATGTCACCCATAATGTTGTGTGCATTTCAATATTTTGAGCAAAACTGTGCTCTTACCCTGCTAATTGAACCTTCACACTCTGCTCTTAAGGGTGCAATGTGCAATCAATAAAGACTGGCTACCAGGCTGGTCCAATTTAGCCATGATACCTCCCACACTAAAATGACAGGTGTTTCAGTTTCATTGTCCAACCCCTGTATATATTTAAAGAAGTGACACATTCTGTCATACAGCCAATGTAATTCATTGTTCCCTCACCAATTAACAGTAAAACAAGATTTTTTTTAAATGCAGGTCAGGAAAGGACAATATAAAAGTGAGATCAGTAGCACTGTGAGGGCAGGTGAGCATAAATGAAGGGTGGGGTCTCCAAATTAAATGCTGCCTTGGGCCTCATAAAGCTTTGCACCAGCTCTGAAAACTAAGCTGGTGCTTTCATCACCATTTCCATAATATTCACCTGTGTTTGTGCCCCTTCCTGCTGTGGCTCAGTGTCATCACCTTTATGTTTTGTGGCACTGATATTTGACAACAGCATTTCAACAAAAAGCTTTTTGACATGGATGGCATGAAAATATGTTGCAAACATAACATTACAGACATGCTATGGTACATTCTGGTTTAAAGACAAGCAACAAAGTTGAACACTATTCTTAATCTAGCATAACATAAGCATAACACAGTTGAATAAATACTTGCAATTATCTGTCCAACAGAAGTAAATATTTTTATAAAATTTACAGAATACAGCATAAAAGCACTGAGTAATAAGAGGGTAATTGGATTTATGGCTCTTCTCTGTCACATTTGGTATGCAAATAAATATTTCTGCATTTAATTTTTGTTTGTAAAATTAAAATCTCTTTGGTAACATCATTACAGCAAAGGAGGAGGAGTTCAGTGATTGTTTTGTGTTTTTTCGGTCTTGTTGTCAGAGTTTGTGCATCCACCCTTAAGGCCTCCCTGATTTGAGCTGTCAGAGGGAAGGAGAAGCTAAACTTGGTGAAGCATAGAATGGAGCAAGGCACATGTCAAATATGAGAAGATCTTGAGTAAACAAAGTATAACATGGAGCAAAACAAAATCGTCTCTCATCCCATCACAGCCTTTCCTGCTGTTTCACTCTCTGTCTTTTCTCACTTGCTTCTTTAAACTCTAGCATTTCCTTTTCCACAACTGTTCTTTCTATTACGCCAGATTTTCCTTCAGTCCTCATTGATCCATAATTCTGTGCAAAAAAGCTATTTTTATTCAGGTAAACGTGGTTCTAATGAGTTGAAATAAAATGGTTAGTAAAAAGTGACTTTTTTCATTTTTTTTATAGGGACGTCCATCATCTACTTGGAAAATGGCCAGATCTCACTGAAAATAATTTCTAACAGGCATGTGTTGTCAAAGGCATGCGAGTAAATTTACAGTTATAAAACCAGGCAGGATTAACATTGTTGTATCTCAGTCTGGGCTGTGCGCCATACTTTAACAAACAAAAGCATTCAGACACTTAGAAAAACAGAAGATGTACAACAGAAATACAGCCACTGTGGTCTACAGGTTGGCTTCTAATAATTGCAATTGACAGGGACAAATTCCCTGCTTCCCATGTTTGTCAGATGGGCTTATTCCCAAACTCCACAAATCCTCCTGTCCAAACACAACCATATGCTCTCCCAGCTGTTCATGACCAGCTGTGCTACAGTATTTCTGGAAATCTTGCCACGTCCTGTTGCACTCCCCCTCCATTCCAACTCACTAAATCTTCTGCAATGAGGCCAGAACAATTTCCATGCTGGCTTGTAAAGCAAAGTAAAAAATGGTGCAAGGATAATTGCAAAGCAGGAAAAAAAATTGAATTTACATTTTATAATGGCAGAGTTTGGCCTATTCTCAGAAGGATGTCCCCAGCACCTGATATGTAAGATTTAGATTATTTTGCTGAATTACATTTTTTTTCATTTCAGCCTATGACATGAGAGGAAGTTACATGTTTTAAGTGCACTGATGCCATACTTAAACTTTGAGAGCCATGCAGTAATTGTTATTCCCACCTGCTTGCTCTTTGGGGCTGTAAAGTGAAACATCTTTCACACCATGTTAGCTTTTTTTCCAACATGTTTTTAAAGATAGCTAATTGCCTAATTTGCAAACTTTATCTTACTGGTGGCTTATAGTTTTAACAAAAGATGATCCAAAATAGGAAATTTGTAAAAAAAACAAACAAAAAAAAAAACAGGCAAATCATTAGGTTAGGTCTAAGAAGTAGGAGTGAAGCAATTTAAACTTACGTGGTTTGGCGGGAGGAACTCGTGGTTGTTTTCATTCATGTACATGTTTTCACCATCAAACTGAAATAGAAAGAAAAACTTGTTAGCGAACATACATTTTAGTCAGTCATTGGAGATACTAAAACAGTGTAACACCACAGCCTAATGACTGCAAGTCTTCAGCTTATAGACCTCGATGCACTGGTGGATGTAAGTAATTACTGTTCATTAGAGACATGTATAATTAGGCCCTGACAACGCTTGTGTAACTAACACTCTTTTTCTCTTTTTGCCCACAGCTTGCGTTTGTGTGTGTGCATGAGCTCGCACACCTAACGGCTGCAATTCCCGGGGTGTCACAAGGCAACAAAAGGGAAACGGAGTGATAATCATAATATTGAAAGCTCAATGTTCACTCTAGTAGGATGTCGACTCAGTGAGTCAGAACAGTCATTTTTAGAAGGAAGATCCATCTTAAATCATGGAATTTTACAAAGTGTGTTTCTGTTACTGCTATGTTAGCATCCAGCAGTTTCAAGTTTGCTAACATGCTAAATTGAAATGGTCAGCAAGGTAAACCGATTTTTTTTTTACCTCTAGCATCATGTTTGCGTTGTCACTGCTAGTATGCTGGGTTGCTGATATGCACCACCTCATTGACGGACTCTGCACTAATAAACTGACTTATGGGCAGCACTTATATAAAGTATGTAAACAGCATTTGACAGGAAGGTCAGCCGGCACATTGACCCAGATACCGATGATCTGTGATGTCATGCAGTCTTCTTTCCGGGAACCTACTTTTCTTCTGATACAAATATTCAAAAATAATTTCTGAAGGTTGGAGGCAAAAATATTTCATTTCTAATGTAGAACTGCATATTTATTAAATTTAAAGTAATGTGACTGCCAGTAAAATATTCTCATGCTTAACTGTCACATTAGATCGGTAGGCCTACATACGGTGCTGTTCAACTTTTTCATATTCTGTCTTGTTACAACAATTTTTCCAACTATTTTCTTTCCAAAAGAAAAAATCTAAAGAGTGTAATATGCATTTGTATTCACCTCCCTTTACAGTGATAGCCCTAAATCAAATCCAGAGCCTTTATGGAAGAGTGGAAAATGGTAAGCCATTGTTGATATAAAGCTACTTGTCCTGTTTAAAGCTTGCTAGAAGTCATGTAGGGGAAGCAGCAAATGTGTATTAAGAAGGTGCTTATCACACAATGAGAACAAAACTGAACCTTGTGGCCTGCATGCAACACATCACCATACCATTCCTTCTGTACAGCATGGTGGTGACAGCATCATGCTGTAGCAATGGTTTTCTTCAGAACAAACAGTAAAGTTGGTCAGAAATTATGGAAAAACAGATGGAGCTCAATACAAGAAAATCCGGTAAAAAAAGCACAATTTTAAAGTCAGTATTTGACATGAGAATCGATTGGAGGTTCACCTTTCAGCAGCACGATGATCCCAAACATACAGCCAGAATAAATGCATGCCCATCACAACTTTCATTAATTTATCTTAAAAAATTGTGAAACCCACAAATCATTTTTACTCCACATCCCCGTTATGCACTACTTTGTCTTGAATTTACACATGAAATTCCTTAAAACACACTGAAATTTGTGTGTATATTGAAAACATATGAATACCTCTGCAGGCCACTGTAAATGTGTTTTTCACTAAGCGTGGACAGTTTTGAATTATTTAGCATGTGAACCTAATTATGATGCATAAAACTAATCAATTTATCCAATCAGTAACACAGATGATAGCTAAGCACGCACTGGTTCTTTTGTCAACTACTCCAATCAGCTAACCAGCTGACAAGACCCCATGCAGCCTCAAATAGATGAGAAATATCAGAGAAGTGGACAGTTGTCTATCCTTTAGTCCTTTAGTCCTTTAGTAGAAGACAATCTGAGAAAAACAAAAACGTATTCCTAATGGTGAACAAGACAGCACAATTATTAAGGTGGGAGGTGAAGTAGGTCAAGACAGTGCCGGTATAAGGGGGGACGAGGAGGCAGAGAACAAATAATAGAGTGGGACCATGAATGAGCGAAACCAAGGAAGAGAGGAAAAGGGCTGTAAAAGCAGCAGTGGCGAAAGAGCCTGTGGTTGTTCGAGCTGTGGAGTGATTAACACTGGGGTCACAGCCAGCGTCCGCAGCTTGAAAGACACAGCCATTTAAATACACACACACACACACACACACACACACACACACACACACACACACACACACACACACGTGCGCTCAGAGACCTTTCCTGCCTCTCTGCCTGATATTGTTTGGTTGTAGCCCTTTATGAGAAAACAAAACACACCTCAAGACAGCTTGTAGCGGCGGAGATGAATGGTGCTACTGTAGGGTAAAATAACTGGATAGATATGTGCCTCCAGGAATATATTTGTCAAGCTTTGTGCAGGGACAGAAAACAGAGCAAAATCTTCTCATACAACTGTCTCAATGTAATAAAAATGTAAAATGTAAAATTTCTCACAGGTAAAATATAATTATTTTTCTGTTTTATCTTCATTTGTGAACTTTCCTTGCATTTTTATTTCCATTTTGAAAATGACACAATCTGAACAACAGACAAACCCCAGTAAAAAAAAGGCAGTTACTATGAAAATGATGCATTTGAAAGCACAACATTGTTATTCAGCCCCTGATGGAGCTGTTACTTTGAGTGCAATGATTTCTGTTTAATAGCACTAGTAGTTACTAGCAGGACCAATCATTGTATTCTTCTACAGAGATGAAAATGCCTGTCTTTATAACTCTGCAAATGATGTTATTTAATGCCCCAATATGAAAAATGTGCTGGTGTTAATAAAGGTCATTTTCACACCTGCAAATCAGGCTAAGCACAAAACAATTAAACAAAGTGTCTAAGTGCAAGTTGGTTTGTAGCGCTGCTTCTGAAGCACAATGTGAGGGAGTCACTGTAGGACTGACTAGTTAGAATAACAAACAGCTTTGATATCAAGGGGAGAGGTAATATAAATGTTTCCATGGCTGTTTGATGTTAAAAAAAAGGTTCAATTAATCTAAATGTACTTTACACATCCTGGGAAAGGGATACAGGAGGTGATCCGAACTAGAGATAGCCAAGATCAACTTAAATGTAATCACAATATTTAGTGGTATTTACTTTAATGATGATGAAAAGAGACAAAAAACGCTTTAGAATCCAGTGCAGTCTTTTTGACATCCAATCTCCCAGAGTGTACAGTTTCGAGCAGAGGTGGGCAACTGCTGTCCTTACGGCCCAATGTCCTGGAAGTTTTAGATTTGTCCCCATTCCCACACACGTGAATCAAATGACTGACTTATGTCCAATTCTGGAGGAGCCTGCTAATGACCAATTTATATGAATCAGGAAGGGAAATAACTAAAACATCTAGGACATTGGTCCTTAATGATTGGAACTGTCCAGCGAACAAACATAAGTCTCTCTTTTATTGTCATTGAAGTAAATGCCACAAAATATTGAGATAAACTTTTACGTTGACACCGTATATCCCAAACTTAGATCACCTCTTGTGTCCCTGTGTTAGCATGTGTACAGGAGTCCCTGGTCTAGAGCCTCACAAACACAAATATTGCTCTGAACGTTAGTGATCAAAAAGGCTACTTCACTATTTCAATTTTATTAAGTTGTAGATCTGCTAAACTGTACAGAGCAAAAACTGCAGTAAGTAATACTTTGAAATATAGACACATTATTTCATGTAGGCTGCAAGATGGAACAATTGTTAGCACTGTTGCCTTGCAGGAAGAAGGTCCTGGGTTAAAATCTCAGCATGTGGACTTTCTGCATGCCTTTGCAGGTCTGTGCATGCAATGGGTTCTCTTCGTCTTCGTCCCACAGTCCAAAAACATGCATGTTAGTTTTATTGGTTAGTCTATATTGTCCTTTGATGTGAATGTGTGTGTGTGTGTGCAAGGGCGTAATTTGCAGGGGGGTGGGTTTATTAGGGGGGTTATGACCCCCCCAAAAATCTGATCAAGTCAATATGAGCCCCCCAATATAATAACTTCACTCCGATTTACAATAAATAATCCATAAATAACATAGCATCATCATCTGGTAATGTAAACCCCCCTGCTCCTCCCAAAAACTTGGTATCACCCAACCCACTTTCTCCACCAAGCATTCACTGTTTGCTGTACTTTTGATTCAGTCACTGGTCAGAGTGGTTGTATTCTCAAAAACGCGGGCGGACAACGATTTTTCAGTGATGGTCGACAACAACACCTTGTAAAAAGAGCGAAAATCAAACTAAAGTAAATATATATATATTGTTAAGTTAGTTTTCTCTATGCTGCTCGCACACACCCGTACACGCAGACACACTGAATGGCGGTGCATGTAGACTAGCTTCAAAATACAGTGGTACCCAGGTGCTTTGTTAGACCTGTCACATGGACCCCTGGGACTGAAGCTCCAAATGTTTTCAGAACAGCAGCTCCGAATCTGACGAAAGAAGACATTTAGGAGTTTGTCTGTTCAAAAGATGCATTAAGCCCCAAATGACAAATTTTTATATAAAAACAATGAGATTTGTTTCTGTTGTGTTCCATATAATCACTGCCCGCTCTCCCCAACCTGACAATGAGTCTAAAGGAAAAGAAGGCAAAAAGTGGTTATTTGCGCACACGCGGTACCACGACTGCGCAACTACGTGCACAGGCTCAGGTGGACTGGCAATTTTTCCATTCTGGACAAGTCCAGACTGGGTGTTCGGTACAGGAGCGTTGGCCTGCATCATTAATTACCCCTAAATTTCCACTTATCGCATCAAACAGGGCTACAATAGGGCAGACAGCTCTATTCAGAGCAACCGTGGAGCCAACCAGTGAGAGGGAGCCTGGTGGGTGTGTGCACCCAGGAACAGGTGGACGCAGAGCAGCTAAACCCAGACTGAAGTTCGCGTTCAACCTGAGAGCTGACTCAGAATGGGCTAATGGTAAGCTAGCGCTAATCACTGATTCACCCAGCAAGACGTGAGGTTCTCTAATGAGCATCATCAGGGTCATGATGAGGGAGTTTCACCTAAGCTATAGGTAAAGTTAAATGGCCTGGCCGTAGAAACTCTCTCTGTAAGCTTCTAGCGGGATCTGCATCATGATGTAAAAAATAGCTGATCTTTAGTCAAAAGGTTCATGAAAGGAGGAACATATTTTAATGTAATGTCGGGCTAGCTCACATCATAATTAAAATAAATAAATGTGTTTTTAGGGGGTCACCATTCCATTAAAATCTAAGAAAATCTATTTTAAAGCAGTTTTCGTTTTAGAAATGTAAGAAATTATGACATCGGAGCCTGAGATGTGGGAGAGAGAGAGTAAAATTTTAAAAACTAATTTATATAGATGAGAAAAGAAGCACATTTTTTATTGAGCAATAAACATAGTTTCTCTGAGTTTAAGAACAACTTTAGTCGGAGGACTCAGCAGAACGTTTTTTTAAAATATCACAAAATGCGTCATTATCTGCTTCAGTTATAAACTGTTAATCTTCATCCTTCACTTCACTAACTACTAACAAATTTAAAAACCAAGTCAAAAATTAAAACCAAGTCGAATTATTGTGAAGCTTTTGAAACACCACAATGCAGCATTCATGGATATGACGGTTCTCTAAAAATGTTAAATGTTTGATTCTGTGTTAGAAAAAAGATGAAGTAAAAGTAAGCTTTCTATTTACTGAACTGATGTGGAACAGAAAAACTGCTGAGTAAATACAAAGAAAACAGGAAAGTTAGGTAAATCACAGTAAAAGCGTTAGAATGAATTTCTAAAACAGGAACACAACATTAGCCTGACTTTCACAAAAGTAAATGATTCAATAAATAAACCACTAGGCAGAGAACCCCCACCAATGCTAGACCCAAAGTTACGCCCTTGTGTGTGTGTATATGGTTGTTTGTCCTGTGCTGCCCTATAATGGAATGGCGACCTGTCCAGGGTGTAGCTTGCTTCTTGCGCAATGACCAGTGGAGATATGCACCAACCCATTGTCTATACTCGCTGGTCCTGCATGAATACGCAGTTATAGATGGTAGATGGATGCATGAATGGCCCTTGTAATTATGGCTCTTGTTATTATCGCAGGATGAATAATTTTCCAACTCTAGTGTAAAGGATGTTACAGAGCGCCAATGTTTAGCCCCAGTGTCATCAAACTATATCTGCAGTTAGCTGTGAGTAATTTTTTAGTTAGAAGATGCTACTTATACTGATGCCATGTACTGAAACGCCTTAGCTTTGCATCAAGTAATTTAGCTATTCTAAGCTAACAATTTCCTGAATGATAAACCAACACGGTAAATAGCCTGCTTTATAGTTATTACTAGTCTCAACTGATAACAGAAACCAATTAGTATGTTCACTAAATTGGTTTCTATGCATTCTAAATATGGCATTTCTATCTAATACTTATTAAAGACCTTTATTCCATTGTGCACAGCCATAAGGAGTACTTTTCTTGGATTTCTACATGGGTTTATCTATTGTTTAACTAATACTGCTAACATCTGATTACAGAAATCTGAGGCAAACCTGTGGCAGTTATTTAGTAATCTGGAACACACAGAGTCGGACTTAATGTGCTGCAATGAGAAACAACGTTACAAAGAGATATGTGATAGAAACAGAATATGGGATATTAATAGGAAAAAAAGATTGGGAAAAGATAGGGGAAAAGCTAAAAAAACAATGTTTAAATATGAATCTCATTGTTCTTAATATGTAGATATTTCCCCGGAAGGGTTCTGGCATATGAGAAAAACAAAGTTTCGTAAGAGAAAAGCAAGCATGTTGTGTCTCTCTGTGTTTGCCTTCCTGAGGGTTTGAGGTCATTAATCA
This sequence comes from Crenichthys baileyi, assembly GCA_036173005.1. Classification (NCBI taxonomy): domain Eukaryota; kingdom Metazoa; phylum Chordata; class Actinopteri; order Cyprinodontiformes; family Goodeidae; genus Crenichthys; species Crenichthys baileyi. Next base: position 572 of record JAHHUM010001467.1, on the reverse strand, counting down.
TAGCGGTCAAATCTACAGCAAAACAATTGAGCAAAGGAAAACAAAGACGGGGGTGGGATGGGGGTTGAGGAGGGTGGTCAAGGAGGAGGGGACGTAGGTGAGAGTGGGCTCAACAGTGAGATGAAGGAGAGCGAACGACAGAGAGGAACTTTAAAATGCGGCTGAAAAAGAAAAGATAGAAGGAAGGTCTGTGGAGCTAAGGCAGTTGACACCAGAGTACTTTGGTGTGGCAAAAACCCAAATAGATGAAAAAGACAAATTTAGCGAAGGGAGAACAGGAGGGACAAAATGAAGTCGAAGAACTGCTATAAATATCTTTGAGTCAAGCCAAACCACTGTCAGTTAGATACAGGAAGTGCACACAGTCATTGAGGTTAAGGAACAGTTGAGTTGATCAAACCAGATATATGGAGCTTTCCATATGCTTTGGACTGGGTTACATACTTTCAATTTATTTAGCCTTTATCCATTCATTTAGAAATTCTGTTAAACTCATTGAACGATATGAGAAATATTCTCTCATATTATTGGGTCGGTTTAACTGTTTTCTAAATATGCACCATTGTCTTTTT